>CM060418.1:162706104-163937048 GCA_030545235.1 Helianthus tuberosus | reverse complement strand
CTATCAAGGATTTATTGAGGATGAGGAAGAAGAGATCTCGCTTCAAACCGTGGAAGAATAAAAACATCATGCATGGTAAGTTACGAGCGATTGAGGCGGCAAAATAAAGCGGTAAGTTTTCTAAACCATAGCTTATGGGAAAAAGGGGCACTCACACGCGCACGAAAAAAAAAAAGAAGCTCAGCACGAGGCCGTGTCTGCTGGACACGGGGCCGTGTTCGCGCTGCAGACGGGATAAAACCCCTTTTTCAAAACAGTTTCTTCATTCCACACGCCCCGTTTCCCCACAAAAGCTCTGGTTCCAGGCGATTTTTCGCGAAATTCCAACGTCTCTTACCGATCTAACAACGTCAAGGTATGATTCTGTCACTCTTAGTAGTTAGATTAGTTACTTGCATGTAGTTAATATACCACAAATTTGGGGAAAAATCTAGGGTTCTTGATGTTCATCCGGATCGAACCTAAAATTTTTGCCTAAATCTGCTTGCATTTAGTTAGATTAGTGTTAGGGGAAGTAAATAAACTTAGATTGTTCATAGATTCACCCGATTTCTTACAAAAACCCCAAAACCCTTGTTCTTGGACCGAAAAAGACAAAATTGATAGGGTAAACGGGATATTTTGGGAAAAACGGTGTTTAGGGTTTCATTTTCGGGGGAAACCGCACCTATGGGACCAAAAATTTTCAAGTTTTCGAAACCGGGTCGAAAATTGAAGTTTTTGAGTAATAGACCTCTGGACACGGGGACGTGTCCGCTGGACACGGGGCCGTGTCCAGCCCACTGTTTGCAGTTTTGTCCGAAAACACTTCTGTTTCGTACTAATTTTTTTGGTGTATTCTTTCAGATGGCAAAGTTCACAAGGTTCAATGCAAGTGAGCTTGATGCAAGGGCAAGGTACGGGGTTCTTCAAACAAGACCCGAAGAGTACCCCAGGAGAGCTTGCACGGAGCTGCTAACCTTGGTAAACCAGCTGCACCGATTCAACAACATTGTTACGGGACCACTAGCTGTTGCATTAAACACTAGGCTTCAATCAGTACATCAATGTACCAGGGAGTTCTACAGTACCTTCAACTTCGATTCAAGGTGTGACCCATTTGACAATACTGGGGTTGTATTTCGGTGTGGAGGAACAATGTACTCGATCTCCATGGCACAGTTTGGAGCCATAATAGGTCTATATCAAGAAGAGGAATCGGGAAACGAAGAAAATACCGGGGGATTACGAGACTTGGAGGTGAATGAAAGACAAGCCGCATGGGCTCAAATCGGTGAAGGAATCTACGACCCTCGTAGCACCAAGAGTACAAAGTTGAGGGATCCGCTCTATCGCTACATTCACAGGATCCTCACCTACTCTCTAAACCAACGACACGACAGTAGTGGTGTTGTAGGGTTGAAAGATTTGGTTGTCCTCCACTGTGTCCACAACCAAAAGCCTCTTGATGTTCCGTATCTCCTGTTGAAAAACATGCATCTCAACCGCCTTGCTCGAGCTCCAACACCTATCTTCTACGGAGGATGGGTGTACCGTCTTTTTAAGAATTACACGCGAATTCCAAGAGCCTTTGAAAGAAGCCCATGGTCGGGACGAGTTGACTACCACATCTGCCGAGCCATGAACTTACTCTATGAGGCGGAAGACGGAACAGTGAGTTTCCAAAGAACGCAAGGCTATGCATGGAACCCACAGGAGGCCCTAGTTCTTCACGCACCACCTCCCCACCACCAGTATCCACCCCATGGTGATCCGGGTCAATCCTCCTCACAAGGAGGCGGTTTTCCTAATTTTCAAAGCTTACATGATCTTATGCAGGAAAACCTCATGTGCACCAGGAACGCCTACAACCTCGCCAACAACACATACCAACGGGTCGGAGCTATTGAACGCAACATCAGCGATATACGAGACGATGTCGGTAGCATCCAGGAGTACATGGCGGAGCATGGGGATGGAGGTGATGATAGCGATGAAGATATGGATTAGAGGGTTTGAAGGAGCAGGAGCGGGTTGATGGCGAGCCCACAGGTTTAAGTCCCTTTATCTATCGAACGAATGGTGGCCTGCGTGCCAGAAGTTGAACAATTTACTTTCCTTAAACACTTTTATTTTCCGTTTTATTTTTCTTTTACTTTATGCTTGGAACAATTAACTTTGGTAATGTAGGATGTTTGTATTGCTTGGTGTGGTATTAAGTGTTGAAACAGGTACAAACCAAGGCTTGGGGTGTTAAGCCTCAGCACTTATAGGGCTAGGATGGAAAAACCGGAGGAAGAAACCTGTTTTTCAGGCTTTCAGACTGTCCACACGGGGACGTGTCCAGCCAACACGCCCCCGTGCTCACCGCCCAGACCTGCTGTTTGGCTTCTGTCCAACAGAATTCTGTCAGACACGTGGCCGTGTTCAGTGAACACGGGGCCGTGTCCACCTTCTGTAAGTTCTTGTTACTGGCACCTGAACACGGGGTCGTGCCCACTCAACACGGGGCCGTGTTCAGTGCCCAGTAACACAAATTTTTGCTTTTTAAACACTATTTTACACATCTAATCAACCTAAAAATTTATTTTTGGGACACATTGAGGACAATGTGTAATTTAAGTGTGGGGGGGATGCTAAAACCTTGAATTTTGCAAGTCCTAAATACAAGCCTTACACAAAACTCTATTGGAACCGCTAATCACCCCAAATTTTTTTCAAAAATTTCATTTTTTTTACTTGTCTAGGTTTAACTCGGGAAATTCAAGACCTCAAAAAGGTTATATTTTTACAAATTTACAACCGATAGCGTAGTGATAAAAAGAACCAACATAAGAAAATTATGAAAAGGCATGACAAACTTATTTAAAATTTGATTATATATACTTGATCACATAAAAACCCATTCCCACAAAAAGTGAGTTTTGAGCCTTTATTGAGCACACAATTACATATCATTTGACTAAATGCTCATTTTTTGTTTCTTGTGTGAATAGCCGCTTGGTTCTTACAACTCTAGAACTTGCCATGACAATACATTCCCGGTCCTTATCAACTTAAACCCGAGTAAGTAAATGATAGAGGCATTAGGACTAACCTTTTTCATTTCTACACCATTATTTTTCTTTTTCTTTTACCACCTACCCAAAAATCCCCCTAGTTAGCCCCTTCGAGCCTAAACCTTTTCGTTTCATCACCCAAACAAAAACCCTTTCATCCACCCAAACCTTTTTTTATTTTTAACCATTTATTTTAGTAACAAGTTCGGTTTTTCGTTTGAAAAAAAAAATTTGTGATAATGATGAAGCAAAAAGAAAATAAACAAACAAAGTAATCAAAAATAACTTTGTTTGAATAAAAGCTTCATTAAAAATAAAAAGTAGCAAAAATACGAAAACCGACACTTGTTACGCTTTTAGCCCTTTTTCTACTAACCACTAACCCAACCACCTACCTTTAACCCTAGCCAACCCTTAACCCACAAAGTCCTCTTGATATCTACAAAGGTATAAAAGTTAAAAAGGAGGAAGATTGATTTCTTGGCAAGCCTATGGTAGGAGTAAGTTCCGTGCCGCTCTCGAGTGATTCACTAAAAATACACCTTCGGCCGAGTGTGAGTGATTTCCCCGCGAGGTATGTGAACTTGTATATAAATAGAATTTTAAAAAGAATGTTATGCCCAAATAAGTAATTTCTTTTACGAACAGTTCTAAATAAATCATTACGAATAGGAGTGTAAATAAATAAAAATTAAAACCCAAAAAGATCTTGGAAATCCCGACACTCTACGACAAGCCCAAAACCTTCTCTTCTACCTATTCCATTTGGGAGTGTAAGCCACATATTAAAGAGTTTTGCTTGAGGACAAGCAAAAGTTCAAGTGTGGGGGTATTTGATGTGTGTAAAATGCAACATATAAATTACATCAAATGAGGCATAAAACTAACCCTTTTTTAGTACTAATATTGGAAAAAGAGTGTTTTTGTCTTCCTTTTGTATTTTCAGGATTAAATGAGCTCAAAAACGCAAAAGAAGCAAAAAGACAGCTAAATCCAACATAAATACAAGAAAAGGAACATTAGTGGACTGCCCGAACCCTCAACGGCACCTTCCAAAGCAAAATAGAGAAAACAGAAGGCTGAACACGCCCCGTGCTCAGCCAGCACGGGGCCGTGCCCAAGAAGCAGCAGAAAAGACAAACCTATAGAAGCTTCTATTGCCCATCACGGGGCCGTGCACAGCGGACACAGGGGCGTGTCGAAAGTACAGCAGGCGCATTTATTGTAATTGCGAATTACAATTAATGAGGAGAGAGAGTGTCAGACGGACACGGGGCCGTGTCCAGCGGACACGGGGCCGTGTCCAGCTCTCTGTTCAGCCTATAAATAGGGGTGCTTGGATTCATTTCATCTCATCCCTTGGCACACCACCTCTCTCACACTTCATCCACCACCCACCACCATCACAACACCATCATCCACCACCATCATCCATTGTCCATCATAGAGTGTGTGAGTCGTCTCGGGATCCAAGATTGATCGTAAGAGTTCTTGACAATCAAGGCCATGTTTGCCTAAGTCTCTTACATCACTTGGTGAAGACAAAGTGTCTAGTATAATACTTTTTATTTCTAATCTTTTGCACTTTTTATTTGGTTTTGTATTAATAACTTTAATAACTAGTTACTTATGTTGAAGGTGATTTTTCCTTATCGTTTGTCCATGGTGTCTTGGCATTATTTTACTGTCTATATAAAATAAAGGATTTTCACCATTCATATCTCCACGGTCTATATGGAGGTATGTTGGCTACCTGGTAGGGGGTTAAGGGAACGGTTTGGTAAAGGTCTTGCCATTGTTCAGCGTTTAGAGGTCCTGCAATGGACCTGGGTCAAATTTAGTAGGACCTCCTTCAATACTTCACGGTATTGGATGGCGGGGGTCCAAACTCTTTGATCCCCTCATAAGTTAACTACTATTAATACCATAACCCGGCTACTTAGGACTGTATCCCTGCTGACTCAGACTACTTAGCCGAGGGTAACGTCACCGCCAAAAGCGGGGCCTACCACAATACTGCATTAATAACTTAATTCATTATCTTCCAATAATCCACCCTTTTAGGATTGTATCCCTGCTGACTCAAACTACTGGGGTGAGGGTAACGTCGCCTTCAAAAGAGGGGCCTACTACAATAACTAAGATAATCTCTTAATTATGTGCAAAAGTGCGGAAATAATCAAAGGTTATACTAGATACGAGTCGGAACCAAGTGATTCATCTTGTCTATCTGTTTTTATTTTTATTTTTATTTTCAGCATTTTAGTTAGTTTTATTTTTCTTAGTTTAAAACATTTTTCTAAACTTTTATTTTGGTTAGACGTTGAGGATAAACCGGTACTAAAAGCTCTTGTGTCCTTGGACGACCTCGGTATCTTACCAACGCTATACTACACTCAACGATGGGTGCACTTGCCCATATGTGTGTTTAGTGTTAGTGAAATATCGTGTTTTATAAATTTAAAACTTGGCTAAAATAAGTGTTAAAAAGGGCTTAAAATATACACCTAATATATATAACACTTCACACGCATCAATATCAAAAAATCAGCGGAACCAAAATAAAGAAAATCACCGGATAAAGAACTAAGGTCTAAAATACCAATGAACTTATCATTATATTATAATTTTATAATTAATGAAATTACACTTTGTTTGTTAGTTGTTGTTTGTCTTCAATATCTTATTACATCAGTAGCCGTTCTTCATCCTTTTGCAGGTCAGTCAACCGTCTTTTAGAGTAAACCGTAACCACCACAGTGGTTGCAATAGTTAACAAACCTAAAAACCACACACATAAATTGCGGCATTGAAAGTGTTGTTGGTGGTGCTGGTGTTACTCTTGTCAACATCCATCATTTTCGCTTATTCAACAACAAAAAGATCAATAATTTTCATAAAGAAAACCCATTATTGATTAAAGATCAAAGTCTTAAATAAAGGGAGATTTAACCATGCTCTTAGTATAGATGTACTTTACTACAAATAAATTGAAATTTTGCATTCCTAACCTGGAAGTTTCTTTTGATCCATTCGTCTCATCAGTCCCTTTTTCATCAGCTAACCACTTGCTAGAAAATTTTGTCTCTCCTTAGGTGGGCCTCCAAATTAGCAACTTTCACATCATCAGCATCTCTGTCCTATAGTAGTATGAGATATGGACATCAACCCAAATAATTGCAGAAGCAAACTGAATGTCATGAAAAAGTAAATGTCAAAAAATAAAAACTTGACTCTATGGTAACTAACTCTTGACTGAAAAGAAGGGCCAAACTATCTACACACACCTTTAAAAGGTGTTTTTTTGTCCTTATATGCACACCTTGCAGTGTCGAATTGTGGCCAAAACGCGGCGTTTTGGTCCGGTTAACCAGACAAAGACTGACGGGTGTCTGACGGGTCTGTTGACCGGACCAAAACACCGAGCTTTGGCCGCGTTTTGGTCCTGTCAACCAGACCGGGTCAGTCTTTTCTCTGGTTGATAGGGCCAAAGCTCGACGTTTTGGTCCGGTCAACAGACCCTTCAGACACCCGTCAGTCTTTGTCTGGTTAACCGGACCAAAACGCCGCGTTTTGGCCACAGTTCGACACTGCAGTGTGTGCATATAAGGACAAAAAACACCTTTTTTGGTGTGTAAATAGGTAAAATGGTGTGTAGATAGGTACACCCGAAGAGAAATGCTACCATCTTCACTCTCTCTTGATCACAGCCCTCCCCTTTTGTTCTCTTCAATTATCTAGTTACACGGTTAGTGTCCTCCTAAATTTATGATGTATTGATTATATTAAAAAAGAAGCATAAGTTCACTAAAATTAATCTATCAATTTAGTGTGTATAAATTTCAAGAGATGGGTTTAGGGATCTGGGGCTTCTTTTTGTATGTAATGCATTGTATATCATAGAACCGTCATATCCATTTTAAGACTCCAAAACTTGAAGCAGGACCACCATCATTTCTACAGAATCTAATGGCGCCATTTTACATGAAAATCTTCATATCAACCAAAAATTGACAAAATAACTCCAAATCATAACAAGTTCGAACAACATGATGGTAAAATGAAATATGAATGATTAAACCTGTGATTAATCAGCTGCACGATCAGCGCAATATCGACACCTTGACCGGCGCCGCCACCGTTGTTAGGGTTCCCAGAAAACCCTACTCATCAGATCAACATGAGTCGTCGGATCTAATCAAATAGCGAGCATGCAAGAGAAAAGGGCTTACCGAAAAGATGCCGGAATTTGATCGGAACCCTAGCCGTTTAACCGTCGTCACTGTCAGAGCCATGGCAGCCTCCGAGCTAACATCCCCGTCGCCCTCTACTCCTGTACCATCACAAACATTGGTCGCTCTCTCACTCTCTCCGACGCCGCTCTCTCTTTCTCTCTCTCTCTCTCTCCGATCTCGCACTCCCTCTCTCTCTCTCTCTCTTTGTAATTGTTCTGTCGCCTGTCGTATTCCCAATGTTATCATCTTAAATTGATCAAGCATTGAAAATTACGAATATGCCCTCCTTAACTGTTCATTGTCTTTCTCTATTATCATATAGTAATTAACAACTAACAAGTTAACACTTAACAATTAAGTAATAAACTAACAAAATAACACTTAAGGTTAAGGTTATGGTATCTAGCTTGTTATTCAACTAGAAACTCAACATACCTGACAATAATACCAATAAGCAAATTAATTATAAGAACTTTTAAAGTAAGACCCCTGTAGTGGGACGTGATTTGTGCTTTTTTTAATGATAGCGCCCCGAACACCACGACGGGCGGCGCTATGGGGGTTTGTTTGGTGGGTGGCGCCATACACATAGCGGCGCTATGTGTGTTTGGTTTTCAAAATCAGACCGTTGAACGGTCAAATTTGAATTTTTTTTTCAATTTCCAATCTATAAATACATCCCACGTCTCTCATTTTTTTACATCTCAACACAATTCATTCCATTCTTCTCTATATTTTTTTATAAAAGTATAGAAACTACTCCCACCCTATTCTAAAAAAAACGGGTTCCCCATTGGAAGATTCGTTCACCGATATTTACCGAATATTTTTTTCACCTGAAGAAATCGCGGAAGAGAAAGAAGCGGTTACGAGTGCATGTACTCTCGTGATACAAGCAATAGAGCACGTTCGGCCTACTCCTCCTCCACGCCCCATTTTGAGACACACCTATATCTTGCGAGATCGTGAAGCCGCGAACGAGCATTTGATGAAATACTATTTTGATCCTACATCGGTTCACGGGCCCAATGTTTTTAGACGGCGGTTTCGGATGAGCCAAAGGTTATTTTTGCGCATTAATAATGATTTGGAAGATAAGTATAATTTCTTTAAGCAAAGAATGGACGCGCGAGGATATTTAGGCTTCACCTCCATTCAAAAGGTCTCTTCCGCTTTACGCGTATTAGCCTACGGAAACACGTACGAAATCAACAACGAGTACTTGAAGATGGGGGAGAAAACAACACGAGATTGCGTGGAACAATTTTGCTATGGTATTTTTAATCACTTTTATTTATTTACTTTTATTTTTAAGTAAATCACTAGTAAAACTTTTATATATTAAATTAAATTTTAGGTATATGCCAGTTTTATAGAAAACGTTATTTGAGAAATTCCACTTAAAACGACCTTCTACAAATATATGAGGTGTATCTAGAAAAGCATGGAATACCCGGCATGATTGGTAGCTTGGATTGTTCTCAACAGCGTTGGTATAATTGTCCAACCGCATGGCGAGGTCAACATACACGGGGTGACCAGAAAGGGCCAACTTTGGTTTTACAAGCGGTTGCGTCATACGACCTTTGGATTTGGTCGGCTTTCTTTGGTGTAGCCTGGTGTATGAAAGACATTAATACCTTACAGGCTTCACCATTATTAGAGAGCTACATTTCTGGAACGATACCAAATACCGGTTTTCATGCAAACGGAAATGACTACGAGCATGGCTACTATCTGGGCGATGGTATATGCGCGGAGTATTTGATTATTGAGAAAAGAAAGCATTTTAAAAAACTACAAGAGTCTTCGAAAATGGACATCGAGAGGTGTTTTGGGGTTCTACAACGATGGCATTTTATCAGAAATCCTTGTCGTATGTGGCATAAGGATAGAATACGAATGACCATGTATGCTTGCATCATTATGCATAACATGATCACAGAGGATGATGGAAAAGCGAGATGCCAAAACTATATTCCGGAAGATTTAGTTGAATGAACCCAAGCAACAATGGAAGAGAGACTCGTAAATGCTCCACTATTGCGACCTAAGGATATACATAACGCGTTGAAGGCGGATTTGGTCGAGCATGCTTGGGCGATTCGCCCAATGCGACACAATGATGACGACGAAGAAGATTCCGAGGAAGAAGACGTTGAGGAATTCGAAGCCGGGAACTTTGAAGACGTAGGTTTGGATGCTAGAGAATACGAAGAGGAAGAAGGAGAGAACGACGTTGAAGACGAAGAATAAATGTATTGTTTTTTTAGTGTAATGTTTTTTTTTAATGCCTTTTTTTATTTTATTGTAATGTTTTTTTTTATTTAATGTAATGGTTTTTAATTTTAAAAAGTTAGAAATTAACTAAAAATATTGAAAATTAATTAATTGAGTAATGATGAGTTAGGGGCTTTATGACTACGGCCTCAAGTGACATAACGTCTTATAAAGCCCCTGTGTGACTTGACATGACACGTGTCGCATAACGGCCACAAATGGGCTTTATGACTACGGATGACCTAAATAGCAAAGCTAAGTGATGGTTGACAGGAAACCTGAGTATATAGATCACGTAATTATCGAACTGCTTAAAGAAATCCGCCCACAAATTATGAAACAACTCAACACGATTATACATTTTATTAAGAGAATAAAAAAACTTACATAAGATAACTTACGAAACTTAATTTACATCCATATGAAACCCCGAATTGAAAATCAAGTTAAGACATTCAACAGGTAATAAGTTTCATTAATAGTTGAAAATTCTAACTAGCTGTAAATGAATCGAACGTTCAACGAACAGTTCGTGAACTGTTTGGCGGAAAATTCGTTTATGTTCGTTCGATTAGCTTAACGAACGAACACGAACAAAAATTTTCGTTCGGTTAGCTTAGTGAACAGACACGAACACAAGTCTCGTTCGTTCGACTGCGTTCGTGAACGTTCGGTAATATGTGCGGTTACGTTCGTTCGTGTTCGTTTGATAATAATAATAATAATAATAATAATAATAATAATATTAAAATAAACCTTTTATATAACATACTGAAAACTTGAAACCCGTTTTTATGAGTTAGCTAAAATTTTGACATTCTAAGACATTTTTTTGGGATAAGTATGTTTAAGTTAGTTAAACATGATTCATCGTTTGGTGGTATAGCAGACTTCTTATGTTTTGTTTTATCATTTAATGGTTGTATTAAACTAATCATATCCAATGTTTAAGGATAACAATGTTTTTATTTTATTATTTTCAAATTAAATGAATGCTTGCGTTCTTTTTATTTGCTTGCGTTCGTTTGTGTTCGAGACCAGTGTTCACGAACTGTGCGTGAACAACTGAATTTCCTTAACGAACGAACACGAACATAAACTTATGTTCGGTATGCGTTCGTGAACAGTTCACGAACTTGTTAAGTTTCTTAACAAACGAACACGAAAATGGCCTTGTTCGTATTCGTGCGGTTCATTTACAGCCCTAAATCTAACTCTAATCAAGTAAGCTGCCCCAAGAACAAGTTGTACTTAAACATGAAGCAATTGGGTAAATGAGAAACGGGCTTTTTATATTCGGGTGCACTTAAAGAGAGATTATGATTGGGCAATGGGTTTAAGGAGATGGATTGAGAAAACTATGTGTAAGTATCTATGGAAAACCCATTTAATCTAGAAAACTTGGGAAACCTGAATTGTGTGGTCAAGATTGATCCACATCATATCTTTAAACACATGTTAAAAGGGCAAAATAGTCATTTGTTCAAGCCATCATTTCACCATCTCCCCCATCCCATCAAGTCATTTATTACCCATCATTTCATCACTTTTTTAAAACCAACAATATACAGAACTTGCATCTCTTTCTTTCTTATTTCCCCCCATTCGTTTCTTCTTCCAAAACCCTAAATACCTTTGCTTTCTCCCATCTTCCATGGCTGATTTTCAGGCTTGTTCTCCTAGAGAGAGAAAGCTAATGTTTTTTAGAGAGAAACAACAATATTCATCTTGTTTATTTCGGATGTGTTCATGCTTGTTGAAAGCTGATTTCGGGTGTGTTCATGCTTCATCTCACGTCGTCATCTTCATCTCGGGTGTGCTGATGCTTGTTGAAAGGTGATTTCTAGAGTGAGAAACAACAATCTTCATCATATTCATCAAGAACACCAAGAACACATAGAGAGAAGCAAGTTTGAAGATCTTCATCGTGTTCATCACACGGTTTCTAGATTCGGTAAGTGTTTTTAGAGAGAGAAAGTTGCTATTTTAGAGAGAGAAACAACAATCTCTTGAGTATTTTATTTTGAAAAATCATTTCACAATTGATGTTTTAGTTAAAATGGTTGTTTATAGGTTTTTGTGTAATGGATGTTTTAGAGATGAACATGATTCTTTTGTTAAAATGGTTCTAAAAAGGGGTAAATGTTTATGTAATTTGCAGGTTTTTATTTTTGTGTTAAAATCATTTTTGTGGTAAAAAGTTGTGTTTGGTTTGGTTGCTTGTTTGAGGCTTTTAATCTGAATAGTAACTGTTTTTTGTTGGGTTGGTTGCTTGTTTGGGCTTTTGATATGAATAGTAACTGTTATTGTGTGTTATACTAGGAGGTAACACATGTTACATGTGTTACAATAAAATTTTACACGTGTATAACACGTAACACATGTTACATACCTGTAGTTACATTTGTGTTAATAAGTTTAACTTTAGGGGATTAACACTGATGTACTTGTTTTGTTCATAGGTGAATGGATGTTTATGTTCAAGATAAAGATGGTTATCAAGATGCAAAGCGTAGCTAGATTTTTGTAACCTTTATGATAGTTTTGGATCAATTTTATATGTTTAAGTTTTTATAAAGATTTTTGTTACCTTTAAGTATGATTGTAATGTGTGCAATTACTAACAACCCATGATGACAAGTGAGTTTTGTTTTGATTAACATTTGTAACTGGTGTTGGACGTAACATGTGTAACCTATGTGAGAGGTAACTAACTAATAGCAAAGAATGACCTGATAAAATGTTGGTCATATGACTTTGGTACACATGTGTTACATACGTTAAAAGGGTAATATAACATTAACTGTAACCCTTAACATTCCTTTGTTTGATGTTGGTCATACCATTACATCAAACATAATATAACATTACATGTAACACATAACATCATTAAAAATAAACAATAACATCATTAAAAGTTGTTGTAAACTACTACATTAAACGTAAACCATAATGTCAGAAAAGGGTAATAAAACATTAACTGTAACCCTTAACATCATTAAAAGTGGCAGCCTACCAAGGCTTTTAAGGTTACAAACATCATATAGTTATGATGACCACAAAAGGGTGATAAAACAACCGGAAATGGATAGTGACTGTTACAATTGTCAACATGTTGTTCATTCATGTAATAGTGAATATTACAAATGGTACAGGTTCTGTATAACATGCGTAACAACTATATAACATGTGCAACATGGCTATACATGTGTTACCATCTAGTGTAACACATGTTACAACTATATAACATGTGTTACCATCTAGTGTAACACATGTTAAAACTATATAACATGTGTTACAACTATATATACATGTGTTACCATCTAGTGTAACACATGTAACAACTATATAACATGTGCAACATGGCTATACATGTGTTACCATCTAGTGTAACACATGTTACAAATATGTGTTACATATACGCAACCCTGTTTTGTCCAATAAAGGGCCGCTCTTACCGTAAGTAACATGTGTAACATTGTTACTACATATGTAGCTAATTACAACTTCCAGGAACCAAAACCCTAGAGGTGTTACATATGTTAACATAAAGAGATTCTCTTAAAATCAGAAGAAGTATTACATCTCGTAAAGAGGAGTATTGTTGAATGTAGGGTATGATCTAGTTCTTCAAACCATTACATCAAACATAATATAACATTACATGTAACACATAACATCATTAAAAATAAACAATAACATCATTAAAAGTTGTTGTAAACTACTACATTAAACGTAAACCATAATGTCAGAAAAGGGTAATAAAACATTAACTGTAACCCTTAACATCATTAAAAGTGGCAGCCTACCAAGGCTTTTAAGGTTACAAACATCATATAGTTATGATGACCACAAAAGGGTGATAAAACAACCGGAAATGGATAGTGACTGTTACATTTGTCAACATGTTGTTCATTCATGTAATAGTGACTGTTACAAATGGTACAGGTTCTGTATAACATGCGTAACAACTATATAACATGTGCAACATGGCTATACATGTGTTACCATCTAGTGTAACACATGTTACAACTATATAACATGTGTTACCATCTAGTGTAACACATGTTAAAACTATATAACATGTGTTACAACTATATATACATGTGTTACCATCTAGTGTAACACATGTAACAACTATATAACATGTGCAACATGGCTATACATGTGTTACCATCTAGTGTAACACATGTTACAAATATGTGTTACATATACGCAGCCCTGTTTTGTCCAATAAAGGGCCGATCTTACCGTAAGTAACATGTGTAACATTGTTACTACATATGTAGCTAATTACAACTTCCAGGAACCAAAACCCTAGAGGTGTTACATATGTTAACATAAAGAGATTCTCTTAAAATTAGAAGAAGTATTACATCTCGTAAAGAGGAGTATTGTTGAATGTAGGGTATGATCTAGTTCTTCAAACCATTACATCAAACATAATATAACATTACATGTAACACATAACATCATTAAAAATAAACAATAACATCATTAAAAGTTGTTGTAAACTACTACATTAAACGTAAACCATAATGTCAGAAAAGGGTAATATAACATTAACTGTAACCCTTAACATCATTAAAAGTGGCAGCCTACCAAGGCTTTTAAGGTTACAAACATCATATAGTTATGATGACCACAAAAGGGTGATAAAACAACCGGAAATGGATAGTGACTGTTACATTTGTCAACATGTTGTTCATTCATGTAATAGTGACTGTTACATGTTACATATACTAAGTGTTTTATATATGCCAAGTGTGTTTCATACACACATGTAACATGCGTATGCCTTTGTGGTGCATATACTCATGTTACATGTATACGAATGTTATTCACTACATCGTATGTAACACATGTTACTCATGTTACATGTATATGTATGTTATTCACTATATATGTGCCTTCTTTTTATTCACTACATCGTATGTAACACATGTTACTTACATGTTCCACCATGTACTGCATTTACTTACGTAAGATGTGTAACACATGTTACAATTGCTTATTGTTTCCAAGTAACATTAAAGGTATGTACCTTGTTTTCTACTTCATCCTGTGTAACACATGTTACACTTGTTAATTAGTATCAAAGGTTACAATTGAAACAATATGTTGACCACCCAATGCTCGTCTACTACTTTTCTTACAATTGGTAATGAATAAAACATGTTAACTAATAACACATGTAACTGATAACTGGTAACCAAATACATTTCCCACCATAATTATTTAACATCCAGACACCAACATATTACAGAGAAGACCAGAATGGTCATATTGTATTTTGGGTTATGGCCATAATTTATCCCATTCATCGTCCGTTTCTTCTCTTTCTTCATCCCATTCATCGTCCGTTTCTTCGTCTACTTTCTTTCGCTTTTTTGGTATCTTACCAGTTTGCGATCTTGTTACTCTCTTTGTTGCTGCAAATAAAACAGGTTTAACACATGTTACTTAATTTCATTAACACTTGTTACATATGTTAAGATAAAGTCAGGTTTAACATATGTTACTTAATTTCATTAACCTAATATGTTTTTTATAAAATAAAGTCAGGTTTAACATATGTTACCTATTTTTATAAAAATAAGACAAGTTTAACACTTGTTAAATAATACAGGTTTAACACATGTTACATAATTTGATAAAAATAAGACAGGTGTAACGCATGTTACACTAACATGTTTACCTAATAGGAGAGGTTTAACACATGGTAATAAGACAGGTTTAACACACGTTTACATCATTTGATAAAAATGAGACAGGTTTAACACATGTTGCACTAATATGTTTACCTAATCAGGGAGGTTTAACACATGGTACCCTAATAAGAAGGTTTAACATATGTTACGCTAATATGTTTATATGTTTTTTAGTCCGTTGACTTGTACCCTAATATCAGACAAGTTTAACACATGTTACGCTAATATATTTATATGCTTTTGAGCCCTTGGACTTGTACCCTAATATCAGAGGTTTACCTAATTTGTTTTTGACAGAAAACAAGGCAGGTCTAACACATGTTACCTAATATGTTTTTGATAAAAAATATAAGACATGTTTAACACATGTTTTTGACAGTAAACAAGACGGGTTTAATACATGTTACAAATCAATAGTTTTAACATGCAGTTGGCAAGTTGGCAATCCAAAAAAATAAAAAATAAATAACCCGAGACTGTTTCTACTCAAAATAACTAACACTTCCTAGTCGCATTCAAAACAAAAATCACCATCGATCGGACCAAAAAACACCTACCGATTGGAAAAAAAACATAAAAACCAACATTAACACTTTCTAGTCTCATTCAAAACAAAAATCACCACCGATCAAATCACACACCGATCGGACCAAAACACCTACCCATCGGAAAAAACAGAAAACCCAACATTTATCCGATCAAAACACCTACCGATCGGAAAAAAGAAAAAATCATCACCGATCAAAACACCTACTGATAAAAAATCGAACCAAACTTACTTGCTTCTGCACTTAGTTCTTGCTTTCTTCCATTTTCGGCAACTTTTACCGGTCAGATTATCTTCTCCGGTGCCCCTTTTCTTCTCCGGTCAGATCATCTTCTCCGGTCAGATCATCTTCTTCTCCGGTCAGATCATCTTCTCCGGTCAAAACACCTTTTTCCGGTGCCCCTTATCTTCTCCGGTCAGATCATCTTCTCCGGTGCCCCTTTTCTTCTCCGGTGGGTTTTGGGAAGATCGATTGTTTGAGAGAGAAAGAGATGAATTTGGGTTGAGTATTTTGAAATGTTTGAAATGAGGAGGGGGTATTTGATTAGTTCTTATAGGTATTTGTGCACCTCCTTTAATGCATGTCAAATCACATAATATTATAATATATATAATGTACTACAATTATGGTTGATTTTACCTAAATACCCTTCAAGTACTTTTGTGACCTCATCATTCTATTAAATTTAATTCAAAAAGGCTTCAAAATTTATGAGCCATTGGATGATCTTGATCAATGGTCATAGATTGGGTTTCCTAGGTTTTCTTAGTAGAAATAAGTTTTCTATACATCCATGCCCACTAAAAAACTACAAATATATATATATATATATATTCGGGCGCACTTAAAGAGAGATTATGATTGGGTAATGGGTTTAAGGAGATGGATTGAGAAAACTAGGATAAATGTGAAAACTATAATAATAATAAAAAAAAATCTAAAAACAAACCAAAAGTTTTATTATTTTTTTAATTTTTCAACAAAATTTCACTATTTTTAATGTATAAAAAAGCTTTTTTTTAAATAAATAAATAAATAATTAGTCATGCACATGTGCATTAATACGAAGAAACCCAAACCCACTAACCCACCCCCATATCGCCACCCCCCAAAAACTTAAACCCACCCACCCTCCAAAAACCTACCCCCCCCCTCACACACACACACACCTAAAAACTAAACCCTAAATCTAAACACCCAAAAAACCATACTCTAAAAGCTAAACGATACCCAAAACCTAAACCTTAAGACTAAATTGTATGTGCAACATATACATACAATGCACATGTGCACTACTATTTTTTTTTTGAAAAAAATGTTTTTATACATTAAAAATAACGATTTTTAATAAAAAAAAAATTGGTGTGTATTATCCAACATCAACGTTTACTGAAAACCGTTGCATATTCCCTGCAAGAATATGCGCTTGTGAAATCCGCCTCACATCCCCTACAAGGATGTGGGTATTTGAAAGCCGCCTCATATCCCCTACAAGGATATGGGTTTATGAAAATCCGTTAACAAGTTTTATCAGTTTGATTGTCCCCACCGGACGCATGCTTGTTTTGAGAGAAGTGAACTCACATTGGTTTGCTCGGTATGACTAGTTACTTGCTCACACTTAAACAGTCACAGCCTATGGTATTCATGTATACGTAATCAGTTTACATTCGCATGGTTCACGTATAAGTTATAATCATGGTGTGCATTCCAGCAACATAGCAGTTATTCAAACTCATACAATTCCACAATTCACATGTACGTTTCACAATGGTACTTAACAGTTAAGTGTACTACTCATGACAACCAAACCATGTTTTCCTCAGTCAATATCTATATCCTTAATAGGCAGTGATAGGGTTTCATCAACAAAATCCCACATTATTATACAAGTACTAATCTCAGTTCTGTTTGTCTTGTTCCCGATGAAGAATCCTCCTTGACGAAATATCGCACTTGATGAAAGATCATCCTTCGTCGGGTCTAAGTTAACGACGAAGTACCATTGTTCGTCGATAGACAGGCCGACGAAGAACCCCATTGTTCGTCGAGAGACTGGTCGACGAAACACTAAGGTTATTCGTCGATATAATGGGTGACGAAACACTAAGGTATTTCGTCGACGGGGTAAATTCGTGGGGAGGGGACTTTCGTCGCCATACACAACAGTTTCAAGATTCACAGCCCTAGACATGACTGTTCTTAACCTCATCCAATCCAACTGACAATAATATCATGAACCCTATCAATCACCAACACCAAACTTAGCCATGAACTCTAGATTACCAAATCATCGTCATGTCCGTATTCGTATCACATATTCATAAAAAACATATAATATAACATACAAACATCAAACAGAAACATCGACTCTAAGTAGTGAACATGAATGAATACAAATCATAGAGTTCTCATCCTGCATGTTCGAGTCTAATTGATTAGCAATACAACATCAAAACCCTAATTAGCATAGCATAAGGGTTTAGTTTCTAGCAAATCCCCATATTCACAACAGATCACAGTCAACACATAACAATCATCAAACAAGATACTCCAACTACCTCTTTAAAACTATACAAATTCATGATTGACATTGCCAATAAGCAATCAACAGTTTATACATAACCTAGAACAAGCAATACATATTAAAACAGGTGTTGTCGCACTCACCGGAGAATCGAAAAGGAATGACAGTACTTGAATCGGTGAGATGGGAAAGCTTTGAGTGAATGTAAGGTTGTCGTCGGTATTAGAGAGGAGGAGGAGATACTAGGGTTTCGCTAAATAAAAACTCCGTGTACAATATATGAATATAACGTAAATATATATCCGAGTCATGATTAGGCCTTACTTGGGCCAAAAGCCCATCTCGGCGAGGTGACGACGAAACATCAATGGGCAACGAAACTCCATTCTTCGTCGGGTCCATATTTCGTCAAGCCCACATGTACCATTTTTCCTCGAGCACTAATTTTATTATAATAGGTTTTTATTTAAATGCCTAATCATTAACTCACCAAATAACTAACTTAAATTGAAATCATTTTAAAATAATATACGCGATACAACGTACAACGAAATGTAAAACAGGATTGTAAAACAGATGACGCGTAAAGGAAAGGTCTTGGAATCTCAGGTTGTCACATCATCCCCAACTTGAAAGAAATTTCGTCCCAGAATTTGATAAGTAGTCCAAAAGCGGCGAAGTGTCAGATCAGGATGATTGTGGATTTTCCCCGGGTGCCACATAGAAGCTCGAGCAAACAGTGTTACAAGAAAATGGCTCCTGAACGTGAAGGTAGAAGCTCGAGCAAACCTTGAGATTTATGCACAGCGGATTGAACAAAGGGTAACAAAAGGTAAAAAAGTCTCTTTTTTTGGTACATAATTTGAAGAAAAATGATCGAAACTAAGGAGCTTGGAGGTTAGGCTAAGGAGTGACGGAGAGAATTTTAGTGTGCCATAAGGATGATTGAGAATGCAAGAAATTTTTATTGAATTCTAGGATGATTTTTTACAAGTGCATTCTATGCCTTATATAGGCAAAAAGAAAAGCTATCCTACAAATGAAACACTGTACATACAGCTCTAATGTCAGCTGCAATCATGGTTATCTAGAAATGATGTGTACACCTGTCTCTTAAGGTCCATGCTTTCATCATTTCTTTTCAGAAATCTCTGTGTGTTGAATCTATGGACTATGGGCTTCCTGGGTCTGAGTCTGGTTCCTGGTCTTCGGTATCTGAACCGTCCAAATTGATTATGTGATCAATTTCAAGGGATTCTCCTTCTCCCACAAATGGTAGTAACATACTCCATTTGGAGGGTGTGTAAATCTGAACATAATGCCCTTCACCTGATAATTTGAAGTCTGCCCAGTTCAAACACTTAGGAATTTGTGGGGTTTTTTGATGTGTTTTGATAAAACTGTTTAGGGCTTCTGTAGTTTGTTTACTCTCATCCTCTAACCATGGTAATTTACCAAAGTCTATATTGTGGTTTATAAATTTGTCTTTTAAAGAATATATGTAAGGAGTATCTTTGATAAAAATCCTCTTCTTAGCTGGCCTATATGTATAAGCATCTGTATATGGGAAAGAAGAGAATATTTTGCAGGAAATTGTAGGACATAATGCCCTAATAGCAATATTGCCTGCTATAATTACCATCTTTTCTCCCATTTTATTTAAAAGATTTGTTGTTCTAACATCTGTCTTTATTTCCATATAATCAATCATACCATTATGGTAAAATTGAATAATCTGATCATCTGTTAATTTTGTAGGTGAGTAGATTTGGATCAGCAACAATCCAGTCCCTCTACCTTCTTGATCTGTTCTTTCAACAATTCTGAAGCCTTGTTTCTCAGCATCTTGTGTAAATGCCATATCTACTAGCTGTTTTTGCAATTCGCACAGAATTATTGGGAATTCTGCACAAACTTTCTGTGAAACCAAGGTTTTGAATTCTGGAAACTTGTCTGTAACTGGTTGAATACACTTCCACCATGGTATCAATCATTCTTTCTTTGAAGGAATCATAGCTTCTGTTTAAGACTGTATTTGTTTCTTTTTCTGAAGCCTCAGTAACACCTGTTTATATTTTGTTTTGAGAATACTAACTTTTTGTTTTAAAAGGCTATTTTTTAAACTTTTCTTGTATAGAATGTGTATTTTTTCCTTGTTGTACAATCTGATCTTGTAACTCAGTGATCAGCCCCTCTTGATTTTTAATTATTTGTTCTGACTTAATTTTTGCCATGTTTGAACCTCTTCAGGTTCTATGTAAAAGCCACTTACCCCAAAATGTTCGCTTGCTGTTTCTATAGCTTTTTGAAAATCTGTAAAGCCTTTGTAAATTGGATTGGGGCATTGGATATGCGTAGCCACAGTTTCCCATTTATAAAAAATACCAATTTTAGTACCTCGAAATATGACATAGTGGATAAACTTAGGCTTTTGTTGTTTCTCAGGTGTTTTACTGCTTTGTTCATAAAAATAAATGCTTAATGCATTTAACACCTGGACTTTAAAGGTTGAGGCCGGAGGCATAGTTTGAATATGCCAAAGGTTATCTAGTAAACATTGTTGCTTTTCTGTTAATTTCATCCCCATAGTTGGACGAAACTTTGTATTGGGATCATCACATCTTTGCAATGCATAATTTCCAAAGGTAATGACCGCGTTTTGTGTATTTTGTGATTGAGAGCTTGCTCTTTGTGTAAAATGTCTGTTTTTTGGAGGACGAACATTTGTAGCCTTTGATTGACTTGTGTTGTAAAACTGTGTGATACTGTTGAGATCTGTTAGTGTTGCAGGCAATTGTCTAAGATTCTGTGTTCTTGCAGCTTGTATTGACTGGCTCATGAGTTTCTCTGTTTTCTCTTCTTCGGATGATGTATTGTCACACCCCGATATTTTCACGTATTACCGGTGGGCCCGGTGGGGAGTATCGTGACGTAGTTGATATCTTCATAGTCAAACAACACAATTTTAAATGCACAGCGGAAGCAAAAGATAGATTTATTTCAACCAAATAAATTGTAATATTAAGTATCACAAAATAGTTGAAATAGATCCACAGGCGGATCAAATAAAAAGAAACATAGTTCATCAGACTTAAAATGCATCCAAGCTTGCGAGACTCTTATTGATGCTAAGGAGAGGCCAGCCTATTTCGAGTAGTACCTACACTTAACCTTTTTGGGAAAATACGTCAGTTTACACTGGTAAATATAATTAACTGACTCATTTTGAAAAGGTTTAGCAAATTGATTTGAATGCACAAGGCACAAAATATTTTATAACTTGGGATAATTATTTATATATAAACTTGTAAAAGAATTACATGTTCGTTATACGTTCAGTAGCCCGGATTGACACCGGGTTAAAGATTAATAGACACACCACATGATATAGTCCCGCGGCAAGTTATTCCCGAAACCGGCGGTTATACCTTATTATTTATTTATGCACTGTCGGGTGTACGCCTACACCCCGTGCTTAGGTCGTGGCCATTTTGTAAAATGATGCCATGGATATCCGGGACATGGTCATTAACCCCCCAAAGGCTTTAAGCAAACGAAACAATTTTAACGGGGCATTTCAATAAATTAATCTTCATACAATTAAAAATTCAATGCCCGACCAAGCGGTATTTTATATATCGTACCCCAAGCCCGTATAGGGAAAATAAGTTAAAAGTATTTACCTGAGCAAGTATAATTCACAAATAGCAAGTGCAAATAGCTTTTACCGGGTCTCCTAATTTGGAACAAAGGTTTTTAATAACCTATTAGATTCCTAACAGGTCTTTAATTAAGCCTAAACTTAGACCGGTTAGTTTTAAAGGAAGATACGGTTCAAACGCACGATTAAGCGAAGACCGGAATAGAATGTGATTTAGGCCCAACAAGCTTGGAGACTTGTGTAATATAGGTAAACTAAACACATTCTGGATTTTGAGACAAAAAATGATAAGGTTTGACCCGTTTCGGTCAATTTATGCAAACTAGTTACATAAACCGAACTGAACGCACAAGATGCGTAACGGGTAACCATATGATTCATGAACAGGTTTCCTAAGTTAATATGCCTTAAATATGTTGTGACATCAGTAAGATATTTTCTATTATGCCCAAAACGAATTTAAACTCAAACTATGCCCCGTAGGGGCATTTTGGTCATTTTAAAGGTTATAAAAGAGTTTAAATAATAATCTGAGTTACAGGTCTGATATAATCAGTAAAAATACTTAAGTTAATAATTTATAACAGTAGGGTATTACATATATGTGAAATTTATCATTTAAAACCAAACTATGCACCTTAGGGGCATTTTGGTAATTTCACATAGGCTTAAAAGGTCAAAACTGGAAATCTGAGTTTAAAACTTTTGCTTACTGTTAATATATAAAATTTTACTGAAAATATCAGTAGGTATCAAACCTTATATGTTTAAAATAGTTTTAATACATACTATGCGTTAAAAACGCTTAAAAATGCGATTTTGAGCTATTTCCGGGTCTTTAAAGGAAAGCTGATATTTTTATTATTCCAGAAGGCTCAAAATGTCTTATTTATCATATTAGATCAGTAGAAAAAGGTTTGGTATCAAAAAGATTTGTAAAACTCATTTTATAGCCCAAAAGGGCAAAACCGACAATTACCGAATCAAGCTTAGAACTCTATGTTATGCTCAGCCTAAAATTAAATAAAAATCTTTAAAAATCCCAAAATATTATCTTATATCAGTGGGTGAAGAGTTTGGTATCAAAAATTGGGTTTAGATAGGCTATATGCTAATTACGCCGTTTAATTAATAAAAAGCTTTCTAATTACGCTAATGAGCATAACTCCTAATCTAGACCTCAAGCTGATGTCAAATTTTAGGGACACGTCTTTAAATCAGCAATGAAGGTTTCTACTCTTTTACTTTTTCAAAATCATGTTTTAAGGTCATATGGGCATAATAGTCAACATTTAAGCATTTAACGGAAACATGCATATGAATCGGATAACTAATAAACCAAGTTGTATAATCACAGAGGGTTGTACTAACATGTAACCTGGTCCAAATAAAGCTCTAAGGAATTTCTAAAACATTCTACATTGGGTCAGAACTGAAAGTCAAAGCAAAAGTCAAATTATGCGACTTTCGGTTTCGAACCGAGCCTAAACTGAAAATTGTCGGGTTGAACATGTTTAGACATGTTCTTACATTAATTACCAAGTTATATTAGTGATAAAACATGTTGCATGGGTTCTACATTGCTAATTATGCATTAATTTGAAAATAAGCTTTCTGTTGACTTTTTAAGATTAACTTTGACCCGACAATTGACCTAGTTAGAGTGGGAATCAGAGGGTGCCCTTTTGAGGGTTTATTACCCACATAATTACCAACTCATAGGTACTTTCAATTCGAGATTTGACTGGACAAATTATAATTAATCACAAAGTCAAACTCTAATTACGACGGTTTGACTTTAAGCTAATTAACTAAGCTAAACTGAATTAAAAAGGGTTATGGAAGCTTACAATAGTCCTATGCACGACTAATGACTTATAGGAAATGTCCTTGAGCTCCAGCAAACTCCAGAAGTTGAGTTGTGAGAGTTTTGAAGTGAATGACAAATTGTTGCAACCAAGTTCTTCTTATATAGTGAATTCAATTCCACAAGATCATGCCAAATAGGTCTAGGATTGATCCCAGATGCTTACAAGTGCCACCCTATGCATGAAATCCCATTTGCACAGCCCCTGGTATGTAAAACAAAGCTCTAAAGGCGGTGCAACAGGCTGAACTGGCACCTGCAGGTATTTTTCTGTCGCTGGCATGCTGAGGCGGCCCGCGTAAGGATTCCCTGACACCTTACGCGGCCCGTGTGGCTTCCCAGAACTAGCCAAACAAGTTTCATAAATTGTAATTCAGCCCCTGGTCCTTTTAAACGTGGCTTTGAGTTTATTTCTTGCACTTTTGGCCCTCTAACTTGACTTTTAAGGGCTCCATGACATAACCAAACACCGTTAAGTCCTCGGTTAGCCTTGTGATCACCCGAAAGGTCATAAATTTCAACGTTGACGCTTTTAACCCCTCGTATACGAATATCGTCATAACTTTCTCATACTTTATCGAAACCTTGTGAAATTTTTACCACTTATTCTAGTGAGCATAATTAACCGTTACAAAGCTTCGGGTTCACTAAAAGGTCACTCAGAGGTATACTTTAAACATGTTGACACATTTAACCCCTGTAGTTTGTAATCTCTCACTTTCTTCCACAATTAGCTTTGTATGATCCATGATTCATTCGTTTAAAGGTATAAACATCGTGTAGGGTTACAGTAAAGTATATTTATCCATTGTTGACACTTTGAACCCTTATATTCACATACTTTCCTTGTTTGTTAACTTTATGTTGGGATTGAACCCTACCAGAGGAACAGATAATGTAAAGCCAAAACCAGGTCACAACAGAGGATTCACAATAAGCAGCAATTTACACTTTGCTCTCCCCTTGAAAGTGAGTTATAACATCTGATGGTCTCTATCTGCTGCTCATAATCAACTGCTGCTGACCTTTCAACTGTTGATATGATCCTAAAAGACTGCTGAAGACAAACTCTGTTGCTCTATCTACTGCTATCTCTTAAGTGCTGCTGAAGACACAAACACTGCTCATTCAAGGACTGATCACCTTTGAAGAAAGCATTGATGTTGTTGTTGAGCATCAGTGCTTAGGCTACAACAGTGGAACGAGAAGCAGTTGTTTCCTCATGTTTTGTATTTTATTTACAATCAGTTGTTAGACATCAGTGTTTGTGTAAGGACAGTAGATACAGGTTGTTAGGCTGTTAGACGTCTCTTTCATGGTGACGTCAGCTGAGATACCTCAGTGGTTTGGTTTGCCTATAAATGTAACAGTACCCTGTACTGTTACATTTGATTGACTGAGTGGGTTCTTCTCCTCATGTCTAATCCTTTCATCTTGTAATCCAACCTTGGGGCATCAGGCTGAGGGGGAGTATAGTTTGTAAGCATGTCTGTAATCTTTTGCTTTGATTTGTAATCTTTTGACTCTATGAGAAGCAATTGTTTATCAAACTATTTTCTCCTTTGATTGTGTTTACAAAGTTTGTTTTCATTTCCGCTGCACCTAACATGTTTTCATATTCGTTGATCATTCATTCTAAACAAACAAACACTATCATGAGAGCCTCCAATCCTAACAATTGGTATCAGAGCCTGGACAGTCAAATTCGATCTAACAATCAATTTGACATAACAGTTCGGCTCAAAATTCATTGATACTAAGGTTGGTTGTATTTAGTTGAAAAACAGAGTATCGAGTAAATCATGTTCAAAATGGTTAATCAAAAACTCTGTAAATCAACCAAGATGTCATATGACACACAAATTTCATACAACAAGTGATTTCATGCATAATACACTCATGGTTTCTAGATCTGAAAGTATATCTGTCAAATTATGAGATTATTTCTTATTTTCTAAATTGATTTCAACTGTTGTTATGAAAATTGTGATGTCACTCATTTAATTGCTAAAGTATGAACCTCAGAGTAGCAAAACCCATGTTCATAAAAACATCTATGTTTTGCTAACATGAAAAGAGGGAAATTAAAACTTTAGCTATTCAGATCTTATGTGTTAAAAACAGGTTGAATTCCTCAAAAGGACAAAATCAACTATGTTAAAATACATTAAGAAAATTCACAAAAACTCCGAAGTGTGTTCATCTCAAAACTTCTGATGTCAGAAGAAAAGAGTATAAACATAAAACACTGAAGAGTCAAAGTGTAGGGTAATAATGGTCATTAAGCAACTATGTGCATTCACCTGTTCAGAAAAGGGTTTTTGAGTCCAGTAAATGAATTACAAAGAGGATCATGTTTGCAATCAACTGACAAAGAAAATGGTACTAAACAGTGGTCAAAATGTATTCAAAAATTTCCTACCACTCTTGTTAAACCACTGACCATTTTCAAAAATCTGTGAGTGATGTGATTACGATTGAAATTATACCAGATCTTTTTGACACTATTCTTAGAAAATCCTTTAACCATTTTTTTTGTGTTCAAAGGATTCTCTCGAATAATCAGGATATATTATTCATTTTTTTATAATATATTTGAAACTTTTGCTTGTTTTTGTTGGCAATAGTTTCAGCTCCTGTCAGGATGTAATACCTTATTTTTGCATGGTATTTGTGTCCTCAGGAATGGGTCAAAAGGAAATGGTACATATGTTATGATCATGTCATACTCAGGTTTGCTCCTAAATTTTTATCAAAGGTTGATTGCAAATTGTGATTAAATTACTAGGGTACTCATGTGTTAATTGAATATTAAACGAAAATGAGTTGCCTTAGTAAAAAGTTTTCATCATCTGGGGTACTAAACCACTGTCTTTCAAAATTGACATGTGGCAAAACCTTGAATGAAAATTCTCAAAACTGTTGCTGAAACACCTGTTATTCAGATTTGCATCATTTACCCTAACCACTGTTTTGTTCCAACATCTGATCTCTAAACACTGTCCACTGCTGAAAGTTAACCACTGATGCTCAAAATCAGTGTCTTATCCACTGATATGCTATCTACTGATAGTAAAAATCATCCACTGCCCAAGATTTTTACCGTTGTAATCACTGATGCTTGATACGTCAGTGGCTCTTAAAACAACTGTTCTCCATACTTCATCCGTTTCATCAGTGGTTGACACATGGTCAGTTTTTAGCCCTCAGATCTTAATAACCGCTGCCACATCAGCGATCATTTAAAAAAAATATATAAAACCTGCTCTAAACCCCAAACAGGGTTTTATACTGTCGAATTGAATTCTTAAAAATTCTCTTCTCAAAGCAGTTTTTCATCTCATTTCTTCACAAATTTCTTCGATCAATCATCCTCAAAATGACAAAATCGAAGAAATCTTCAAAACCCTCATCCAAACCATCATCGAAAACAGCCTCTCAAAAGGCAATCTCCACTGAGATTCCACATAAACCATCTCACAATCTCCTGGGTCTTCTCACAAAACCAGGAACCACCAATATTTTCGATTCCACCATTGATCTCATGGCAAAATCAAAGTACAAAACTTTGATTACTGCTGATGCACCAATCTATTTGGCGACCCAAAGGGAGTTCTGGAAAAATGCAACCCTTGAAAAACAAGGAGACATTGCAACCACCATAAACTCTTCAATAAAGGGTAAAGCTGTCCAAATCACGCCACAATCCATTTCAGAGGTCTTTCAACTCGGTGATCAGGAAGGTAAAATTTCTTTCACTAAAAACGAGTTACAAACTGACTTCATTGAGAGAGGGTATGAAGCCACAATGATGAAGAAAATTACCTTAGAAAAAGGTTATTTTCCTTCTGCAACCAGATTTTTATTTCATACCCTCCTACTATGTGTTTCAAACAAAACCACTTCTTTCAATGAAATCCCTTTAAAGATTCAAAATCTGGGATATGCAATTCTTCAAGGAGAAAATTTTAACTATTCTCGGGAAATTTTTAAAGATTTGGTTAATAATGTTGAAACAAAATCATTCTTACTGTTTCCAAGGTTTCTAAGTTACTATTTTACAAAGAAATTCAGTAAGGATGATTTAGCTATAATAAACCAAGGTGATTCTACTCAAATAAACAGTTTAACAACTGAAACTTTTTCAAGAATGTTAGCACCTTGCAAAACACAAGCAGAGGTGCCTGAGCAGATTTTAGCAGTTACAACTGCTCCTCAGGTATCTGCTGCTGAGCCCACTGCTCAAGGTGATCAAAGCAGCAGCACAACTGCTTTGAAACCCACACCTATTATCTCCAAAAAGCCAAAAAGAAAAACTCAAAACCCCACAAAATCCATCAAAAAGGCAACTCTGGAGGATGAGATACCAGAGCTCTTGCCTGTGACAACACAAATGTCACAAGAAACCACTGCTGCTACTTCCTCACAGCAGTTGGTACAAATATCTCAACCCATAACCACAACTCCTCCTGCTTCTTCACAAAAAGAACAGGTTGTACAAATAGGGTCTCCACATCATGATGCTCTAGAAACACTTGTTTCTATCATCCACAGCTCAATACCCGGGGCAACTCCACTTTCTACACCATCCTTCACATCCACAATTCCCTCACCAATAAAACCACTGTTGGATGCAATTGATTTGAACCAGGCATTATCCAGTCCTTCTCAATCACCTACAAATGAGAATATACCTCAACAACTGACTGGGTCTGATGTATCAATCTTTGCTAACCCACCAACACAACCTGAGGAGGTTACACCCCTTGAGTTACAAGTAACTCTTGGTGGTAATCCAAGTGAAGCAGCCACTACAAGTGTTACACCCACTGGGTTATACTTGGACAGTGGTTACATTAATAAGACTTCCTTGGAGGCAATTCCTTTTATAGCACCTCTGCCAACCACCAGTGGATTTCTGTATCCTACTGGCAACATCAAACGGTTGTCAAGTGTTGAAGGAAGAAGACCCCAGTACCAAGAAAAAGGGGCATCAGTGGTTAATGTTTGGAGTATACTCCTTATATCTACCACTGATAAAACCACTGCTAGTGGGAAATCAGATGACCCCATTAACTTGGGTGATGGTTTAAAGTACCAGAAATTGACGGATCGCATTGAAAAACTTGATAACTCTGTTGCAGAACTCAAAGATATGCTACAACAGGTGTTACAAGTTCAGAAGGTACAATCAACTGCTGCTCCATCTCAAGCACCTGGTCCACAAAGGGCATCTACTCCAAATGAGCTCTGGAAGTTATTTCAACCTTTTCTCCATCAACAAGCAAAACTAGCAGATCAGCAACATGAAAAACATGTTCAACAGCTGAGGAATGCAATGGAGTCAAGGTTCAAGAACACTCAGACTGATTTAAAGGCTCTCAAAACTCAAATCTTGCACACCACTGGCACTGCTCCTCCACAAGTACGCTATATTTATCAACTCCCAGAAGATAATGCCAAAAAGGGGGAGAAACTGAAGGAGTGGAAACAGAAGGGTATAGAGGATGGTCTTTATCTTGAACCAGAAAATTCAAACATGACCAAACAGATCCCTTTGCCAGATGGTAGTAAGAAAATTGATGTGACAATAAATGCACTAGCAGAAGCAGCTGCAAGTGTGAAAAGAGATAGAGAGGCCAAAAGGAAAGCCAGGGTGGACAGAATGGATCATCCAGATCAGGGTACTTCTGGGTCAAGGGATCATGAAAATCCTGTTGAGGAAAAGAAGAGGCCTACTAGAAAAGTAAGGCAACCCAAATCCATTCCAACCTGACGTTCAAAGTCTGCTCACAAACCATCATACAAAACAGCTGATGCAACAGGAGTTACAAAAACCACTGCTTGCCAAACAGTTGTTCCATCAACACACACCACTTCAACACACACAACATCCACTGCTTTACCATCATCACCACCAAAAACAACACCTGCTGACATACAGCAGAAGACAACAGATGTTATAACATCTGTTGTAATGACAACAGTGGTTGAAACACCAGTTGTTTCAACAACTGTTAGTCAATCACAATCCACTGCCACTACATCTACAACCACTGTTCCATTCAAAACATCATCAGTCTCTCCTAAACCAAAAAGGAGAAGGCTAATTTTAAAAGATGATGACACACCTCCATCACCAACATCTTCAAAATCCCTATCACTTGTCACTATTCCTAAACCCATACCTTTCTCTTCAGCTCAAATTGTAAAACCACTACCTCCTGCTGGTGTCTCATTTCCTCTGGAACTCATCGCAGTCAGAGAAGAAATCAAATCATTTTATTATGAAGATGACCCAGCCAAAAGGAGTTTGCCGTCAATTGCAAATTATCCCAGGCCTAACAACATTGAAGAATACTTGAAGCTCAAAGCCAAACAAGCAGAGGATATTGCAATCAAAAATAGAAAAGGGAAATCTGATAGAGAATTTCAACAAAACTATTAGTTTTTACTCTCACAGGTCAATGCTATGGAGCGTTTTGCTAAAAATGTATGTCAGAAAATTTCAGAAAGGGCAGATGAGTCCTTAAGAAAAGACTACATTGAAAACATCATGACCTACAAGAAATATAAGGGGGAGAAACACATGTACAAGAACTGGACCATTCCTGAGCTTGAAAAAGAAGCAGCCAGGATTCAAGACATGATAAAAAATAAGGTCAAGCAAACTCCTCCTGAAAAATTCCAACAATTTTAAGCTGAGAAGATGTTAGAGCTGAGGAGAATGAAAGATGAGCTGATTATAGCTGATTATGGGTCAAAGAACTCTGTGACAAAGTGGGGAGAAGATAGAGTCAAGGCAACCTATAAAAGATTAGAGGAACTTAGAAAGAAAGATCCAAGAGTTCCACAAAAGCCTGACTATTCCAAAGCAGCGGTTTCAAAAAGACCACCTAAGCTGCAAGTCAAAAGAACCATTGCTCCAGCTGGTGCTGCCATCTACAAAAGAAGGAGCAAAAACCAGTTTAGCATGGAAACAATTCAAGATCTTTTAGCCGGAGATGCCATTATAAAAGCTGGCACGGAAGTAATGATAAAAGAAGATCTTGAATTGGAACAATCTGCAAATGCTGCTCAGCCAGCTATGAACAGGCCAGCCTCACCAAATACTTCTGCAAATAAACATCTCCCAAGAAACCCACCAGGCTCAAAAATACAAAAGTGGGAAACTGACAAACAGACATGCGTATTGACTTTGCTCAGGTCTGGTGGAGTAGTGGAGAAAATATCAAGGGAACAAGCTCTTGGCCTGAGTCTTGAAGATTTTCAGGATCTCCTTGATCTTCCACTTAGTAGGGATGATGAAGATACAGACGCCCTAGACTTTGAATTACAATTTAAAGGTCAGATAAGGGAGCTGTTGATGAGGCAATAAAGATTTCCTGAATAATGAAAGGTTTTGGCATAATCTGTTCCAGGGGAGATTGTTGGGATTGAACCCTACCAGAGGAACAGATAATGTAAAGCCAAAACCAGGTCACAACAGAGGATTCACAATAAGCAGCAGTTTACACTTTGCTCTCCCCTTGAAAGTGAGTTATAACATCTGATGGTCTCTATCTGCTGCTCATAATCAACTGCTGCTGACCTTTCAACTGTTGATATGATCCTAAAAGACTGCTGAAGACAAACTCTGTTGCTCTATCTACTGCTGTCTCTTAAGTGCTGCTGAAGACACAAACACTGCTCATTCAAGGACTGATCACCTTTGAAGAAAGCACTGATGTTGTTGTTGAGCATCAGTGCTTAGGCTACAACAGTGGAACGAGAAGCAGTTGTTTCCTCATGTTTTGTATTTTATTTACAATCAGTTGTTAGACATCAGTGTTTGTGTAAGGACAGTAGATACAGGTTGTTAGGCTGTTAGACGTCTCTTTCATGGTGACGCCAGCTGAGATACCTCAGTGGTTTGGTTTGCCTATAAATGTAACAGTACCCTGTACTGTTACATTTGATTGACTGAGTGGGTTCTTCTCCTCATGTCTAATCCTTTCATCTTGTAATCCAACCTTGGGGCATCAGGCTGAGGGGGAGTATAATTTGTAAGCATGTCTGTAATCTTTTGCTTTGATTTGTAATCTTTTGACTCTATGAGAAGCAATTGTTTATCAAACTATTTTCTCCTTTGATTGTGTTTACAAAGTTTGTTTTCATTTCCGCTGCACCTAACATGTTTTCATATTCGTTGATCATTCATTCTAAACAAACAAACACTATCATGAGAGCCTCCGATCCTAACACTTTAGTCCTTCATAAATAATCTTCTACACGTTTAAAGCTCATGACACGTGTCGATACATTGTTGGACATAAATTTTCGAGGTGTTACATGTATTCATCGGAGAGGATTTTATAGGCTGTGTAGGATGTGTAAGTATTGCCTTTCCTTTGTCTTTTTTCTGTCCATCTAAAAGCAACAATATGTTAATATTACGGGATAACATATCAGCTATCCCATTATTTTTTCCTTTAATATGTTCAAAATTTATGTAATATCCACTTCCTTGGATAATATTTTGTAAATTAACCCATCGGGTCCTATTTATCTTTTTGCTTTGATCATTTTTTATAAATTTTACAATGGCTTCACAATCAGTTCTTACTGTAAACTCTTTGTGAAGAAAAAGTTTGAATTTTTCTAATGCATATATCAATGCTTGTATTTCAAAATCGATACTAGTCCAACTTGTTTTGTTTTGAAAATTACCGCTTGCATTAGCACAAAATTTATCTTCTTGCTTAGGGCTATATTTATTTGGTTTGCAGAGAAGAACTGCTCCCCATCCCTCTTTGCATCCATCTGTCTCAATAATTATGTAATCTGTAACAAATGGTAATTCTAGTGGTTTAATATTTTTAATTGTCATTTTAATTTCCTTAACTAGATTTATATCTTCTGAATTAAAGTACCTTTGGCCATTTTTTTGTTGTTTTACTGTATAAAGGCCCCACTAATTTTGATAAATTTGGAACAAATTTTCTAGCATAATTGACCAGTCTCAGAAAGGCTTGTATTTGTTTTAAGTTTTCAAATTTTTCTGGGAAATCAAGTATTTTTGTAGAGATATGTGACTGTAATTCTATTTTTCCATTACCTATTTCTAATCCTAGGAAAGATATTTTTCTTTTAAATAATTCCATTTTCCGTTTAGAAACTACTATTCCATTCTTTTTTATTTCTTCAAATACCTGTTGTAAATGTTTTTCATGTTCTTGTACTGTTTGGCTTGCTACGAGTATATCATCAATATATACTAAACAAAAGTCATATTTTAAGAAAATATTGTCCATAAACCTTTGAAATATTGAAGGAGCGTTTTTTAGCCCAAAGCTAAGAACATTCCATTTAAATTGTCCTTCTGAGCATGTAAAAGTTGTCCATGGTTTAAAACTTTCTTCAAGTTTTAACTGATTATATCCCGACTTTAAATCAAATTTTGAAAAAAAAAACTTTCTTTTTCTGTATAAGATTTAATAAAGTGTCTTTATTAGGAATATTATATCCATCATCTATTGTATTATCGTTTAGTCTTTTATAATTGTATACTATTCTTGCTTTACCTCTTTTTATTTCACTATTGTTTCTTACTATAAAGGCTGCTGATCTGTGAGGACTTTCTGATTTTTTAATTAATCCCTGGCTAATCATTTCAGGTATTTGTTTTTTAAACTCTTCTTTGTCTAAGGGACTATATTCTACATTAGCAGTTCTTATAGTAATATCCGGATTTTTTAGTTTAAATTTACACATGTAGTCCATATGTGATTTTGTGATATCTTCACCTATAAGACCAATTTTTTTCTAAGTGTAAGATCATAGGGTGATTTATACTTTTTGTAATATCTTTCCTTTTTCTACTTCATGACTTAAAAAGTCTGTTAACAATTTTATAGTTTCGTTTTCTATTAGATTACTTCTTTTTTGTTGCCTTAAAAATTCTAAACTTCCTTGACCACCACGCTTCTGAGCAATTTTTGATATATTATTATACCTTGTTGTTGGGATTGTATAGATTTGTTTACTGGGTGTATTAAAGTTTCTATTCACTGTAACAAAACCATTTAAAGCAAATATAAAATTTAATCCTAGCACAAAGTCTTTTGACTGTATATATGTTGGGTATATATTCACTTGTGGTATGTCGTACTTCATGCTATAATTGTTTGAAAAATCTAAAAACTGTATTCCTACAAGTTCTAAGTAGTGTGTTATTTCAACTAATCTATTCTCAATTGTTCTACTTACTACTTTATATTTTAATTCCTTATGGTATTGTTTTGGTACTAGACTATGTGATATTAGACTCTTAGTAGCTCATGTATCAACTAATGTTGTTAAGTCTAAAAATCTATTATTATCACGCCATAAGCGACATTGTATATTGACCATATTCATAGACCCTTGAGTTTGTATAAATACTTGTTCTTCAGGTACTTCTGTAGACATTTGACTTAGCTCTTTTGTTATTTTAGCTCCGATCTTCCTTTCTAGTTCTATAATTCTATTGTCTATATCTCTTAACTTTAGACGGTGTAATTCAGTTGCTAATTCTAACTTGTTTAATCTTTCTATAATTATGTTGGGACTTGTATCTATAGTTTTTGATGTAGTACCTATATCTATGTTATGTAATTTCTTTATACAAATGCAACATATTTCCTGAAAGCATATATTACATTGTGACCTTTTTTCTATACTAGGATAATATCCACAATTAGAGCATTTTATATAATTATTACCTCTTTGATGTACCCAAATATGTTGACATTCTTCTATATTCATGTATGTGTAAGTGACTTTAGTAATTGGCTTTTCGTCTTAACTGTATATGCTATAGACTGACTCATTATCTGTTTCATCTGTTTTAATAGATTCTATTTCATAATCGTGTAACTGTTCTACTAAGCTAGCCCTTTCTATATTCTTGTTTTTATTAGGACATTTGTTAGCTAAATGTTGTTCTTCTCCACATATGAAACATTTACATCTTCTTGTTTGAGGTTTTCTAACATATTTGTTTTTGTTATAATTTGCTTTGTAATTTTTGTTATAAGTAGTACTTTTTCTTATATTTTTCTTTTTATCATAAAAACCATAGGCTTGGGGTGTGTATATTGCTGTTTTACAGAATGCATATGCATTTCTATTTAATTGTTCTTGTAAAGCTACTTCCTTACATTTATCTTTTAAAATTCTAAATGTATAAGTTATTCTAAGTCCTATTCCAAGATTGTAGTGTTCTCCATATATTGTCTTCCATGACTCATGTATATTTTTTCCTAAATCTCCTGGTAGTTTTATAAAATATTTATCACATAGATTATCATCCATTGCTTTTCCTGTTTGTGATAGCAATTTTGTAAAATCTAATGTAAATTCATTTATGTATTTCATATCAGCTATACTTAATTGTTCTAGATTTCTAACAGCTGTATCCTGTATTAAGCTATTATTTTTTGCTGGATCAACTCCTAAAATAAGGGTTCTGATTTGTGATGTGAAATTATAAGGATTGTCTCCTAAAGCTTTTAAATTATTAATTTCTGCTGAATCTTGTGCTTTTTTACTTTGCCAGATTCCTAGGGCTATTGGTCCTAGTGTAGTTTCTAGATAGGAAAACATGTCCATACTATCTTTTTTATTTGTTTCCCACATTCTAACTACTGTTTGTTCCCATGTTAATACTTCATCTATCCATAGTTGGGGTTTTTGTTGTTCTAATAACAACATATTCCCACTGTATGTTTGTCCTATTGGTAACCTGCTACCTCTTCCTCTTAATGTTGATTCTTGACTGTAATTTATTGATGGTTGTGTCCAGGGTTCTCTTCCTAGGGTTTCATGTGAAGTTCCGTTACTTGAATCTCCACTCCATTCCATTCTAGGTCTTTTTAATTCTTCTTTCATAACCATAAAGGCTTGTTCATGTTTATAAAAATCTACTAGCATTGTTTTTTCTTGTAAAATACTTTCTACTAATGGAAAATTATAGAATTCTTGTAATTTTTTATAGCTTTCTTAATAGGTCATTCCTAGGTCTGTTATACATTCTATTATCATATTGTCTACTTCTTCTTGTATATTTAGTTCTGTAAATTTTCTATCTATTATTTGTTCTATTGTTTTGTTAGTTTCTTCTGTTTTAAAACTTGTTAACTCCTCGTCTTCATAGTCTATTAGAGTGTAATCCATATACTCTTCTTTAAATTTTAAGAAATCTGTATTTATTTATTCTTCAATTTCTGTATTATATATTGGGTCTACTTCATCCTCTTCTAGTTGTTCTATATTTATAAAACTATATTCCATAGTATTTTCATTATTTTCTTTGTTTGTAGTTTCTTTAAAATCTGTAAATCTTAAACTCTGCTTACCATATGATCCTTCATATATAAAACTTCTTTTTGGAACTAAAACTGTTTTTTTTATTTTCTTGAAGATCATTTATATTCCATTCTAAACCTGTTAATTGTTCGGGGCCTATTTTAGTTGGTTCTATCATTTGTATAGATTTTGATGCTACTGTTTTAACTATCCCATCTATGTTTACCTTGTATTTCATTCCTGAATTGTTACTAGCCTTTCCTAGTACTCCTATACTTATAACTATATTGTTTCCATCGTAATTCTCATATCCTTTTGTTTGTAAAGCTATTTTAATTGTTAGGATCGGAGGCTCTCATGATAGTGTTTGTTTGTTTGAAATGAATGATCAATGAATATGAAAACATGTTAGGTGCAAAGGAAATGAAAACAAACTTTGTAAACACAATCAAAGGAGAAAATAGTTTGATAAACAATTGCTTCTCATAGAGTCAAAGGATTTACAAATCAAAGCAAAAGATTACAGATAAGCTTACAAACTATACTCCCCCTCAGCCTGATGCCCCAAGGTTGGTTGCACACAGGATGAAAGGATTAGACATGAGGAGAAGAACTCGCTCAGTCAATCAAATGTAACAGTACAGGGTACTGATACATTTATAGGCAAACCAAACCACTGAGGTATCTCAGCTGACGTCACCATGAAAGCGACGTCTAACAGCATAACAACCTGTATCTACTGACCTTACACAAACACTGCTAACCTAACCATTGACTATACATAAGACAAACAATTTACTAAACAGCTGCTCTTCCCTTTATGTCAGTGCTTTCCTCAAGGTTGATCAGTCCTTGACTGGGCAGTGCTTTAACATCAGTAGATAGAACCAGCAGTGTTGAATACTTCAGGGTTTTCATCAGCAGTTGAAAGGACAGCAGCAGTTGAATATGAGCAGCAGATAGAGACCATCAGTTGTTATAAATCACTTTCAAGGGGAGAGCAAAGTGTAAACCGCTGCTTATTGTGAATCCACTGTTGTGACCTGGTTTTGGCTTTACATTATCTGTTCCTCTGGTAGGGTTCAATCCCAACATTAATATTCTGCAAATCTCTTATGTCTTTTAATATTCCTGGTGTGGAATAAAATATGGCTGTATTTTGGCTTAAGTCAACTTCCATTCCTGATATTATTGCTTTTTTCATTTCTATTTTTCAACTTTTATCTAATATTAATGCTAAAAGTTTAGTTCCTAAATTTTTTCGTCCTAAAGCTTTAATGCCTATGACAATTAATCCTGTATGTACAAAATGTTTACCAGATTGTCTAATTCTTTGTATAGTCTCTGGTGATAATAAATCTATAGTCACCGTTTTATCTAGTACTCTAAAGCTTTCTTCTCTAGTGCTTTTTATTAATGTTTTATTTACATTAAATATCCCAGTTTGGTATAATATTCTTGGGTTTGATATGTCTAGTTGGTGTTGATTATACAGATCCATATTTCTGTCTACATCTATTTCTTCTTCTATTTGTACTATTTGTTTATTACTATTAGACCCTGATCCACGTCTAAGTATTCAATTTAAAAGTGTTTCAGATGTAATTATATCTTGTATACTACTTGTTGAATTTCTAGCTTCTTGTATAGATCTACTTCTTCCAGAAAATTGGTTGTTCATTTTCGGGGTTGCCAATGTTTATATGGTGTTAGTTTTTTAATAATTTTTATGTCGTCAATGTTAAATTTGTTTATGGCGTCAGTAATTTTATCTACTTCTATTTGTATATTACTATTTTGAGTATTTTCTGTTTGCTTTTCTAAACAACTTTTCTTTAGTTCTTTAATTATTTGGTTGTTTTGTTCCTTTATATAATCTAAATTTTGTGAATATTTTTTAAATTCCTCTGTATATGTTGCAATCTTTTCAAGTAACTATTTATTAATTATTGAATCTTTCTGTAGATTACAACCAATATTTATTACTAGATCTGTTAAAGCGTTTAAATGTGGGTTTTCTGTATGTAGATTATGTTTACAATTATCTTTGATTCTGCAAATAAAATTATAGTTTTCTGTATTAATATTTTTAAGGCTGGGGTTTTCAGTAAATTCTAAATTCAAGAATTCAAATTTTTTGAATGGCGAAGATGATTGAGTGAACTCTATGGTTTAATAAATTCCGACTCCTTAGCTTTAATTCCTATCCTTAGTTTCTGTTAGATTTTCCTATATTCCGGTTTTAAAATTAAATAGAAAACTAATCTAACAGTTATTATACAAAATTACAGAACCACATCCAATTTGTTACCAAAGCAATAAACATTTCCCATAATCTTCACCTGAGAGAGTTCTCCACAAGAGTTTTTTGGCATAAACAACTAATAAAATATGGAGCTTGTCTCAGTCTTTTAGATTTTAAGAAAGTCTTTGCTCTGATACCATATCAGAGGGGGTACATGCTAATTTTTTTCTAAATTTATTAACAGATATTTTTCTAAATTTATTATCAGATATATATATCTGTTAATAAATTATATCTGTTATATATATCTGTATATATATATACACACACATAGGGGTAGGATTTAGGGAAAACACCTAAAAGTGTGAAAACGGTGAGAACATCCTTCATCCGTTGGATCAAAACAATCTATGGAGTAGAATGGCGCGGTGGCGTTTTCGTAAATAACATCAACTTTATTACTTGGACGTGCTTCATTAAGGGTAAAAGGGTCTTTTTACTGCTCTAATTCAAAACGCCAAACTAATGAGCAAAACGCCATTAATGCAAAACGCCAAACCTTAATGATAAAACGCGTTGCAGATTTAACAGATAGATGGAACAAACAGTAAGAGAAAGTTAATTATTAACATTTATTACAAAAAATTCCCTCCTAACTACGCGCCAAAAAATCATTATATAAACGATGTTACCATCGCTTCCATCATAACTTCCATTGATCATACTAAAAATGCCATCTTTGTAATGCTCCGCTTTTTCGTAACTTTCCGTTTTTAGCAAGTTCTTCTTGTATTTTTATTTCTGGAAGCTTGTATTCTTTGTAATCGTATTTCGTTGTATCGTTGTGTAATCGAGACTTTGATCATAATAAAATTCGTTATTTCAAACATATTATACTTTGTTTATTCATTCACACTTATACGTTTCGATTCATTATACATTTGATGTCTTATTCGTGAATCTTGTAAACGTAGTTTTAACTTGCAAACAAAGTGAATACGTGACCTTAAATCATTGTTTATGTGCAACTACTTCTCACAATACATAATCAGTGATCGTATACTTGTTTTAATCCCTAAACATAATTCTTGACCGAATCATTTAAACATACTTGCAATCTTGTTTATTTATCACATATTTGGTGCCTTAGAACATGTTTATTATACAATTTGGACCTTGTTACATGTTGAGCACACCTTATAACATTATATTATATCATGTAACACATTAAAACATTACAATAACTATCTTATTTTTATCAAAAAAATATAAAAGAAGTTAAATGCAACATCAGCTGCGATCGGAACATGTGGGCTGATTTAATTGTTTTTTTTAATGTTTAAACCACCTAACTTACATTCAATGCTCAACCACCCCAAACCCTAATTACTCTCTATAAATACCCACTTATTTCCAGCCATTTTACCACTTTTACAATCCTTAAACACACTCAAAATACTCCCCAAACTCAGCTGAGTTTTCAGCAAACACATCAGAAAGTTCCAGCAATTAAAAGTGAGTTTTAACTCACTTCTCCTTCTAATTTCTTCTTGTTCTTTCTTCTACAACACTTGGATAACCTCTAGGAAGGTTTTCACAAGTTTGCTTGCATAAACTAAGGTGAAACCTCACCATTTTTTAGGCCCAAAGTGTAGTAAACTTTCTGCTCATTTTTATTTCTTTGTATTTTCTTTTTTATGTTGATAACTTGATGGAATCTTGTTTCCATCAAGCTCTCAATCAAGTCTATGATTGTGGGTTTGTATTAGGGTGATTACCATCAAAGTTATGAGTTCAAACACTCACTTATTTTCTTCTATATAATGAACTTGTGACTTGTGAAGTGTGAACAAATGGATGCTTTGGCTTTCCAAACTAAGTTCCACTCCTTCATTTGAACACTTTTATCACTTGATTAGATTAGATTTACTTTATTGTTATTCATGACCCCCCCCCACCATCTTTAAGATGGTGTGTGTAGTGGTGAATCTTATAATGAGGTTTTCCAACCTCCAGGCTTGATATACATGATACTATATGGCAATGCTTGATTGGACTTAGTTTTAGGATGTATTAGTACTATACAACAACAACAACCATACCCAGTAAATCCCACAAATAGCAGATCTATTTATAGGGTCTGGGGAGGGTGGGATGTATTAGTACTATATAAACTATATATACTTATATAAAAACATTGTCACACCCCCAAAATCCACACGCGGAGTATCACCGCTTGAAGGCGTGACATGACCGGGATCAAGCCACCAATCATATTGAACATATAAGTAATAAGTAAAAGTAAATGTAATCCATCACAATACGATTGATGTTCCATCAAAACATAGTGTAAGTAGTGGAAGCATAGTATGAAAATCCAACACAAGTCTTAAGTTTAAAGAGTCATAAAGTTTTCATCAAAACATCCACAATCCTTGCCCACAACGACCGCGCCTCCCGTGCAAGCTCCATGAGTACCTATGGTCCTGCAAGGCATGTAACAGAAAGTCAACAACTAGTTGAGCGAGTTCACAGTTGGTTGTTTAGTTATAGTGTTCGTTTCATAAACCGTATGTTTGTTTAGTAACCAATGTATCGTGTTTGTTTGTATCACGGCCTTCCCGGCATGTGTGCGAAGATTAGTGGGGGTCTCCCATGTATTCTAGACTAGTTATATTTGTATCGCGGCCCTCCAGGCATGTTTGCGAAGTTTAGTATATGTATTGCGGCCAACCCAGGCATGTGTGCGAAGTTTAGTATATGTATCGCGGCCAACCCAGGCATGTGTGCGAAGATTAGTACGTGTATCGCGGCCATCCAGGCATGTGTGCGAAGAGTAGTATATGTATTACTAGTCTAGTTGTATCTATAGGTGTCCTTCCCAACCCGAGGACATTGGTAAGTATTCTAGCAACAGTGTAAGTACATGTAATCATTCAATCCCATTCCCAACCCCGGGAATCCCATGCCTTGGTAAGAGTGTGAACTCACCTTGGTTTGCTCGGTATGCTAAGTTAAGTGCTCAAAAGAAATCAGTCAAGTCCTATAGTGCACGTATACTCAATCAGTTCACGTTCGTAATGTTTCACATGTAACTAGCATCACAGTAATATCACAGAGTGTGTTTGGCAGTTAATCATCATGCAACACAAACAGTTAATTGCATCCATACAGTTCATGTACCACATCAATGTCTTTTGCAGTTTATTCTAACATAATTGTCCAATAACACTCTTAACCTAGTTAGTAACGTAACATAGTTAACGAGTTTAACAGGGTACATAAACTAACCAGAGTTAATAGATTTAACTGAGTTTACATTCTTAACATGCATAACAGAGTTAACAAGTAAATAGCTTAACTGTGTCACTGACTTAATAAAGTTAACAACTAACAGTATTCAACAAACTAACAGGGTTTAAGTAATTAACAAAGTTAACTAGCTAACAATCGTTACTGTGCAGAAAGCTAGGCGAAATCCCATAGTGGCGAAATCACTAATGCCGAAATCCCCATTGTGGCGAAAACACTAGTGCCGAAATCACTAGTGTTTTCGTTGCTGTAGTGTTTTCGTCGGCCCATCATCATCATCACTAATAACAGTCACAAGTTACAGAAACCCTAATGGTCATCTGATCGTTACATTGCCCGCATCAAACCATCACTCAACAAAACAACCCAAAGACTAAACCACAACCCCCTAGATTAACAGCTTAACAACCATACGATCCGAATCATCATCTAGTTCAACCATTAAGCATATATACGTATATCATCCAGTCAATTAACATAATCATATCAAATAATCAACACTATCGGTATGTTAATCTGTTTTCGATATGTTAATATGTTTTCGAATCCTGACCACATTCATATCATCAAAACAAGGTCATCATTATAGACATGGCACAACTAATCATAACAACAGATTATCATTAACAGCATCCAAATCATTTACTACGATTAAACACCACATAACAGATTTTTACATCGGATACATGTTAACTGCTCATTCATGATATCAAATAAACAGGTGATTCCAACCAGATAATCATAAGTAGTCGATTACTAACCAAAGCAGAAAGGTGGTACTTCAATCGATGTATTGGACTCGGATGTTCAAAACTGTCGTAGGGTTTCACAAGATAGCGAGAGAGAGAGAGAGTGTGTGTGTGATGTGATTAGGGTTTTTAGTTATCGCATTCGTGTGCACATAATAAACAGATTCTATGTTCAAACACTTCTGGGCCGAAGCCCATGGTTGTTTTCGGCAGTAGCAGTGGACGAAAACACTTTAAGTGTTTTCATCACTTGTGTTTTTGTTGGGGTAGGGGTTTTCACCAAGGGGTGTTTTCGGCTATTACTCCCATTAGTTGATAGTAAGCATGTTATTAACACAGTCATATATATATATACAAGCACACTTATGAAGCACACCAAATATAAATATAATCACAATATGATATAACGTATTACAAATGTGTACAGTTGCGAAACAAACAAGCCGTAAAACAAACAACTTAAACAATTAACGTGCAATAAATGCGAAGGTGGAAATCTTGGAAACTCGAGTTGTCACATTATCCCCAACTTGAAAGAAATTTCGTCCCGAAATTTAGCACGTAGTTACTGAGGAAACTAGTTGTGTTGCGTTGTTTCCTGGTTTTCCTGGGGTGTCACATCATCCCCCCGTTGATTTGGAATTTCGTCCCGAAATTCTGTAGTAGCTTCAGCCTCAGTAGTGGTTGCACTGTTTCTGAATAACTGGGGATACTTGAGTTTCATTTGATCTTCGCGTTCCCAGGTGAACTCTGGGCCACGACGGGAGTTCCAACGAACCCGAACAAGAGGTATTCTAGTGTGCTTGAGGACCTTAACATCCCGGTCCGTGATTTCAACTGGTTCCTCGACGAATCACAACTGATCATCGATAGTGAGCTCCTTCAAAGGAACTATGAGGGTCTCATCTGACAGGCACTTCTTCAGATTCGACACGTGAAAGACGTTGTGAACTGCACTGAGTTCAGCTGGTAAGTTCAGTCTGTAGGCCACTTTGCCTATTTTCTCAATGATTTCGAATGGTCCGACATATCGCGGATTGAGCTTGCCTCGTTTGCCAAAACAAACCACACCCTTCCAAGGTGAAACTTTGAGTAGCACTCGATCCCCAACCTGGAACTCGAGTGGTTTCCTGTCTTTATCGGCGTATGCTTTCTGACGGTCACGAGCTGCCGCCATGCGTTGTCGTATCTGAGCAATCTTTTCTGTAGTATCAACTACGAGTTCTGGACCCGTGATCTGACTGTCCCCCACCTCTGCCCAACAAAGAGGTGACCGGCATTTACGCCCGTATAATGCCTCAAACGGAGCAGCTTTAATGCTGGTGTGGTAGTTATTATTGTACGAAAATTCCACAAGTGGCAGATGTTTTTCCCAGCCGTTGCCAAAGTCAATTACACATGCACGAAGCATCTCTTCTAAAGTTTGAATAGTGCGCTCAGACTGCCCATCCGTCTGAGGGTGATAAGCTGTGCTCATGTCTAAACGAGAGCCAAAAGATTTGTGCATGGCTTGCCACAGTTCTGAAGTAAAACGTGCGTCACGATCAGAGATAATAGAGGTGGGCACCCCGTGCCTTGAAACCACTTCTTTTAAATAGATGTCTGCTAAGGTAGAGAACTTGTCTGTTTCCTTAATAGCCAGGAAGTGTGCAGACTTAGTGAGTCGATCCACGATCACCCAAATAGTATCATTTCCACGTTGAGATCTAGGCAGGCCAGTAACAAAATCCATGGAAATTTGCTCCCATTTCCATTGTGGTATTTCTGGTTGTTGGAGTAGGCCCGATGGTTTCTGATATTCCGATTTGACTCTCGCACAAGTCAAACACTTGCTAACGTAAGTTGCTATATGAGCTTTCATGCTAGGCCACCAATATGTAGTTCTCAAGTCGTGGTACATCTTATCCGAACCAGGATGTACTGAGTAGCGAGACTTATGAGCTTCATCCATTACAAGCTCGCGTAAGTTGTCATCAAGTGGGACCTAAATGCGTCCTGTTACATAGTAGGCGCCGTCTGCCTTTTGTTCTAACCGTTGCCTTGAGCCGCGTAGGGCTTCACCCTGACGTTTTCTGGTTTCAATGCTTCTACCCGAGCATCTCGTATCTGTGAAGGAAGACTAGACTGAATAGTGAGTTGCAACGCTCGTACACGCCTAGGTGTAGTATCCTTTCGACTGAGGGCGTCGGCCACCACATTGGCTTTGCCCGGATGGTATTTTATAGCACAATCGTAATCGTTCAGTAATTCGACCCATCGTCGTTGTCGCATGTTCAACTCTTTCTGCTTGAAGATATGCTCGAGACTCCTGTGATCGGTGTAGATGGTGCACTTGGCACCGTACAGGTAGTGTCGCCATATCTTGAGCGCAAAAACAACAGCTCCCTGCTCTAAATCGTGTGTAGTGTAATTCCGTTCATGAATCTTAAGTTGGCGCGAAGCATAAGCAATGACTTTATCCCGTTGCATCAACACACATCCAAGACCCTGAATGGATGCATCGCAGTAGACTACAAAGTCGTCCGTGCCTTCAGGTGTTTCCTGTGTATTACCCCAACGGTAAGCAACACCTTTCTGTGTCAGTAGTGTAAGTGGCTGTGCAATATTTGAGAAGTCTTTGATGAACCGTCTGTAATAACCCGCCAAACCCAAGAATTGGCGTATTTCGGTTGGTGTGCGAGGTGCAGGCCAGTTCTTGATCGAATCTACCTTGGACGGATCAACATGAATCCCATCCTTGTTTACCACGTGGCCTAGGAAGTGGACTTCACAAAGCCAGAAGTCGCATTTTGAAAACTTGGCGTACAGTTGTTCCATTCGAAGGAGTTCCAAATGAGTCATAAATGATGCTCGTGTTCCTCCTGACTCTTGGAGTAAATCAAAATGTCGTCGATAAACACAATAACGAACTTATCCAAATAGGGCTTGCACACCCTGTTCATAAGATCCATGAAGACTGCAGGCGCATTTGTTAGCCCGAATGGCATGACCTGAAACTCATAATGGCCGTAGCGTGTTCTGAATGCTGTTTTGGAGACGTCCTCATCCCGGACTCTCAGTTGGTGATAGCCTGACCTCAGGTCAATCTTCGAGTAATAGCTCGACCCTTGCAACTGGTCGAATAAGTCGTCGATGCGTGGAAGAGGATAGCGATTCTTCACGGTCACCTTGTTCAGTTCGCGGTAATCTATGCACATGCGGAAGGTACCGTCCTTCTTCTTCACAAATAATACTGGAGCTCCCCAGGGCGAAGAGCTAGGACGTATGAAACCCTTTTCCAAGAGTTCTTGCAATTGCTTAGACAGTTCTTCCAGTTCAGTTGGAGCTAAACGATAAGGTGCTCGAGCTATGGGTGGTGCTCCTAGAGCTAGCTCGATCTGAAATTCGACCTGGCGATGAGGCGGTAACCCAGGTAACTCTTCAGGAAACACTTGAGGAAAGTCGCGTACAACAGGAATATCCTCTAACTTCTTCTCTTTCGTCGATGTATCTGTAACGAGTGCTAAAATAGCTGTGTGGCCCTTTCGCAAACACTTCTGTTCCTTCAAGAAGGAGATGATGCCACTCACGACACCACTCCTGTCACCTTGAACTTCGAGAGGTTCTTTTCCAGTATGGGGAATGCGAATGATCTTCTCCTTGCATAGGATCTCTGCTTGTTGTTGAGATAACCAATCCATACCAATGACGATGTTGAAAATACCCAGAGTTATAGGAATGAGATCGATAGAGAAAGTCTGACCAGCGAGGATAAGATTACAACCTTGAACTATGTGTGTGGCCTCTAGACTTTTACCGTTAGCTAACTCTACGACATGTTTGGTGTTCAAAAGTGTTGGTGCGCGTTTAAGCATTTGACTAACTTTCAGAGACATATAACTGGTATCCGCACCCGAATCAAATAAAACAGTAACATAAAAGTCGTCGAGAAGAAACTTACCCATAACCACATTAGGATCGTTCATTGCATCACCCTGACCAATCACAAATGCACGACCCCTAGCACCGTTGTCGTTGTTGTTTCCCCCATTGTTGTTCCCGTTGCCCTGATTGTTGTTGTTGTTATTCTGGTTCTGGTTTAACTGGGGACAGTTCCGCTTGAAGTGGCCTTCAGCCCCACACTGAAAGCATTCCCTATTTCCTCGTTGTTGTTGTTGTGGCTGGTTTCGTGGAGCAGGTGGTTGTTGTTGCGGGTTTTGATTCGCAGGCCTTGAGCTCCTGCAATCTTTAGCTTCATGACCTATCTTGAGACATCTCTGACAGCGGCCCTTGCGACATTGACCACTGTGGTGTCTGTTGCACCTGTTACACAGTGGGTGAATTCCCCGATATCCACCCTGCCCCAGACCACCAGAAGATTGCTGACACGGACTCTGGTAATCATTAGTCTTGCGCTGCTGCTGTGCTTGAGACTGAACGGTAGCTGAACCCCTGCTGGAATCCCCCTCCCATTTCCGCTTGTTGTCACTGGGAGTAGCAGGAGTAGCTAAAGTGGTAGCGGTAGTAGTAGCGCTGATACGTTTAGGCAGCCTGTTCTGTTCCACTGCTGGATCTGTGAGGCGATGAGCTAACTTGACGATCTGTTGAATGGTGCCAAGATTTGCTGAGGTTACGTGACTTTGAATCTCTGGCACTAGACCCTTGAGATACAGCTCGATATGCTTAATGGGAGGGTCTACCATAGTGGGACACAGAATAGCCAACTCATTCGATCTTTTGGTGTACGCTTCAATTTCCGATCCCGTCATCTACAAATTGTAAAACTCTACCTCCAGCTTATGAATGTCATCACGGCTACAATATTCCTCCTTGATCAACTCCTTAAAATCGTTCCAGGGTGTGGCGTTAGCAACTGCCAACCCTAACATCTGAACTTGCGCCTTCCACCAAGTCAGCGCAAGGCCTTCCAAAGTACCAGTGGCGTACTTCACTCTGCGAGCCTCAATGCATTCACACATCTGAAAAACGGACTCGAGCTTTTCAAACCAATGGAGATGTCCAACTGCTCCTTCCGTGCCACTAAAAGTAGTAGGACGACAGTCCATGAAAGTTTTGAAGTGCAAACAGGTGGCTGACCTCCTGCTTGTGCGGCTGCAAGTGCCGCAGCAACTTGTACATAAACTAACCAGAGTTAATAGATTTAACTGAGTTTACATTCTTAACATGCATAACAGAGTTAACAAGTAAATAGCTTAACTGTGTCACTGACTTAATAAAGTTAACAACTAACAGTATTCAACAAACTAACAGGGTTTAAGTAATTAACAAAGTTAACTAGCTAACAATCGTTACTGTGCAGAAAGCTAGGCGAAATCCCATAGTGGCGAAATCACTAATGCCGAAATCCCCATTGTGGCGAAAACACTAGTGCCGAAATCACTAGTGTTTTCGTTGCTGTAGTGTTTTCGTCGGCCCATCATCATCATCACTAATAACAGTCACAAGTTACAGAAACCCTAATGGTCATCTGATCGTTACATTGCCCGCATCAAACCATCACTCAACAAAACAACCCAAAGACTAAACCACAACCCCCTAGATTAACAGCTTAACAACCATACGATCCGAATCATCATCTAGTTCAACCATTAAGCATATATACGTATATCATCCAGTCAATTAACATAATCATATCAAATAATCAACACTATCGGTATGTTAATCTGTTTTCGATATGTTAATCTGTTTTCGAATCCTGACCACATTCATATCATCAAAACAAGGTCATTATTACAGACATGGCACAACTAATCATAACAACAGATTATCATTAACAGCATCCAAATCATTTACTACGATTAAACACCACATAACAGATTTTTACATCGGATACATGTTAACTGCTCATTCATGATATCAAATAAACAGGTGATTCCAACCAGATAATCATAAGTAGTCGATTACTAACCTAAGCAGAAAGGTGGTACTTCAATCGATGTATTGGACTCGGATGTTCAAAACTGCCGTAGGGTTTCACAAGATAGCGAGAGAGAGAGAGAGAGAGAGAGAGAGTGATGTGATTAGGGTTTTTAGTTATCGCATTCGTGTGCACATAATAAACAGATTCTATGTTCAAACACTTCGGGGCCGAAGCCCATGGTTGTTTTCGGCAGTAGCAGTGGACGAAAACACTTTAAGTGTTTTCATCACTTGTGTTTTCGTTGGGGTAGGGGTTTTCACCAAGGGGTGTTTTCGGCTATTACTCCCATTAGTTAATAGTAAGCATGTTATTAACACAGTCATATATATATATATATATATATAGGGGATCGCTAGAATGAGAACCACCACGAGTTATGAGAACCACGAGAACCGCGCCCCGCGGGTGGCCGTCGGCGACGAAATTTTTTTTACACCTAGATCCGTATATTTTAGTGGGGGGTTTAAATTTTCGGTTCAAACGGCGCGCCCGAGGGGGTAGTTTTTTACGCCCAAAGTTTGGGTTTTTTTAATTTTTTTAATTTTTCTTTTTTTTTTACCAAACTTTGGGCGTAAAAAACTACCCCCTCGGGCGCGCCGTTTGAACCGAAAATTTAAACCCCCCACTAAAATATACGGATCTAGGTGTAAAAAAAATTTCGTCGTCGACGGCCACCCGCGGGGCGCGGTTCTCGTGGTTCTCATAACTCGTGGTGGTTCTCATTCTAGCGGCTCCCTATATATATATATATATATACAAGCACACTTATGAAGTACACCAAATATAAATATAATCACAATACGATATAACGTATTACAAATGTGTACAGTTGCGAAACAAACAAGCCGTAAAACAAACAACTTAAACAATTAACGTGCAATAAATGCGAAGGTGGAAATCTTGGAAACTCGAGTTGTCACAAACATGGCTGAGTTTGTGGTGTTAATCAAACCATGATTAACCATCATAAACCTAAGCTATCATATCAAAGATCCTAGAGTTTTGTTATGATTCCAATGGGCAATTTGGGACCTATAAAACCATTAATTATGGTTTCATAAACAAACTCTTAGAACTTGGATATTACTTTCACTTAAACATAGTTTTTGATATTTAATTTCCAAGTCCGAATCCTTTTATTCATTCTTAATCCCTTGAATTACACACCTTTGTTTACCCTTGTAGGGTGACTTGGTGTTCCATCCTCATCAAACAACCAACTCTTCACGGAATTACCAAGTGGAAGCTTGCAAAACCGTGAGGATACTTGATCCATTTTCCTTTTTACACAATTGGGGTTGTAACATGTTAGCTTACAAAATACATAAACACACACAAACATACTTTAATCTCTCAATCCGTTATACATGCTTATTGTTATGCTTAGGTTCATGCTAGATACATACAGGCTTTTTGTCATTAACTTATCTAGCCCAAACTTAACATATATAGCACTACAGGAGTAGCACGCCGCCCGGTGGGGTATTGTTAAGCTTATTATTCATAAACGGTCTCGCCACTTTTGTGGCGAGGGATGCATATAATTCTTGTGGACACTTGGGTTTGACACTTAATATTGCATGCTAGATAACCTTGTATACGATTTGCTATATTGGATTCACGTAAATTCTTTTTATACTTATGCTATATATTTACAAACTTGCGTACTCGCTAATGCTTATGCGTTGAACCATTATTTTTAACATGTTACAGGTTGATGATGATGTTCATGACGAATCTAGTAGGACGACTTAGAAACACACATGAATTACTAGATTTGGTTATTTTGTTATGTTAAACTTATTGTATTTGTCATTTTAATGTTGTAATGTGAATTTCTTTTAATGTACTTGACAATTTATGATTGCAACGAAATTGGTTTTGAATTAATTTATTGTCACATAATGTTATGAAGTCTTTGAGCAATCTTGTTCGTCTCACTCCGATGTTTCCGCTATCGGTTGGGGTGTGACAATCTTTAACCAAAACGCCAAATTTAAAATAAAAAAACGCTGAAAGGAAGAAAAATGGCAACCATCGTTTCATGAAGATACACCCTCAGAATTAGAAGATTTTTGATCCGTTTTAACATCAAAAGAAGAGTGTTTGTTAAAACAATCAGAGCCATATTGAACATGAAAGAAGAAGTACAGAGGGGGATCCTAGCACTTGGCGTCCCTTTTGATAACCACTGTGATGAAACACATACGGTTATAAGAAGATTAACCAGAAAATTTGGACCAAACAAGGCAAATGCAAAAATGGACCCAGTCATCAGATCATGGTGTTTTGATGAAGACACATACATGGTCACCGTTATATGTGACAACAAAGAACAGGAAGACTACATACTTGAAAACATCATGACCAAGCAGGGTCTTGGGTTCCTGGAGGAGTTACACAACTCAACATGTTTGAACACAGACATGAACATAAAACTGGCGTTGTTGCAGGACATGTTCAAATGGAGGCTTCAAAATCTTTAGAACAAGAGGACAATGAAAGTGAAAGTGATGACTTGGATGAGAAACCGGAAGAAGAATCCGAAGAAGAAAACAAGGGAGTGATGGATACTTCTCAAACAAAGTCCCTTCTAACGAGGAGTTTTAATTTTCTTTTCTTTTTTTTTCTTTTGTGTAATTTTTTATGTGTTCATTATGTACTTTTCAGATAATAAAACACAATATTTCTCTCATTAGTTATAAAACACAAAAACGCCACAAAGGCCAAACACCAAAAGTTAATTAGTGTATTTTATCATCTTTATCAAAACGCCATTAAATACAAAATGCCAAACTTGAAAGAGAGGACGTGTTACAGCCTTAATAGATAAAGCTGAACAAACAGTAACTGAAACGACGGATACTTTATTACTAACATTTATTATAATAAAATCTTGCCTAAACTACACACCAAAAACACCTTATATAAACAAACGTCTTAGGACCTTCCATTGATCACAACAAAACAAAAAAACGCCATGTTTCCTAAATACCACTCACTTTGAAACGCCAAAAAAGTTAAAAAAAACCACATATGGCAAAATTCGTTTCTTGGATATTCAGTAATGTTCTGCATGAAGTTTCACTTAACGGATTCTTAGGTGAGGGGGGTAACTCAGTAAGATTTTGCTGAATGAGATGGACAACTCTTCAAGAAAAAGAGACCGATGACAGTGATATGTCATTTTGTGTGCTTTGTTCTTGAAGAAGGTTTCGATGAGAAGAAGAGACCGAAGCCAGTGTAAATGCTATTCTAGACTCCATTATTAAATGATGAAGAGTGGGATGAATATGAAGATGATGACCAAAGATCAACCAAGCGAAAAACCCACTCACAATCACACCCAGAAAATAGCATCCACACATACGACATCGATCTATGTCTCCAAAATCCACAAAACCACTTCAACAATTAACAACAATAGATCACACCAAAAATCAAAACGCCATATTTTACTGACTGACCAGCTTCGTCTAGAGCCGGGCGTTTCAGATGCGTAGGGAAATTGGCATCTATCTAAGGTATTCAAAGGTTCAAGGCACAAAAAATTCAAGAAGAAGAGACCGATGACAGTGAAGATTTGGATGAGAAATTGGATTGGGATTTTTATTTTTTTTCTTTTCTATTTTTTGTGTCTTTCTCTGTGGTTTGTTATCTAATTTTTCGTTAATAAATACATTATTTCTGTAAATTGCTTATGAAATGCCAAGATGCCACAAACGCCAAATGCCAAAACTATAATAAATTTACTTTAAACAAGTATTATTAAAAAACTCCAAAAATTTACTAAAAATGTATAAAACAATGTGCAGGAGAATAGAACAAAAGAGTGTCTTAAAAAAGTTTTATTTTGCCATCTTTATCTAACGCCATTAAATACAAAACGCCAAAACCTAAAAGATGGGACAAGTTACAGCCTTAACAGATAAAAGCTGAACAAACAGTAACTACAAACAATAAATGAAATGACGGAAACTTTATTGCTAACATTTATTATATTAAAAACCACACCATGGAAATTGAATTTTTTATATTTTCAAAACGCCATAATTACCTGTCATATTATAGGTCTGCATCCTACATCGCTTGACAAAAGATACAAAAAATACACATAAAAAATAATTACTATTGTTTTTTAGCTCCAAATATATATATATATATATATATATATATATATATATATATATATATATATATATATATATATATCTCGCGCCAAAAAAGGTCATTATATAAGTAGAATAGCTAAACAACTTATCACTCTATAGATTGTCTAAACACGTCACACATTGTCTAAAATGCCATCTAACTTAAAAAAATGGCTCTAGTTATTGCAAGGAGTTTTGAGAGGTCGGAGAGACGTTTCGTCCTAAAGTTCTCTGACAGGAGAAGGGTGAAGGTCAAGACCATCAAGGCCATACTTAGTATGGATGAAGCCGTTTAGAGGGATATTCTGGCCCTTGGGGGTTCCAAGGGCCAACAATTGTGTAACACCTCGCAGAATCATGACCAATATAATAAAGACACCTGTCATGGACTTTAAACGTGTAATGGATTGATCTGGAGGGACTAAAATTGTCAAGCAATGTAAGTATGTTAGTAAAAGGATCCAAAGTGTCAACATGCCATTCTTGTGCCTCTGATTGACCTCATACGACGTTCGTATTCTTTAATGAATAATTTTTTGAATATTGGAAGTCGTTTGTGCTTAAATTAAGGATCTTACAAAACATAAGGGTTAAAAGTGTCAACATGTTAAATGTTACCTTTGAGTGACCTTTTAACGAACCCAAAAACATTGTAATAATTATATATTTTGCTCTCAAAGAATATTGGATATTAATTTTGTGGAGTTTCGATGAAAACAAGACTTTTCGGGTGATCTTACATCTAACCGGGAGCTTAACGGAGTTAGTTTATGACCCAAGGCCCTAAATAGTTAACTATGGGGGTCCTAAGTGCAATAAATAGAAGTTAAATAAACTTAAAATGGACCAGGGACTGAAATTGCAAAGTTTGGAAACTTGTTACTGGAATTACCCATTGTCGCGGCCCGCGTAGACTCCTTAAGAGTCTTACGCGGCCCGCGTGAGACTGCCAGATGCAGAAAACCTGCACAGCTGCACGTTCAGTCAGTTCCACCGCCTTTGCATCCTTGTATTCGATACCAGGGCCTGAGCAAATGATTTTTCATGCACTAGGGACACCCGGTAACATCTGGGATCAATGTAGGGACATGTGGAGTGATCATATGAAGTGAAAAATCCTATATAAGGCCCTTTGTTTGCAGTTGTTCATTTGCACACTTGAATATTTCACTCACAACTCACTCTTTGGAGCCTCCTGGTGCTCAAGGAAGTTTTTTAAAGTTCCAAACTCGTGCTAAGTACCCTAGTAAGTGTTCTTAGCTTCCTAAGTTCAAGTTTTATTAGTTTAATGACCGAAAGTCAAAGTTATCGTAATTAATCTTTGACTTTGTGATACATCACAAACGGTTAAGCCATTATTTGAATTGAAGGTGGCTATGATTTGGTAATTATGTAGGTAATAAAACCTTAAAAGGGCACCTACTGATTATCACTTTTACTTGATCAATTGTCGGGTCAAACCTTATAATAAAAAGTCAAACGGGTCAATTTTTACAAATAAATTCATAACTAACAATGCAGAGGTTATTGAACATGTTTTAATATTAAAATAACTTGGTAAATAATATAAGAACATGCCTAAGCATGTTCAACCCGACAATTCTGAGTTTAGGCTCGGTTCGAAACCGAAAGTCGCAAAAGTAGACTTTTGCTTTGATTTTCAGTTCTGACCCGATTTAGCTTAGTTTAGATATTCCTTAGGGTTCCTTTAGGACCATTTTATAGGTTAGTATAACCCTCTGAGGTTATACAACTTGGTTCCATAGAAATCTTAGTTCATTGCATGTTTTCGTTAAATGCTTAAAAGTTGACCATTATGCCCTTTTGATATTAAAATGAGATTTTTGAAAATGTGAGAGGACAAAAACCTTTATTACTGATATTTAAGTATGTCCTAAAAGTTTGACATCAGATTATGATCTAAAATAGAAGTTATGCGCGATATCGTAAAATGAAAGTTTTTTATTAATTAATTGGCATTTTTGGCATAAAACCCATTTAAACCCAAATTTTGACACCAAACTTGCCACCTACTCTTAAGATATAATATTTAGAGATTTTTGGAATTTTTTTTTAAATTTTAAACTGATTATAACATAGGGTTCTTGCATAGACTCGATAATTGACGGTTATGCCATTTTTGCTAATAAAAAGAGCTTTACACATCCTTTACATATCAAACCTTTTGCTACTGATTTTATACATCAAATAAATTATTTTAAACAGTAGAGGCTAATCAAAATCTCAGATTTCCTTAATTAACCCGAATAGCGTCAAATACCGACTTTTATGCGATTTAGGCGCATAGTATGGTTTAAAACCATATTTAGCACCAAAGACTTGTTACCAACTGATGTAATGAATCAATTTTTATACTTAAACAGTAAGTAAAAGTTTTGAACTCAGATTTCCAGATTTGACCCTTATAGCATATGTGAAATGACCAAAATGCCCCTTCGGTGCATAGTTTGGTCATAAATGATAAGTTTCACATATATATGATATCTTACTGATATAACTTACTAAAATAAATATTTTTACTGATTATTTTAGATCAGAACCTCATATTGCTATTTAACCTCTTTTATAAACTTTAAAATGACCAAAATACCCTTACGGGGCTTAATTTGGTTTTAAATTCGTTTTGGGCATAATGGAAGGTATCCTACTGATATCATAACATATTTTAAGCATATTAACTTGTGAAACCTGTACATGACTCATTTGGTTACCCGTTATGCATATTCGCGTTCGGTACGGTTTATGTAACTAGTTTGCATAAATTAACCGAAACGGGTCAAACCTTATCATTTTTACTTCAAAATCCAGAGTGTGTTTAGTTTACCCATATTATACAAGTATTCATACTTGTTGGGTCTAAATCACATTCTAATTCGGTCTTCGCTTAATCGTGCGTTTTGAACCGTAAACCTTTCATTAAAACTAACCGGTCTAAGTTTAAACTTAAGTAAGACCCGTTAGGAATCTAATAGGTTATTAAAACCTTCGTTCCAGATCTAGGAGCCCAGTAAAAGCTATTTGCACTTGCTGATTGTATTACGGGTGAGATTAAAATTATAATTTGCTCAGGTAAATACTTTTAACTTATTTTTTGTTATACGGGCTTGGGATACGGTATTATAATAATACCGCTTGGTCGGGTATGTTGTTATTTAAATAGGATTGTGATTAATACATTTACATAACCCGTTTTAATCTGTTTTGTTTGATGCAATGCCTTTGGGGGGTTAATGACCATGTCCTGGATATCCTCGGCTCATTTATTAGAAATGGTGACAGCTTAAGCACGGGGTGTCGGCATACACCTGACAGTTGCGTATGTATAAACGGTATCTCACTCTCTTGTGGGCATATACTTGTGGCGTGTCAATTAATCTAATCCGACTCTTCTAACCGGGTCCTGAATGGACGACAAATATGTAAATCTGTATACAAGATTATTTTTAAATAATTGTCCCAAGTTATAAAAGATTTTATGCCTTGTGCATCTAAATAAATTTTATAAATGTTTTCAAAAAGAGTCGGTTAGTTGTATTTACCAGTGTAAACTGACGTATTTTCAAAGGTTAAGTGCAGGTACTAAGCGTAATGGGCTGGAACTCCCGAGTGATTAAATAAAGAGTCTTGCAAGCTTTTATCACTTTAAGTATGTTGAACAATACTTCTTTTGTTTTGATCCGCCTGTGGATCCATCTTACAATCCGTTGTGTAAAAAAAATTTATGTTACTTTAAACTCGGTTTGTATAAATTACTTTTAGACTTCCGCTATGCATTTAAACTGTGATTAATTGACTATGATGATATCAACTACGTCAGGATACTCCCCATCGGGCCCATCGGTAATACGTGGAAATATCGGGGTGTGACAGGTTGGTATCAGAGCCAACATTGAGTGAATTAAACACCAGCCTTTTGTGTGTTTAATCTCAATGACACAGTTTGCACATTCCTTGACTTTCGAATCTAGTCAAATGACTTAGGACTAATCCTAATCTTATTGTTTTCTTTTGTTGGTTCCCTTTTGTCTGTTTTGGCACGTACAAAAGACAATGCCACCATGATTCAGAGGAAGAGGTGGACGAGGCAAGGCTCCGATCATTGCTCCGAATGACCACGAGGTCGGGCCATCACACCGGCGAACTCCTTCAGCAACTTTCAGCTCAAGTCCCCAGGAGGATTGGAGGACTTATCTAGAGCCAGTGAGACGTTCAGTCTCCCTCAGCTCCTCCCCGTCTTATCATCACTCTTTTGGACCACATCAAGACGAGGAGCACAGTGGCTCACACCACACCTTCATCCCGCTGCAGCGGTCAAGTTCACACTGCACCTTTCAAGACCCGACGCCGTACTTTCAAAGCAGGTTCAATCCTATGAACCAAATTCCAGAACCCGAGGGTCCAAACCTGTTGGGGCCAGACGACCACTATCCTGAGATGCAGGATATGGAGATGGATGAAGATCCGGATCCGGAGATGCCAACTGGGATGCCGACGCATCCCATTGAGATTTCTGACGGATCATCTTTTCATGGTTCGCCATACCGGGGCCTAGACAGCTTTCAAGAAAGGTGAGCCACATACCACTGGGAGTTTACTCCCCTTTCAACCCACCTCAACAGCAGCAGCAGGATCGCTCTGAGGATTCGCGTTTCCAGGCGGTTACGCCACCGCCACCACCAGAACAGCAGCCGCCTCCAGAACCACCGAGGCGAAGGAGAACAGGCGCACGGATGTCCGTGCGAGGGGGGTTTCACTTCAGTACCCCCCAACACTCTAGTGGCAGTCACTACCCGCCACTGTATGAAGACCCACAGATGGGTGGGCCTTCAAACCCAGCTTCAGAAATCGACTCAGCTCCAGTCGCACCACCACCAATGGGTTATGATAACCCAATTCCTTCTTACGCCGGTGCAGCGGCGTATAACCCTTTTGAGCAGCCAGCTTATCCTGGCTATAACTATTACAAGGCCCCTGCCGTCGACCCGTACCTCGAGGCGGCCAACTATAATGCTCTTCATCCTGAAGGACCATTCGCAGCTTCCTACCAATCTGGGTACCAAGCATATGGGTACCAATACACACCACCTCCTCAACCTCCGCAGCAGCAGCCGCCGCAGCCGCCACTGATCCAACCACCGCAACAGCAGGAAATCCTTCAGAGGTTGAACCAGGTGGAGCGGGAGGTGCAAGAGGAGCGTAGAAGCCGCCGGGGTCTGCTTAAGGGTTTGGCGAATCTGATCAAGGGGAAGAAGAAGAGGGATTTTTGAAAATTCCCTATTTATTTGTGTTGTAATTTGTATTTTCAATTAAGTCCCTTTGTGGACATTTATTTATGTATTTGGTCCCTGCGAGGACTTGTATTGTTGTTTTAGCCTCATGCGTGGGCAAGTTATTTATGTAAAAGTCCCGTTTAGAGCAAATATGTACTTCTCTTTATTTATTTATGGAATGCTTTAATTTAAAATTTCATTTGTCATTATATATATGAATATATTATATGAAACAAATAAAAAATGTCATTCCTTTTTAATTAATCTGCCAATAAATATCGAAAGAAAATCTTAAAGGTATAACCTAGCCTATATGTCATTTTAGACATGGCCCAGATGGTAAAACCTTTTTAAGATTCAAATCCTTGTTAACATCTGAAAACATGTTAGCACCCCTGGCAAATGTGATTCGATAAAATCAAATAAGTCATCCTTATATTTGATTCTTCCAATTCATTTCCTCGATTTAATTAAAACATCCATTAGTGATGAAGTGCCTACGGGCCATAATAATTGTCAAATAAGACAAAAGACAGTTGTAGTCTACGACTCCCTGTCAAGAAAAGGTAATGAATTATGTTCAAACTTTAATGCCCTGATTTTAAATCATGGCTATTGCATTTTAAAACTGTCCTTGTGACTAGGCCTTTTGTGCCACTCCAATATCTCTAATGATTTATATCTAGGGTTAAATTATAATGAATATAACTAAATAAAAGAACCAATATGGTTTGTATTTAGCATGGTTAATGAATTGTCACAATGACAATACCATAACAAGATTTCTAAATAAATTATTGTCATCTTTTTATTGTAGCAATCAAGCCACATGGTTGCAGGGCCGGCTCTGGGCCCGACAAACCCGTGCCGACGCCCGAGGCCCAAAATTTTAGAGGGCCTGAAAAGTCTTTATGCCAGGGAGATCGACTACGGAGGCAATACATATTCTAAGGAGATTGATGGAGAAGTATAGGGAGAAGAAACGGGACCTACACATGGTGTTCATTGATCTTGAAAAGGCCTATGAAAGTGTGCCACGTAGACTGATTTGGGATAGTTTGGAGAGTAGAGGGGTTTCTGGGAAGTATATAGACTTAATTAGGGATATTTATGTTAGGACTGAGACTAGTGTCCGAGTGCCTGTAGGGGATACTGATTCTTTCCCGGTGGAGGTAGGACTCCACCAAGGGTCCGCTTTGAGCCCTTTTCTATTTGCAGTTATCCTAGATGAGTTGACTAAGTTAATTCAGGGGGCTCTTCCGTGGTGCCTGCTTTTTGCAGATGATATTGTGTTAGTTGCTGATAGTAAACAAAGCCTGAATGCGAGGTTAGAAGAGTGGCGAGCAGCTTTAGAGGGAAGAGGTTTAAAGATTAGTCGATCTAAGACTGAGTACTTGTATTGCGACTTTAGTGGAGTAGACAACGATGAGGACATTCAGATCACCATTGACAGTCAAGCGGTCCCGCAGGTGACTAAGTTCAAGTATCTAGGATCGTTTGTCCAGAGGGATGGGGAGATAGATAGTGACGTTGCCCACCGCATCCAGGTCGGATGGTGTAGGTGGAGAGCGGCCACTGGGGTGCTGTGCGATAAGAGGTTCCCAACAAAATTGAAAGGGAAATTTTATAGGGTTGCAATTAGACCTGCTATGTTATATGGAACCGAATGTTGGGCCATTAAGGAAGTACAGGCACGCAAGATGGAGGTAGCAGAGATGAGAATGCTAAGATGGACGTGTGGCCACACAAGGTTAGACCGGATAAGAAATGATGTTTTTAGGAAAAGGTTAGAAGTAGCTAGTATATCAGATAAGATAAAGGAGGGAAGATTGAGATGGTTTGGGCATGTGAAGAGGAGGCAGATGATTGAACCAGTTAGAGTGGTTGAAACCCTCGAGGTGGAGGGGAGGAGGAGTAGAGGCAGACCCAAAATTACTTGGGATGAGCGGATTAGGCAGGACTTGCAAAAATTGCACCTCTCTGAGAACATGGTCCATGATAGGAGCTCGTGGAGACGTAGGATTAAGGTTAAGGATTTCTAGGAAAGGGTACTATTGTGTTTTTAGGTGTAGTGTATGGTCGTACATAAGTAACTATGTGTATAGGATGTTTTGTACAGTTGTGTTTCTAGGTGTAGTGTATGGTCGTAGATATGTAACTATGTGTATAGACTGTTTTGTGTGTCATATTTTTTCTGTTCTACCATGCACTATTTCGCAACTCATACTACATTGGTAGCTTCATACACATACACACACACCTCATGCTTTATTTATTTCTTTCCTGGGTGTTTTGGAGCCGAGGGTCTCTCTGGAAGCAGCCTCTCTATCCTTAGGGGTAGAGGTAAGGTGTGCCTACATCCCACCCTCCCCAGACCCTACAAATAACTTTGCTATTTGTGGGATTTTACTGGGTATGATTGATTGATTGATTGATCCGTTTATTATACAAAAAAGTATTGGTGGTGTAGTGGCAAAAACCATCTCAAAATAATGTAAAGGTCTCAAGTTCGAGTCTTTGCTCCATCACTAAGTTTTTATTTTTGTAATTCATTTACCCTAAACCATAATTTTGGGCCCAATTCTTTTCGTCGCCCGAGGCCTAAATTTTTTTGAGAGTTTTCGGGGACGACTCTGCATGGTTGAATCAGAAGAAGTTAACAGTCACCCTCGAGAGAATAATGATACCACCAGGATTAATGTAGCTGGTGCAGATCTGCAAGCCATTATTGATATTGTTGTCACACGGGCTATGGGCAGATAGTTCAAGGAAAATAGTGGTACTCGTAGCAGGACCCTATCAGTAGCTCATTCAAAGCCACCATCTAAGTCGCACGCATCACACAGAGACGACTCCCATCACTCATCAAATCAAAGGAGTGTCCCGTCTAAGAAGATTGTGCTCAGTCAAGAGCCACATGTTAAGACATGTTCTTATAAGTATTTTGTCTCCTGCAAACCCAGGGACTTCACAGGGGAGAAAGGAGCCATTGATTGCATGACGTGGCTCGATGAGATGGATACAGTGGTTGATATTAGTGGTTGTGCTGAACAGGACATTGTGAAGTTTGTTTCAAAATCTTTTAAAGGCGAAGCTTTAGCTTGGTGGAAGTCCCTAATCCAAGCTACAGGAAAGATCCCACCTTACAAAATGTATTGGGATCAGTTTGTTGCGTTGATTAAAGATAATTTCTGTCCTCAGCATGAGGTGGAAAGGATTGAAACTGACTTCTTGACCTTGGTCATGAAGAACTTGGATTGTCAGGCATACCTTACCAGTTTCAACACCATGTCTCGATTGGTTCCTTAATTGGTCACACCGGAACCAAAACATATAGCTCGTTTTATTGGAGGTCTAGCTCCAGAAATTAAAACAAGTGTGAAAGCATCTAGACCTACCACATTCAGGTCAGTGGTTAATTTATCGTTATCTCTTACTCTCGATGCGGTCAGGCAGAGATCGCTTAAGAATTCCGGTGTGGGGAAGAGGAAACGTGAGGAAGAGTACTCACACTGTTCTGATAAGAAACATAAAGGGAACTCAGATCACAAGAAGAGTTCGGGATTCAAAAAGGATAGCCAGCAGTCGGGTAAGAAACCCAAATGTAAAACATATCAGAAGCATCATTTTGGAAAGTGCAGGTTGGAATCGAAATCACAGTCGCAATCAAAGACTTTTGGATGTGGGATCTGCAAGTCCAAGGAACATAAGACCTTGGATTGCAAGAAGTTAAAAGATGCAACCTGTTATGGTTGCAACGAGAAGGGGCGTATCAAGACCAACTGCCTAAAGTTTGCAAAGAAGCCTGAAGAGGCTAAGAAGATCAATGCTCGGGTCTTCCAGATGAATGCACAGGAAGCGGTTCAGAACGATAATGTGATAACAGGTACCTTTCTTATCAATGATGTTTATGCTAGAGTGTTGTTTGATGCGGGTGCAGACAAGTCTTTTGTAGACAATAAATTTTGTAAATTGTTAAATTTGCCTGTTAAAAGTCTAAGCATAAAGTATGAAGTAGAATTGGTAGATGGTACTATAGAGACTGCTTCAACAGTTCTAGATAGATGTTTTATATCCATTAGGAACCACTCTTTTCCGCTCTCTTTGCTTCCGTTAAAATTAGCAGGATTTGACATAGTGATAGGCATGGATTGATTATCTCATAACCAAGCCCAAATCGTATGTGATAAGAAGCAAGTGGTTATCAAGACTCCCTATGGTGAGCCGTTAACAATACAAGGAGATACGCAGTACGGGTTACATAAGCAAGTGTCCATGCTTAAGGCTTCGAGGTGTATGAAGTAAGGTTGTGTCATTTATATGGCACAGGTAACCATTGATGAACCAAAGCCCAAGAATGAAGACATCCATGTTATTTCTGAATATCCAGAAGTATTCCCTGAAGAACTACCTGGTTTACCCCCAGATAGGCAAGTGGAGTTCAGAATCGATATCATTCCTGGAGCAGCACCAATTGCAAGAGCACCTTATCGGTTGGCACTGACTAAGATGAAAGAGTTAAGGACTCAGTTGGATGATTTATTGGCAAAGGGTTTTATTTGATCTAGCTCGTCCCCTTGTGGAGCACCGATTCTGTTTGTGAAAAAGAAGGATGGCTCGATGCGTCTATGCATCGATTATCGTGAGCTGAATAAAGTAACAATCAAGAACAGATATCCGTTACCCAGGATCAATGATTTATTCGATCAGCTTCAAGGAGCGAGTTATTTTTCAAAGATCAATCTAAGGTCAGGTTACCACCAGTTGAAGGTAAGAGACGAAGACGTGCACAAAACTGCATTCAGAACTTGATATGGACACTATGAGTTCTTAGTGATGCCTTTCGGGCTCACTAATGCTCCTGCAGCGTTCATGGATCTCATGAATCGCGTTTGCAAGCCATACTTGGACAAGTTTGTCATTGTCTTCATTGATGACGTTCTTATTTACTCGAAGAGTCAAGCCGATCATGAAAGACATCTTCGGTGTATCCTTAATCTTCTACAGCAAGAAAAGCTCTATGCCAAATTTTCAAAGTGTGAATTTTGGCTTCGTGAAGTCCAATTTCTTGGACATGTGGTGAGCGAGCGGGGTATCCAGGTGGATCCCGCTAAGATTGAAGCAATTATGAATTGGCAAGAGCCTAAAACTCCTACAGAGATATGCAGCTTCTTGGGTCTAGCAGGATATTATCGACGTTGCATTGGGAACTTTTCTAGGATTGCTGCACCCTTAACATCAACTCGCAAGAATGTCAAGTTTGACTAGGGTCCAAAATAGCAAGAGTCCTTTGATATTCTTAAACAGAAGTTAAGCAATGCACCTGTATTGACATTGCCAGAAGGAATTGAAGAATTTGTGGTTTATTGCCACGCATCGCACACAGGTATGGGATGTGTGCGTATGCAGAAGTGCAAAGTTATTGCAGATGTTTCCCGTCAATTAAAGGTGCACGAAAAGAATTACACCACCCATGATTTGGAGTTGGGTTCCGTTGTATTTGCATTGAAGCTTTGGAGGTATTACCTTTATGGGACTAAGTGTGTGATCTATTCTGATCATAAAAGCCTTCAGCATCTGTTTAACCAGAAGGATCTTAACATGAGACAGCGTCGATGGATGGAGACACTGAATGATTATGATTGTGAAATCCGATATCATCCAGGCAAGGAGAATGTAGTCGCCGATGTCCTGAGCAGAAAAGAAAGGGTTAAGCCTATTAGAATCAATGCCAAGAGCATTGAATTAAAGAACAGCTTGAATGAAAGGTTGTTAGCTGCTCAAAAGGGAGCCGTATTAGAAGCTAACTATCCGAATGAGAAGTTGGACGTAACTGCTGAACAGTTATCGTATGGCAAGGATGGAATCCTTAGATTGAATGGTCGAATATGGGTTCCAATCTATGGAGGACTTAGGGATGTGATTCTTCAAGAAGCCCATAGCTCTAAATATTATGTTCATCCTGGCAGTGATAAGATGTACCAGGATTTAAAGGCAAATTATTGGTGGATAGGTTTGAAGAAATCTATAGCCACTTATGTGGCTAAATGTCTGACGCGCGCACAAGTTAAAGCAGAGCATCAGAAGCCGTTAGGTTTGCTTCAACAGCCTGAACTTCCCACCTGGAAATGGGAAATGGTAACCATGGATTTTATCACTAAGTTACCAAAGACAAAGCACGTAAATGATACTATTTGGGTTATAGTCGATAGGTTGACTAAGTCAGCCCACTTCTTGCCGATTAAAGAAACTCACAGCTCCGACAAGCTAGCTCAGCTGTACGTGGATGAGATTGTATCTCTTCACGGAGTGCCAGTGTCTATCATCTCTGATAGGGATACAAGATACACATCGCATTTTTGGAAAAGCTTTCTGCAATCTTTAGGCACTTGACTAAATTTCAGCATTGCTTATCATCCTCAAACAGATGGTCAAAGCGAGCGTACGATTCAAACGCTTGAGGATATGTTACGGGCTTGTGTTATAGATTTGGGTGGAAGTTGGGATGACCATCTTCCTTTAATTGAATTCTCGTAAAATAATAGTTATCATTCGAGTACTCAAGCAACACCTTTCGAAACTTTGTACGGAAGAAAGTGTAGGACGCCAGTTTGTTGGGCAGAAGTTGGCGATGTCCAACTATCAGGACCTGATATAGTCCTGGAGACGAAAGATAAGATCGTACAGATCCGTGATCGTCTCAAAGCTGCCAGGGATAGACAGAAAAGTTACACGGATAAAAGGCGTAAACTTCTGAAATTCGAGGTAGGTGATAAAGTGCTACTCAAGGTGTCACCCTGGAAAGGGGTGATGCGTTTTGGCAAAAAGGGGAAGCTTAGCCCAAGATACATAGGACCATTCGAGATCATCGAATGTGTCGGAACTGTGGCTTAATGTAGGGACATGTGGAGTGATCATATGAAGTGAAAAATCCTATATAAGGCCCTTTGTTTGCACTTGTTCATTTGCACACTTGAATATTTCACTCAAAATTCACTCTTTGGAGCCTCCTGGAGCTCAAGGAAGTTTTCTAAAGTTCCAAACTCGTGCTAAGTACCATAGTAAGTGTTCTTAGCTTCCTAAGTTCAAGTTTTATTACTTTAATGACCGAAAGTCAAAGTTATCGTAATTAAGCTTTGACTTTGTGATAAATCACAAACGGTCCAGCCATTATTCGAATTGAAGGTGGCTATGATTTGGTAATTATGTAGGTAATAAACCCTTAAAAGGGCACCTACTGATTATGACTTTTACTTGGTCAATTGTCGGGTCAAACTTTATAATAAAAAGTCAAACGGGTCAATTTTTACAAATAAATTCATAACTAACAATGCAGAGGTTATGGAACATGTTTTAACATTAAAATAACTTTGTAAATAATATAAGAACATGCCTAAGCATGTTCAACCCGACAGTTCTGAGTTTAGGCTCGGTTTGGAACCGAAAGTCGGAAAAGTAGACTTTTGCTTTGACTTTCAGTTCTGACCCAATTTAGCTTAGTTTAGATATGCCTTAGGCTTCCTTTAGGACCATATTATAGGTTAGTATAACCCTCTGAGGTTATACAACTTGGTTCCATAGAAATCCTAGTTCATTGCATGTTTCCGTTAAATGCTTAAAAGTTGACCATTATACCCTTTTGATATTAAAACGAGATTTTTGAAAATGTGAGAGGACAAAAACCTTTATTACTGATATTTAAGTATGTCCTAAAATTTTGACATCAGATTATGGTCTAAAATAGGAGTTATGCGCGATATCGTAAAATGAAAGCTTTTTATTAATTAATTGGCATTTTTGGCATAAAACCCATTTAAACCCAAATTTTGACACCAAACTTGCCACCTACTGTTAAGATATAATATTTAGGGATTTTTTGGAAATTTTTGTTAAATTTTAAGTTGATCATAACATAGGGTTCTTGCATAGACTCGGTAATTGACGGTTATGCCATTTTTGCTAATAAAAAGAGTTTTACACATCCTTTACATATCAAACTTTTTGCTACTGATTTTAAACAGAAAATAAATTATTTTAAACAGTAGAGGCTGATCAAAATCTCAGATTTTCTTAATTGACCCGAATATCGTCAAATACCGACTTTTATGCGATTTAGGCGCATAGTATGGTTTAAAACCATATTTAGCACCTAAGACTTGTTACCTACTGATGTTATGAATAAATTTTTATACTTAAATAGTTAGTAAAAGTTTTGAACTCAGATTTCCATATTTGACCCTTATAGCATATGTGAAATGACCAAAATGCCCCTTCGGTGCATAGTTTGGTCATAAATGATAAGTTTCACAAATATATGATATCTTACTGATATAACTTACTAAAATAAATATTTTTACTGATTATTTTAGACCAGAACCTCAGATTTCTATTTAACCTCTTTTATAAACTTTAAAATGACCAAAATACCCTTACAGGGCTTAATTTGGTTTTAAATTCGTTTTGGGCATAATGGAAGGTATCCTACTGATATCATAACATATTTTAAGCATATTAACTTGTGAAACCTGTACATGACTCATTTGGTTACCCGTTATGCATATTCGCGTTCGGTACGGTTTATGTAACTAGTTTGCATAAATTAACTGAAACGGGCCAAACCTTATCATTTTTACTTCAAAATCCAGAGTGTGTTTAGTTTACCCATATTATACAAGTATTCATACTTGTTGGGACTAAATCACATTCTAATCCGGTTTTCGCTTAACGTGCGTGTTGAACCGTAAACCTTTCATTAAAACTAACCGGTCTAAGTTTAAACTTAAGTAAGACCCGTTAGGAATCTAATAGGTTATTAAAACTTTCGTTCCAGATCTAGGAGCCCAGTAAAAGCTATTTGCACTTCCTGATTGTATTACGGCTGAGATTAAAATTATAATTTGCTCAGGTAAATACTTTTAACTTATTTTCCGTTATACGGGCTTGGGATACGGTATTATAATAATACCGCTTGGTCGGGTATGTAGTTATTTAAATCGGATTGTGACTAATACATTTACATAACCCGTTTTAATCTGTTTTGTTTGATGCAATGCCTTTGGGGGGTTAATGACCATGTCCTGGATATCCTCGGCTCATTTATTAGAAAGGGCCACAGCTTAAGCACGGGGTGTAGGCATACACCTGACAGTTGCGTATGTATAAACGGTATCTCACTCTCTTGTGGGCATATACTTGTGGCGTGTCAATTCATCTAATCCGGCTCTTCTAACCGGGTCCTGAATGGACGACAAACATGTAAATCTGTATACAAAATTATTTTTAAATAATTGTCCCAAGTTATAAAAGATTTTATGCCTTGTGCATCTAAATAAGTTTTATAAATGTTTTCAAAAAGAGTCGGTTAATTGTATTTACCAGTGTAAACTGACGTATTTTCAAAAGGTTAAGTGGAGGTACTAAGCGTAATGGACTGGAACTCCTGAGTGATTAAATAAAGAGTCTTGCAAGCTTTTATCACTTTAAGTATGTTGAACAATACTTCTTTTGTTTTGATCCGCCTGTGGATCCATCTTACAATCCGTTGTGTAAAAAAATTTTATGTTACTTTAAACTCGGTTTGTATAAATTACTTTTAGACTTCCGCTGTGCATTTAAACAGTGATTAATTGACTATGATGATATCAACTACGTCACGATACTCCCCACCGGGCCCACCGGTAATACGTGGAAATATCGGGGTGTGACAAATTGAGAAAGGATTCAAACGGTAATAAGAAGATTGAAGAGAAAATTTCCAGCAGATGATGATGATGATGATGATGATGACGATACTGATCTACTAACAGTTAGCAGTTGGAGTTTGGATGAACAATCAAGAACGGTGAAAGTGACTTACCAACACGGGGTGGATTATTCATGATGGACAAAGTGCTGAACATAGATAGAATACACCTTCTTGAACAACTATGTGATTTAGCACCTTCGAACGATGCAACATCCAGGGTTGTGATGATATTTAAATATAGGATGCAACAAAGACTAAACGAGGTTATGGCGTTATACGCCAGTGAACAAGATGATGATGATGAGTCTGAAAAAAGTAATGACCAAAGCGATGGGTACATCTCTGATGTAATACCATCAACAGAAGACTATTAGTTTAGTTTGATTTCGTCTTAGTTGTAGTGTTTTGAATTATTAATGAATTATAATGAATTTAAGAACGCCATGAACACCAAGATATTTACCTTTATAAGATATAAGGGATTAATTCAAGTTGTCAGATCTACAAAAAGGCCAAAAAATTGTAATGTTTGAATTATTAAAGGTATACAATGAATTTGGGAACACCATGGACGCCAAGATGTTTGAATTATCAATTCATTTTAATGAATTTGGGAATGCCATAAACGCCAAAATATTTACTTTCTAACACAAAAACAATTAATTCATCGAGGCAGATCTAAAAACAATAAAACGTCAGGTAGTTATTGTTTCTAACTACACGCTAAAAAAATCCTATACGCCAAAAATGAGAACGGTGTTGTGAGAAATGTATTGAAAAAAAGATAAAATGACAAAAAAGCCTGCCCGCCTTGATTATATCGCGCGCCACGTGTTCAGCTAGGATCCGTTCTCACCGTTTTCACACTTTCAAGCGTTTTCTCCGGATTCCGTTTCTATATATATATATATATATATATATATATATATATATATGAGTAGGGTTCGCACGGAAAGTGTGTTTTTCCTAGAAAGTCTAGGAAGCTATCTGGTCCATCCGATTGGTGTGTTTAAGGGTTGAGATTAAATCAATGGCAATCTTGTAATATTTGAGTTTAATTAATTGATTGTTTTAAATGAGTAGGGGCAATTTTGTCAATGGCCGTGTTTTAAATCATTTAGATAACCACCCAGTTCCTAAATTCAAGCGATTTTCCCTCTCTCTCTCTCTCTCTCCAAAACCATCTTGGAAACCCCAATCCCTACCAAAACTAACTACAATCATGGAAGAAGATAAATTTAGAAACGATGGAGAGCACCGGATCAAATTAAAACACTTCTCCATCTCCACCATCTCCGAGTTCATCATCACCATTCAAATATTGTTCTTATCATCTCCGTTTTCTTGATGATGTGTTTTAACAGCAAGCAAATTAATACAGTTGTGTTTTAGCAGCAAGCAGATTCATACAGTTGTGGTTTAGCATCCAGATTCATACATATGTGTTTTAACAGCAAGCAGATTCATACAGTTGTGTTTTAGCATTCAGATTCATACAGATGTGTTTTAACAGCAAACAGATTCATACAGTTGTGTTTTAACAGCAAACAGATTCATACAGATGTGTTTTAACAGCAAGCAAATTCATACAGATGTTTTAACATCCAGATTCATACAGATGTGTTTTAACAGCAAGCAGATTCATACAGATTTGTTTTAACAGCAGGCAGATTCATACAGATGTGTTTTAACATCCAGATTCATACAGATGTGTTTTAACAGCAAGCAGATTCATACAAATGTGTTTTAACAGCAAGCAGATTCATACAGATGTGTTTTAACAGCAAGCAGATTCATACAGATGTGTTTTAACATCCAGATTCATACAGATGTGTTTTAACAGCAAGCAGATTCATACAGATGTGTTTTAACATCCAGATTCATACAGATGTGTTTTAACAGCAAGCAGATTCATACAGTTGTGTTTTAGCATTCAGATTCACTTTATATTGTGGGATCTATAAAAAAATTGACTTTAGCCCTATAAACTATTAAAACACAGCACCAAGAACATGCTGATAAATTCCAGTAATCTTCTGAACAATGGAATCTGCGATGTAATGTGACATGGAATTTTAGTTAATGAACACATTGACTTCCAGATTTGAATTCGAAAATAATAAAAATTCCGAAAATCATGGAATTTTAGTTAATGAAGATACATTCCAAAAATAAAATTAAAATGTAAAATTACATGATAGCCCTTCTACTTAAAATCCCTCAATGACACATGTCCAATTCTTATTCCTTCCTAGACTTTCTAGGAAAAATAGACTTTCCACCCAACTCCTACTCATATATATATATATATATATATATATTTATGATAACGTGAATAAATAAATAGTTTTTTTGGCAAATGAATCATCACCCCAATGCCCACTTCTTTAACAATTATATTTTTTTATAATAGCCATAAAAATTGACATGTGCTTTTCTTATTATTTATGCATTTAGGTATTTCTTTTATATACATTTTGGTATTACTGTAATATACAGGGTCAGGATTTAGAGAAAACGGTGGAAAGTGTGAGAACGGTGAGAACGCTTATGGATCGTCCAATCAAAACAATCTATGGACTAGATTGGTGCTGTGGCGTTTTCGTAAATAACATCAATTTTATTACGTGGACGCGCTTCATTAAGGGTAAAAAAGTCTTTTGACTTCTCCACACAAAACGCCATCTCATGAAATAAAACGCCATACAATAGCACACACCATCCTAATCTAAAAACGCCATTAGATATAAAACGCCAAACTTAATTATAATAAAATCCCGCCAAAAAAACCCCCGCTAAAAAACATCCTATAAATACAACATCTCAGACCTTCAATTAAAAACACACAAAACCCCAAACGCCACATTTAAAATATACCATTCGTCTTAGAAACGCCAAAACACCCAAACATCAAATATCCTCTAAACCAAAACGTTTATTTGAAATTCAGTTTGGTTGTCTGTAAGGTTTCGCTCAATGTAATGGACAAAAATCATTAAGTGAGGATATTGTCCATTTTATTGAGTAAAATCTTATTGACTTTATCCTCAACTTCCATCCAATTTATAACGCCAAAACATACAAAAACATTATTGAGTTTTGTTGTCAATAAAGTTTAGTTGTATGAGGTGGACAACATTGTCAGGCATCTTTCTTAACTGAGGATTAACAATGTTGTCCATTATCATACATCAAAACATTATTGATTTAGCATGATCAAATTTAGAGTTTTAAGGTGCTTTTATTTAGTGGCGTTCTTTTTCTCGGTAAAACGCCAAAAAATTAAAAAAAAAATCAAACATCGTTCATTGGAAATTCAAGATTGTTGGCTGAAGGGTGTAAACTCAATAACATTTTGCTGCATGAGATGGACAAATCTTCAAGAAAAAGATGCCGATTTTAGACTTTGTGCTTCCAAACGGCGACAAAAAAAACTACTTTAAAAACAAAAAATCAAAATAAATCATACGAAAGTCGAAACAGCAAGTGAAGATGATTCAAAAAAGAAGAAAGAGACTGGTGACAGTGAAGATTTGGAAGATCAATTGTTTATATATATATTTTCTTTTTCAGTTGATTGTTATATAATAACAACGTCATATATAATAAAAAACGTCTGACAGCCAAATGCTTGTTAAAATGCTATCATGCCGTAAAACGCCCCCAAAACTCCCAAACTATAATAAAATTACTTTGGACAAGTATTATAAAAAACCCAAAATAAAAAAAAAATAAAAACCAAACTTGAAAAGGTAACTACAAACAGTAACTACAAAACAGTAAAACTTAAGAGACGGAAAATTTATTATATTAGAATCTAAAACGCCAAACTTGAAAGATCGGACGTGTTACAGACTTCAGAGATAAAGCTTATCAAAAACACTAATTACAAATAGTAATTGAAACGACGAATACTTTATTATAATAATGCACCGCCTAACCTACGCGCCAAAAGACATCCTATAAAATGATACCTCTCAGCAACTTCCATTTGATCAAACCGAAAAAAAACAAACGCAAATACTACTAAATACCACTCACTGTAAAACGCCAAAAAATTAAAAATTCAAAGATGGCTAATATGCTTTCTTGGATATTCAGTATTGTTCTTCGTGAAGGTTCACTGAATGGATTGTTAGGTGAGGGGAGTAACTCAGTAAGATTTTGCTGCATGAGATAGAAAAAATCTTCAAGAAAAAGATACTAATGACAGTCATATGTCATTTTGTGTTCTTTGTTCTTAAAGAAGGCTTGGATGAGGAGAAGAGATCAATGACACTGAAGAGTGAGATGATTATAAAGATGAAGATCAAGTTGAAGATCAAAGCAAAAAACCCACCCACACATCCTAGATCTATGTCCCCAAACATCCACAAAAGCCACTTCAATAGACGAGCAGACAAAATAATCAAATCGATGGGTTTGTTAAGTTTTACATAAAACGCCATATATTTGGTGACAATTCTTGTAGTATGAAAGAAGAGAGAGACTGATGACAGTGAAGATTGTGAAGAGAGATCCGATTAAGATTTTTAATTTATTTTTTTTTGCTTCTATTTTTTTCCCTATGGTTGTAATATAATTTTCCGATTGTAAAACGCCAATATACCACAAACGCCAAAGGTATATAAAAAATAATAGAAGAATGGGCTATCTTGTCTAAAACGCCTTTGAATCTAAGAACAAACAATGGGGCGTCATCCTAAAAAGTCCTGGCCATACTTAGTATGGATGAAGCCATTCAGAGAGATATTCTGACCCCTTGGGGTTCCAATGGCATACGATTTGAAAAACACCATAAAACGCCATAAACGCCAAAATGTTAATACAATGAAACCATTAAAACGCCATATAAATATTGAATTTGGTTAACGCCAAAAAATCTTAAACCCCAAAAATAAATCAATATTGTGAAAAGCGGAAGATAAAATGACAAAAAAGCCCATACGCCCTAATTATATCATGCGCCATGTGTTGGGCCAGGATGCGTTCTCACCGTTCTCACACTTTTGAGCGTTTTCTCCTGATCCCGTTTCTTAATATACATTATTATTCCATATATAAGTTTGCAAGTTTTTTGTGCATAAGCACTTGTACATTGTGCTTTGTAAGTTTTTCAAAAAAAAGTTGATTTTTTACTTTTAACCAAAAGGTTTTTATCTTTTCCAATTTTAACCCTACATAATTTGTTTTTTTTAACTTTAATCCAAAACTTTTCATTATTTGCAATTTAACTTCGCAACTTTTGTCACTTGTACTTTTCATCTTTCACAAATTTTTGTTTTACGTATAGTTCTAAATTTTTTGAGTTAATACGACGCAACGTGCATGTGTTGTTCAACGTTTTTACCTCTATTTTTCCATAATTGACACGTTTATCGCAACACGCATATCGTAGGTTGAGTCAGTGTTGGTGGTAGATGACGGTTGTGTGACATTAGTACTATTTGACACACCGTTTTACGCCCCACCGCAATGCGGGGTGTGCTTTGAGGGGTTTTCAAAGAAAATTTGGTTACGCATATGGTTGTCGTAACGTTGGCTTTGGGGGTTTTCCAAAAAAAAAATTGTTTTTTTTTACTTTTCACCCAAAAGTAATTCATAAATTACTTTTAACCCAAAACTATTTTTTTTTACTTTTAACCCAAAACTTTTTATCTTTTACAATATATCCTCACAACTTTTTTACTTTCAACTTTGATCCTTTATAGTTTTCATTTTCCGCAAATTTTTCGTTTTATGCTTGGTTCTAAATTTTGTGACTTAACACATCGCAACGTGCGTCTTTGGTTTAACGGTTTTACGTTTCGTTCTAAATTTTGTGAGTTAACACGACGCAACGTGCGTGTTTGGGTGAACGTTTTTACATCGTCTATTTTTCCCCGTTTGACAGGTTTAACATAACGTGCGGGTCCTAGATTGACTTAGTTATAACTAAAGAATCCCCGCCGCATTGCGGCGGGTCGCAATCCTAGTTATATATCAAATTGTAACAGGGGTTTAAGTCAGTTACTTTTGTAACTTTTAGTTTTTCACCATCGTATATTGTTTCCTTTACTCCCCCCCCCCCTTTTCATTTCAGCCCTACACTCGCACCCTTTACTCCATTAGAGAGAGAACTGTTCGATTTCTTAGAGAAAGAAAATTGAGATTGAAATGTTGGGGGGGGGGTTACGAGGATTGTGCCGGCATTACCTGCGGTCCTTTAGGTCAACGATTGCCTTGGTTGGCGACGAGTTGTTGTCACCAAGGCTTCCCGGCTGGGGTAACCCATCCATTGCCAGCGACCCTTTCCGGTTGACCAGTTATCCCTGGCTGTTTGTAAACCCTAACATATGTGGGTGTCAAGGGCGAATCTCAGTCCCGATATTGTTTTTAAATTTTAGTTTGGGCTGCGATGAATTGATGATGCGTATAGATCCATCTGAGCGAGGATGGTGGAATGTATCTGGTTACCATTATAGGTTAAATGGCCTGTTTTCTAAAGCTGATACCTTGCCTCGATAAGTGCTCGATGCTGTTGAACCTAGGTTCATCTGAGAGCCTCGATGATGTTGAACCTAGGTTCACTTGAGAGCCTCGATGATGATGATGATGATGATGATGATATCGTGTTTGAATTAGAGTAAGCCCTAGCATTAATTGGTTGTTGAAGTGATATCTTGTGTCCATAAAGATGAAATTGGGCTCATATGACAGTCTCCACAGTTTGTTGTCTATGTAAACCTCAACATTTGCTTTTGTCATGGTATTCATAATTTGACTTAGAAAACATGGACGCTAAAGCAAGGGCAAATACGGTTAAAGGACTTATATTAGTGTGTGAAATATGAACTTAGCCACAATGTTACACTTTACAACGTAATTACGTCTCTTTATTACAACTAAAGCCCAAGTGATTCAGAGCTTGGTTTTTAAAATGCGTGATGTGCTTTGATACGTTTATCCCAAAAAAGTAGGCTTGGACAATGTCATTTCAGGGGCATTGTAGATAGATGGTCGTAGTTGATGACTGAGATATATAGCTTAGTTCCTAGAAAGTATGCTTTTCCTAACAAACAAATAAACAAACAAGAAAGAGCTTTCTTTCTTATCATGTATTTAGAATGCATTTTATTTTTGCACCTAAGTTTTGATATTAACTATAAAAATGTAAATACGTTGTTGTATATTTTTTTATATTCAATATAAAATTTATTATAATTTGTTTTATATGAAAAGTAGTTTTTTCATTCCTATTTGTAATATAACTACAAGATTTAGCCCGCGCGTTATGATAGGGACGTGACATAAATTTAATTTGGCACCAATTCAAATTGTTATGGTACCAGTACAATACTAATACTCACAATATTCATTCTTAAAAATATATCTAACACATGGTTTATGTCTATTAATCCGTAGAAGAAGATACTAAGAACTTTTATTTAGAAGTAAATATAGTAACGGGAGAAAAAAACATTATATATATATATAGGGTCAGGATTTAGAGAAAACGGTGAAAAGTGTGAGAACGGTTATGGATCGTCCGATCAAAACAATTTATGGACTAGATTGACGCGGTGACATTTTCGTAAATAACACCAATTCTATTAAGTGGACGCGCTTCATTAAGGGTAAAATGGTCTTTAGACTTCTCTACCAAAAACGCCATCTCATGAAATAAAACGCCATACAATAGCACACACCATCCTAATCTAAAAACGCCATTAGATAGCACACACCATCCTAATTTAAAAACGCCATTTGTCCTCAACAGTGGATAGGCCTCATCAGTCTTTAAGTACATCAGTCGTTATAAGGAGCAGTGGGGTGATGTGATAAATACCGTTACATATAAACATCTCAGTGATATGAAATCTAACAATCTAACAGAGTATAAAACACTGATGTGATAAATACTGTTAACATAAACAAAGGTAGAATATCTGTTGTTGATGCTGAACCATTGTTGTTGTTGGGCAGTGGTTCGTCTTTGAGTTTGTATAGGGTTTGTCTCGAGAGATAAAATATAGCGAACCACTGCAACACTAAACACTGTTACAAAAGAAACACTGATACATACATACTAAAGTTGAATCCGATGTAGATGCTGAAGCACTGCTGCTACTGAGCAGTGGTTTTCCTTTCGTTGATCAGGCTTTAGGTACATAAGTGCTTGTCTTTAACATGGCTTTGTCTTCAACAGTGGATAGGCCTCATCAGTCTTTATAAGGAGTAGTGGTTAATTATAACAGTCCTTAGCATGATCAGCTGTTATAACCACAACATAACCCTTTGAGAGGAAGCAAATGTCCGTCTATTCATTTGAGAGGACTCATTGACACTATTAAACCTCTGTTGACTTACCAAACAGATGTTCAGACACAAGTCAACATCAACATAATCTAAATCTTACTCAAACACTAAATAATAAATAAAAATAAAATACAACATAGATTCATAAATAAAAATAAAATACAACATACTGAACAATATTAAAGTTCAAATCTAAGAATAACAGCAAGAATTAAGAAACTTTAGTTTCAACTCCATCGATTGCTGAACCTCTCGATGTATGTCCTTCAGCATCGCTATGAACTGCACGTCTCTATCACCGCACTCTATATTACTGACAACACAAATAAGAAACAAACCTAAAATGCAAAGGTCTCTTCTCAACTGTTGTAGCACATCTGAATTTTCACGATATTGCACGAATCTATCCATACTTTCTATAAAAGAAGAAATCCCAATGACAAACCTGACGTAAGAAAACCTGCATTTCAATTTAACGAAAATCGAACAACGCAACTTTTCACAATGTTGCAACAATGATACTGCAACATCGATATTAAAAGGTTGATGTGTGATGGAAAGCTTCATTGAAACGACGATGTTGGAACAATGATACTGGAACGATAACATGTAAACATAATCAACAAACATTCGAACAAAGAAGTGTAATCGGAGATTAGCGGCTGAATCACGAGAAAGATGCATTTGAGAGAGAGAGAGATACGCTCACATATATGAGCGAGCGAGATTTGAATGTGATAGCAGATAATTATATCTTATTTATAGGATTAGAATATACGGTTTGAATTTTGAATGTGGGAACTGATAATTATATCTTATTTATTGGGAACTGATGTTTATTGGTAATCGACAGTAGTGTATATCCTTATATTCTGCGTTATTAAACTATTAAATATTAAATATTTGAATTGATATGCAAAGTAGGAAAAAAAGAGAGAGAGAAGGTCAATTTTAAATTACCATTTTGCATATTTTGAATTTCAAAATTACTGCTATTATCAATAATTACTGATCTGATTTGAAAGTAATTGTCAAGATGACTTTTCTAATTTTTAAGAGATAATAACCGTCAGTTTGAAATTCACATTTTGCATATTTTAAATGTCCAAAGCTCAAGAAATTAGCATTAATTACTGATTTGATTTGCAACAAATATGTAACGCCCAGCGTCCCTAAACCTTAGGCACATGGCAAGATCAGTCCCTGAACTCCTGTAACTTGTCAATTTAATCCCTATAGTTTTGTGATATTGATATTTTGAAACTTTAGCATGAATCTTATCATGATACTTGACTCCTTAATCTAGATGCTTGATTTTGAAATATAAACTATGAGACTTGATACAGATACTAGACTCATGATGCTTGACCCTTGATACTTAATCTAGATACTTGAATCTTTATGACTTAACTTGATACTTAGACTCTTGATTCTTGATACTTGATACTTGGACTCTTGATTCTTGATGTTTGAGAAACGATGATTCTTGACCCTTGAGACTCAAATTGGTGCTTGACTCCTTAGACTCGTGAAGCTTGATTCTTGGTTAAACGAGAGACTAGAGCCTTGTCACTGGTGGAATCTATGAAACTTTGGGACTCCGATGCTTGCAATGTAATCTAATTAATAAAGATACCTAACGCAACGCCTAACATAACGCGAAAAACGAATCATAAACTGGAACGCGAGAAGGCTGGGTTGGCAAGAGTGACCAGCCGATCGGCTAGCCGGCCGATCGGACAGTCACCCTATAGGCTGACCAGCCGATCGGACAGCTGACCGATCGGACAGCCGGCCGATCGGATGGCACTCCAGCCGAACCAACCTTCCTCCTTTCACCCCTCACCTATAAATAGGCTGCCACATCACCATTTCAAGTGATGTGACAGCTCTGACCGAACCAGACGCACGCGCACACTATTTCTCCATTTCCTCATCGATTTCGGTACGTTTCTAGCTAGATTCTTGTACTTTCTTACTCTACACATCATTCTCTACGTGATTCTCACCTGAAATCACACTTTTCACCGTGAAATCTCTCAGATCTGAGATCTTGAGGATGATGTCATCATGGTGGTTGTACAAACTATCAGGTGATGTCATTCTGAACCAGATCTAGCTCAGATCTAAGATATTTCATACGTTTTTACACTAAATCTAAGATAAATCTATACTTTTTCTTGTAAATCTTGGGTTGATCTTCATCTTTTCTTTGAATTTCTTATTTACTTTGGTGATAAGCGTGACTGAACGGACTGTAGACTGATTGGTGGTCTAGAGTTGGTTTAAGAACGGATTGTTCACTGATTAAGACGATCACGGGATGGATTCCGGCATAAACCCGTCGCTAACAGACAACTGGTTAAATTGGGGTGGTTCCCGACCGGTCAGAACGGCTGTTAAACGGTAAGTTAATGTTGCCTCAGTACGTGCCGTGACGTCACCAATAACTTTCAAACTTAGTAATTTTACAAAAGTTGGTAAACGTGAACAATAGGCCAGCCGATCGGACAGCCGTCCGATCAGGCGGCCACTAATTACACTAGGCCAGCCGATCGGATGATGACAATCGGACAACCCCCTCTACTCTATTGTACCAAGTGGCAACCCGATCGGATGGCCATCCGATCGGGCAGCCAACATCAGCATACACTACGTGAGTCATCCGATCGACTGGTTAGCCAATCGGACAGCCGTCCGATCGGACAACCATCCGATCCAATGACCTGTTCAACATTTTATTCAACCTCGTTATGCTTCCCAACTCTTACCCTGTTAAAATATAATCAGGCTAACCACAAAAGAGCTCCATTTGATCCAATAACAGTTGCGACTGTTAAGCAATCACTGTGAGTATACTCGATCCCCTTCTTACTTTAAACTTTTGGGGTGTAACATGTATTCTATGAAACTTAAAATTGAATCTTTGGAAACTTTTACTCTATCCTATGTGTTCGTGAAACTTGTGATTTTTGATTCTTGACTCTTTGTGCTATGTGACGTTTAATCCAGAGTGTGTAGTTCCTCCTAAACAATAGTAGCGCTATAGGAAGATGCACCTCTCCCATTATTCTCGGGGGGTATTGTTAGGAGGATTCTAGTTTACCTTGAGTCTTGGGTAAACACTAAAGCACCGGGATACTTGGGCTACCACTGGTGGACTGCGACACTAGCACGGCTGAAACTATTTTATTTGCTTACACTATGGATATGAGTGGTTTTAATCTATTATCCTATTATCAAACTTGTATACTTGCCAATACTTCTTGTATTGATATTTTAATACATGTTGCAGGTTGATAGAATGCTATGGAATGCATGGAACCAAGCTAGGAGATGCTTAGAAACGTCACCTAGTTAACTTAGAATCATTGAACTATTCGAACAATATATGTTATGGTCTGTATTCGATACTTGTGTTGGTTGTGTTTGCTTTTAGACAATGATATAATGAATTTGATCTAAATTCTATTTAAACAAATAGTGTTGTGGATTTCTCATGAGCAATCTGAACGCTTAGTGCTCGCACCCCGATGTTTCCGCCATCGGTTGGGGTGTGACAGATTGGTATCAGAGCCATAACTATAGGATAAGTAGGAATACTTGCCCTAGTTTATAGTTCTAAGAACTTGACTCTTATTTGTTGCTTAAGACTTATGCATTCTACCGTATCTGCTTCCTAGCGGCCCATGTTCCTCTTAAACTTACATGCCATTCCTAAGGTTGCTATAATATACACTTTATACTATAAAGACACTGTTACACAGTGTTTATTTATGGCACGAGAGTTGCCCACAGGATAGGAGTGACATCCGAACCTTGATGGGAAATCTCCATATTATTCTGGAAGGTCTTGTCTGCGGATAAGAGCCGACAACCTTTAGGGTACGATGTTGTCAAGTTAGAGGTGAAACTCAGTCCTTGATAACTAGTCCCACTCCTTGATGAGTTGATGTCTCGCCAAAGTCTCGTAACTTCCAATCAGTTGAGTGCGCAGAATGACTAAAAGGATGAATATCGTAGGCCTAACATCGATGACGTATTTGTCTAAGTAAGTCAAGACACATTACCTCAATTTGAAAGGAGTTCGAATCACTTTGGTTAGTCGCCATTCCTCTACCCGGAACAATCCTGTGTTTTGAGAGCCTATCTCGTTTTTATGTTATCTTGATTTTTGTGAAAGTGGTTTTATCTACGAGGTTTTGAATTTAATTCTTCGTTTATTTGTAAAACGTTTTTACGCAAAGCTTGCACGTTGTCCGCAACCTAAAACGTTAATTCTAATCTCAGATCAAACTAAATTTATGAAGCTTTATTCTATGTGTAATCTATGTGGTAAACATTGATCGTCTATGGTATGATGTGTTGTGGTGGTGTGAAACACTAAGATGACATGGAAGTACGGGACAGAAGTGGTGTGTCTGAAGCATGGTGGATACGCCGCTGGTACTTCCTATATATAAGTTCTTCCGGCATATTACCAACTTCCGTACCAAGTGCCATGCGAGATTTAGTGTTTGCAGACCGTTGTGGAACGTATATGAATCTATGGAACGTCTCTGAAATCTATGGAACATCTGTATAAGCAATGGAACGTCTACACAATCTATGGAATGTCTATGGAAAGTCTATGTAATCTATGAGAATTCTAACATGATCTATGGTTAATCTATTCGTGCTAATCTATGATAATCTAGCGCGATAATCTATTTTGAGCTAAACTGTGTTAAACTACCTTGAATTGTTGGTTTAATCTATGATCATTTACTTGGTTAGTCTATGATTATGCTATCTACTTGAGCAAGCTATGATAATCTATCAATATAATCTATGTCAATCTATGAGATGATCTATGTTAATCTATCTGGGTATTCTACGATTATTTATTTTGAGCATTCTATGTGATATAATTGAGTGATCTATGAGTAATCTACGGTAATCTATTAATCTATGTGAACATATGATGATGATGATGACGATGTGTGGAAAAAGTGACACATAGCATGACACCGAGTACGAGGCCAGGCGATGTGTCCGAAGCGTGGCGGATACGCCGCTGGTACTTCCTATATATAAGCGTTTTTGGCATGTTTACCAAACTTCGTACAACGTGCCATGTGAAGGTCGTGAATTTTAGAGATGGTTCAATCTGGATTCTTAAGTCTATCGTGTGAGTAGTCTATGTTGTGAGGAATTCGTAATTTAGACTTATACAATCCCGTTTGTCGGATCTGTAGATGTCTACTCGTAGAACATCTGACGCTCTCAGGAGATCTAGAGAGAAGTCTCAAAAGAAGATGATGTCTTTCATGGCCGATCAGATCGCTCGAGTCATGCCAAGAATCTTCACTGAGCTTCAAGGATCAAACACTCCGCCATCCTCTGCGGACTCCAAGGCTGAGAAGCAGAAACCTACTAAGTTCAACTACAAACATTTCATCTCTTGCAGCCCTAAGGCTTTCACGGGCAGTGATGGGGTGACTGCTATGCTCGAGTGGTTCGACAGCATCGAAGTTACCTTCATAAATAGCGAGTGCCCAGACCATCTGAAAACTAGGAGTGCGACTGGGATGTTTCAGGGCACAGCATTGGAGTGGTGGGCGAATGAGAGAAACATCCGTTCAAATGAAGAAGCCTATGCTCTCCCATGGGCTGAGGTGCGAGAACTAATGATGCTTGAGTTCTGCCCTCCCCATGAGCAGTTGAAGCTTGAAGAAGAATTTTGGCATCTGAAACAAGTTGGTGATGACAACCTGGCTTATACTACTCGTTTTAAGCAGCTGAGTCTCATCGTTCCTCACTTGGTTTCGACTCCTAAGCGGATGATAACCAAGTACATCAACGGCCTACCGTCTGCAATGCGTGATTCTATTGAAGCAGCTCAGTTGGAAGCTATTGAATAAATATATCGTTTGGCAGCAAGTTTGAACAACAATCGTGTGTGTGATAAGCAGTTTGCTACCCCTGCACCTTCAAAGTCCGCTAACCAAGTGACCCAGCAGCCTAGTGGCAGCAAGAACAAGAAACGAAAGTCTCAGGGTGCGGGATGCAATGCTATTGTCCCTGCTGCAAAACCCGCTCCTGCTGCTACTATTGCTAACCCTGCTGCTCCCGAAGCTAAGAAGCAATACACTGGGCCTCATCCCAGATGTACCACTTGCAACTATCATCATCCGGAAAACTCTGCATGTCGTTTGTGTACCAATTGTAACCGCTATGGTCACACGGCTCCCTACTGTCGTCAAGCTAATCCTGCTCCTCAAGCTCAGCAAGTTCCTGCTCCACCATCTCAAGCAGCTCTACTAGTTCCTCCTCTACAGAATCCTAGGCCAGTCAATGTTGTTCGTGCATGCTACAAGTGTCGAGATACTACCCACCTCCGTAACCAGTGCCCTCAGCTGAACCAGGATCAGCAGCCAGCCGCTCGTGGACGAGCGTTTAACCTTAACGCAAGTCAGGCTCGTAATGACAATGACGTTGTCAATGGTATGTTCCTTGTTAATAACCTTTATGCTTCAGTCCTATTTGATACGGGTGCCGATAAAATCTTTGTGTCCGTAGAATTTGAGTCTTTGTTAAACTGTACACGCTCTAAGTTACCAGACTCATTCTCGATTGAGGTCGCCAATGGTAAGTCGATTCTTGTGAATTCTATCGTGCGTGATTGTTCCTTGATTCTTAACGATCACGTATTCGCTATTGATCTTATACCCATGCGGTTAGGTAGTTTTGATGTCATTATCAGAATGGATTGGTTGTGTAAGAATCATGCCGAAATCGTGTGCCACGAAAAGCTTGTCCGTCTTCCTCTTCCATCTGGTGATCTTTTACATGTCTATGGGGACCGGCCTTCGAATGGACTAAGGCTGATGTCATGCACACAAGCGAGCAGAAGTTTACGTAAGCGGAACCCTGCCTTCTTGGCCCACGTGGTGGAACAAAAGGGCAAGGGGAAGAGCATAAACAATGTTCCAGTTGTGTGTGATTTCCCTGATGTCTTTTCGGAGGATCTGCCGGGTCTTCCTCCTCCCAGATCTGTTGATTTTCGTATTGATCTCGTACCTGGTGCGACTCCTGTCGCCAGGGCTCCTTACCGTCTTGCACCTTCTGAAATGCAAGAGTTATCCAGCCAGCTACAAGAATTGCTCGACAAAGGTTTTATTCGTCCAAGTACCTCCCCGTGGGGTGCTCCTGTTCTATTTGTCAAAAAGAAGGATGGTTCATTTCGTATGTGTATCGATTACCGTGAACTTAATAAGCTTACCGTGAAGAATCGTTATCCGCTACCCCGTATTGATGACTTGTTTAACCAGCTACAAGGCGCATCCTGTTTCTCAAAAATTGACATGCGTTCTGGATATCATCAGCTACGTGTTCTTGAAGATGATATTCCTAAAACCGCGTTTCGTACACGATATGGACACTACGAGTTGGTAGTCATGCCTTTTGGCCTGACCAACGCACCTGCAGTGTTCATGGACCTTATGAACCGTGTTTGTAAACCCTACTTGGATCGTTTTGCTATAGTATTTATCGATGATATCCTCATTTATTCTAAGACTAAAACTGATCATGCTCATCACCTACGTCTAATGCTTGAACTTTTACGTGGCAAGCGTTTGTATGCTAAATTTTCTAAGTGTGAGTTTTGGATCGACGAAGTGCAATTTCTTGGTCATATTGTTAGTAGGCATGGTATTCACATTGATCCTTCGAAAATTGAAGCAGTGAAGAATTGGTGTACGCCTAAATCCGTGTCGGAGATTCGTTCTTTTCTAGGATTGGCGGGTTATTACCGCCGGTTCATCGCGGATTTCTCTAAAAGCGTTGTTCCTCTTACTACGCTAACCCAAAAGGAGAGGCCTTTTGTTTGGGGTCCCGAGTAAGAGAACTCCTTCCAAACCCTTAAGAATCTTTTGTGTAATGCCCCTGTGTTAACCCTACCTGATGGCAACGACGATTTTGTGGTATATTGTGATGCCTCGAACCGTGGGTTGGGCTGTGTGCTCATGCAACGGGACAAGGTTATTGCTTATGCCTCTCGTCAGCTCAAGGTATATGAGAAAAACTACACTACTCACGACCTGGAGCTTGGTGCAGTCATTTTTGTGTTAAAGATCTGGCGACACTACCTGTATAGTACGAAGTGTGTGGTCTTCACCGACCATAGGAGCCTTCAGCATATCTTTGACCAAAAAGAGCTGAACATGCGACAGAGACGTTGGGTAGAATTACTTAACGACTACGACTGCGAAATTCGCTATCATCCCGGAAAGGCGAACATAGTGGCCGACGCTCTTAGTCGTAAGACTCATGTTAAGTCTATCCGTATCTCCAATGACCTCCATGCTTGTATTCGAGAAGCCCAGTATTCATCAGCCAACGAAGGTAGTATAATCGAGGAAGTCCTTGGTGCCCGTATTGACCAACTGCTAACAAAACTCGATGGACTCCAATACTACCTCAATCGCATCTGGGTGCCAGATCGCGATAATCTCCGTGAGCTCATTTTGACTGAGGCTCACAAATCCCGTTACTCTATCCATCCAGGTGCCGACAAGATGTACCAGGATCTGCGTACAACTTATTGGTGGCCTGGCGTGAAGAGGGACATTGTTGTCTATGTATCTAAGTGCCTTACCTGCTCGAAGGTAAAGGCTGAACACCATCGTCCTTCTGGACACTTGGAGCAACCTAAAATCCCTGTTTGGAAATGGGATAGCATTGCTATGGACTTTATTACCAAACTACCCCGTACCTCTAAAGGTCACGATAATATCTGGGTGATTATTGATCGTTTGACCAAATCTGCTCATTTTCTTCCTATTCGTGAAGATTTCAGAGTGAAGAGACTCGCTCGAATCTATACCGATGAGATTATAAGCCGTCATGGTGTACCTCTTGACATAATCTCGGACCATGATGGTCGCTTTACTTCTTGCCTTTGGCAAACGTTTCAATCCGCTATGGGTACGCACTTGAATCTTAGCACGGCCTTTCATCCTCAGACAGATGGTCAGACCGAGCGTACTATTCAGACCCTCGAGGATATGCTTCGTTCTTGTGTCAATGACTTTGGTGGTAACTGGGATGTAAATTTACCATTGATAGAATTCTCTTCCAACAATAGCTACCATTCCAGTATTCAGATGGCGCCTTTTGAAGCTTTGTATGGGCGAAAATGCCGATCTCCTCTCAGCTGGCAGGAGGTTGGGGGAAAGCATTTCACTGGCCCTGAGATTATTCAAGAGGCAACGGATAAGATTCTTCAGATCCGTGATAACTTGATCAAGACTAGGAACAGACAAAAGAGCTATGCTGATAATAGGCGGAAGCCTCTGGAATTTGCTATTGGTGACCGAGTTCTACTCAAGGTATCTCCCTGGAAGGGAGTAGTTCGTTTTGGGAAGAAGGGAAAGCTTGCACCTCGCTATGTGGGTCCTTTCGTGATACTTGAAAGGATCGGCAAGGTGGCATACAGACTCGACTTGGCACAAGAGCTAAACAACGTGCATCCAGTGTTCCACGTGTCCAATCTACGGAAATGTCTAGCCGATGAAGGACTGCAAGTTCCTCTGGAAGACTTACAAATAAACGAAGTTGTTCAGTTTGTGGAGAAAGCGGTTGAAATCATGGATTAGACTGTCAAGCTTTTGAGGCGCAGAAAAATCCCCATTGTTAAGGTTCGATGGGAAGGAAAGCGTGGCGCTGAATTTACTTGGGAGTTGAAAAGTGATATGAAGGCCAAGTACCCGCATCTCTTTGGGCAGTTTTCTTCTAAGATTTCGGGGACGAAATCTCCTAAAGGAGGGGAGACTGCAACGCCCAGCGTCCCTAAACCTTAGGCACATGGCAAGATCAGTCCCTGAACTCCTGTAACTTGTCAGTTTTAGTCCCTATAGTTTTGTGATATTGATATTTTGAAACTTTAGCATGAATCTTATCATGATACTTGACTCCTTAATCTAGATGCTTGATTTTGAAACATAAACTATGAGACTTGATACAGATACTAGACTCATGATGCTTGACCCTTGATACTTAATCTAGATACTTGAATCTTTATGACTTAACTTGATACTTAGACTCTTGATTCTTGATACTTGATACTTGGATTCTTGATGTTTGAGAAACGATGATTCTTGACCCTTGAGACTCAAATTGGTGCTTGACTCCTTAGACTCGTGAAGCTTGATTCTTGGTTAAACGAGAGACTAGAGCCTTGTCACTGGCGGAATCTATGAAACTTTGGGACTCCGATGCTTGCAATGTAATCTAATTAATAAAGATACCTAACGCAATGCCTAACATAACGCGAAAAACGAATCATAAACTGGAACGCGGGAAGGCTGGGTTGGCAAGAGTGACCAGCCGATCGGCTAGCCGGCCGATCGGACAGTCACCCTATAGGCTGACCAGCCGATCGGACAGCCGACCGATCGGATAGCCAGCCGATCGGATGGCACTCCAGTCGAACCAACCTTCCTCCTTTCACCCCTCACCTATAAATAGGCTGTCGCATCACCATTTCAAGTGATGTGACAGCTCTGACTGAACCAGACGCACGCGCACACTATTTCTACATTTCCTCATTGATTTCGGTACGTTTCAAGCTAGATTCTTGTACTTTCTTACTCTACACATCATTCTCTACGTGATTCTCACCTGAAATCACACTTTTCACCGTGAAATCTCTCAGATCTGAGATCTTGAGGATGATGTCATCATGGTGGTTGTACAAACTATCAGGTGATGTCATTCTGAACCAGATCTAGCTCAGATCTAAGATATTTCATACGTTTTTACACTAAATCTAAGATAAATCTATACTTTTTCATGTAAAACTTGGGTTGATCTTCATCTTTTCTTCGAATTTCTGATTTACTTTGGTGATAAACGTGACTGAACGGGCTGTAGACTGATTGGTGGTCTAGAGTTGGTTTAAGAACGGATTGTTCACTGATTAAGACGATCACGGGATGGATTCCGGCATAAACACGTCGCTAACAGACAACTGGTTAAATTGGGGTGGTTCCCGACCGGTCAGAACGGCTGTTAAACGGTAAGTTATTGTTGCCTCAGTACGTGCCGTGACGTCACCAATAACTTTCAAACTTAGTAATTTTACAAAATTTGGTAAACGTGAACAATAGGCCAGCTGATCGGACAGCCGTCCGATCAGGCGGCCACTAATTACACTAGGCTAGCCAATCGGGTTGTCATCCGATTGGACAGCCCCCTCTACTCTATTGCACCAAGTGGCAACCCGATCGGATGGCCATCCGATCGGGCAGCCAACATCAGCATACACTACGTGAGTCATCCGATCGACTGGTTAGCCGATCGGACAGCCGTCCGATCGGACAACCATCCGATCCAATGACCTGTTAAACATTTTATTCAACCTCGTTATGCTGCCCAACTCTTACCCAGTTAAAATATAATCAGGCTAACCACGAAAGAGCTCCCTTTGATCCAATAACAGTTGCGACTGTTAAGCAATCACTGTGAGTATACTCGATCCCCTTCTTACTTTAAACTTTTGGGGTGTAACATGTATTCTATGAAACTTAAACTTGAATCTTTGGAAACTTTTACTTTATCCTATGTGTTCGTGAAACTTGTGATTCTTGATTCTTGACTCTTTGTGCTATGTGACGTTTAATCCAGAGTGTTTAGTTCCGCCTTAACAATAGTAGCGCTATAGGAAGATGCACCTCTCCCATTATTCTCGGGGGGTATTGTTAGGAGGATTCTAGTTTACCTTGAGTCTTGGGTAAACACTAAAGCACCGGGATACTTGGGCTACCACTGGGTGGACTACGACACTAGCACGGCTGAAACTATTTTATTTGCTTACATTATGGATATGAGTGGTTTTAATCTATTATCCTATTATCAAACTTGTATACTCGCCAATACTTCTTGTATTGATATTTTAATACATGTTGCAGGTTGATAGGATGCTATGGAATGCATGGAACCAAGCTAGGAGATGCTTAGAAACGTCACCTAGTTAACTTAGAATCATTGAACTATTCGAACAATATATGTTATGGTCTGTATTCGATACTTATGTTGGTTGTGTTTGCTTTTAGACAATGATATGATGAATTTGATCTAAATTCTATTTAAACAAATAGTGTTGTGGATTTCTCATGAGCAATCTGAACGCTTAGTGCTCGCACCCCGATGTTTCCGCCATCGGTTGGGGTGTGACAAAATAGTCATCAAGATTTTTTTTAATTTTTAATTTAACTTTAAATTTTATAATGAAAACAATGTTGGAGGAAATCTTACCTCATTGGAATGTAACGATTAGGTAAAATGGTAATTTCATTGTAATTCTAGTTTTTATTTGATAATTTTAATCTATCACTAATTAACAGCGTCAATAATAAAAATGTGAGCAGTGGCTGTTTTTTAGGAAAACCGCTGATGGTCAATATCAATAGATGTCAACAATAAAAAGTGAGCAGTGGCTATTTTTTCCTATCAGTGGATACCCAACAGTTTTTTAAACACTAATGTTTGGTCAGTCAATGGTCAACACGAAGATTGAAGAAACATATGTTTCGCCTTATATATCAGTTGTCTGGACTTAAACAGAAGTTTGACCTTAAACAGATGTTTACCCATAAACAGAAGTTTGTCCATAAACAGATGGTTGGCCATAAAGAGATGTTAACCTTAAACAAAAGCACAACAGGACCAATAGCCAAACATCTGTTTATGGGCAAACATCTGTTTAAGGTCAAACATCTGTTTAAGTAAAAATATCTGAAATAGAAGGCGAAACATATGTTTAAGGCAAAACATATATTTAAGGGCAAACATCTGTTTATGGGCAAGAAATTTACAACGAAATTTAAAATCTAAGAACAACACCAAGAAATTTATGAAATTTAAAATCTAAGAAATTACAACATAATTTAAAATCTAAGAACAACACCAAGAAATTTACGAACCTAACAACAAAAATTTAGAGCTTTTAGCTTAAAATTTAGTGCTTTTAGCTTTTAAACTCCATCAATGTATATCTCCGACAATCGCCATGAACTCCACGGAAGTACTCAATGCATTAACATCAGGATGTATAGAAACCTGATCTCAAGTGAATAGACCAAGATGCAGTACATGAAAACACTTCTTTAGCTGTTGAAGAGTAGCCCTGTCCTCATATACTTAATCCTTAACTTTGTTCATAAAGAGCTGCTTTAAACCAAACTTTATGCTTCTTTTAATACAAAAAAAGGCAGGAAAGACCATTACTCTAGTAACATAAAATCTTATCTTACAACAGTAGCAGATCCTTTCTTGCATTTAGTAGGAACTACTATAGGTTCTACATCATCATCTTCTGCCCAAGTCAATTATAATCATCATTTAGTTTAGTCATAAGCAAAAATTATTTTAACTGTAAATTTAATAATCTTTCTTTGTGTTTAATTAAACTTTATGCTTCTTTGAATACAAACCTATAATAACCCGCAGCAGATTGTATAAATTTCAAACAACTGTGATTAGACTGAAATATAAAGCGAGAATTAGAGTATATCACTTCAAAATTAAAAACTCAAAATTTCAAAACTGGAGTAGCAAAAAACACATACCTTAAACAATGTTGGAACAATGATACTGGAAACAACCGTAGAACAATCATCATCATTATCATCTGTCACAGATCATTCACACTCATCATTTAGACACAACTCAGATAACAAAACTTTAGTAAAAATCAAAAACAAAAACACATACCATGATCATGGCAAACCACATATCAACAAAAATTAACCAAACAATCAAAAAGAATAATCGGTGAACATATTCACAGATCAATAATCAACAGATGTTGTACTCATATCATAACCGTTAAGAAAAATCAACACAGATCTATAAACATACAAATCAAACCTCAAGATGAAAGAATCTTATAAGAGAAACACCGCAGAACCATTAGTCGGCGCCCCATCTCTTGATCTAACTCTCGAACGAAACCCTAGAAATGGTTACATGAAAAGACCCAAAACACAAAGGATTAGTATAAATAACAGGAAATCATGAAAGTATTGTTGGTGCACCTAGTGTCTGTTAACTTCGTCTTAATCGAGTCTTATGTCTAGATAGGATAAACGAGCACACAACAAGGTTTGAAATTAGGGTTTTACATGTTAAAGTGGATGATTCCGCTTGAAAGTGTAGATGTGCAGTTCAAGCGAAATCAACACATGTGATTTCGCTTGAAACAGTCGTGTCATTTGGAGAGGAATCAGATCACTATATATATGTGTGTGCTATGTTCATTTGGAGCAGAATCTGGTCATTGTCTCTGAGTCGAGGTGTTGTTCGTTTGTTATTTGAACGTGTAAAAAGCTCAGGATTGATCAATAAAAGGATAATTAGAAAGGAACAAGCTGTATTGACGTCATTTACATTGATTCCGCCTTTGTACTTGATGATGAACTACTCATACTGACTATTTAGGGTCACCGAACGATCCAACAAGTGGTATCAGAGCACAGGACGAGGAGTTCATACCAATTCAGCTTGATTTTACCGGATTCTCTTATTTCTACTCATTCTTTTCTGATTTGAACGAGATTTAACGGTTGAAATGGCCTGATTTTCACATATATCAAGCGAAACATAGTTTTAACTAATCCTTGAAAGAATTGGACTTTAATTCAAACAGAATCTGATAAAAACTCATAATTCCGCTCGAAAAACTGGTCGAAATACTGATGTCATCTTGATTTCTCTTGAAGATATTGTCTGATTTTGCTTGAAAATCAGATTTCGCTTGAAAGTCCAAGCGAAATAAGAGATTTCGCTTGAAAAATCTTATTCCGCTTGAATTGCTATTTCGCTTGAAAAGCTATCTAGCTTATAAACTGATTTCGCTTGAAATTGCTGTTTTTCAAAATCAAAATTTTTCTAAGTGTTTGTTGACTGTTTCAGGTACGTGAAAGATGGATGATTTCATGAATCCTTTCGGGGATGTGTTTGCTTTTACTGGTGGTTCAGAAGATGGCACATTAAACAACACGAATGAGACTACAACAACACCGAGTGCAAAGAAAATTCTCAATGATGCTATGAGTGTAGATAGTGCGTATGGAACATATAACAAGCCGCCCAAGCTGATGGCAATTGAAGATTACAACAGGTGGGCTACAAGATTTGAGGAATGGCTTAAAGCGTTTGCTTATCAGAGTTGGAGAAGTTTGAAAATGGATTTGATATAGGAAGAGATGATTATGAGAACTTAGAGGAAAATCAGATTGAAAGATATGTTTCTGAACAAAAGTGTATTGCTCTGCTTCACCAATCTGTCAGAGATGATATTATCGCACTGATCGAATACAAAGATTCGAGAGATCTCTGGGAAAAATTAAAAATAAAATGTATTGGTAGTGCTGAAATAGTTAAGAACAAAAAGAAACTGTTACGAAAAGAGTTTGATTTGTTTGGTTGTTTAAAGAACGAGTCAGTTTCCAAGATGATTGAGAGATTTGGACATCTGAAGATGGAGCTTGCTAGACATGACATCATTTATACTCAGGAAGAGCTGGTAGACAAGTTGTTTGACGCACTTCCGAATGAGCAAGACTGGCAATATTTTGCGTTGATGCTGAAGAATACGATAAAGCCTGCTGATTTGAAAGTGGATCTGCTTATTGAAAGACTAGAAAGTCACGAGTTGGAGATTAAGAAATCTAGCAAAGTCAACAACTCATCTTATCAGCAGAATGTGGAGTTGTACTACAGAGGAAATCTACCAAAGACTGGTTCTCCAAGAACAGCATTTTCTGCAGAGAGCTCAAATACAAAGAATCAAGAAACTCCTAGCAGTGGCTATCATGGTGGATCTTTGTCAAATACTTCAAATCAATATGCATCAAAGAATCTATTTCAATGCAATATCACTGTGGATTTGAAGAATGGTCAAAATTTCAGTGAAGAGTCTGCTAAACAACAGATGGTGTTCTTAGCTTCTGTGTTAGAATCATACGAGAGTCTCGTTGCAGGAAAGATAGGCAACACCAACCTAACAAAGGAAGACTATGATCAGATAGATCCTGAGGAGATGGAATTGATCGATATAAGGTGGTGTATGGCTAGTGCAGTGAGAAGAGCGCAGCGTTTCATGGAGATTACTGGAAGACAGTCTATTGGTGGACCTTCTACCAAGTTAGGCTTTGGCAAGTCAAAAGTAACGTGCTTCAAATGTAAACAGAAAGGTCACTTTAAGCGTGAGTGCAGAAATGCTTACACTGATGATACTGCAAATCCTTTTCGAGAGGATTATTACAAAAAGGCAATTTATCATCAGAATAAATCAGAACCTCCCAGCATGAAGCAGATAGAGGAGGTACCCAAAGAGAAATCCAGGGCACTTGCAGTTTTTCATGACGATGAAGGTTATGATTGGAGTGATGTTTTGCCTGAGGAAGACGCAGTTGGTTATGCTTTCACAACAGCAAAGATTGTTCCGTTTAAGGATAAAAGATCTTAAGAAGTGAAGTATGTGAATAGGAGGGAAACAACTTATTTCATGAAAAGCAAAATTTATCATATATACAAAGAAGCTAAACAGGCGAAAAGATGGGATCCTGATAGAGAATGTTATCTTGATCAAAATGGAAACATAGCTGTGGATCCAGATACTATTGATATTAAAGTTCTCACCAAACAAATTGCTGATGAAGAAGAAGCCAGACAAAGAGAATGGTGGGGAGGAGGAGAATCTGATGAGAAAGAGACAGCAAAAGAACCGCAGACAAAGAAAGTGGATGATGGAATTATTGATACATCACAGGATTTCACTGCTGAAAACCTGACAAAGATGGCTGACAAAGTTCTAGCTGCGAAAGAACTAGAGGTAGTTTCTGGTTCTGGAACTGAGTCCAAAGATAAGGTCAGTACAAATGATACACATGTGTCAGGTAAGAATGGTAAATCTGAGAACAACTGCAAAAATTGCATGAAAGAGTGCAAAGTTTGTAGTACAAATGCTTACCTCAGTGGTAAGAAAGTTGAAGATCTGACTAGTAGAGTCAGAAGTGTTGAAGATCAGATCTTAAACCGTGATAAGTTGTTGAAAGCTTCGAACGGAAAATTAAAAGAATTAACTGAGAAAATTGAAAACGATAAAATTGATGTAGAGAGAATTAGGAAAGAAAATGAAAAATTGATTCTTGAAAATCGTCAAATCTCAGAAAATTTTGAAAAACTAAAACGAACGGTTAAAGATTGTGATGAAAGAAATGGTAAGACAGACAAAGAAAATCTTCAACTGACTGGAGTTCTTAGAGTGAAAGTGGAGTTAATCAACAAACAATTGGATGAAATTGCTAAGTTGAAGCTTCAATTCCAAGAAGCTAAAATTGAAAATGAACGTATCCAGTTGAAATTAACCAGTTACAACTCCGCAAGCTTTGTTTTACAACACATTGTTCCCAAACCCATCGGGAAAAACAAAGCAGGTGAAGATGTTTACTCAGATGGAACTGGGGTTGGGTTTCATCAGGTTCCACCACCAGTTTTAAACAATTATTCAAAGAAAAAGTCCGGGTTGGTTAATGATGAAGATGAAACAAATGAAATAAAACTTCCAGAGTCAATTGATGTAATTTTTTCTTCATCATCATCTGATGATAGTGTTCAAACTGATATTGTGAAAGGTATGGCTGAAAGTGTTTTAAAGTCTGATAGTGATTCAGTTGAGGATGAAGAGTGTTTTCTGAACAATTACATTCCGAAACCAAAAGCCAAAAACAACTTAAATGAAGAACCTACTCTTGTCATGTACAAGATGTCGGGATCGGATAAGTTGTATTCGGATTCTGAGTTTCCTCTGGAGAATGTTAATGTGATCAAATTGAAAAATGTTTTCATACTGGTTGAAATTGATCTGTCTGAAGTAGAAGGTTTGAATCAGACAAAGAGGCAAATGAATTTTGAAAAAGATAAAGCTTATTACAAGAAACCTGTTGTTCCACCACGTTTTTATAACAACAATCGAAACAGATGGTCGGGTGGTTATCAGGGCGGTAAGAATTATCAAAGGAAAAATGTTCAAAACAGAAGGTTTGCTGAGAAAAAGGTGTTTGTGAACAGTTCGAGTTCACTTTCTGATGAAGAATCAAAGATTTTTTCAAAAACTAATGAAGAATTCTTTAAGAAGAAAGCATCGCAGCCTCAGTCTGAAGGTACAAGTCGGGTTGTTGATACTCGAACATGCTTCAAATGCAATCAAGTTGGACATATTGCACGAAAGTGTACCAATTTGAAGCCTAAGACTGAAGTTGTGATGAATTCAAGGAAGAAAGTTGATGTGAAGGGAAAAGCTCCATTGGTTGTTGAGAAAAAGGTTTTGAAAAAAGACAACACCAAGATCAAAACTGAACCTATTAAGAATTTGGTAACTAAAAATGACAAATTTTACAAACGGGTTGCATCGTCTCAACAAACATGGAAGCCAAAAGTGGTTGAAAAGAAATCAAGTGTTCTAAAACCAAAGGGTTCAGAGTCAGAAAAACAATCGTCTTCTACCACTCCGATAAAGATGGATGTTCCTTTGGATTATTATGAACAATTGGAGAAACAATCTTCGACTTCACCAGAGAAGAAGAATGTTTAAAAGAAAGATCAACCAACCGGTCAACCTAAGAAATATGAGTTTTTCTTATACAAAAAGGTTGAGGTTGGATCTGAGGAAAGCTTGAAGATGAATGACAAGAATTTTCCAACACTTTAGATTGCTAAAAGTCACCTTAATGTCAAGTTACCTGAGTCAAAAGAGGTTGGGGTAGCATCAAAATCTAACTAAATGTTTTTAAAATGTGCAGGAGCTTCCAAGATCCGTTTCACGATGGATTATGGATAGTGGAGCTTCTCGGCACATGACGGGGAAAACAGCCCTGCTGTACGATGTTAGAAATTTCAATGGTGGTTATGTAGGTTTTGCAGGCAATCAAGGTGGTAGAATAGTTGGTGAAGGAACGTTATCCAATGGGATTGTAACGTTTGAAAGAGTTAACTACATCGCCGAGCTTGAAAACAATCTTCTAAGCATATCTCAGATCTGTGATCGTATGTATACAACGCATTTTACAGACAAAGAATGTTTGATCTTGAAACCAGGATTTGTTATCCCTGAAGAATGGATTATCATGAGGGCACCTAGAGTGAATGATCTGTATGTATTGGACATGAGTGTAGCAACTACAACAACGGGTCAGGCTCATTGTTTTGTGTCAAAAGCAACTGAGAAGGAATCGCAATTGTGGCACCGGAAGATGGGTCATATACATCTTAAAAAAATGAATCATTTGGTGCATAATGATTTGGTTACTGGTGTTCATGTCAAAGGTTTTCATCTTGAAGGAGGATGCATTAGCTGCATCAAAGGCAAGCAGAAAAAGAAATCACATCCTAAAAAGAAAGTCAACTCAGTCTCAAGACCTTTAGAGAGACTTCATATGGATCTTTTTGGTCCAGTGAATGTCAAAAGCATCACTGGTGATTACTATTGTTTGGTTGTCACGGATGATTTTTCAAGGTTTTCATGGGTTTCATTTCTGAAGACGAAATATGAGACGTTTGATAGTTTGATGGCGTTGTTCAGGAAAGTTGAAAACTTGTACCAAAGGCGTATCAAAAGAATCAGAAGTGATAATGGTACTGAGTTCAAGAACAATAAGATGGAAGAATATTGTGATGAGAGAGGTATATTGCATGAATTTAGTGCTCCTTACACTCCGCAGCAGAATGGAGTAGCTGAACGAAAGAACAGGACGCTAATTGAAACGGCTAGGACGATGCTTGCTGATTCAAAGCTACCAGTCAATTTTTGGGCAGAAGCAGTATCCGCCGCATGCTATACACTCAATCGGGTTCTCACTGTAAAGAAATTCAATAAGACGTGTTTCGAGCTGATCAATAACCGCAAGCCGAACCTGAAGTATTTAGAACCGTTTGGGTCTCCCTGCACTGTTCTAGAGCCTTTTGGAAAATTTGGTGCAAAGAGCATTGAAGGAATATTTGTGGGATACTCAAGTCCTCAGAAACGAGTCTTTGTTCCAAGCTTGAAGCGGATTATTGAAGCACACAATGTTGAGTGTCAAGGTTACACAATGCCACCGCAGAATCCAGGCGATTCATGGCGTTTTCACTATGATACTTTGTGGGATTCGTTTGACATGGAAGAAGAAAAGGAAGAAGAACAAGATTTCTTTGACGAGTTGGATATTCTAAGAGAGTATGAGTCATTGCAGGAAAGGTTCCCAGCTGAGTATTCAACACAACCACGACAAACTTCAAATGGCGATGAAGCAGGTCCAAGTAATGCTGGAGAACATGATTATATTCAACAAAATGAAGTTTCTCATGATAATCAGTCGGCACAGAATGATAATCAAGAATCTGATAACAGACCAGTGTTTGATCGTGGTGATTCAGATTCTGAGGGGGAGCAAATTCAGATTTCAAGTCAAACAAACCCAGTCAGTGAACAAGGTGCAAATCAGAATGTTACTAATCTGGAAGGCGAGGTAGATGTTTTAAGTGAAGTGATGCCAAGAACTCTTTCATACCATCCAGAAGAGCTGATCATCGGAGAATTGCAATCAGGCGTTCGCACTAGACGTCAAATTGACCAAGGACTTACTTGTTTTTATTCTACAGTAGCTCCTTTACAAACTGAGTTTTCACTTAGTTGTTTTATTTCGCAGATCGAACCGCGTACATATAAAGAGGCGCTAACTGAAGATTCTTGGGTCAATGTTATGCAAGAAGAGTTGAGTCAGTTTGAGAAGTTAGGAGTGTGGAAGTTAGTAGACTTGCCTGATGGTCAGAGGAAGATAAACACCAAGTGGGTGTTCAAGTGTAAAAGAGACGATAGAGGGGTTGTTGTCCGTAACAAAGCTCGACTCGTAGTCCAGGGTTTCAGTCAGCAAGAGGGGATAGATTTCACTGAAGTATATGCTCCGGTTGCTCGACTAGAAGCAATCAGAATCTTCCTAGCATTTGCATCTTGGAAAAATTTTAAAGTTTATCAGTTAGATGTTAAATCGGCATTTCTCTACGGGAAGGTAAAAGAGGAGGTATATGTCGGACAGCCACCGGGCTTCACCGATCCAATCCACAAAGACAAGGTCTACTTGCTAGACAAAGCGTTGTATGGTTTACACCAGGCCCCGAGAGCTTGGTACGAGACATTGTCTCAACACCTGCTAGCCTACAGCTTCATTCGTGGAAAAGTGGATGCCACTCTCTTCACCAAAGAGGTCGACGGACATCTTCTGATAGTTCAGATATATGTGGACGACATCATATTTGGGTCAACAAATGAGAATCTGTGTAAAGATTTTGAACGAGTTATGAAGCAGAAATTCGAAATGTCATCGATGGGTGAGATGAAATTCTTCTTGGGTCTACAGGTTGATCAACTGCCTAAGGGAATTTTCATACATCAAACGAAGTACGTTCATGATATCTTGGAGAAATTTGGGATGTCAGGTTCTACTCCAGCTTCCACCCCATTAGCTACGAATCATGGGATAAACCCTGATCTCACCGGAGAGAAGGTAGATGAAACGATGTATCGTTCCATGATTGGATCGCTGATGTATTTGACAGCTTCAAGACCCGATATTATGTATCCAACCTGCCTCGCAGCAAGATATCAATCTAACCCGAGAGCTTCGCACATGGTTATAGTTAAAAGGATATTACGCTACCTTAAAGGAACTCCTTCGTTGGGGTTGTGGTATCCAAAAGATGGCGAATTCATGCTCGAAGGTTATTCCGACTCAGATTTCGGATGCTGCAAAGTTAACGCTAAATCAACAACAGCGGGGTGCCAGTTTTTCGGACCATGCTTGGTCACCTGGCAATGCAAGAAGCAGACCTCTGTGGCTTTATCCACATGTGAAGCGGAGTATGTATCTGCTAGCAGCTGCTGCTCTCAGATCTTGTGGATCCAGCAACAGATGCGCGACTACGGTTTGCAATTTCTTAACACCCCTATCTTTGTTGATAATGAGGCAGCGATTAACATTACTAAAAATCCTGTTCATCACGCTAAAACGAAACACATTGAAATTCGTCATCACTTCATCCGAGATTGTTTCGAGAGGAAGTTGATACGAATTGAAAAAATCCACACTGACGAACAAAAAGCTGATTTACATACCAAAGCATTTGACAAAACTCGTTTTCAATATTTGCTAAAATTGAACGGTATGAAGCTTTTATCGGTGTTGGACGAGATTCTTGGCGTTGATGAAGGAGACATTGTAGATGATGATGTTGAGAAGCAATCTGCAATGGTTTGTCGACTTTTTACTTGTTTTGGTATTTAGGGGGAGTAGGGTAATTTTTTCAGAAAATACAAAAACAGTAAAAATTTCAAAAAAAAACATGAGATATTTTCAAAATCCAAAAACAATAAAAAACCAGAAAAGAGCTTGTGTAAAAATGGAAAATGATAGTACATTGGCTTGACAGTTACAGTATGCTAAAGATATGTAATGTTTAAAAAAATTTTAAACAGTCTCGCTGATGATGTGCCGATAGGTTTTTACACATTTAGTAGGTTTGTTCGGGATATAAACCTAAACTCCTTACTTGCTTATTTCGTGGGGAACATTACTTGGATATATAGGTAACCCTTGAAATCTTGTTGGAAGGATCCCTTTTTCTGAGATACTAGGTCTTTATACTCAGTGATATCTGGGGTATTATTCCAGGACTTCTGATAATGCAGAAGCAATGGCCTAGTCCCCGAATAATACTTTCTGCATTGCTTGAAACATAGCGCCGCCCTCAGCTAAAAAATGATAAAACATTGAAAAATGCTAATCATGGTTGTTGTAAAAAAAGATCATCTAAAGGGGACACACCAAAGTCGAAGTCGTCATCTCTCTGCTGAACGGAAGTTCTGACCTGAGCTCTCACGGTCCTTCGCATTTAACCCCTTACAGATATCATCTGTGGTATACTCACCTGTAAGACTGAATATTGGGATTTGGATACGGGAGTATATTCAAGAGGTGGGACACATGTATAAGTTTAAGTCTCTAAAACAATTAATCCGTATCCTGGACATATTGAAAATTGTGTGAAAATTTAAGTGGATCAGTATATCGACAATCTAAGCGAATTGTTTAATTCTGAGTATGTAATTAAAGCTTAACGGTACTTGTGACTTGTCGAATAGCTGATATGATTCCCTAACACGCTCACCAAAAATATGTTTGTAAATAGTTTACATTCTGCATTTTATTTCTGTAATTCATTTATAGTTTAGAAACTTTATTAAAAATCCAAAAAGATTTTACACTTCTGCTTTATTTTTGACAAACCAAAGTGGAAAGTTGATCTTCAGATTCGAATTGAAGCAGATGCAGGAAGTTTTCTGAATTGGAGGATGAGGAGAGCTTATCATGATAAAATTTGATTGATGAAAAGTCAAAAATAAGTTCATTAACTTGAAACTTGTGAATTTCGGAAAAATTATTTGAAAAGTTTGTTTTAGAATGTCAGTGTGATTTATCTCTGATCAACCAAGGTCATTAAGTTGGACTTGGTAGATTAATTGAGTAATCAGGGTCATTAATTTGGACCTGAATACTTAAGTGGATTTCTAATTCTAACAAAACCATCAAATGAAGGTGAATGGTAAGTTTGTATTAAATCTATTATTGTCATATATCTTATATTTAGATTGAGATTATGTAGGAGTCAAGTTCCCCATGGCAATGAAAATGTCAAAGTTTGAAACAGAATTCGAGCCTCAGCATATCGTGAGGGGGAGTCTGCGAAAGGGGGAGTCAGAATTCTGGATCAATATTCAAAGGGGAGATTAAAGATTAAAGGTTGAAGATAAAGATTGAAGGAAGTTTTTACAATGTCAAGACAATTTGGAAAAAGACTAAGACTAAAGACTCGACGCCGAAGACTTCGTCAACATCCAAGGGGGAGTCTGTTGGTGCACCTAGTGTCTGTTAACTTCGTCTTAATCGAGTCTTATGTCTAGATAGGATAAATGAGCACACAACAGGGTTTGAAATTAGGGTTTTACATGTTAAAGTGGGTGATTCCGCTTGAAAGTGTAGATGTGCAGTTCAAGCGAAATCAACACATGTGATTTCGCTTGAAACAGTCGTGTCATTTGGAGCGGAATCAGATCACTATATATATGTGTGTGCTATGTTCATTTGGAGCAGAATCTGGTCATTGTCTCTGAGTCGAGGTGCTGTCCGTTTGTCATTTGAACGTGTAAAAAGCTCAGGATTGATCAATAAAAAGGATAATTAGAAAGGAACAAGCTGTATTGACGTCATTTACATTGATTCCGCCTTTGTACTTGATGATGAACAACTCATACTGACTATTTAGGGTCACCGAACGATCCAACAAGTATTTCAATAAAAAAAGAAGAACAAACCTTTTGAATGAAGATAATCGATGAACAAAAAAAGATTTTATGGTGGCGTCTGGAAGAAGATTAGGGTTTGGATGGAAAGAATGATCTCAATAATTGAAGGGTGTAGGCCAAAATCTAATCTGAGGAGATGATAAAGGAAAAAAAGGGGACGGAGCACTGAATCGCCTGAATATAGAGAGAGAAGGAACCCTAGACGTTTCTAAACAAAGATGAGAAGATAGATTATAAAAGGAAAAGAGGATGACACTGTTGGGCGGGAAAAGAAGCCCTAACTTACTGACACGTGACCCAAATCACCTTTCATTTATTATATATAACAGATTGTTATAAGGTCATAAATAGTACATGGCTATTTATATTTTAATTCGTTTTACATAATTTTTTAGTACTTTATCATTTAATTTAATTTCATATTTCTTTAATTATTCTTTTTCCCTTTTCCAATTCTTATTTCCTTTTATTTTTAGTTTGATATTTCTTTAATAGCTTACGTTCACTAACTTTTATCAATGACTATAATTTTTCATACCTTTTTATTTATTTTACCCTTTGTATTTGATCACAATCCTTAAACAATAGCGTTTGTTTGACGTTATCATTTGTTCCGTTTTGATGCAACGTGCGACGTCAACAAACGTAGTTATATAATTAAAGATGCATGATGAGATGGAACCACATACAAAAGAAAAAATTGGTGTGAAAAAAAATAGGGGAGGATGCTACAAGGGTCGAACTTGCGCATCAGAATATTTTGTAGCCTATGCATTAAGATATCGTACATCAAGAGTTGATGAAAATGACAAAATATAGAATCCTTAGGGATGACCATGTTAAAAAAATGGATGAAATTATAAAAAATACTAAACTATAGGAACAAAAATGACAATTTACTCTAAAAAAACACATCATCCAAACCAAAAACAAACTTATTTGAACGCAAAAAAGTCCTAACAAAATCGTGATAAAAAAACTAACTAATTTGAATGCGAAAAATTCCCAACAAACAAAATCATGATTCACTCTCGAACATCCTTGCAAGTTGCAAGTCGTAAAATCTATGCAAAATTCCAATTTTTAAATATTAAACAAAATTGTATTTTTTGAATGACTAAATGTTACACTTTCCAAGTATTGAATCCACGATCTCCTCCATCTAAACACTACGATTAGGCCAAAGCCTCAATAGCAAACAAAATTGCATTCGAACTAGGGCTGTTCACGAGCCGAGCCGAACCGAGCGGACCTTTGCTCGTGCTTGGCTCGTTTTCAAACCGAACCGAGCGGAGCGGCTCATTTAAAACCGAGCATCAAATCAAGCGAGCATTTTTCGAGCGGTAAAAATTCCGAGCGAGCGTCGAGCGAAATTCGAGCGATTTGGACAACCGTATCGCCCAATTTAAATTTGCTGAGAGAGATGGTGACAATGTTGGGTCTCAAGATTTTATGTCTTTAAAAACATGCACATTTCATGGCATAATATTTTTCTTATAAATAACAAAGTTGTGGCTGACGAGGCGATGATCATATTGCACGAACAATTACGTTGAGAGCAGGAGACAATCGACTTAGGGTAACGACATGAAACATTAAGGCGATAAACAGACTGTCGTTTATCGGTTTAGGGTTTAACTTTTAGTTTTGATTTTAATTTTTTATTGGCGTGGTTGGGCTAGTACGCATAGATATAGTTGTAAATTTGTATATAGTTAACCAAAATCTAATAAATTGGTACATATAAAACTATAAATTTAATTTATATTTATATTTATGTATATATGTATGTGTAAGTGTGTGTATATATATAAGTGTATGTGTGTATATATGTGTATTATTTATATTTGTGTATATATATGTGTATATACATGTTTATAGATGTATGCGTATATGTATATACTAATTAAAATAATAATTCGAGCCGAACCGAGCCGAGCGGACCTTTGCTCATGCTTGGCTCATTTAGAAACCGAACCGAGCAGAGCGGCTCGTTTACAACCGAGTGTCAAATCGAACAAGCGTTTTCCGAGCAATTTTCGAACGAGCTGCGGGCGATTTGAACAGCCCTAATTCGAACCCCGAGAAATCGTAAGCATATTTTTATAACAAAGAAAATATGGATTTATGTGAGACTGTCGCTTTAAAAAGACATCATCGATAGCAATGTGAACACAAAGTCAAAAACATTGATAAATGGAATAAACAGTAAAAATCATGATTGTCATCTTTATACTTACTCTAAAGATAACACACAATGACTTTAAACCCAACTTAAATGACTTTAAACTCAACTTACAATGACTTTAAACCCGACTTAAATAGGATGCACATAGGTACTATTTTAATAATAGATGGAGAAAACATAAAGAGATAAACTTAAGCTGCTCTTGGTGGTTTATGCTTCATCAGCAACATATAGAAGTTCATCAGGGCTTCGCTCCCAGGGATCACATCCTTAAGGGATTCATGCGACCATATACGGTTTGTCCATTCTAGCAGTTTTGGGGTTCTAACTTCATCAAATATTTTGAATTCGTTATGTTTTTCAACGAACTTTGCCCAACCGAGAAAACATCCTAAAACAACATCTAAGTATCCTACATTATCTCCACCAAAATAAGCTTTCCCCTTACTGAACTTCACAAACGTTTCTTCCAACAGTTCTGATCCTTTAGTTATCTGTTTCTTTATTGCTTCTTTTCCTTCTTTTTCCGGTGTTGTCCTAAGCTCCTCAAACAAGGGGAAAAACTGTAGAATTTTTTTAAATATATGTAAATGTGAACAAACACAAATATCTAAAAGGGAAAATATACTAAATTTAAGAGATAATCATAAAAGTAGTTACTTTTCTTAGTATGTTGTTGAACGGCAATTTTTTTAACACCTTAATTATTCCACATTTACCTTGCGGTTACAAGGGTTTGAACCCACAACCTTACATTTGTAAGGAAGACACCATGACTCTATCAATATTTGTTTTGTTTATTGTTTAGCGAGAACCGTTTGCTTAAAAAAGGAATATTTGATTTTAATAATCTAAACTATTCGTCGTTGGCTACCAACTGTTCCAACTTCAAATATTACCATTGATAGTCTCAACTATTGACATATTAGTCACCAATGGACCCTGACTAACAAAACCCTAACGCCGTTAGTCTACAGTCGTCGGAAAACCGTTTTTGGCCAGAAAAAGGTTTCTAAAGAACCTATCTAAGGTTACAAAGAGGTTTGGGAAGAAAATGTTGAGTTTTCCAGCCAAAAAGTTGAGTTTTCCGGCCAAAAATAAGTTTTCCGACGACTTCAATAATTGCGGATTTTACTAGAAAAAAGTTCCTAAAGGTCCGTAATAAGGTCACAAAGAGGTTTAGGACAAAAATCTTGAGTTTTTTGGCCAAAAATGTGTTTTTTGGCCAAAAACGTTTTTCCGGCAACCGGAGACTAACGGCCAGTTCTGTTAGTAAGGGTCCATCAGTGGCCAATATGTTAATAGGTAGGACTGCCGGTGGTTATTTTTTAAGTTGGGACTGTTGGCGGCAAACAACGAATAATTGAGATTATTAAAATCAAATATTCCTTAAAAAAACCCATGTTAAATGCTTCCAAAAATAAAATCAAGCAATCTTTCACATACCTTGTTATCGAGGTAGTTAGCCCAAAAATGGTTATCGGCCCGACCTAAAGGGTCCGAGGGGAGTATCGGATGGATATCAGGATAGATTTCATCGAGGTACTCGATTATGATAAGAGACTCAAGAATGGGAGGTTTGTTTCCATGAAAAAGAACCGGAACTTTCTTATAAACCGGGTTGGATGTCAACAGAAGCTCACTTTTGCAAGCGAGATTTTCGTCTATGTACTCATACTCAATAGACTTGAGGTTGAGAACGAATTGAACCCGGTTCACATAAGGACTTGGAGGGGTTCCAAGAAGCTTAATTTCACTGTTTTTTCCCATTGTAAGAAGAGATGATGCAAACTTAGACAAAGATGGTCACATGTATATACACAAAAACAAATTACATGTGCCCCTTAAACATTAACGAAATTGACAATACTTACCTTTACATTGTTTTGGACTTTTGTATGTTTGTTAACTTCAAGTCGGATGCCTCCCCAAATATAACCCGATTAAAAAAAACAAAACAAAAAGAAGTTCTACTTGTAATTTTCTGCAAGATCACAACCTTATTAATTTATTATAAACAAATACAAAGGTTATTTATTTGACTTCATTCATACAATTAATGCCGGCTGACATTCACAATGCAATGCCGGCCTAAATTTAATGTTCTAACTTATAACATTATTATTCATTCATAATAATATATTGCAATGCCGGTCCACCCAGAAAGCACCATCAGGAAAGAGGGCCACCTTACATCAAATCGTTGCACGTGTGAGATCGGGAATAAGGTTGGAGGATTGGGAAGTACTCCTCGATTGAAAAAGTGAGATCTCAAGCGGTGAAAAGGGGGTGCAGGAGGTGTGGGAACACCGATCCCTCCATGCAAGTAAGGGCGGATCCAGCTCATATTTGTGGGTTCTCAGAAACTCAGTGCGTTTGGAAAAAATGAAAAAAATAGCGAGAACCTTATAGAATTTAGAAAAAAATAGTGAGAATTAAAGAGAATTCATCAAAAGAAACTCATTAGAATAAAATCCTGGATTCACAACAGCATGTTAGAGAATAAGACTTTTCAACAAATGCTAAATGTTAAAAGGAAGTATTATTTATGGATGGAACTTTTGAAAAACAGCAAAAAAAATACTAAAAAATACTAAAAAAGTGACGAAAGTAATTATTTTTCAGACATGTTATATATGCACGTTAAATTTATGGTTAGGCAATTTGTAGTTATAAACCCCTATTAGACGGTTAAGAGGTTTAAAAAAAGTAAAATGTGAGGATTATATAAGGGTGGAGGGTATCGTCCAATCAGTTAGGGTGTTTGAGTTATTTTCTGACCAATAATATGATGCTATGTCAAGTTCTCATTTCGCTCCCCATTTTGTACTCAATCACTGACAATAGTTCAAACACCCACTCAATTTAAAAACAAAATGATTGGTTGATACTAACCACCCACACCCCTTCTCTCCTACTCCCCGCTCTCCGATTCCTCACCGGCAACCGTTCCCTGCTCGGCAAACCCCCTCCCCGATCAAACTCCCTGAGACGATACCGTCCACCCTAACATTTGTGTGTAGTGGATGAAGTCCAATAATCTCCTACCAATCATTACTCAATTATTATTTCTTAACTCTTTATTTAATCCCTAAATTTATAGAATTGAAAAACAAATAACCTTTTATTAAATTAAAAAAACATTACAATAAAATTAAAAAAAACATTCTAAAACTCAAAGTTCATTTTTTCCGATAATCGTCTTTCGTTTTAGAGCCATTTCCAACGTCTTTCCGATTAAATTGTCGTATGGCTTGAGTAAAACTCAAAGTCACTCTCAAATAGTCTATCACTCATAAGCTCGACCACTTCCCGGTTCTCTTGTATACGTTGAGCCCCGAGGTCGCGTATGTCTTGAAGCCGTTGGTTCATCTCGGAAAACGCTTCATTCAAGTCAGATCCCCCCGATGATGACTCTGGTCGCCTCGATTTTCCACCACTTCTTCTACCGGGTGGTCTTGGTAGCTCCGCCTCTCACTCATCCGTCCCTTCCTCCCCCGGAAATAACGCATTAACATCGTTTAAGTTGATGTTTCGAGCGTCAGACGTTGGCGTTTCGGGTTCAACCGACTCAGAGGTTTTTGATTTCTTTGCCGACCTACTATTTTCCGACCTGGCGAAAGAAGTTCCTCCCATCGTAGGGACGTTGGCCCATTTAGAGCTATTACGAAGAAGCTTCCAAACCTTCAAGTATGGGAATTCCCTCGTGCTATTTGATATTCTATTAAAGTTGATTGCATTATATCCTCATTGCCTTGCCGCTTTTCCAACCGTTTTTTTAACGTTGATAAATTGATTGAAATCTTGTGCATTTGTTGTTCATATCGGTCCACTTGCCCGATATAGAATCTGATAGCCGGTAATTGACCCCCCTGCTGACGAGATCAAAAAAGAGTGCTCGGATTTGTTTCCAAAACACAACTTTATTTTGGTTGTTTGCTAAAAAGTGATAAAAAAAATAAGTACAATTTTTAACAAACAAATTATAAGGATAACTTAAAAAAATACAAAATAAAAAGTCTATAAAAATCTTACAAATATCGGGATCCTCTGATACGTCAACCCAAGCTCGGGCTAACGTGGACTCCTCTTCATCATCTCATATTTGCATGCTTCTTTTTCGCCCGGTTCTCGGTTGTTTCTTTCTTTTTATGTGACACATGTTTGTTCCGTTTGGTTTGGTTCGGTGGTGTCTCCGTTTGTGTCTCCGGCTCCTCATCCGGTTGTGTCCCCGTTTGTGTTTCCGGGACAAAGTTGGACTCGTTGTGTAACAAGCCGAAACCTTGTGATTAGCCGTAACCTCTCATGTTGAAGTTCGAATTCCAACCGTATTGATTTGGGACCCATGTGAGGGGTTGGTTCAAGAGGTTCATGAAACCGATTTGGTTGTGACTATACTCGACAAACCCGGTTCCATAGGCAGTTGGTCGGGTGGGAACCGGAGCAACGAGTTGGTTAGAAGCGTTCGTTTGGTTCTGGTCCTCGCTTGATAGAGGAGGAACGAAACCCGGGTTGTAATACATATTTTCTAGTTTTTATAAAATATGGAGTGAAGAGAATGATGACAGAAGTGGTATAAAAATAAAATAGATGAGAGCTTTAAATAGGGTTTGTGACGCTACAATTGTCCATCACGCTAGGTCACGCTCGAGTACACAATGTCTTAGCATTAACTACTGATCATAGAGTTTCGTGTACAAAACGTTACGGGTTATCTCAATTACTTGCTCAAGTCCTACCTCTTTTAGGCCTCTAGTTTTCTACATACGATTAGCTACACATCCTTTTCTAACATAATCGAGGATATTGTTTCAATAAAAGAACGTTGTGGGTGTGGCAATGGGTTCATCTAAACAACCGAGTTTTAGCAATAGGTTGTGATATTATCAGGTTAATAAAATTTTCATTTTATCATTTTATAGACTATATTACAACTTTTATTCTTTATGTTTCACTAAATTAATTACAGACTGGGTTTCTTAAAATTTTGACTTTCATTAGTCGTCATTATTTGAAAAATTCCCTGGATTATTTTCCTTTACTATAACCCCATCCAATTTCTCCGTTATGTTATCAAATGTATATGTCACGTGAGGGCATTTAAATGTTTATTCAAGAAAGAGAATCGATATAGCAAGATTTATGGCGGACAATAAGGCATCTAGTTGCCTTCAAGTAAAAAAAAAAATAGAGCTAAATTGTGATCCTACTATGAATCGTGTCCTTACAAGATCAAAAGCATGTGATCACTGAATAAACAGATGATAGATACATGGTACACATATTTAAACATAAGCACACACGTAAGTAAATACGTAATGTTAGGCACTAATTAAATAAAGAGTTTCACGTAAGGTTACAAGAATTTGTGGATGGCTTTATTAAAGTGCAACAAGATTTTACAAGAGTTTTTAGAAATGTTATATCCTTACAGCAATGTTAGGCATTAACTAAAGAGTTTCACGTAAGGTTTCCTCGATTTATTGCTCAAGCCATTCTCACATCAAAATGTAAAAGGGACACATTTCCTGTCACATCCATAACTTATTGCTTTAGGTTTTTAGATACAACTATTTTTATTAAGTGGCTAACTCACACCCTCACTAATCTTATTTTTTAATTTACACGTACATCGTGTTCAACCTCTTGTAAAACATATAATTAGGTCTGTCAATAGATAGATATGGATTGGAGCATAATCCGATCTATTAATGATCCAAATTAAATGAATCATGATCCGATCTATTAATGATCCAAATTAAATGAATCATGATCCGATCCATTATCCAACATAATGGATCGTGATCCAATTTATATCCATATAATTTTAAATAGATAGGTCACTGTGTAAAAAAGATAAATATCAATTGCATTTTATAACTTTCCTTGTAACTACAATTTCATAACATGTTTGTTTGTTATATTTGTAGGGTAGGCCCAGGGTGTTAACCCTAGGCTGGTATAATGTAGATGGGCTCAAGTGAAGGTATGTAGATGGGCTCAAGTGAAGATCAGAATGCTGATTCCTGAGGAGTTGAAGGCCCATAAGGGTTTGTTCTTTGTCATATAACTAGGTGATGCCCCGTCTGCGTTGCGGGGCGATAACCGAATAATTCTAACCAATTAAAAAAACAGCACTATAGTTTTGCTAGAAAGAAAAAGTAAAAAGCGTGTTAGACAGCTCCTTGACACGATTTTTAGCTGGGGGAAAAGTCATATTTTTATTTTTACTTGGAAATTTTTTCCCGAGGGTAAAATCCTAATTTTTAGCTAGGGGAAAACCATATTTATATTTTGCACTCGGGGCAAAAAACGTAATTTTGAATTGAGGGTGATATCGTAATTTTTAACCGAGGGGAAAATCTTAAATTTTAGCTGGGGAAAAAAGCATAATTTTATTTTGAACTCGGGGCAAAGACGTAATTTTAAATTTGGGGCAAAACCGTAATTTTAAAGTCGGTATAAAATAATAAACTGGTTTAAAATCGTAATTTTGAGTCGGGGGGGGGGGGGGGGGGACAAAATTTTATTTTGAACTGGGTCGAATACGTAATTTTGTCTGAGGGTAAAAGCGTAATTTTTTTACCGAGGGCGAAATCGTATTTTCGGTTTAGCTGAGTTTAAAGTCATATTTTTATGTTGAACTGGGGGAAAATCATAATTTTGAACCGATGGTAAAATCGTAATTTTGAGGTAGGGGAAAATCATAATTTTATTTTTAGCTAGGCGCAAAAAAAGTAATTTTAAAATGAGGGTGAAATCGTAATTTTGAACTGAGGGGAAAATCGTAATTTTGAGCTGGGGCAAAAGCATAATTTTATTTTGAACTGGGGCCAAAGACGTAATTTTAAACTGGGGCAAAACCATAATTTTAAAGCGGGTATAAAATAATAAGTTGTGGGTAAAATCATAATTTTTGAACCAAGGGCAAAATCGTAATTTTGACCTGCTAGCAAAAGGGTTATTATATTTTTAAGTTAGGAGAAAAGCGTAATTTTAAACTGGGGGCGAAACCGTAATTTTAAAGTGGATATAAAATAATAAACTGGTTGGTCCAATAGGGGAATGTCGGCCGCCCATTTCGACCAATGGCAGCGAAATATTATTCCGCATGGTCTTTGTATATTTTGAATATAAGAAAAGGTTAACTCTGTGAGTTCGTTCATTCAGAACTCTTTACACACATCTCATTGTGTTTGAGATCATCTGTAGTCTGTTTAGATCATTGAGGAGTGATACAGGTCATCATGTGAAGATCTGCGTGTGACGGTTTATCTTTCTATGTGAGTTCTGAGTCAGTTATATTCGTTACAACGATTTGTGTTGAATAAAGTTTCCATCTCTGATGTACCATTCTTTTGAGACACTATGCTGATCGATCCATATTAAAAATATATATATATATATAATAGAAAACTCAAAAAATGGTAATAAATAAAAGAATCACCAAAAAAATAAAAAATAAAACTCTAAAAAATTTAAAAAATCTAAAACAATTCTAAAAAATCTAAAAAAAATAAAAAAGGTTTTTATAGAAATTCTTATTTTTTATATATATTTTTTTACTTTTTTAAGAATTTTGTTGACTTTTAAGAATTTTTAGATATTTTTTATTTTTTATATTTTTGATTTTTTGAATTCTTTTGATTTAGTTGAGTTTTTAGAATTTTTTACTTTTTTAGAATTTTTTACCTTTTTAGAATTTTTTGAATTATTAGAATTATTTTTCTAGAATTTTTTTTTTATTTTTTTAGAATTTTTATATTTTTAAGAATTCTTTTTCTTTTTGTATGTTTTAGAGTTTTTTTATTATTATTTTTTTTTTAATATGGATCGATTCAAATAGTGATTGATTCATTTAAAATTATTTTCCTGTTTCTATTTTTTAATTACTAATAGATATTTTTTATGATTCAATAAGTGATTTAAATGATTTGAATTGGATATGGATCAATATCCAATCCATAGAGAGGCTCAAATAGAATTAACTAACCATCCCTTTGCATCTCTCCGTTGACGAGGGTTTTTTAAAAGGTTATTAATTCGATAGAAGCTTTTCAGATACTTTTTTTCTCGTTTAAAAGTAAAAGCGCTTTGGCGATCTACAATAATCGAGTTTTGGCAATAGATCGCAATATTTTTTTTTTCAGTTTCTTTAATTCACTCTTGGGAAAATTACTTTTTGAGTCCCTATGTTATAGAGTTTTTAACCACTTGAGTCCAAAATCAAAATGTTTAACGCCCTGAGTCCCTATAGCCACTTTGCTTAACCATTTGAGTTCAAATTTTTAACACTGTTAGAATTTTTTGGTTATCTGATGTTAAATGACCAAATTATCCTTATACTTAAAAAAAGAAAAAAACTAATTTTTTTGTTAGACTTCTTTCTCTTCTTATATCTCTCTCTTTCTCTAAATTCTGCATCTCTCTCATCTTTTTTTCTCTCTCTAAACCGCCTCCATCTCCCCACCACAAAAGTGACAAAACACCATCACCCCCACCAATGCACCTCCACTGTCACCGTCACACCACCGTCACCTTCAGGATTACTTGCAGCATCTTCGGGTTCTACTATGCCCATCACATTCTCATTTCCCGTTGGTTCTTCTGCCATTAAGGGCATCATCACTAGTAAAATCAACAAATATTATACTCACCTATAATAGGATCTTTTTGCAAAATCAACAAATATTACACTCACCTATAACAGGATCTTATGCGAGTGCATAAAACTCATTCAGCGGTTCTTCACCTTCCATTGTCAACAACCCTAGGAGATAACAACAATCTCTATAATATGACACAGAAAACCATAAAAATAGAACTGTACTAATCTTGCTGATTAACAGAAACCAAGATAAATGCAAACTGCACTTCAAAACAACAACAGGAATCTTAGAGAGAGGCAAAACCAATATTCGCATCAATTAAAAAGAAAACACTCACTAATCACATAACTGAAATCATTACCAAATATCCCCAATAATCACATCAGTCGAGGCTTATGAATCTATTGAAGAATATGAGAGTCAAAGAGTAGCGCTCGTTTCACCCATTGTGTTTTTTAGGTGGAGGTAGTGGGATCGTGGTGGCAGTTGGGCGGCACTGGTGGTGGAGGTGAGACGGTGGTAGTGAGTGTTTGGAGGTGGTGGTAGTGCAATGGTGGTGGTAGTGGTGGGGATGATGGTGGGGCGGTGGTGGGGATGGAGGCGGTGCGATGGTGTTCATACAGAGAGAGAGGAGTGTGTAAAGATGAAAGAGAAAATGTGTGTGCTGGTGTGTGTGTTTTATTATATATATATGTAATTTATATATAGGGGACCGCTAAAATAAAAACCACATCCAGTTGCAAGAACTAATAGAACCACTTTCTAGCCATTAGATTTTTAAGATCAATGGACGAAATTAAAAGTAACTAAAAATAATATTAAATACTATTTGTCTTTTTTTTTTGAACGGCAAATTTGGATCACTGACGGACCACTAGAGTATCATCGTGCCACCAGAGGAACCACCCGATCATATCCATCTCCACTAGACATAATGTCACACCAATTCAGGAGGAAACCCAATAAATATGAGAAAACCCCCCTTGTGGGAATCGAACCCAGGACCTATTGGTCCCAAAGCCTTATCCCACCATCAGGATGGCACTAGGCTATAAAGTCATGGGCATTATATTTATTCTTTAATATTTTAATGCAAAAGGTTAATTTAGTAAAATAACTCTATTTTGTCTTTTTGTTTTTATTGTTTTTTATTAGTTTTTTGTATTATTATATTACTTTTTATTTTTTGAACATAATTTTTTATTAAAAAGCATTTTTAAATTCAGATTTTTTAAAAGATTTTTTATACTTTTTACAATTTAAGTTTTACGTTAAACTTTTTACGTTTTACGTTTTTACGTTAACGTTTTTACGTTTTATGTTAAACATTTTACTTTTTACGTTTTACATTGCATGCCGGGCTTTTTCAAACGTCGTTTTTTTAACACGCCGTTTTTTACGCGTCGTTTTTTTAACGCGGCGTTTTTTACGAGCTGTTTTTCGAACGTTGTTTTTTTAACGCGCCGTTTTTTACACATTTTTTAACATGCCGTTTTTTACACTTTTTACGTTTTACATTTTACGTTAAACTTTTTAAACCTTTTGCGTTTTACATAAAAAAAATTACGTTTTACGTTAAAATTTTTACGTTTTACGTTTTAAGTTTTACGTAAAACTTTTTACGTTTTACGTAAAACTTTTTACGTTAAAAAGTTTACGGTTTAACTTTTTTTTTTACAAAAACGTTTTTACGCAAAAACGAACGCACCCAGAAATCGCAAACTCAGGAGGTGTCTCAGATATATTGTTATCATCATCGACTAGGGGGAAAAATAAAAAAACCAACAACATCAAAACAAAGTGTATCTCGATAAAAAACGGGGTTTGACTCAGATTTTCCGATAATCAGAGGCTGCAAGTGAGGTTGCACGTTCAAAAACTTACCCTCCACCATCCTTGCCGCGTCATCGTCATTAAAATATGCGGGGGGTTTTTTTTGAATCTCACCGCCAGAAATCCAACACATCGAACCCACATAATTCATTGTTCAAATCTTCCTAAAAAAGAGACCCAAAGATCAATAACAGTATCAAATCACTTCATGCAACAAAACCTCACAAAAAATCTACACTTTTCAAATTAAATGACAAAGCAAAAACCCAAACACAGGGTACGCCATTTGCTAAAAAAAATCTAAACTTTTCAAATCTTCTAAAAAGAGACCCAAATATCAAGAACATTACCCAATTTCTTTGAGATACCCATGAAGAAAAAAGCAAATTCGAGTCTAGATTTGGGGGTTACCGGCGACTCAACAAACACACAAAACCCCAACAAAGGGCACGTCATTGCTCAAAACCTCACCACCGTCGCCGTCAAAACCCACCACCACCACAACCCCGCTGCCGGCAGCGACTTGGTCACCGGAGCATGCCAAACAACCCACTTCTGGCGGCGACTTGGTCACCGGAGCATGCCAAACACCGACCACCACCTCCATTACCGTCTTCGGCCACCTCCCACCAACGACTTGGTCACCGGAGCATGCCAAACATCCCTATCACCGTCTTCCGCCACCTCCCACCAACGTCTTCCCCACCAACACCTCCCCACCTCCCTCCACCGTCTTTCTCTCTCTCTTTCTCCGATCTCCTTCTCCGATTCCCCTTACGCAGAAGATTTTCGAACAAGATGAGAGATGGTGGTGAGAGTATTTCAAGAAATAGAGAGAGATGAGAGATAAAAGGAGATATGAGAGATTGGAACTAGATCTTGTCTAGTAAGCTTGTATTTCAATCGAATATTGGAATTTGATTCACACAGCTGTTCAAAATTGAAAATAGAGAGAGAGAGGAAAGTGATATAAAGACAGAGGAGAGATGGGAGAGGCAATAAAGTCTGGTGACTTTAAATGGAGATTTGACATTTATAGTGAATGACTAAAATACCCTTTATTCTGATTGGTTAAGAGTGGTTCTCGTGCTTCTTACAACTGGGGATGGTTTCTATTTTAGCGGTTCCCTTTATATATATATATATATATATATATATATATATAGGGTTAGGTTAACGTACAAATGCCCTTATCGTACATTACGTACGCTACAATCTCAGCCGTCCGATCACCTTCCCGCATTGAATTCGCATGTTGTTTTTTTGTAACAATTTCGCATGTTGGTTTTTTAACATGCGATTTCATCAAAATTACCACATGCGAAATTGTTACAAAAAACATGTTATTTCATCAAAATTATCACATGCGAAATTGGTACAAAAAAACAACATGCGAATTCATCAAAAATTATCACATGCGAAATTGTTATAAAAAAACAACATGCTATTTCTTCAAAATTATCACATGCGAAATTGGTACAAAAAAAAAACATGCGAATTCATCAAAAATTATCACATGCGAAATTGTTATAAAAAAAACAACATGCGATTTTAAAATGCAGGAAGATGATCTGACGGCTGAGATTGAAGCGTACGTAATGTACGATAAGCAATATTGTACAGTACTCTTTACCTATATATATATATATTATATTAAAAGTTTATGCATTAAAGAATTGTTTCTTGTATTTATGTGCATATAAGACTTGTACTTTGTGTGTAAATGACCAGATTACCCTCATAGTTAACAGACTTGGTGGATGTTGTTAGAAATTTGGAATCAAATGGTTAAGAAAAGTGGTTGTAAGGACTCAGGCGTTAAACATTTTGATTTTGGACTCAAATGGTTAAAACCCCCTAAAACACAGGGAAAATTAATTTTTCCTTCACTCTTATACTATTTTTATATTGTGATAAAGTGTTAAAAGAAGGTTTTAAAAAAGATTTATTGTATTGGGAGTAGTGGCGGAGCTTAAACGTCTCAAAATCCAAATCAGTGGTGTTAGACTCTTAAAAATCCAATATTTTATGCTACAAAAAATTTGGAAAAATTAACATTACGAGCGAAAAATAGGTAGGGGTCGTAGCACCCCTCTTGTGACACATGTGCCTCCACGACCATCAAAAAATACTGTATCAATGAAATATTTTATTTCATACTTGGGAGTTGTATAAATATGTGTATCTTTTGCACATATCAATTTTTGTTCGATTTCAAGCTTTAAATCACTTTCTGGAAGGTTATACGCGCACTGATGCGTAAATATAACCAGTTTAATGCAACGAACACTCCGGAAGAGTGAAATAGGCTTAACATACCTTAAATAACCTTTACATAACATAGAAATAAGTTTCGAAGGCTTTGGTATGGCAAAATCAAGTTAAATCGCTTACTGGGACTAAAGTTGACAAACTGCGAAAGTATGCCAATTTGAACTATAACAGACATTCTGGAACATGAACATAAGTTAAACATACCATAAATATCCTTTACATAGCTTAGAAATAGGCTTTAAGAGGTTCGGTGTGCTAAAATAAACTTTTGGGTCATTCAGGGACTAAAAGCGTCAAAAAGTGCACAAGTTTGCACTTTCGCGCATAACTTACGTTCTGAATACATCCGGACATCCAAAAATTTATGTAAACACTAAAATATTTTATTTTAGTGTTTGGCATAAGAAAAATCCATTCGTCGCACAATTTGGATCGTTTTTCGCGCTTATGCGCATTCCGTCGTAATTAAGCGAACATCGCGATCGTACGACCAAACGAACCGACACCCGGCATATTTTTGAGCATGTTTCATGTCCACAATGTTTAGGCATCCTTGTGGAGCCTTGAAAATGATTTAACGGGCTTCAAACGTGTGGAAAATGGACTGAAACATGTGCAGGGACCTAATCTGCTAATTCTGTTTGAAAACTGCAGAAAGGAGGCTAGGCGTGACGCGAGGCCCCCTAGGCGTCACGCGAGGCCCTTTCAGATCAGCAAAAGTTGTTTTAACAGCTGTTAAGAGCTATTATGCACTCAAAACTCACCCACACTTGTCATTTCCTGCTCATGAGGGGCCATTTTGAGTTACCATAAGGTTGCAACAAGTGTATGCACAAGATCAAAGCACGTTATTCGATAAACGATCTTAACGGTTGTCCATTTACTATAAATACCCAACCCATCACAACTCAAAACCCACAAAATCTGATCTAAAAGCTCTAAGTTGAAGCCATTGCTTCATACCTGAGCTACTTGGATCAAGTTTAGCTTTCGGGGACCCTTTGTAAGTGTTCCTTCGTTCTTTTTATACTTTTAGCGTTAAAAGTCAAACTTTGTTTGACTTTCTGCGTTGACCAGTTTATGGTCAATGCGAAGTTCGTTTGAACTTCATAACGTGAGCGTAATCACGATGGTTATAGCCCCTAGTGACTATACCTACTGATTACCACGTTATCTAGGCTCAGTGACGAGTCGTAGTTTCGGCCAAAATACGTGTTATTGCGTGTTTTGTAACCAAACTACTCTTAGGTATCAAAACCGTTTGTTTTGATACCAAACCTGTTTTCTAAACTTAGTTAAGCATGTTTTACCATGCTTAGCTCGTCACTTTTAGTTTTGTGCTTGTCTAGGGTCGTAAGGGTAAGCGATCTAAACAATCGCTTATACTTTCGAACCCGACCCATTTGGTCGATCATTAGGATCCGGCCAAATACATTAGGTGACCATAGTTGTATAGGGAATAACCTTCCAAGGTTATACCTTATGGTCACGACGTTTAGTTGGTTGTATGATAGGTAGTTTATATGCCTTAGGTAAATGACCAAAATGCCCTTTTTACGCCAAAATTCATATTAAGCATATGTAACATAACTTTTCATATCTAAACTGTTTTGGCAACAATATTAGACATGTTAAGGCATATTTTACTTATCATAGGGCTAGTTAGGCGTTCCGAACGCATTTCACGCGAACGACGCGTTAAAGTAGCATAAGCTACCTAAACGGGTCGTAATGGGTCGTAAGCACTTAGGTTAGGTTTCATTTTAGTATGTAGGATTTGTTAAACCATATTACATGAGTCTCCATACTCGTTTGGTTTACGAATCCTCATTTTATCCAATCCTCCGATTTAGGTCCGGTATATTAACATAGTTACCTATATTAGGTGTCGTTTGATATCCGTGATCTCTAGCATTGTTTGGTTGTTACTCAAGGACTACTAAGCAATCTCAAGTGAGTACATAGACCCCTCTTTTACTGTTTTCCAAACTGTTTTGGGGTGGAACACATGTGCCTACTTGTTACTTTCATACTTTCCATGCTTTCATATCATATGCTTGTTATGTTCATTAGTACATTATAGTACATGATTTCATTACATTTTATGCTATGTATGTCCATTATGTGCATACTTAGTACATCGTTTTACATTACATTTCATGCTATGTATGTCCATTGTGTGCATACTTAGTACATTGTTTTACATTACATTTCACGCTATGTATGTTCATTTGATTACATACTTAGTGCATTGTTTTCACATGCTTACATTTTTTTGTATGACATTTGGTTTGTTCAAATGGGACAATATACATTCATTAACATTGATCACGCCGTTCGTTAGTAGGTAGTGGTACCATAGGACTTGACAACTCCCATTCCTGAACCCTAGGTTTGTTTGGGTGGAAGGAATGACCGAATTCGATAAACATAACACAGATAGACCTTTAAATTCGTTTAGGGGTCTATCACCACAGTCACAAGGCTTGGATGTATGCATTTTCACAATACCGCATAGATGTTTATATCAGTATAGCATGCATTTGTTCCACAAAACATAACTTTGATTTAAACCATGTTTTACTTCAATACCTTGTTTTCGTGCATTTTACATATGGTTTAGTTGATATATTTCACTTACCATACATGATACATTGATATACATAATTCATGATTTACATTAGACATAAACATTTTGACATTGATATACACAATTCATGATTTACATTAGACATAAACATTTTGACATTTATATACACAATTCATGATTTACATTAGACATAGACATTAGACATGGTTTTCACACAAACATTTTGACATTTGATTATACATAAACATTTTACTTTGGTGGTTTGGTTTGAGTAAGTGATTTAAGTAACGAGGCGTGTGTAATATGATACAAGCATGGTGGATACGCCGCTGGTACTTCCTATATATAAGTGCTTGTATGGTATTACATATCGTAGCGTTATTTGAATCATTTCAATTTAGACATATAACATTTTATACAAATAACATACTTTTCACAATACATTGTTTTACAAACAACTTATCTAATACAAACTCATTTTACTTGGTTATTTACTTAACCATGTATCATTCTTTTATACATATATATCATTTGGTTTATTTATCACTTTTCAAATGATTTACAAGACAAAGCAAATTACAAGGTTCATGACTAAACATTTTCTTAAACATAAGTCATGAATTCTATTTTCACAAAACCTATGTATCTCACAGGCATTTTTATGCTGACGTACCTATTTTCACATGTGTTTCAGGATATGATGCATAGGATTTATCAAGATACACTTAGGCGGACTTGGGCCTTAGTGACAATAAAAGATGCAAGACTAGTTATTTATGTTATATTTCTTTGATTGTCAAGACATTGTAACTCTTTTAATCAATAAAACAATATTTCAATTTCCATGTGTTATGAAACAATAATTCTGTTACAACACTCCCCGACGTTTCCGCCACGTTTTGTTGTTTTACGTGGTCGGGGTGTGACAGAAAAGTTGGTATCAGAGCCAATGGTTATAGGGAATTAGGTTATTAGTAATACTTTGACCTAGTCTATAACCTTCCTAGGACCCTAACGCGAGTTTACTTGCGTTTAGATATAAAACAATACCGTCACCTATCCTTAAGTGACAACCGCAACAAGAACATAAATTTCAAAACCGCTTTGAAAACTAATCATCTGTTCTAGGATGATTGATTACTAGGTTTTGAACCCCTTTGAATTTTCAAAACCTCGTCAAAGTTTGGGTCTTATAGTGTGAACACGTGCAATCTGGAAGAGTGGATGCATGTACTCTGAGTTTTCTGTCTAATGCTAGAGTGTTCGTACAAATACACATAATCGGACCAGTCACTCTTACCTGGGAACTCTTGGGGTGAGTGTCCACTTATAGGCTAAAGCATGTCTTCGCGATACATTAATATGACCCGCTTACTTTGATTAGTGATGTCTGTCGTTATGGACATGCAAAAACCAACTAAACTATGTAGATAGGATAAGTCGGATATCGAACCAGAGGAGGATTGTGGAAAGTGTTATGATGCTAAGTATTAATTAACTACTACTAAATTGGAAAATCGATTTGATTGATTGTGAGAATTATCTAAATTAACAAATAAAAATTGTGGTTTAAAACAATGATGAGAAAAGGTGATCACTCCGGGATTCAGATTATGTAATTACTAATAACCTAGTTCTGATTTTATTGGATGTTATTGATTGAATAGCAAGTCTGTCACATCTACCAATTACCTATGCAGTTCAAAATCTTAATATTAATTGATCAGATAAATATTAAAACAAACATACATAGAAATCATTCAATCAACAAAAGCATAGTTGGATTCAAAACATAATTATAACTCTGACTGTCACTCAGGATTTGTCTGTCACACAAATAATATAATTATGTAAATAGTCGGCTGTCACCCGACTACAAATCCAAATCTCAATACAAAACAGAAACTAGAATAAAAAGTGTCTCACAAGAATCGTTCACCCAGAGTGTTCACGAGAGATTTAGCCGCTCATCTCGGTTGATTGATCTTCGCCATGGTTGGAACCCTTCTGTCTGCCGTCGAAGATGTGTTGATTTATTGATGTGTTTTTTTTCCTTTTTATGTTGCCGCCCCCGAAGTGTTCACGTGAGCCCAAGAATAAGTCAACCGCCCCTATGCATGTCGACCCATCTCTCTTCTCTCTTTTCCATTCGGCCCAATCAAAATGATCCAAGAGTCTTCTCATCATATCAGCCCATGTAGAGTCCACCCCTTTTCCTTGTTGTGTGTATGTTTTATTTTGCAATATATTAATCCTCCAATGCTCATATGTCTGCTGTCAATATTGAGGATGTAATAATATATCATATCACAAATAATCATGACCTCCCACATTTCATGTGCTCCCTCAGTCGTTAACAGATGATGTATGGTGATCTTTTTTTTTTCTCACATCAAAACCCTCCACTATCTTGTGCATCTCGAAAACCCCCCCAAAGAAGTCTGCCAAAAGTCCACGTGACCCCCCTATGTTGTTGATTTCTTTAATGTTACTTCAATCCATATGATGATGATATTTTTTTGATATATTATGCTGCTCCACAATTTATGTCCATCAACCCCTATATCATGTTTCATTTATTAAAAATAATGAGCCTCTTATATTTGCACGTGTTGTTGATCATAAGTGTTTTTCCTTTTTAATTAATGCCTTGGTACCCCTTCAAATACAACCTGCTCGCTGCCAAACTTTATGCAACCGTAGCCTATGCTTTTAGACCGCAGGTTACAGTCTAAGTCGGCTGTTTGATTTTTGTTGTTTGCTGAACATAGTCGTAACTTCGTTGCTACACGTTTCTTGCACATTTAGCTATCTCTTCCACCTGAAATATCTACCGCATGATGTGATTCACTTGATTATTACTTCCGGATATTCCGCTTCATCACTAAACGTTTCAACTTTACCGAATTACGCTGATTAACCTGTAAAATCACAAGAACTCGTAGTTAACATATTCAAAGTATATAATCACGTAAACGGCAATAAACCACACAAGATAAGCACGTTAACACTCGGGTTTCACACTCTCCATCACATCCCCACACTTAACATTGATTGTCCTCAAGCAACCGTCACAAACACTACTCACCTTATTAACAAATCACCATTGAATCCCTTACCGAATTAACAATTTAAGGTCCCAAGTCATACCCGTCCCATAGACTGACACAATTGAGATTGACAATCTGACAATTAAGTGATACGCGTTTAAAACAATTTAAGACTTACCTAACTAAAACTAACATGCTTATGATACTACACACATGCCACACGCCCCTCACAATAGTCACTCCTCTCGGTTTTATCAAGACTAGCGTGTGATGTGCTAGTGTATATTTCACTCCAAACCAAATATGCTACTTTGCAATCATAAGCTTGTATAGCAATCAAACCTCCACTGAATCAACTAACGTAACACATATCAAAAGGACTTTGGGTTTTGGGTTAAGAGTAAAGGTAAGGAAATATTCTTGGGATTTTATATTTGTTGGCTAACACAAATGAATATACCAAACCATGACAACTTATTCACAGTACTACTAACACTTTGGGTGATTTTTAACCCATTTATTTAACACAAACATAACAATGATTTCTTTTTTTTTTCTGTTTTTTTTTCTTTTTTTTTTTCTTTTCATTTTTTTCATAACATACTAACACAGTTGTCATTCATGGTTGGTAATCAAACGGGTCTAACAAGGTGTAGCAAACGAAGGATAGAAGGCTCAACATGGTTTACTAGGGTAAGATGGATAAACAATCAACATATGAAACAATGAAGTGATCCTAATGCCTTTATCATCTATGTGTAAACGCTAAACCACAGTCTCGGTACGTATCAAACCACACAAGTTCTAACACAAAGCAACATATGGCCTACTCTCAACAAATGAACATTTATAGCAATTTAAACTAACAATCTAGTAGGCTCAAATATCTCACCGAATAAAAGGAAATTGGGTTACTGACACGTAGCATGTGTAATTCCTAAAGCATGTTACCCCTAGTTAGACACTTTTTCTCAACTATTCTCTAAAAACTTGTCAGAAATACTCTCATGAAACTTAAAGGGACAACCATGACTAGGGATCTAAGTTAGTTTAATATCAGCAAGGAACCCATTAGCGATTGAAAATGTTAGTTTTCATGTAGTTTAAGCATACTTGAGACAAAAATTTTCAAAATTTTTCAATTTTTAGCACAAATTCAACCCTTCAAGCTTTTAAGATCAACAATTATACCAACCCTCTCTCGAGTTACCGCATCCCCACACTTGGGATACATTGTCCCCAATGTATGGTGCAATTTATAATCTAGACTCGAGAGATACCACCTAACAAACCATGAACGGCTAACGACCTAGACGACTCAACACATAAAACCACTCCTAACACAAAGACTCACACCACCAAGTACACAAAAACAAATAAAACACAGGATAGATAAACACATGCACCTGATCAGAAAACAAGTGAGTGTTTGTAGTGGTGTAGTTGCTGCGATCTAACCGGAAAATACGCCCCTCATAGATTCTTTGAGATCTCACCGGGGATGTTGCCAAACATCCCCACACTTGATTCATTGCATCCGTGAAGATGGAAGTGTATAAACCTGTCAAAACACAACACACCAAACGAAACCAAAACAAAGTACAAACTCTACATCCTCGGGCTGCCTCCCGAGAGCGCTAAGTTTAAAGGTCTTCAGCCAGACCGTACCTGATATCCGCTACGGTGGTCTCAATGCACACTTACCCAAAACATTTCCAACGAATGCCCGGAAATTTACATGCCATCTCCATAAGCTCGTCAGTATAATTGGCATGTTTAGAAAGCATATGTGGGTTTCGCTGATCCACTTCACGAGACATACACCGATGTCTTGTAGCTTCACCCTTCTCATCTTCTTCCTCGAACCTTCTTCCCCACACTTGTTAATTTGAATGATTAATATGGGGAAAGGTTCGGTACACACATTCATCTCGTCAGACTGCTCTGCCTCCTCATCCTCACACACCATCTGATCTACCAGTGACTCTTCATCAGATAAAGGATTCATTGGTGTGGTATTATCCTCCACAACCTCCTCCTCCATGTGAGAATAATCTCTAATATCAACAGGTAATGGTGAGAGACGCTCTTCTATTTCTATCTTCATTTTTAACTTCTGACACTTGGAAACTAGGCAGCTGATTCGATCTTCATCGGAAAGGTTGGGTGTTGATAAATATTGCTCGAGTTTGGACAAAGTCACTTCCAACATAGCAAGCTCTTTCTCCTCCTCGGTCTGATAAGTGTAGACACCCTCGGGCTCAGAATATTCCTCAGGATGATACTGTCGGTATCCCTGATACGGTGTTGAGATGTACGCATCCATCATTTTTTTATTCCAATACTCTGGATTTCCCAAATACACCGCGCACACATCTTCATAAACAGAATTATGATAACGACCGCAACAGAAACATCGTCCATCCGTCCTTGGCTCATAATAAGCATCCTCGTCCCGATCCCATCCATCAGAGTAATAACCATCCTCCACCATTGTATCAAAATCATAGAAATATGGTGGAGAGAAAGGATTACCATAGCAAGGCATCGATGATTCTTCCAATTTCGCTCTTTCCCGTTTAAATCGGGCCTCGCGACAACCGATACACGGGTGAAGTGGTTCCCCGCACAAAATACATGTAGAAGAGCCGCAAAATATAGTAAGATCTGTCATCCTGCACAAACACAGCTCAACTACCCACGTAAATCACGAACAAATAAGATGACAAAATAAACACAAATTTTTTTTTTTTTATGAAACTTAACACTAAACACTTTGCGCACGCCTCCCCGGCAACGGCGCCATTTTGATGTCTGTCGTTATGGACATGCAAAAACCAACTAAACTATGTAGATAGGATAAGTCGGATATCGAACCAGAGGAGGATTGTGGAAAGTGTTATGATGCTAAGTATTAATTAACTACTACTAAATTGGAAAATCGATTTGATTGATTGTGAGAATTATCTAAATTAACAAATAAAAATTGTGGTTTAAAACAATGATGAGAAAAGGTGATCACTCCGGGATTCAGATTCTGTAATTACTAATAACCTAGTTCTGATTTTATTGGATGCTATTGATTGAATAGTAAGTCTGTCACATCTACCAATTACCTATGCAGTTCAAAATCTTAATATTAATTGATCAGATAAATATTAAAACAAACATACATAGAAATCATTCAATCAACAAAAGCATAGTTGGATTCAAAACATAATTATAACTCTGACTGTCACTCAGGATTTGTCTGTCACACAAATAATATAATTATGTAAATAGTCGGCTGTCACCCGACTACAAATCCAAATCTCAATACAAAACAGAAACTAGAATAAAAAGTGTCTCACAAGAATCGTTCACCCAGAGTGTTCACGAGAGATTTAGCCGCTCATCTCGGTTGATTGATCTTCGCCATGGTTGGAACCCTTCTGTCTGCCGTCGAAGATGTGTTGATTTATTGATGTGTTTTTTTTCCTTTTTATGTTGCCGCCCCCGAAGTGTTCACGTGAGCCCAAGAATAAGTCAACCGCCCCTATGCATGTCGACCCATCTCTCTTCTCTCTTTTCCATTCGGCCCAATCAAAATGATCCAAGAGTCTTCTCATCATATCAGCCCATGTAGAGTCCACCCCTTTTCCTTGTTGTGTGTATGTTTTATTTTGCAATATATTAATCCTCCAATGCTCATATGTCTGCTGTCAATATTGAGGATGTAATAATATATCATATCACAAATAATCATGACCTCCCACATTTCATGTGCTCCCTCAGTCGTTAACAGATGATGTATGGTGATCTTTTTTTTTTCTCACATCAAAACCCTCCACTATCTTGTGCATCTCGAAAACCCCCCCAAAGAAGTCTGCCAAAAGTCCACGTGACCCCCCTATGTTGTTGATTTCTTTAATGTTACTTCAATCCATATGATGATGATATTTTTTTGATATATTATGCTGCTCCACAATTTATGTCCATCAACCCCTATATCATGTTTCATTTATTAAAAATAATGAGCCTCTTATATTTGCACGTGTTGTTGATCATAAGTGTTTTTCCTTTTTAATTAATGCCTTGGTACCCCTTCAAATACAACCTGCTCGCTGCCAAACTTTATGCAACCGTAGCCTATGCTTTTAGACCGCAGGTTACAGTCTAAGTCGGCTGTTTGATTTTTGTTGTTTGCTGAACATAGTCGTAACTTCGTTGCTACACGTTTCTTGCACATTTAGCTATCTCTTCCACCTGAAATATCTACCGCATGATGTGATTCACTTGATTATTACTTCCGGATATTCCGCTTCATCACTAAACGTTTCAACTTTACCGAATTACGCTGATTAACCTGTAAAATCACAAGAACTCGTAGTTAACATATTCAAAGTATATAATCACGTAAACGGCAATAAACCACACAAGATAAGCACGTTAACACTCGGGTTTCACACTCTCCATCAATTAGTCACCGTCTCATTTCTTTGCCTTAGGTAACAAACAAATGATCGCAATTTCTATGCATTGTCATTTTGTTTTATTTACCGATAACATTTCATTTGTTTCCCCCTATGTCTTTCATTTCCTTCTAGAATGTCTCTTCCTCTCAGCAACGGTCAAATGTCCGAGCGAACAGCCAAATTTTCCCAGCGAATAGGCGAAGTGATTCTGAAGACTGTGGATTTAGGCATTGCCATGTATCGTCTCCAGGATGAGGCCACGCAAGAGTCACCAAAGGAGACAGACGCCAAGCTTTCACCTAAACCAAAGAAACGTAAAGCTTCAAAGAATCCCGCAGCGGTTGCACCAAAACAGGCAAGACCTAGCCAAGTGACAACACCACCAGCCAAGAAACCAATCAAGGAATCAAAGACCATGGATGAACAGACTGGATCCCCCAAGAAGTCAAAGAAGCGAAAGGCTTCTCAGAACTTCATCGTGGTCGCTCACAATGGTCAAGCCATCTCCAACCAACCAACTCAACCCCCTGCTAGGAAGCCATACAATGGAACTGCACCCTTATGCAACCAATGTAACCTTCATCATCATGCTAGTGTTAAGTGCCGCAAATGCCAAATTTGTGGACTTATAGGTCATACAGCAAGGGTTTGCCCAACTACAGCTGCACCAAATCAAGCTGGCGACAATCCTGCTCAAGCTCGTTTCTTACCAGGGTCCTGTTACAATTGTGGCGAGATGGGCCATTTCCGAAGAAATTGCCCAAAGCTAGCTGTTGCAAATCTGGCCCACGAATGAAACAGTTGACTGATTTGGAGATGTTGCTACTTTAATAGTTTGTATCTGTTGCTTTTTGTATCTTTTGTTGAACCCTGAAACAATCTGTTTTGTTTATAAATAAATCGTTGTTCACAATTCCGATATACAAGTGTAGTTACATGTGTGTATGGCATTTCCCTATAATACCTACATTAAGGAACTATGTTCCTTACAAACTACTCTTGTGAATATTTCCCATTTTTGTGTTTCCTCATGATTCCCATAGAAAATTCTAAGTACTCGTTTCATTCTAAGATACGAAGTACAGAAAATAAAGTGACATTATGAGTAATCATGCTTCTGCACATCTGTGCCTTTGAATCCTTGGTTAGATAACTAAGGGTATTTTCAAATCTCATACTCATTACGTTTTGATTTTTCAACATACATAGTATGAGTGTTTCAAAAACAACCATCATGATTTCAAAAACATTTTATATAGTTCGAAAACGTTCTTAATATAGTGTATTTACTTAACATATCAAATGCATGATTTCAAAAGCATTGTCTATGTTTTCAAAAACAACCTCCATAATTTCAAAATGTTTCATATAGTCTGAAAGCAATATTAACACAGTACATTTTCTTATCAAGTGCATGATTTCGAAAAGCATCATTCATGTTTTCAAAAACCTTATACATAATTTCAAAATTCATCTCGCATGATTTTAAAACAATTTTTTTATATATAAATATATACCTACCTAATACACCTACTTTATTCAAATGTATTATATATAAGGTTTAAAAACATTGAACACATTTTTTTTAGAACTCCATGCATACTTTTCAAAAATATTTTTCGCATGCATTGACTTAACTTTCAAATTCCGCTTCATATGTCGCCTTGGCATATTGAGCATCTCAACCTCATAAGCATTTTACTTCATGTTTTGACTTAAACACGTCCAGTGCAAGGTTTTGAAACATCTTCAACTTCTAAATTCCATATGGGATCTTTTTATCTTCACAATTAGACCCTTGTGAATGATTTCCATTCAAATCCGAGTCCTTAATTGGATTCCTTGTATACCCTAATTCGAACATTTCGATTCCTTATAATCGAAATCGAATTTTCTTTTTAAAGATCTTTCTATCTTTATAGTTAGATTCTTAGAAATATTTAAAGCACCAATCAAAATCCACTGATTGGATACCTGGTGTGCTTTGAATACATGTGCACAGTTAGCAGAACAAATTAACAAAATGATAACAAATCAAGTTAAACAATTTTGTGGTTATGTGACTTTGTGTTTATGCATTTTGTGTTTCCTTTTATGCATTTTTTGTGTTTTTGTATACTCTGGATATTCGCTATCCAAATCCTCGTAGAACTTTCGTATCTTCATATGAGGGATTCGTAGAAGGATATTCAAAAAGGTACTACCCTAAATCCTTATTGGGCTTCTACGTGTTAGTTAAGACCCTTGGATTATATAGTACCACTCCATGATTCATAAGAGACCCTCCTAGTGGTCTAGTAAAAATGATTGAATCAGAATCTGGTTAAAAATGACATGCGCTGATGTAGCCAAACAGACTCCTTGGTAGTCTGTTTAAATCATTTATTGATTTAATTAAAAGGACCCTATGGTGGTCTAGTCACAATCATCACAAGCCCGTTCATTGCTTTCTTCCCCTACACATTATAAGATGCACTACATGACTATGCAAGGAATTACGTAATTATGGATGCATACATAATTGCGAAGTTCAGTGCACGGAAACCTCGGTAAGACTTATTATGTGTAAGAACCGATAGTGACAACCATAACGAAATGTGAACAATGTAATAGAGGTACGGTGGACGCACCAATGACGCTTTATATACTTGTATATAAGTGTCCCTCTCACATTGCAAGCATGATGTTATTGTAAAGTTACTAGAAGTTCAAGAACTCTAACCAGTGTTGTTCGATCTTTTCAACTTCATGTTTTTTTTTAAAACTCACAAGTTTCCTCTAAATAAAATTTCGGGACAAAATTTCCTAAAGTATGGGAGACTGTGACACCTGTGCCTCCACGGCCATCAAACAAATACTGTATCAATGAAATATTTTATTTCATGCATGGGAATTGTATAAATATGTGTATCTTTTGCACATATCAATTTTTGTTCGATTTCAAGCTTTAAATCACTTTCTGGAAGGTTATACGCGCACTGATGCGTAAATATAACCAGTTTAATGCAACGAACACTCCGGAATAGTGAAATAGGCTTAACATACCTTAAATAACCTTTACATAACTTAGAAATAAGTTTCGAAGGCTTTGGTATGGCAAAATCAAGTTAAATCGTTTACAGGGACTAAAGTTGACAAACTGCGAAAGTATGCCAATTTGAACTATAACAGACATTCCGGAACATGACCATAAGTTAAACATACCATAAATATCCTTTACATAGCTTAGAAATAGGCTTTAAGGGGTTCGGTGTGCTAAAATAAACTTTTGGGTAATTCAGGGACTAAAAGCGTCAAAAAGTGCACAAGTTTGCATTTTCGCGCATAACTTACGTTCTGAATACATCCGGACATCCAAAAATTTATGTAAACACTAAAATATTTTATTTTAGTGTTTGGCATAAGAAAAATCCATTCGTCGCACAATTTGGATCGTTTTTCGCGCTTATGCGCATTCCGTCGTAATTAAGCGAACATCGCGATCGTACGACCAAACGAACCGACACCCGGCATATTTTTTAGCATGTTTCATGTCCACAATGTTTAGGCATCCTTGTGGAGCCTTGAAAATGATTTAACGGGCTTCAAACGTGTGGAAAATGGACTGAAACATGTGCAGGGACCTAATCTGCCAATTCTGTTTTAAAACTGCAGGGAAAATGGGCTTCAAACGTGTGGAAAATGATCATTAGGATCCGACCAAATACATTAGGTGACCATAGTTGTATAGGGAATAACCTTCCGAGGTTATACCTTATGGTCACGACGTTTAGTTGGTTGTATGATAGGTAGTTTATATGCCTTAGGTAAATGGCCAAAATGCCCTTTTTACGCCAAAATTCATATTAAGCATATGTAACATAACTTTTGATATCTAAGCTGTTTTGGCAACAATATTAGACATGTTAAGGCATATTTTACTTATCATGGGGCTAGTTAGGCGTTCCGAACGCATTTCACGCGAACGACGCGTTAAAGTAGCATAAGCTTCCTAAACGGGTCGTAATGGGTCGTAAGCACTTAGGTTAGGTTTCATTTTAGTATGTAGGCTTTGTTAAACCATATTATATGAGTCTCCATACTCGTTTGGTTTACGAATCCTCATTTTATCCAATCCTCCGATTTAGGTCCGGTATATTAACATAGTTACCTATATTAGGTGTCGTTTGATATCCGTGATCTCTAGCATTGTTTGGTTGTTACTCAAGGACTACTAAGCAATCTCAAGTGAGTACATAGACCCCTCTTTTACTGTTTTCCAAACTGTTTTGGGGTGGAACACATGTGCCTACTTGTTACTTTCATACTTTCCATGCTTTCGTATCATATGCTTGTTATGTTCAGGTGACCATAGTTGTATAGGGATTTTCAGATGCAAATATTTTATTTTAGGACGAAAAAGTGCAAATTTGGTCCGATTGTATGGTGGTTGTAGATGATGAAGGGAGGTAGTGGCGGCGGTGAAGGGTGGTGGTGGAGGTGGAGGATGGTGGTGATAAGTGGTGCAAATTTGGTCTGATTGTGATTGTATGGTTATAAAAATAATATCTTAAATTATTTTGTTTTATTTTTACATAATAGCCCCTTGATATAATTTATCTTACACAATAACCCCTTAAATGCTGAAATTACAATAGTACCCTCATGTGCCTTGCACATGACTAGATTTAACCAAAAAATTTAACTGGGTTTGGCTAAAAGGACAAAACTTGCAAGATTTGGCAACTTAAAGGACACCGCCTGTCAACTTTTTGGCTAAAGAACAACGCCTGAAATTTTATGTAAAGATAAAGGATAAAACTCGTAATTTACTCTAATATCAATTTATTCGTTTATATTAAAAGTGTGTTGAAAGGACTGCTAACTTACTATTGTTGTATAAGATCTGTTGTTGCCCAACAGTGGTTTCCAAATATTCCTGAAGGGTATTGTCTGTTCTCATAGGTTCTGTTTAATCTGAGGACTGCTGAGTTACTAATGTTGCCTAACATCTGTTGTTGGCCAACAGTGGTTTTTGCAACAATTGTCATCCATTATCAGAGCAGAGATTGTGACATGGACAGATGTTAGCCATCAGATCTTTCTAACTTCTGACACATCAGCATTCACATTTTCACTTTATAAACCGCTGTTTCATCCCCAAACAGAGGTTTTACTTTCGTTTGGAGTTTAAAATTCAGCAGAGCGGTTTCCACCTTCTTCTTCAACACTTCTTCGTCAACCTCTCGCAACTTTCAATTCCGATCATGACTTTGGTGATGAAAAATTCGCATAACTACCTTGCTATTTTTGAGAAAACCGAGAACAATACTCTCTATCATTCGATGATTGATGTTCTTACATCATCAAAATATAAGGTCATTCTTACCGCCGACGCACCCATTTTCCAAGAGACGCTTCGCGATTTTTTGGCTAATGCGAATATTGAAGAACAAAACAATGTGGCCGTAAGTATAACTTCAAAAGTCGGAGGTGAATCGGTTGCTATTACCCCCAGTACCATATCAAAAACATTTGAGGTAAACGACTTGGCAGGTAAGACCTCTTTGCCGAAAAATGAGATTCAAACATACTTGATGGGGAGGGGATATGATGGAGAGTTGAATTAGGAAACTATGTTTAAAGGTAATTTTCCACCGCCAATGAAATTCCTGTTCCATACTCTCTTAATCTGTCTCTCAAATAAAACTACTTCTTTTAATGAAATACCTTTGAAAATTCAGTCATTGGGGTATGCAATTTTGACAAATACTGATTTTTACTACTCCCAAGCACTGTTTGCTGATTTGGTTGCAAATTTAAATAACATTAAAAATGGCAAAATTGCTGCTATTAAAAAGGGCAAAACTGCTGCTATTAAAAAGGGGAAAGCTGTTGCTATTAAAAAGGGGAAAACTGCTGGTTTTCTTATGTTTCTTAGACGATTAAGCTACTACCTGCAAAAACATGTTTCTCAAAAAGCTTTTGAAAAAGGTGAAGCTATTAAAATGAATAGTCTAACTTTTACTCGCCTTATGGCTAAAGAGTCAGATGTTTTCAAAACTGAAGCAAAGGGGAATGAGGAACTTTTAGATGAGTCTACAACTGCTCCTCAAACGTCTGTTGCTGAGCCCACTGCTCTTGGTGATCACAGCACTACAACCACTGCTGTGAAACCCCCACCAACAAAACTCAAAAAGACCAAAACAAAATCTAAAAAGCCCACCGAAACCAGCAAAACGGGTCCTCTGGAAGATGAGATCCCAGAGGTTAACCCCGTGACAACACAGATGTCACTACAAACCACTGTTGCTGCTTCCTCACAACATGTGGAAATATCTCAACCCATAAACCAAACTTCTCATGATTCCTCACAAAAGGAACATGTTGTATTCACAGGGACACCACAATATGATGTCATACCCTCATATGAGAGTATACTTAAAAGCCCTTCTCCCGCGGCAATGTCTCTTTCGACAGCAATCCCTTCATCTTCCATTCCACCAAAGTTTGTAACACTGCTTCAAGCTATTGACATTCAGAGTGATAGCAATCCCTCTCACGAACACTTTACTGAGAGTTTAACTTCAACAATAGCTATGTCTGAACCTTTCAGTTTCCTAAACCAGAAATAGTTGAGGAGGCTACACCTCTTGAATTTCAGCAAATTCTTGATGGTATTTCGAGTGGAGCAGCTACTACAAATGTCAAATCCACTGATTTACATTTGGACAGTAGTTTCATCAGTCAGACTCCCTTGAAGGCAACCACTGCTGTGTCTATCAAGGTATCCACTGGTGAGTTCAAGTTAACCACGGGTGAGATCACTAAGGTAACCACTGATGCAGAGGGAAGTCCCCATAACCAATAACAAGGGGCATCTGCTAATGAAAAATTGGAGATACCTCCTCTTTCATAAGCAGATACAACCACTTCTGGTGGGAATTCAGATGATCCTATTAAGTTAGGTGATGGATTAAAATACTAGGATTTGAAGGAGAGGATATCTAACTTGGAAACAACTGTTGCTGATATGAAAGATCAATTGAAGCAGTTGGTGGATGCTTTCAAAAGTCGACCTTCTTATCAGCAGTTATGCCAAGAGCTTTGGAATTCGGTACAACCCATTCTTGCAGCTCAAAGGGAACTGGCTGAGATTCAACTTAATTCCCACATGAAGCTAATTAGAGTTATGGTTGAAGCAAGATACAAAGACACACAGGCTGACATCAAGGGCATAAAAGAATGCATTGCAAAGTTAACTGGTACTACCCCTACACCTGTGTTTGAAAAAGACGATGAAGATGATGCTGAAAAGAGGGAAAAGGATTCCATGAAAAACTTTGGCAAACCAACACCAAGGAATCAGCAAAAACAAAATCCAAAGCCTGCCAAACAAACTTCTGCAAAATCTCCTGGAAAATCTGATACTAGTAAGAAAAAGGGAATTGATGATTCCGTTAACAAACAGACAGATAAGGAGATTGAACGAAAACAGAAGAGGAAGCATACAAAAGAGGAAGATGAAGTGCTCAATATTGGAACTTCAAATAGTAGAAAATCACAAAAAGATAACGAATCTCCTATTTTCATATTTCCTAAACCAATATCACCACTAGAAAAACCAACCACTGCTGCGAAACTCAAAACCACTGCTGAACCTAAGAAGTCAGATTCTGATACACCTAAAACAAAACTCTCACCAGAAAAACCACCTGTCAAAAAGCAGAATACAAAATCCTCATTACCACTGCCAACCTCGACTGAAATAATTGTTGATGCAAAAGAACCTTCCCATCTCTTCAGGGATTTGAAACTCCAAAGAATATTTATGAATATCTGAAGCTAAAGCACGAGCAAGGAGAAGATAAGGCAAATGAAGAGTGTAAAGGGCTAGGAGACATTAATTTATCAGCTCGCATGCAACTTTGGCTTGGTGAAGTCAAGAAGTTGGAAGATTTTGCTAGAGACCTGAGTAAGAATATGTCAAATCTGTCACCAAATGCTGAGCTAGAAAAGACATTAAGAAATGATTTCTTGAACACTATCATGGAAACCAAGCCCTACGAAGCCTACAAATCTTATTTCAAAGACTGGCCCCTTGAGGCTTTTAATGAGGAAGTTAATAGAATTGAAAAGATGAATAAAGATCCTCAAATGCCAAAATCTGCTCCCAACTGGAAACAATACAAAAAGGTTGAAGTGGATGAAGTGTTGAAGTATAAGAGAATGAAGGCAGAACTTGTAGCAGCTAAGGTTGGGACTGCTAGACAAATTGGAAAATGGACTAGGCAGTCTATTGATCGAGCTTACAGTAGGTTAGAAGAGCGAAGAAAGACAGATCCATCCCTTCCTAAAAAGCCAGTATACACAAAAATGAAACGACTGTTATACGCCGGCAGACCATTACATCTAAAAAGCAGTTCTCATCAGCAGATGTATCCATCGCTGCCTTGAACCAAAGAAAAAGACAACAATTGATGGATGAGGAAGATGAAAATAGCTATGCTGAGTACAGAAAAGAGTCTATCAGAAATCAGTTACGATATGGATTGGATGATGCTTCGTTGCAATTACAAGCTCAAGTTGCTCAAACACTTCAGAAGTTAGCAAGCAGGCCTCAATCGCCAAACTCCTCTCAAATAAAACTTCTCCCAAGAAACCCATCAGATCCAAAAATACTAAAGTGGAAGTCTGACAAACAGACACATGAATTGACTTTGATCAAGTCTGATGGTAGTGTTGAAAAGATATCAAGGGAGAATGCACTTGGTTTGAATCCAGTTGACCTCCAAGATCTTTTTAACCTTCAGCTTGATAGGGATGAAGATGATACTGATTCCTTGGATTTTGAGCTCCAATTCAAAGGGCAAATCCGAAAAATGTTGATGAGAGAATAAAGATCTGCTGATTTCTTGATTTAGTTTTGCTGAAAGTTGTTGAGGCAGGTGATTGTGTTTTTGTAGTTAACGTTTGTTGAACTTTAAGTTGTATTCAAATTCTATGAAGTACGTATGTCTATAAACAGTTTATATTGTCTTTTTTGGTAAACAGTTAAATTGTATGTAATTGATATATTAATCGATAATCTATGTTTATAGTTGTCTTTTAGCTATAATAGATAACACGTTTTGGTACAATATCTATGCACGTATCTATATGTTCTATTAATATGTGTTATGTATGCTTGTCTAAGAAACGACCTGTGTTTGCAGCTCTCATTTTTAATGAGAGTACTAAATTCTTTGTTAATAACATTATTCTCTTAACATCTGTTTACTAACCTTTGTAATTTCTGTTGACTGACCTTTTTAACATAGGTTGACTAACATGCATATCTGTTTACTATCTATCCATCTGGCAAGCTCTGTTGGAGATAATGGATAACATTTTTTAGGAAAGTCTGTTGGAAAGCAACAGAAGTTTTTAACAGTTAATAGACAACAGTAGTTTGCTATCAACATAATGGAATTGTTGTTGAATAAACCTATTGACCATTAGTGTATATCAATTTTATAAGTCTGCACTAATTATTTTTTTACTCTCTGTCAATATGGGCTATGCATGGTTTTCTAAGAAACGACCCGTGTTTGCACACGGGTCTTACAACTAGTTATAATAAAAGAAACCAACTTTTGTATACGTGTCATTCATAGAAGGTATTCTCAAATCTATACTTATCTTATATTAAATAAATAAATAAATAATAAATTAATATTAAATCTTATCATACTTTAATAAAATAATATCCACCAATCTAAATTATTAATTTAATATATTTTTAAAACAAATACCTCTCTTTCCTACTTATCTTATATTAAATACATAAATAATAAATTAATATTAAATGCTATCCTAATTTATTAAAAATATTTTTTTTTTATTATTTGGTATACAAAATTATATTTATTCAACTCGTGTAAAACGCGGGGTTTTTAAAAATATAATTTTTTTTTATTATTTATTCAACAAAGTTACATTTACTCAACCCATGTAATACACGAAATTTTTAAAGATATAAATTTTTTATCATTTGCTATGTAAAATTTTTATTATTTGATATATCAAATTACATTTATTTAACCCGTACAATATACGAGGTTCATAAAGATATAACTTTTTATTATTTAATATATAAAATTACATTTATTCAACCCGTGTAATACACATGGTTCTAAACTAGTGATTATATTAAAAAAAATATGCATATGACACATTAAATAATATAAGAAAAATATAGAGAAAAAATGTGATGGAATGGTGACTAATCAAAATCATGACCAATCAAAACCAATAAAAATTGAATAGTGCTTTGTGAGAAGGAAAAAAAGTCGATAATTAATAGAGGGTAAATAATGTATTTGTCTTCAAGTAGTATAGTAGTAGTCATTATTATTCTTAGTGCTACTGTTGTTGTTGCTGTTGTTCTTAGTACTACTATTATTATTAATAAATTGTTCGCCGCGAAACAACCGTCGGTCAAACCCACGTTCAAGTAGATCCTGACCGTAATAATTCAGGTGGTTACCTTCAAGATTTAATCTCATCCGTTCAAACCCAAAAAATTGGCAGTTTGATTTTTCAACGCAAGTTAAGTTTTGCTGTGTTTTCTGCATGTTTCTCGCTACGTGGGTACGCTCTCTCAACCTTGTCGGTTCATCTTGGATAACTTCTACGTGGTAGTTAGCATACAAGATGTATATATATGTCCGTGAATCCTTTGCATTACATCCGTTTCAATAAAGTATATCACTGTAAGGTGGTTACATATTTTATGTGTTAATGATGTTTGTTATGCTTCGATAATAGTTTCTTATTTAGTTTGTTTGTTTTGCTTCAGTTATGATCGATGGATAATGCTGTGTATGATGAGGATTCAATTTCGAGGGAAAATGTAAGATGTTAATTTATATGGTATTGTGTTTATTTAACCATGTTTGTTCATTTGAATAATGATGCTTTGTTTTTCAGTTTGCTGGGTTGGACAGCGTTGTGGAAATGAAGCAACCAGCAGATATGATGTCTTCTAATATAGTTGGAAATGTAATATCATTTTGTTTTGTCAAGTATTGGGATTTACATAGCATTGTGTTTTTTAATATTATTTTTGTGTTTGTAGGAATCCTTTGTGTTATTATAGTAAAAAATCATTGACATGCTTTTTTTTGTCAGGTTGTAGCTGACGAGTGTGTGGATGGTCATTTGCATGAATTTTCTTATTGCTCTAATGAGAATGTACATTTCGTAGCAAGTTTATGATGAAGTTTCTGTTATTATTTATGATATTGTGTGTTACTTAGAATTATTGTGTTATTTACAGCTATTGTGTTTTTTGTGATGGTTTTTTTGTTTTTTGTTTTTTTTTTTTGTAATATACTATGACAACAGTGGTTAACAGTTGTTTTTTTTTTTCCAGCTTGTGGCTGACAACATTTTAGTGGATGATCATTTTCAAAAGTTGAGTAAGATATCTGATGAAACTGTAGATGTATGTAATAATTCTATTATAACTGTAAAGATAACATTGTTTTAGTTCAACATGGTAGTTTATTTTATTAATGAGTATATTGTTTTTCAGTTTGAAGAATTATTTGGAGTACTTCCTGACTTGACTATGTCTTCAATCGGAGCTGCAAAGGTAAATCGTTTATGTTAAAGTATGTAAATTATATTGTTAGTGATAGTTGGTGATGTTTGTGCTGAATCTTATTATGTTTGTGATGTGCGTGAAAGTGTCGTATATTTTAGGTGTATATTTTAAGCCCTTTTTAACACTTACTTTAGCCAAGTTTTAAATTTATAAAACACGATATTTTACTAACACTAAACACACATATGGGCAAGTGCACCCATCGTTGAGCGTAGTATAGCGTTGGTAAGATACCGAGGTCGTCCAAGGACACAAGAGCTTTTAATACCGGTTTATCCTCAACGTCTAACCAAAACAAAAGTTTAGAAAAATGTTTTAAACTAAGAAAAATAAAATTAACTAAAATGCTGAAAATAAAAATAAAAGAAAAACAGATAGACAAGATGAATCACTTGGTTCCGACTCGTATCTAGTATAACCTTTGATTATTTCCGCACTTTTGCACATAATTAAGAGATTATCTTAGTTATTGTAGTAGGCCCCTCTTTTGAAGGTGACGTTACCCTCACCCCAGTAGTTTGAGTCAGCAGGGATACAATCCTAAAGGGGTGGATTATTGGAAGATAATGAATTAAGTTATTAATGCAGTATTGTGGTAGGCCCCGCTTTTGGCGGTGACGTTACCCTCGGCTAAGTAGTCTGAGTCAGCAGGGATACAGTCCTAAGTAGCCGGGTTATAGTATTAATAGTAGTTAACTTATGAGGGGATCAAAGAGTTTGGACCCCCGCCATCCAATACCGTGAAGTATTGAAGGAGGTCCTACTAAATTTGACCCAGGTCCATTGCAGGACCTCTAAACGCTGAACAATGGCAAGACCTTTACCAAACCGTTCCCTTAACCCCCTACCAGGTAGCCAACATACCTCCATATAGACCGTGGAGATATGAATGGTGAAAATCCTTTATTTTATATAGACAGTAAAATAATGCCAAGACACCACGGACAAACGATAAGGAAAGATCACCTTCAACATAAGTAACTAGTTATTAAAGTCATTAATACAAAACCAAATAAAAAGTGCAAAAGATTAGAAATAAAAAGTATTATACTAGACACTTTGTCTTCACCAAGTGATGTAAGAGACTTAGGCAAACATGGCCTTGATTGTCAAGAACTCTTACGATCAATCTTGGATCCCGAGACGACTCACACACTCTATGATGGACAATGGATGATGGTGGTGGATGATGGTGTTGTGATGGTGGTGGGTGGTGGATGAAGTGTGAGAGAGGTGGTGTGCCAAGGGATGAGTTGCAATGAAACCAAGCACTCCTATTTATAGGCTGAACAGAAGCCTGGGCACGGCCCCGTGCCCGTCTGACACTCTCTCTCTTCATTAATTGTAATTCGCAATTACAATTAATGCGCCTGCAGTACTTTCGGCACGCCCCCGTGTCCGCTGAGCACGGCCCGTGGTGGGCAATAGAAGCTTCTATAGATTTGTCTTTTCTGCTGCTTCATGGGCACGGCCCCGTGCTGGCTGAGCACGGGGCGTGTTCAGCCTTCTGTTTTCTCTATTTTGCTTTGGAAGGTGCCGTTGAGGGTTCGGGCAGTCCACTAATGTTCCTTTTCTTGTATTTATGTTGGATTTAGCTGTCTTTTTGCTTCTTTTGCGTTTTTGAGCTCATTTAATCCTGAAAATACAAAAGGAAGACAAAAACACTCTTTTTCCAATATTAGTACTAAAAAGGGGTTAGTTTTATGCCTCATTTGATGTAATTTATATGTTGCATTTTACACACATCAGTTTGCTTATATTTTGTTTTGTAAATTTCAGAACAAATCTAAAGGCTTTGACTTGGAGTTTGGTGCTTTGGTTGGATGTCCCGACAATTCTATAAAGCATGAGATGAACAAGGTTGGTTCCATATCTATATGTTTAGTTAATATTCTAGATGAGTGACTGACATATTATTCTCTAGCCTCGTAATTTCAGAAGAATTAATCAAAGGGTAAAGGCGCTAAAGAATTGGAAGTGGGACGAGGTGATTGAAATCGACAGTTTTGGCGAAGATTAGTTATGTTGTTTTTTATATATGATGATGGTTATTGTATTTTGGTAATGATACTGTGTTGAGTTGGAGTTTTTTTTTTTTTTTTTTGTGTATTTTCCTTTCCCTTAAACATGTATGTTTTTCTTTGTTTGTAATATTTTCGTTATAATTTAAAGGGTAATTAATATTTTTGTTGATTCATGCATAGTAAGCCGTGTACCAGTTTAAGTTTCCCGTGTTTAATTAATGGTTTGTGTGTTTATAGTAATAACTGTATGTAAACGTGTGTCTCTTCAGTTTTTTTGTATGATTGTATCGTTTCCCGGAGCAATTTTTACATCATGTAACCGTTGCTGCCATTAATAGTTCCACGTTTGTGACCATAAGCCTTTTATATATATATGCAGACATTTCATGTATATCGTATCTCAAGTTATTTAAGTTTTTCAATGGCTTCATCAAGTAATCAAGGAGAAGATTTGAAGGAACTGTTTTATAAAGCAGTGATGGAAGAATTGGAAGCTGAGTTAGAGTTTTCTAAAGATCTGAGGAAATGCTTTCATTCTTTGAAGATTGGAGTTGGCTCTCGTGATGATGTAACTGAGACGTTGCGTTTATTGCCTCCAACTGCTGTTCGTGACCTGGCACTTTTGAATAATGGTGAGAGTGGGAACAAAGATGTTCAGTTAATGGCACAGATGTTAGAAATATTTAGACAAGTTAATGAGTCAATGGAGTTGAAGCGTAGGTTTTTACTTTCCTTATAAGTAGTTTTGTTAAGTTTAGTCATAGTTGTTATAGTGATGTGGTTTGTATTCAATTATTAAGAGTTATTGGTGGTATTTTTATTTTAATGGAATGTTTTGATTTGTTTCTTGAAAGTTAGTCTGGGTGAATTGTGTTTTTTATTATGTCGTTTTTTATTGTGTTTATTTAATCATGTATTATTTCAAACATTTAATGTAATATCTTCAGTTTAATTTCTTCGAGCGACCATCTGGAGAATTGTATTTGTTTTGGTTTATTTTGATGTTAAATTGTGCCTGAATATAGAGTTGCACACATAAAAAAAACACTATCTATATCATAAACATCTTTAATAGATTAGTCAGGTACTATCTATACTATCTATAATAAGAGATTATGAGCTGATGTAAATTTGCCTATGTGTCAACTTCTAAGGTATGCCACATGTCAATGATGATGTCATAATTCCGGTTTACAATTTACATTGTTGGAATTGAACCTTAACAGAGGAACAGTTGATTAAGGCGAAAACCGGTTCAGAGCAGTGGAACCAGAATAAGCAGTTGTTAGGCTTCAGACTTTCCCCTTGACAGTGGTGCAAACAACTACTGATCTATAATTCTGATTTGTTTTATCCACTGCTTAGCACAACAGCTGATGTGAAGACCAAAAGAATGCCAAAGACTAAGTACTGCTCTTCCAACTTGTGTGATCGACCAAGTAGCATCAGGCTGAGGGGAAGTTTTAGTTTGTAAGCATGCAATGTAATCTTCTGATTTGATTTGTAATCTTTCGATTGATGAAAAGCATGTGTTTATCAAAACTATTTTCCTCCTTGATTGTGTTTACAAAGTTTGTGTTCATTTCTGCTGCATAAATCATTGAATCATATTCATTCATTGTTCATCTATTACAAAAAACACAATCAATTTAACAATCAATTCATCTATTACAAAAAACACAATGATGACGACATCTGAGCAGCAGATGTACAAAACAGATGTTAAAGCTCATCCACTGATATACCAACCGTTGCTGATCAAATTAAACTTCAAATCCACTATAAGACAGAAAGTTGGGTAGTGTCATATAAGAGGAGCTTCAACAGTTCAGGGAAAACAAGTTTGAAAGAAAAACACTAACAAACGAAATACTAAAAGAAAAAATATTGGTTCTGATAATACCAATAGCGGAAACAATACCATTCAGTTGGATTGGCTTTGGTTCATTATGTTAGGGAGAAAAAAAAAACTGTAAAAGGCGAAATACTTAATAAATAAAAGTAAAGTAGAGTAATTAAATATGTATATCAACAAAGTTAAATCTTGTACTTTCATGATCTACACGCACTTTATATTTAACCCGACTCTTTATTGAAAAAATTACGTCGCCATCGAATGAAAACGTATTATATTTGACCTGACTCGCTTTCGAATACAGTTTACGAATGTTCATAAAATAAGTATAAAACGTAATATATTTTTTTTATTAAAAAAAAAGAAAAAGAAAAACAAAACGTGGTTGGTTAGTTGTCATCTTTTTTTGACGAAATAAATGGTGTGGTGACATAATTTATGAATCTTCCACGTATTTTCAGTTAGCAGGGTATCCATGTTTTATGCTCAAGTTTGTTAGCGGTGCATATATATATGATTATATGTATGTATGTATAAATATAATCGTAAAGGAATATTTGAATTCTTTAACCTCTGATTATATCATTCGTTTGTATAATTATATCTGGTTTCTGTCGTTTTAACTTTTAAATAAAAGTTGGTCGATGAGGTAGTTTGGCAGTTACAGAAGGATGTCTTGTATATGACTGTTTTGAATTTCGGTTTCAAACGAAAGTGTGAAGTGTTGCATGGAAGTTAAGATTAATTATCTAGAGCGATTTTAGTACTCATGTTTGTTTTTTTATTTTTCTATGTCTCTTATTTCTGTTTTTTTTTTCTTTTTTTTTTGTAGGATAGTATTTTAGTTTGTATAAAAGCGGCTTTTGTTTCAGTTATTGTATTTCTTACAATTAAAGTTAGGCCATCTTTACAGAAAAGAGTGTTTGATTTATATAGTTTGGGTTGTGTTTGTGCTTTTTTTTCCACTTAAACAAGTTTACATTGATAATCAGAATTCAGTAAAAAAAGTAAGCTTTAATAAAAAAAACACAATGGCTTTATTAGAGCCTAATATTGTATAAAATATACATACAACTACAAATAGTATATAAGGACTATTGCAATAGGGTAACGTACTATTCTAAACATAGTGATTTCGTATAAGCACAATCTTTTCCATAATAAAACACAATGTAATCAACAACATAAATGGTATAGGACAATATTAGTATATATTATTACATTTCTATAAAAACACGTTTTGTTTAAAAAAACTTAAGTTAGGTTAACACACCTAATGTTTGTAATTATAATTAGCATTTTAAGTTATGCATTCATTTGTGGTAGTTTCGTGTTTACTTTGTTTTTGTATAAAATATATAATATTATCTAATTAAAGACAATTATAATTCCTACAATTATGGTGCATGTTCAAAAACTACCCATTATGTTGCCCCATTATTATTTGAACTTTGATAACCGTTTTTAATAACCCAACTGTTGTCTTAATATTTTTTACTACAGTTCTTTAGTTTCCCTTATCAATAGGTTTTGAAAAGTTGTAGTTGGAAATGAAGTATCAAAGGAGCTACTATCTATTTAGCAATGTATGTGTGATTTTGTTTTTCATAGTGTGTATAGGTGTTTCATATTCATATTTAATTTCATTGCTTTCTTTTGTTGTTACATGTATTTAATGGTTGGTTGCATGTCTTCTTATAGCTATGTTTGTTGCTATTGTGTTTTGTTAATTTAAATTATGTAGTATAAATAATAGATTAGGGTATAGCTTGACAATTAATAGCGTATTTATGATCGAGATGTTTGCTTTACCTGCATGAAACAGTGTTATGTTCTAAGTATGTATATAGATCCGATGGTGTTTCTATATAATAGTCGTCTATTTTCTTGGAGTGATATCAAGTATGGATACGGTGTTTTGTGCTTATGTAATGATGGGTTGTGAGATGGTATTTTGGAGTGCATTATACGCAAAACAAGTTTATACAGTGATAACAGGAAGTTTACTACAAAATATTTTCACATGTTGTTGGTTTATCTGCTGATTCTTCTAACAAATGTCAGAGCTTGCATATAGTGTGTAAGGCTGGTGCGCATTGGTTGTTTGGTATAATCCATGATATTATGTACGTATGGATTGGTAAGTATTGTGTAGAGCTTCCACTATGTAATAGCTATCAGTATGTGTAGTTGAGGTATTTAAGGACTAGATATGAAGAGGAAGAAGATGGAGAATAAAACATTGACATTATTCATCAAGTGGTATCAAATGAATGTTGTTTGTATACAGATCTTAGTGGTATGGATAGTGTTAATATTAACCATGGTATTGCAAGTGATTCTGAAATATTATCAACACTGTCTTCTTCATCTATGTCGACATTTCGATCTGATGAAACATCCCATAATATTAGACGTCGTGGTCGTCCTCGATTACGAGATCGCCCTGCTGGTTCAAACATTGAAAATATGCCAGTTCAACGACGTTGTTATGGTACGTATTGTTAATTTTTTTATGCCAAGTAATGTAAACGTGTTCATGTTTTTAGGACACATCTGATTGTATCTACGTGTATTGCAGTTGGCCCAAATTCAAATCAATTCCATGGAACTAATTCAATGAATAGTGATGCACGTTTTGTATCACATTCTTTAACTTCGGAGTTTGTTTCAGCATCATCGCCATCTATGCACAACCGGAGGTCATCTTGTGTTGGTGTTTACCAAGATGAAAACTCATCAAGTATGGATTGTTCATTGATGACTGTTAGTTGTTTGAATGCCTCATTAAAATGATAAATATAACTTTCTCTTATATGATTGTTTTATTTTGTATAGGAGATGTATCATATTGGGATTGTGGAATTACAGAATATGTATGTCCTTATTGCAAAGCGATCTTGTGGTATGGTGAGAGAAGTACTAAATATCTTGCTCCATCTAATCCAACTTTCTCTATTTGTTGTGGTAAAGGCAAGGTTGTTTTACCTTTACTTCGGCATGCTCCGGAACCATTGCGGCGGCTTTTACGGCTGAATGGTGAACCGCGATCTAAGGTGTTTAAAGAGAATATCAAGCTTCTAAATTCAATGTTTTCGTTTACTTCTACTGGTGGTAAAGTCTGTTCGGATGTTAATGATGGAAGTGGTCCCTATACATATGTGTTGAATGGACATAATCATCATAGGATTGGTACTTTGTTACCTCAGCATATTGATGGACGGCCAAGATTTGCACAACTATATATTTATGACACAGAAAATGAGGTTGACAATCGATTAAAAGCAGTTGAGAAGTGTATTCAGTCTGGGAATGATGATGCATGTATTCGAAGTTTAGTTAATGATTTAATTAAAATGCTTAATCGGCACAATCCATTAGTTCAGAGCTTTAGGATGGCCAAAGAAAGATTTACTCACTTTTCGCAGCAACCTGTTAGACTTAGACTGCTTGGTACACGAAGAAGGGATGCGAGACAGTTTAATTTGCCTACGGTCAATGAAGTTGCTGCATTGATTCCGGGTGATGGTAATCCTACAGATTGCCGTGATATTATTGTTGAAGACCGTGGTAGTACAAATGCGAAACGTATTTCTGAACTTCATCCCGGTTACATGTCGTTGCAATATCCATTACTTTTCCCGTATGGAGAAGATGGTTTTAATGTGGGCATTCCTCTAAGTAATATTAGTGCTGAAAGTAAAAGAAAAAATGTTTCATTGAGAGAATACTATTGTTTTCGGTTGATGGTTAGAATGGGAGAAGGTAAAACATTGCATAGTTCTGGCCGGTTATTTCTTACATTTGTTGTTGATGCATATACGCAAGTGCTTGAACATGACTTACAATGGTACAAGACTCATCAGACAACAATTCGCTCGGAGTTGTATAATGGGTTGCATGATCGTATATTTGAAGGTGAGACAAACTGTGATTCTATAGGTCGACGTGTTGTGTTGCCAGCGTCCTTCACCGGGGGGCCTAGGCATATGATACAACAATATCAAGATGCGATGGCAATTTGTCGTTGGGCTGGTATTCCGGATCTTTTTATTACCATGACGTGTAACCCAAAATGGCGTGAAATTCAACAGCATTTGCAGGAAAACACAGTGGGTCACTTAGTATCTGAAAGACCTGATATTGTTGCACGGGTATTTAAGATCAAACTTGATGAGCTCATGAAAGACATAAGGAAAAAGCATCATTTTGGTGTTCCTAAAGCGGGTAAGTTAAATGAATTTTATTCTCAATGGTTGTATGTTAACATGTGATTAATGTGTTATTATGATGTGTGTTAAAACATTGTGTTTTTTTTTTCTGTCTTTGCAGTTCTTTACACAATAGAGTTTCAAAAATGTGGTCTGCCACATTGCTACATTCTTGTGTTTCTTAGTCAAGCTGATAAAATTTCTTCACCGGATGAAATTGATAGATTTATATCTGCTGAGCTGCCTTCTGAATCGGGTGACCCAATCGGTTTTTTAAATGTTGGTACTCATATGATGCATGGTCCATGTGGTAACCTTAGACCTTCGAGTACTTGTATGAATGATGGCAAATGTACTAAAGGATTTCCGAAGAGTTATTGTGACGAAACTTTTATTAGAAATGATGGGTGGCCGTCGTATCGACGACGTAATAACTCACGTAAAGTTCGTGTTGGTCGGCAAGATATTATGCTAGATAATGGATATGTTGTTCCTTATAATCGTGCGTTGCTTATAAAGTATGGTTGCCATATCAATGTTGAATGGTGTAACCAAGGAATGTTGGTTAAATATCTTTTCAGCTATATTAACAAAGGTCAAGATCGTGCTACCGCAGTATTGGAAGGTCAAGGTGGGAGAACAACATTTACATCACTTTTAAATCATGAAAATGAGATTGAGCAGTACATGAATTGTAGGTATATTTTAGCATCAGAGGCGCGTTGGAAGATATTTGAGTTTGACATGCATTATCGTTCAGTGGCTGTTGAAAGACTCCCATTTCATGAAGAAGGGTGTAATAGAGTATATTTTAAGGATCATGAGCAAATTTCTGATGTTTTACAACGAACAACAGCTGCAATGTCAAAGTTTACTGAATGGATGGCTGCAAATGAAAGGTATGAGTTTGCCGGACATTGACGTATGCCGAATACCCAACTTTGTTTACATGGCATGAGAAGGAAAGAGTGTGGGAGCCCCGTAAAGGTTCATTTCAAACTATTGGACGTATATATTATGTAAGTCCTACGATGGGTGAAAAGTATTATCTTAGAATGCTATTAAATGTTGTGCGTGGTCCGAGAAGTTTTAAAGAGATTCGAACTGTTGACGGGGTGGAACATCCAACGTATATGTCCGCTTGTAAAGCATTAAGTATTTTGGGTGATGATGTTGAATGGGTTGATGCTGTACGCCAGGCTTATCATTGGCAATTTGGGGATCGCCTTCGTGAATTGTTTGTTACAATTTTGTTATTTTGTACTGTTAGTGATCCTCGGCAATTATTTTTTGATTGTTATGAATACCTATCAGAGGACATTCTTCATAAATATCGAACAATTTTGAAAAAAATTTCATTGAATTTCTCAGATGCTGAAATATTGAATTATACTATGAAAGAGATTGAACAAGTGTTGATTCAGAGTGGCCGGTCGTTGACTTCCTTTCCAACCTTACCGCAGATTGACCATACTTCGGAAGATAGATTTATCAACAGGTTGGTTCAATTTGAGAGAATGTATGATGCTAATGAGGAAAGGACACGTTTTATTAAGCAATACGCTGCGTTGAATAGTCAACAAAAGGAAGTGTTTGATAGTATATATTCTGCTGTTCAGGCTAGAAAAGGAGGCGTATTTTTTGTGTTAGGTAGTGGAGGAACTGGGAAAACGTTCTTATGGACGACCCTTATAGCTCGTATTCGATCAAATAATGAGATAGTTTTGACTGTTGCGTCATCTGGTATTGCTTCCTTATTACTACCTGGTGGGCGTACAGCACATTCTCGGTTTCGCATCCCTATTGAAGTTGATAAGGACTCTTGTTGTGCCATTGATGTTGGTTCAGATTTGGCTAAGTTAATCAATTATGCTTCACTTATTATTTGGGATGAAGCACCTCTACAACATCGCCATGTATTTGAAGTTGTTGATCGAACATTGAGGGATGTGTGTCGAGACAGCATGGCTGGTGCTGAGCATAAAGTATTTGGTGGAAAGGTTGTCGCATTTGGTGGTGACTTTCGGCAGATACTTCCTGTTGTTCAGTTTGGTACACGGAGTGAAATTGTTGCTTCAGCGATTAACAAGTCGCCGAATATATGGAGGTCATGTAAAGTGTTTTCTTTGACAACTAACATGCGTTTACGTGATCCAAGTATTTTTGGTAGGGATCTTATTCAAATGCAGGAATTTAGTAAATGGCTTTTAGACATGGGGACTGGTTGTCTTCCTTCAGTTTCTGTGGATGGATCAGATGATGATACATGGATTCATATACCAAGAGATATGTTAATTTCTGTAACTGATAAACATCTTGAGTCCGTTGTGTTAAATACGTTCCCTAATATTATGAACAGATTTAATGATGTCGATTACTTGAAGGAACGTTGCATTCTTTGTCCGACTAATGATGAAGTTGATACGATTAACCAACATGTTCTTGAGAAGATACCAGGTGAAATGTATACATTGTTTAGTGCTGATGAGATATGTGTGAGTACACAAAATGTTGAAGAATTGCGTGCTATGTATGCTCCTGAGTTTCTTAACAGTTTGAAATTTTCTGGAGTTCCGAATCATGTACTACATCTCAAGGTTGGTGCACCTGTTATTTTGTTGCGTAACCTAAACATGCAACGTGGCTTGTGTAATGGGACGCGGTTGGTTGTAAGTCAAATAAGTCGTCGTGTTCTTGAATGTACGATTATTACAGGCCCACATGTTGGAGAGAAAGTATTCATTGGTAGAATTGATATGACTCCAAGTAATTCTTCTTGGCCTTTTGAATTTAAGCGGAGACATTTTCCTATAAAAGTTTGTTTTGCTATGACTATTAACAAAAGTCAAGGCCAAACTTTTAATAATGTTTGTGTTTACTTAGTAAAGCCCGTGTTCTCCCATGGACAGTTATATGTTGCTGCATCTCGTGTAACATCTCGTGCTGGACTAAAGTTCTATGTGGATAATAAAGAAAAATGTCCTAACAATATGACTAAAAATGTTGTGTACAAGGAAGTTTTTATAATTTGCCATTATCGCCAGCTGATAGTATTGTGTAATTGGTGTTGTCAAACTAGGTTGTTCAAAGGTAACATGTTTTCTTTGTTGAGTATTATTAGCCTTGTGTGTATGTATATGGGTCTATATGTGTAGTCTTTGTTTATAGTGTTATGGATTATATGTGTGATGTTGATTGCAGTCTTATATATATTTGCAGCTTATTACTTTATAAAATGAATCGTGTAAGTATTTCGGATTTACGTGCTTATTTTACCAACAACTGGCAAGTTGATGTGTTGGTCTCGCGTGCTTGGACATCGTTCAACCCTAAAACAAATCGTATCCTTTTGTTTGACATGATTCTATCTGATGCACAAGTAAGTATTTCTTTGTAATGCAATATTGTTTAGTTTTTTATTTTACATTGGTAATTATCTAATCTTAAAATGTATATGTTTTTTCAGGGTTCATCTATTCATGCAAAGATTCCATCTAACTTGCTGAGGTTATTCCAGAATGCGTTTAAAGAGGGATGTGTTTACAGGATTCGTAAGTTTGTTGTTCATAAGTATAGTACCATGTATCGTCCATTGCGGTGCGATATTTTCATTCAGTTCTTGTATTCAACAAGTATTACTACTTGTCCGACGCATCCGTCTGTCTTCAGACGATATGTGTTTGATTTTCTTGCATTCAATCTGTTAGCCAATCGTGTTAATGATGACAAATATCTTACAGGTATGTATGCATTTTATTTTGTTAGTTTTTTATTCTTCAAGTTTTCTAATGTTATATATATATATGTGTGTGTGTGTGTGTAGATGTTATTGGCGTTCTTAGGGAATGGGGCTCTGTTCAGTATCAATTGGAATATGTTTCATCTTGCAATCCTGGTGTACGAAACATTGTTATCTCTGACACCAAGTATGTTAGTGTTGTCTATATTAATTCTTTCGTCTATATTGTTTATTTTTACTATCTCATTCTTAAATATATATAATTAAGTGATATGAAGGTGAATGTTTCATTATGGGGACACTTGGTGAATCAGTTTAGCGATGGTTATATTCGAAGAATTGCAAAAAATACAGTTGTTGTTATTTTGTCATCTTGCAAAGTTCGATCTTACAAGGGTATGGTGTTATGTATAGGATATGTTGCATTGTTAATTTTGATTATTTATAACTTATGTTTAAATGTTTGTATTGAATTAGGTTCTACAAGTTTAATGACAACTGTGGCGACTCAAATTTACTTGAATCTTTCTATACCTGAAATTGATGCCTACAGGATTATGTAATTATGTGATTTGGCATGTTTTATTAGATGCATTATTATTTTATGTTTTATATACGTTGTATTTTTTGTTTTCAGTGAGTCTCCTCAAATTACTATCATTGAAGACAATGCAGCCACCTTTCAAATTACGAGTATTGCAAACATATACAGCCTTCTTACAGCAGGAGATGTGGCTGAGGTATTGTATTGCTAATACACCCAAATAAATTATTTTTTGTTAGTTTTTTTACTTTTAATCATTAGTTTTTTACTTTAAATCATGTACAGGGAACAATTTTCAACATTGATGCAAACATAAGTGGTGTGGAAATGCATAGTGATTGGAAATATGTTAAGTGTAACAAATGTCGTAAGAAGGCGTCAATGGTTGACGGTTACTATTTGTGTTGGAACTGTGAAGAAGATGTTGTCAATCCACATTATGTGTAAGTTTTTTTAATATTTTATTTGTTGTTTGTTTTTCGTTTTATTAATCGTTTCTGTTTTGCAGATACAAATTGGAACTTTGTGTTACTAATGGTACCAATGATGAGATGACATGTGTTGTTTTTAATGAAGCTGCAGTATCTCTACTTAAAATATCTGCTGATGAGTTAGTTAATAAGTCTTTGTCAGAGGTTTATTTTACATTTCCTTTTACAATTATTAGTTGTTGATTTTTTTGCATGATTAGTATATATTAGTTTGTTCAGTTGTGTTGATAGCTTATTATGTTTTTTGTAGGGTGTTGATGATCCAAATTGGATAGAATCGTATTTGAACGAAAATTTATGTTCTCGAAGGGTTATTTTTGTTATTAAGATCGATCCCTATAATTTACCGCCTAAATTTTCCAACCGTTTTACTGTTTCTAAATACCTCGGAGATGATATCAATGCGCTTATACAACCTAGGTCTATATCTACAACTGCTGACACTGCCAATCCTCCATCAGCTGGCGTTCTTCAAATTGATGAGGAAACCGAAATGTGTGCAAAGATCAAAGATGTTGAATGGGAGATGGCTGATGAAGTATTTAGCTCATTAGTTGATAATGTTGTTACACCGTCAAAGCAATCATCGGTAACTCTTTATGTTTTTTGTTTTTTATTTTCAATATGTATTTGTGGTTTGGTTTTTTGTGAGTTTCAAACTTTTAATTGTTTTCATGACTGTATTAACTTTGTAATATAGGTTACTGTTACTATTATTTTAATATTACTTAATATGGTTAATTAGAGTTAGTTTAATTATTGGTTTGTTTTCTTAGGTTATTGTTGGTAATGGGCGAGATGCTAGCCTTAGCCAAAGTGTTGTACAGGTAAATGATTTGTTTTATTTGGGTTTAAGTGACTTTACCTTAGTAAGTTGGTTTGTTTGATAATAGTAACATTACTTCATAGATGATATCAATGTGCTTATACAGCCTAGGTCTATATCTACATCTGTTGACGCTGCCACTCCTCCATCAGCTGGTGTTCTTCAAATTGATGAAGAAACTGAAATGTGTGCAAAGATCAAAGATGTTGAATGGGAGATGGCTGATGAAGTGTTTAGCTCAGTAGTTGATAATTCTCTTACACCGTCAACGCAGTCATCGGTAACTCTTTATGTATTTTGTTTTTTATTCTCAATATGTGTTTGTGGTTTGGTTTTTTGTGAGTTTCAAACTTTTAATTATTTTCATGACTTAATTAACTTTGTAATATAAGTTGCTGTTATTGTTATTTGATTAATGGTTCGTATGTTACGTTTAGATTATTGGAGATAACAAGACAGCTGGCAACCATTTGCAATCTGAAGTAGAGGTTAAGTGTATTTTTCTCTAAACTTTATAGTATTAGTTAGCTGGAAATTGATTTTGATGTTATATATAGGTTATTATTGATACGGAGGTAAATGATTGCCTTACTAAAGCGAGACTTCAGGTAAATGATTCTTTTATTCGGATGTGTATTTTTATGTACTTTGAATGTAATATTGGTTGTTTTGTTATGGCAGGATATTGGTAATGATAAGAAGCATGATGACAGTTTTGGTCAATCTACGATGGAGGTGAATAAATCGATTTATTTTTATGTTATTTTGTTGGTTATTTTTTTATGTACTTTGAATGTAATATTGGTTGTTTTGTTATGGCAGGATATTGGTAATGATAAGAAGCATGATGACAGTGTTGGTCAATCTGTGATGAAGGTGAATAAATTGTTTTATTTTTATCTTATTACGTTGGTTATTTTTTTAGTGTAACATGTTGGTTTGTTGCATTTAGGGTATTGTTGGTACTGAGCAATATGAGGGCTCTGCCAGACAAATCAATAAAGAGGTAATTGGTTTTTTGTATATCATTTTAATAATTTAGAAATTATAGAAGTGTTTCATGTTGTCTATGTTTCATGTAGGGTGCTGTTCAAAATGATCAAATGACTGATTCTAACAAAAGTCATATAGGAGTGCAAGATGTTGTCAACAATATGTCTAATTCAATGGTTGGTGGTTCTATGGTTGCTAAACAAATTGGAGGGAACTACAAGAAGAGACTTAGGAATACTTCGGAGAAGGTGAAACGCGTTAAGAAGTAGTTCGTTTCCGTCGTTGTCTGTTCACATTCCATAAACGGTTTATGCTTATGTTTTTTATTTTATTTTAATGCAGTTAGTATGTTTGTGTGTTCAAGTAATTTGTTAACTTTATGTTTGTACCTTGTAATGCCGTTTTTGTGATTGCGAAATGTTTTGTTTTCTTTGTTTTTTTTTTGTATTTACTTTCAAAGCTTTTGACTGGTGTATTTTGTGTGACTATTATTTGTATTAGGCTGTTATTAATGTTCATAGATGTCAATTTGTGTGTAGATAATAGTTAATTACTTTTGTAATAGATAAATTTATATTAGATTAATATTTAACAAAGTTAACATATAACAAAAATGCAATATTTATGGTAATGTTTCCCAAAACCACATTGTTATTATTAACACAATGGCAATAACACAATGGTATACGTTAAATACAATTCTTTTGTAATATCAGCAGGCATTTGTAAATTAACAAATACGTTTTATCTACTGTCTTATATTTATTGATATTTTACACGTAAAATAATCAACCTAAATATTGTAGAGCAATCTTACACAAGTTATGTAAGAAAATAAACGTTTATTAACTATAGTTGTGTTAATACTTTACAATCAATTAGTATACATACTTCTATATGTTACTTGATCATGTGTTTTGTAATATGTTACTTTATGTAATACATCTAAATTCTAAGCAAAACAAATAAAAATTTTGGTAAAATGGTAAAATAGAGTCATTAGGTAAATTTGTTATAAGACATTGTCAATATTTAAATATGTTATTACATTAAGTAGATAGGATACACTTGTAGAAGGTCAAATACATGAGCGATCAAAAAAAATAAAAGTAATCATTAAGCGTTTCTAATAGTTATTCATTATAGTAACCCTTTCGTTCTTCGTCTTCATGTACTCCCACAAGGTATCCTTGAGTTCTTCTAACGAAACTGCTATGTTTTTCTTTATCTGTAACTCTTTATCCAGATATTGTATAATCTTTATTTGATCTTCGTTCTGTAGCCCATTCGAAATATACTGCAGAACGTTGTAGTTCATGTCAGTATTGTTTCTCTCTACATCTGCAGTGGCGGTGTTATGCATTCTCTGTAGTGTTCGTAAGATTTCTGAATCCTTTTAATCCTCTACAAAGTGTGCAGTGGTTATAATTTTCTTGGCCTCTGTTGTGTCTCCGAAATGGTAGTGTGATCCATGCATGATTGTAGTTGTGTTGAATGTAGAGATGTTTCGAGTTAGTGTTAAAAGATAGGTGATGTGTTATGGACTTATGGGTTAGTTTATTTTATAGGTGGTCAGGGGTAGGGAATTGAATAGGCGGTAAAACGATTGGATTATTCCGTTAAAAAAAAAACGATTGGATTATTATTTTATAATTACTAAGGTTATTAATATTTTTCGTTGATTCATGCGTAATAAACCGTGTATTAGTTTATGTTTCCCGTGTTAACTGAATGGGTTTGTGTGTGTAGTAATAACTGTGTGTAAACGTGTGTCTCTTCAGTTATTCGCATCGTTTCCCCAAGCAGTTTCTACATTATGTAACCGTTCCTGCCATTAACCGTTTAGTGTACCCAGATCCAGGTTTATCTAATTTTACTAACTTTTAAATTGTTTCATAATTTATAAATAAAAAAAAAACCAAACGTGTGTTGGTTGTGTACAAATATGTTATACAATTGTGTTTTTGTCATTGTGTTTTTATGTCATTATTTTTGTGTATGTGTGTGTGTCATATATTACATGTGCAGCTTCACCTTTTAAAAACATCAATCCTTTACAAGTCATTCATTTCACCAAACACTTGATATCTTCAATGAAAAAAGGATTCTTTGAAAAGGTTAATCCTGAAACATTTGCCATCTCATCAACAAGTCATGCACCTTGGGGTACTAAAAAGACAGAAAGTTGGGTAGATGTCTTGTAAGAGGGGCTTCTGCAGTTCAGTGACAACAAGTTTGAAAAACTTGTGCCACACTCAAAGAACATAGCATATGCTAGGAGCATGGTTGTCAAGATTTATCATACACAAACAAGTACAGATACCAAGAGTGTGAAAAGCTTACATCAGGGGGATATCAATTCCTAGGCAATAAGCTTAGTGTTTTGACCGTACACATGCAGCAGATGTTTTCTCAACCACTGATTGAAGAATATTATGATGTTGTTGCTGTTGCTGTAAAGTCCAACTGATAGACAAGTAGCTGAAATATATCATAAAAGATTCAATATCTCATTGATTCACCATCAGACATCACTGTTTTTGTTCAAACATCTGTTCTGTTAATACTGTCCACAGCTGAAAGTCAACCCTTCTCCTCTCATTTCCTTGGTAATCACTGTTGTTCAAAATCAGTGTTTTAACCCACTGATGGCTGTCCACTGATAGCTTAGAATCACCCACTGTTTCCAGTATAACTGTTTGCAACCACTGATCTTGCTTCATCAGTGGTTTCATAAATCAACTGTCTTCCATTGTTAATTCCTTCACCAAGGGTTGGCACGTGGACTTTTGTAATTGTTGGCACGTCAGCATTCACTTTTTCCCTTTATAAAACCTTGATCAAAACCCCCCAAACAGGGTTTTTAATGAGAAACATGTGTTTACGAAAACTATTTTCCCTTAGATTGTGTTTACAAAGTTTGATTCCACTTCCGCTGCATTTAATCTCATTTTACTTTCGTTCATTTGTTCAATTATGCCAAACAAAGTCAATCATAAGAAACTCTGATCCTAACAAAAATAAAAGTAAACGTGAAGTCTCTGTGTTATGTGTAATCATATATGTTATACAATTGTGTTTTTTGTCATTGTGTTTTTTATTTTGGTACTTTTTAAGTAGTTTGTATGTTATGTATACCATTCTTTTTAAGTAGATTTGTGTTACTTATCATAAACGGACTGTACGGATGAAATTATCATGGCAATCTGAATTTAAATATTAAAAAAACCAACGCATTGTACTACAAACATAAAAAAAGGGGGATCGAAAAGTAAATGTAAGATATATGTTTTCCGGGTTTTCAATATAAACTGAAACTCTATTGCTGTAACACTTCTGCTTGCTGGAGTTTCGTAACCAATAGCCTCGAATTCGTTTTAGACCAGTTGAAAAAGCAATCGTCACCTAAGGAAATATGTTCAGCTTGAAGTATATGTTTCCATCCAACAACACCGTACCTATGGTAGAAAAAACATGAAAAATTTTGTTAGTGATCTATACACATTGGGTAAATGAGAAATAATAACTAAGATAATAAATTGATTGACAAACCTTATTTGACCATCAATGTTGTGTGTACGAAGATTCGTAACCCAAATATTTCCTTTAACAACTTTGATCTTTACTTCAGAAAACTCATTTAAACCAGCTAAGTCAGTAATTAACTTGGGAAGGATCTACATTTTGTAAAAATGTTAAAAATATGTAAATGTTATTAAATGAAAAACACTAAAAAACAAAAAAAAATTAATATAAAACAGGATAGTATAATACCAATTGATGAGTTACTGTCATTGCAAAAAAAGGATAGCTAGGATCGTCACTAACTTGTCGATAACCTTCCACATTGCTAATATGTTCATATTCTGGCTCAATCAAAGGAGTGTTGTTTAACAAAACTTGACGACCATCTTTATTGAATATGATAATATTAATATGATTCACGTCCTTTTTTTGAAAACACAGAATATCCCCAGGATTTAACCTTAGATCTTCAATAAATTTAAACCAACCATCAGCAATACAATAATTTGGCCCAATCTTTCTAATACGGACTTCCCATTGATGATACTCGGATACATTAAATATAACCATGTTATCCGGTAAACGATAATCATAATGTTTTGAAATAAAAGTATCTGGTAGAACCTGTAAAAAAATAATTATTACAATTTTATGCGTATTATGTTTTTTTAATAAATCGTAATAACAAAAAATAAAAAATAAAATGTATAAGAAAATTACGTACCGTTGGACTTTGTATAGGATTTTGAATAATTTTACAAAACGATTTTCCAAACTCTTTATTTGGATCATGAGAGAAGAGGTTGAACTTGAAAGTATGATCACCAAGATAGTTGAAAATCATGAAGAAAGATTCATGGCCGAAGTAGTTTAAAACCTCACACCATCCGTCCTTAAAGTAGAATACATCTTTTATTAATTTGATAACAACAGACCATGAATGCGTTTCATCAAATTTAAGACTAACAATTGAAGATTCTAACTTATTCATCCATATAAATCTACTCATACATATAGGTATAGCCTGAAAACCAAAAAACAAAAGGCAAATTACTTTTGAATAAAGGATGAAACAATAGGAATCGTTACTTTAAACAAATAATTCGGAAAGGTATGTACCTGTTGAAGGGATAGCGGATCAAGTATAGTTATGATAAAATTCGGACCATGACGATACATGTTAACCCAAACACGAAAAATCAGAAAGAAGACTAACAATCAAAGAGTACTTGCAACACATACAATGAAACAAAATATTTCGAGTATGTATTTATAAGAGAAAGTTGCCATATTATACTTAAAAATACGATTGAATCAAAAGTTGTTATTACTATTTATGTAAATTATTATTCAACTGAATATTTGCCAAAAAAATAAAATTAATGTAAATGTGTACTAAAAATTTAACCGATTTAAAAAATCTGGATAGTTATCTATTTAATAACTACCTACTACTCGTAATTGTAGGAGCTCTAATATACGTGTGTTAACTACTGCTTGTGATAATATTTGTTGGACTTTCATCTTCTTAGGAATCTCTTTTCATATTTGTTGTATTGATTGTCAAAGTGTTTGTTATTTAACCTACATTGACAATGATTGTGAAGTTTCTTCCGTCTCTGCTGATACTGATGAATATAATCCCAAGACTTCCGTCAAAAGTTGTTACACAGTGCAAGGTTGTGTGTAAAGATTGGTTAGTCTATCTTTCAACACCTGAGTTTGCTATGAATCATTGTCGTTTCTTGCGCAGATTAGGTGATCATAAGATAATTGCCGTTAACCGGTTATTGTGTGATATTCGTTATGTGGATAATGAATCCCCTAAATGTTTCTTAGGTGATAAAGTTCACATTCCCTTCACCGCTCATCCGTGCAATATTTTATTTCTAGCAAGTTTGGATGGGATGGTATGTGTTTGCCTAATCAATACTGGTGAATTGGTAGTTTGGAATCCATTAACTCGTGTGTTCAAGATGCTATCAAATTCTAATTCACAGGGTTTTTTTAATCCGGATCAGGATAGTTTTGGGTTTTGCGTCAGGTCTTCTGGTGATTACAATATTGTGCATATTAAACGGACACATATGATGTTGGCTGTTAACATTTATTCTCTCAGTGAAGGGTCATGGTCAACTCCAATGTTCTCAAACTATAGTCTGTTTAATGTTGACGTCTATAGTTGGTCTGTAGGCACGTTTTGTGCAAATTGTTTGTATTTCGTATTGACTAGGTTGTGGTGTGTGGGTAACGCATGTGTACTTCGTTTAGATGTTGATAGCAGGGTAATTTCTGATGTTGGATTCCCAGATACAATGGATGTGGAAGTTACAGGTCACTTGGTTAGTATTCGAGATCAACTCCATATGTTGGTTAGTATGGGATTCTATAGTGTGAATATGGAATTGTGGAAACTTGAAAATGAAAAGTGGTCAAAAGTATTTTTTTTGTCCACCTGCTATTTCTATGCCATTGATGATTGGGTCGTCTGTGCACTATATCAACAGAAATAAGAAGTTCATTATAGTTCAAGAATGGGGTGATATTACTGATGTAACTGTAGAGGCAGAGGAAATGCATGTTTTTTTGCCTATCATCTTTACTCAATGTGTGAATGGATCTGTTTATTTTGAAACTACCATTTCACCAAATGTTTAGTTATGCTATTTTATGTAGTTCTTTTTTTGTTCTTCGTTGTTTTGATCAGTTAGTAATTGATGTTTGTGGTTGTTTTTTATGTGTGGTATAGTTTGTCACAATGAGATTGAATCTTTATGAATTAATGTGCTTATATTATCATGTTAAATATTCATTGAGAGTGTATGATTTTAATATTTGCTTTGTGCGTATCTAATTATGATTACATGTGATTGTGGTTTAAAAACAAAAAGGTCTACAAAAAAAAACACAATGGGCCCTTGGAGACCAAGCCGTTAGAGCAGCTTGGAAGCCCTTACCATTGTGCAGTTACATAGAATTAGAAACTTCCCACGTTGTAATAGGTGCAGTTAATGATTAGTTTTTATTTGAATGATTTCTTTTAGTATAGTCATTGTGTTTTTTGAGTATCATTGTGTTTTTTGAGTATCATTGTGTCATTGTTTTTCTGTTTTTTATATATTTGATTTCTTTTGTAGTTGACTATATTTAAATATAACATTGTGTAATTAATTCCTACTTTTTGCTGTCTTTCTCATTCTTTTTTAATAGTGGTTACATATTGTGCAGTTAAGGACAATTAGAAACTTCCCACTTTGTAATATGTCCGTTAAGGAATAGTTCTTACTGGATTTTTTGTTTTTGTTTTTTTTTTTGCTGGAATATTGTCATTTTATGTTTTGTTTATTAAAGTGTTATTGGTTTTCTGTTTTCCATATATTTGATTTTTTTTGTAGGTGTCTATTTTTATATATTGTATTGTGTAACTAACTTCCTATTTTTTAGTTGTGGTGTCCATTATTTTTCAATAATCCTATTATCATAAAAAACAATATTTTTATAAAAAGTACAAAATAATATATAAAACCCAATGCCAAAAAAAATCTACGATGTAATTATTTTCACAATTGTAATAACACAATGTTTCACAACTAACAAAGTAATTTATAAAAATAAGATTAATTAATAAAAAGTATATTTGTGTATGTGATTGATTAAAAAGTATCTCCATGTATGTGCATATGTTTACCTGTAAATTAGAAACGGTTTCTAATATATATTGTTATTTAATTTTATTTACCCCCTATCGCCCATAGTGTGTGAAAACCGTTTACCACCACTACTCGGAGATTTAGGAGGTTTTACTCACCTGTGTCAACTGTTAATTGGGGTAGTTTCTATGTAGGTATTCATTTTTCAAAGGAATCGCTTTTCGTATGTGTTTTCTTCCTCTTTCTATCAACGTCAGTATTTTTAATTAAAGTATAATCGAAGTGAATATGAAGGATCTTCCATCTCTGTTAATATTGATGAAGATTATTCCAAGACTTCTGGCAAAGGAGGTTATACGGTGCAAGGTTGTGTCTAAAGAGTGGTTAGCCTATCTTTCAACTCCTGAGTTTGCTAAGAATAATTGTCGTTTCTTGCGAGTATTAGGTGACCAGAAAATAATTGCTCTTGACAAATCATCGTGTGCGATTCGTTATGTTGATGTTGCATCTCCTAGATGTGTTTTAGGAAATAATATTCACATTCCCTTCGATTGTCATCCATGTAATGTGATCTTTTTAGCAAGTTTGGATGGCATGGTATGTGTTTGCTTATGTAATACTGGTGATTTGGTTGTTTGGAATCCACTAACTCGTGTGTTCAAGATGCTGAGAAATTCTAATTATCAGGGATTTTACAATATGGATGATGATAGTCTTGGGTTTTGTGTTGACTCTGTTGGTGATTACAAAATTATACACATTAAACGCACTCATTTCAGGTTGACTGTTAATATTTATTCGTTTAGTGAAGGTTCATGGTCAACTCCAAGGTTCTTAATTGATAGTCCATATGATATTGCTGTTTATAGTTGGTCCGTTGGGACGTTTTGTAGGAAAAGTTTGTATTTTGTACTGACCAAATTCTGGTGTATGGGTAACACAGCTATTCTTCGTTTGGATGTTGAGTTGAAGGTAATAGAAAATGTAGGTTACCCAGATACATTGAGTGTGGAATCTATAGGTCAGTTGGTGACTATACGAGATGAACTTCATATGTTGGTTAGTATTGGAATGTGTAGTGTAGATGTTCAATTGTGGCGTCTACAAAATAATACTTGGTCGAAAGTGGTGTCTTTTGTACCCCGTGTGTTTATGCCGTTGATGATAGGGTCATCTGTGCACTACATTGATGGTAATAACAAATTAATTATAGTACACGAATGGGGTGATGTTGCTTAGATAAACGTAACGGCAAAGAAGATGCATTGTTATTTTCCTATCATCTTTACACAAGGCATTGTAGGTGCAAGCTATATTGAAACTGTAGTTTCACCACATGTTTAGTTATGGTTTTGTATTTAGTTGTTTGTTGTTATCATTGTGTTATATACATAGTATTATGTTTGTGGTTGTTTTTGTGGTTGGTATTTTTTGTATTTGGAGAATCAATATTCGAAATTAATGTGTTATTTTAATTGTTCTATTATGTTTATAATATGTTTGGTGTGTAATATTTTATGCCAGTAAATATAATCAACGTTTGTTTGTCATCGGTAGTTCTTTCAACACTTTGAAAACATCTAACTTTCATATATATTATCTAAGTTCATCTAATGGTGTTATTAATTTCTACGTTTATCAATTTACAAATAACTAATTCATTTTAAATTGTGACAATTAGATGTAAGATTTTAATTTACTATGTTTGACAATTCGATGTATGACAATACAAGAATAGTTGTAGCTTCTAATCGCAATCGCATAAAAAAGTCATTATTATCTTAAATATGGAGACACTTATTGATGTTCTTAATAGTTGGATAAGAAGTCATTATGATATTAAAATATGCAGTGTATTTGGATGATGGAAATATTACCAATAAGACTTCCAATGTTGTATACAGGAAAACACAGCTAAATTTATAACTAATATGAACTTCGACTACCGTTTGCAAATTATAATTCTAAACAAAATATGTCATCCATGCCCTAATATACTAATAATTGTCATCAAGGTTAGACTACCAACCAACCAAAAAAAACCAATAAACTGTACCAACTTGTCCAACCAAAAACCATCAAATGATGATGACAAAAGGCATTAGTTTATATACGCATACATCTGCATCATTAGCATATAACGTTAACTGTTAAGCTTGGCTGACTGCATCCACATGCGTCAACATGAGGAGGTTTGCTGATTCTACATAGGTTAAATGCATATTGTCACCCGTGCTAATATCATTTTCCTTTATGAAACTTGGCCACCCTTCAATCGCATACCTAAATCCATTTCTATCCTTTTGTCGCTTAACTATCTTCGCAACTGTTTTCCCATCCATGTTTCTGACATTCATCTGATGCACCTTCTTTGTTAGCCTTGCCATGTTTACAACTTCTACAGGTAATCGCTGCATTGATGTTAGAGTTAAGAAGTATATTAGCCGTGTTGGATATAATTGTCAGCAGCAACAAATATCAATTGTTAATTTTTGAATAAACATAATTTAGTACTCCCTTCGTTCCATTTTAAGTGTCCATCTTTGACTTTTCAAGTTTTTTTTTTCAATTTTGACCGTAAATATCTTTGTTTATGTTATATAGTAGTTGTTAAAATTTATATCATTGTAAAGTAGATTTAAAATCCAATTCATTCATATATTTTATATCAAGTGTTACGTAACACACAAAAAAATATCGACGGTCAAAGTTGAAAGACAAAGACTTGAAAAGTAAAAGGTGGACACTTAAAATGGGACGGAGGGAGTATCTATTATCTATTATAGTTATTTTATGAAGGTTATAAGTAAAGTTATACTTTATTGCTTAGAAAAAAAACAACTGTTTTAAGGTTTTTTGTTCCAAACCAAGTTCAATTGTTATGTGTTTAACTAGCCTCATGAATGGTGTTGTCAATTGTTCTCATTAAATAACAGAAATGACATACCATTCGATAATTTGCTTTCCTGTTGAATTGATACGCACCACTTTCTTGATCATAATTTTGATGTGGAACAGGTTTTTCGTCTTCATTGCTTACCTTCAACGCCACCCGACTTCTTTTCCCGTTTTTGTTAACCTTATCATTTCAAACATGCATTTCCTTTCAATATATATATATATATATATATATATATATATATAGTATATATGTTAATGTATAAGAAATATTTAGTGGAATATTTTGTTAACTTATGCTTAACTTACCAAACGATCACGTGTTTGTCATCCAGTTGCTGACACAGTAGAATGATCATAAGTTGTACAGCATATTAGTTGTTTAGGTTCTTCAGATGTAGAATCGGATGCAATCTGATTACCTTTCTTTTTAACCTGTTATTACAGCCCGTAACAATAAAGCAAATTAAACTACAATCGTCAACTAAGAATGTATAATAATATGAACAAATAACTTATCCGTTATTATGTTTCAAAGACTTACATCTTCTTTTGTCTGGTTGTTATTTCCTTCACTTACAAAACTCTTTCTTTCAGACTTCAACTTTTCTTTTTCAACACTTTTCTTATTCACATCATGTTTCTCATCATTCATCTGCATCCAAGATTTTTAAAATTCATTAACATCTGAGGATCAATATATTGTATTGTAAAAATATGTAAACTCATTACCCCAGTAATCAATTGGTTGATTGAGTCTTCTTGATCAGTAAAGATCTGTTATACGATAACATCCGTAAATAAGTCGTATTGACTAGAAAACTATTTTAACTTACTTTAAATTACTTACAGAGTTGAAGTGTTCATAGTATGTGTGTTTAGGTATTTCAACAACTGAGCTGTCTTTAGTTGTCTCGTTCTTTCTAAAAACAACCTCAACTCCGCTACGATAAAGTGTCAAGTCAAACGATTCGCTGTCTGTTTTCATCAACATCAGTATATCACCTTCTTCTATGTTAATGTATTCAAACATCTCCGGACACCCTTTAGCAAAAACGTAGCATGCATTTATTTTTTCGGTCTCAACTTTCCAACACTGACCTGCTGCGTATATGTTATAAGAATCTTTTACTGGCCAGTAATAGTAAAATTTGTTCACATAAGCTTCTGGAATGACCTGAAAAGTTGTGAAATATTTTGTAAACATATATTCTTTTTTTCCATTTGCTGACAAGTATAACAAAAAACAAATTCCTACTAACATATAACTATACTTACTATGATCTTTAAATCTCCGTAACGGTTGACTGTCAAGAACGATTCATCACAAACGTTTTCTATGAAACAATGTATTTGTAGACATTTTTCTTTGATTATCCTCAAAACCAATAAGGTGTTCTTTGTCAATTTAAGACCTTTTACAATACTTATCCATCCGTCAGTGACAACACTTTCACCTCTTACACTTCTCAGCCATGTTGTACAGCTTATTCCGCTTTCATGATTTATCGTTATCTTTGTCCGGTTCCAGTAATCTCCTCCCACAAGCTTTACAAACTCAATTGGTAATGCCTGTAGTTACATTTACTAATTTCAGTTTACGTAATGAAGTTTACACTTACTTATTGAAGGCATTACAGCATACCAGTTTCAATGATTTAGGGTTTTGTAATAGACACAGGCAGGACGTAATCATTTTTGTATACCTGTGATATATAACATTTAATATTAACTGTTAGTATTAATACACAATGTGTTAAAATGACTTATTAACTTATATAAGTGACAAATGAGAAGTTAGAAATTGTGACTTCTAAAAAATGGCTTGTCAACACACAAAACCCTTTAAAATAAGCTAACCCAAACACTCAAAAAACAACTTATTAACTTTTATAAGTCAATAGGTCATAAGTTGCTTCAAAATAAGCTAACCCAAACACCCCCATTGTTTGATTGCAACTTTTTCATATATTATTATCATTATAATGTAAACATTAGTTCGACAATGTCCATAACATGCAATACATAAGATATATATCAACTATACATAACATATGAGAGGTTGAAGATGATTGAAACCTAAAATCAGATTTGACGTCTACAAACAAGTTATTCGCCGCAGTAACCATCATATGTGGCTGATTAAGAATCTAACAGAGGTTTAGAAATCTAATAGAAATTAAACCGTTAAGATTTACAATCGGAAGTTACCTTTTTGTCGATCAAATCTTCGGCGGCGATGATCTTCAAGGAGATATGAAACGCCGGTGATGATGAAGTTGTTTTGATTGTGATAGATATGTTGTTGATTGCGTATCTTTTATTATCTTTTATATTTTATTGTTTGTTTAATTAAATAAAGAAATACTTGAATATTGGTGGTATGGATAGTGTTAATATTAGCCATGGTATTGCAACTGTTTCTATATATTGTGTTATTTGCGTCTAATTGTTGTGTTTTGCAACTTAGGTGGGTTTTCTATACATTATATTATGTGTTCTTGTCATTGTGTTTACTTTGTATCCAATGGATGTTAATTTTATTAAATTAAATATAAAGAAAGATTAAAGAGTGAAATATGTATAAAATATTATACGCTACAATTAATGTGACAACCCGAACTTTTGAGGTCAGTGTCTCGTCGTCACGTGATCCTGCTCCTTGTTATTTCTCTTTCACAATCTCTTCGACGATAAAATTAGTAAACACTTGTGACTGTGGTATAATTTAATTGTTAAACTTAAATGTGTCGGGTTATGCTCGAGTGTGTTATTGGGCCATGTTTGTGTCAATATTATCATACCGTTTGGGCCGCACACAATTGCCTCGGCCTACACTCCCTAAAACCCAAATCCGAACCCAATTGATTATGTAAACCCAATTTAGTTGGGCCGGCCATATAGTCAACATAATCATTCACCCACACGCCATATTGTTAACCGTTTCGGCCCTTTATGTTTGGCTTCGGCTCACGGATATGTTAGGCCCACAACTCATGGACCACATTATGTTATGGGTTCGTTTAGGTGTATATTAAGGGGTTAGGTGATTCATAATCTAGGATATGATGATACAATAAAACCCTAACCACCTCTCCTCTACTTCTTCTTAATCGCGACGGCTGTGGACACCCCTCCCCATCTCTATCGAAGCATCATCCCATTCGAACAGACTATTGGTTAGTTGTTTTATATTCATGTTATTCCTTAATTGTTAATCTTGTTTATGCATGATTCTGATTAACAAAAGCATATATGTATGCGCATGAGTGTGTTGTCAAACTGATCATTGTATGTGAATGTGTTGTATGAGAATTGATGTGGGTTTTGGACTTTTGCAATTGATTGTAACCGTGAGTGGAAAGAATTGGGGGGTCCACCCATGTGCTTGCATGTCACGAATTCAAATGGTTGGATCAGTTATCATTTAAAGTCTATATACGCTAGGGTTTAGTGGGTGGGTGTCCTTGAGTCATCTGCATGATGTTGTTTATAGTTGAACCATTCAACGAAAATTATATATATATATGAGCCGCCGATTTCTGATGTTGATGATGATCGATGTGGTGATAGTTAGATGTGTGAATGATTCCTATGTAAGGTCAAGTCCTCAATTAATGTTGTGATGTGATGTTATATGTGATAGAATAGGTTTTGACTATTCTTGGCTACTATGATGATGATGTAATTATAAGAGATAGGGACCTTTCTTTTGATTGTTTGAATTGTAGTCACTGTTAACATTAGTTAAATGTAGTTGGGCCACACAAACATTAACTGGATCATGTATGGATTGGTTTACACAAGTAGATAAGGGCTGTGGTTTAGTGTAAGTATTGATTGATTTGGGACATGCCATAATGGTTTGGGTTGGGAATTATGCATGGTAGCATGGTTGAGTTTAGTGATCTTACAAATATGATATAACAGTGGAATGTTTTCGTATGATGGCATGGGTATAAGCAAGATATGTTAATATGTTGATTGTTTGGTAGTCACGACTTGTGTTATAAGTTGTTGTCGCTATTCTGTTGCACTCCCACAAATAGTAATCATGGTTCTGACTTGTAAATTGTAATATAGCTGGGTGATATTTTTTTTGATGTTCATAATATGTGCAAAGGGAGTGGGATCGGTTGTGGGTTAAACTCGAGGGGTGCTTAAATGGGTTGGGCTCGGATGGTTGGCTACTGGTTGTGGGGCTACCAACCGAGTGGACAGAATGCTAGATCATGGGCCGCACATAGGTTAAGGGTCCATGAATGAATGGACAACGTGATTGACTGAAACAACTTGCATAACTTGTTTAATGCCAGTGCACTGTTTGTATAACATGTGAAATATTGTATATCATAAGAGAGATTGGGATACTAAACTGCGTGTTCTGGTAAAACATGATAGGACGTATTTGGTCAACTGTTAAACAAGTGAATAATCTTACCGAGCAAAACCAAGGTGAGTTCACTACATTCGAGCATGCGTCCCAGTGGTTGGGGACAGTCAGTGGTTTGGGTAAAAACGGGTATATTGGTTAATATTCTCACCTATCATTTTGTAAGTCCCTTATTCGGGTATTAGTTGGTAGCGCTACTTAGGTTTGGCACCCTCACACCGCTCCTGGATAGGACGGATGTGAACTAATGACCCAGTCGGGCCCAGTACTAGATAGGAGTACGTGGGATAGGGCAGTCATGTACATCAGGAGCCGTCTTGTTCGGAATTGAGATATTAACAATATTACTTGCATTGGTTATTGAACTGTTTTACATACAATTGGTAACAAACGTTTTCTAAAACTGTGAACTCGCCAGCTTTGTCTGATACACTTGTTACATGCTCGCAGGTCGTTAGATATTTCGGATTTGGGAATTTGCGGTCCGGAGTAGCTGGAGTGGTCATGGGTCGACTAGAAGGATTCATGTGATTGGATTATTGATACTATACTTTGATTTTGAAACAGTTTAACTTGGTTTACTAATTGCTTCCGCTGAACATATTGGTTTTCATTTAAACTTGATGATGGTATTTTATTAATGAATGGGAACTTTATTTAGAAACTTGTATGGGTTCAATGTAAGTAGTGGCTCATTGTTGGTACGTCACACGCCTAACAGGGACACTCCCTAGGTGGTAATTTGAGGGTGTGACAGTTTGGTATCAGAGCCACTGGTTATAGTGAACTTGGTTTTAAAACGTTTTTAGGAAACCAGACTATAACTGAACTGATTCGACATCGACCATGACACTCAGCTCCAGGCAGCAAGGTTCATTTCTTGTTTATTATTGCATAATATATCTAGTGTTTGCTTATGAATAACATCACACGTGAATGCACACTTAGCGTTGCAGTATGAACTTCTATGCTACCACCCATGTTACGTATTTTAAGAGTGCGACTCTTCTTGAACTTTCATGATCCATGTTGTGGTGTCATCTGTCTTATTGCTCGAATTCGGGGAACCTTTTTGCGCGAGTTAAGAGGCACTGAGATAAGCATGCAAATTGCCTTATTATTATGGGTGCACACATAATAATAATGTGGGGTGCATGTGAGTCCTAGTGAGGCTTAACGAGTGTGAGAGGGGTTCCACTCTGTTAATTGATGTTATGTTAGAACTCAGCAGTCTATAGGAGTCATAGCAGTGATTGTCTCCTACTCGAACATGACCTTTTCACCTCTTCCTGAATCCTTACGAATCTTGATGCTATCGAGTATCACCTGATCACACATCTGAACGCCTAGCGAACTGTGTAGTATGTTAGGTGCAAGTACGAACGTCCCTGAGTTGGATGGCTCAGCGTCAAATGATTGGACTATACTTTCCTCACTTATCTTTGTTTGCTGGAACTTAGCGTGTTGACGCCTTAGATCCCGAAGTGCGATCACTTCTGTAACACTCTCGCGACATACCGTGTATTACTCAGTCAACTTGCAAGAACGATGGACAAGAGGGTAAACGTAGTACCTTACCGACTTCAGCATTTGAACGACCCTAGTTACCGGCAACGAACAACAGCGATTTGACCCTAATCGAATCCTTAACCCCAGCCAGCGACTCACGGGAGTCGACCCTTACGAACCAATCGGGATAAAAATCAATGACGATTGACTGTAGAGCGGACTGTGTAACCGCCCGCACCATGAGTAGTGCCTTAGGACGTGGCACGGAATGTGAAAAGAGGGACCTTGTTGGTGAAAGGACGCAGGACACCGATACAGGCAACGATATTAGAGGCAACAGTCGCGGCAACATCAAGGTACTCGTGATCGTAGCTTACATTATGGAAACGAAGGTGACCTCGACAAGGATTAACTGTGTTAAGTCAAGTTGACGACAACCAAGGGAACAGCAGCAGTACTGGAAATTCTCGTGACGAAAACAACACTGGAAATGAAGCTCATGGAAGGACATTAGGTATTAGCATAGGCCATACCAGGCGTAATAGCAATACGACAGCTTGGATGGGTAGCTATTCGCTCCGTCTCCGATCTGTTTGCCCTGATGTTTCTTGAAACCGAACTTGTTGTGGCAGCAACGGATGGCATGTCAAATGAAATCTCATATGTCCGCTGGGATGTAAACTCGACCTTGTGAGACAAGTGTTCGACGTCAACCTTCCTTCCACTACCCTTGATGGTTGTAGTACAGTAGTTAGTGTGGATGGGTTATCCAGAGATCGCGCAGATACACCAGTGAGGAGAAAATCTTGTGTGGGGAATCGTTATTTGTTCTAAAGCGTCAGAGTGGTGCAAAGGTTAGCGCCATTTCAGCTATGAAGGCCAGAAGTTAGGGCTAAGGAGACGGAGGATCGAGGACCCACAAGCCATTCATGATTCCTTTCGGTGTGCTATCCAAGGAACTTTCGGGCTTACTTCCACAACTGTTAGGCGAAATCTCAGTCTGATCTCGCACCGGAGACAGTCCTGACTACACGCACTCTTACCATCTTGCACCAGGAGGGTTGCAAGAGTTGTCTAATCAACTGCAGGAACTGTTGGACAACAGTTTTGTCGGACCTAGCTTTTTGCCTTAGGGAGCCCCAGTTATATCCGTGAAGATAAGCCTTTTCATATGTATTATCGAGAACTCAACAAGGTGACAGTCAAGAACCTTCTGCCTCAACCATGTATTGACAACCTGTTGACTAGCTGTGAAGGTTAAGCTTCTATTAGAGGGTTAACTAACGAGTGAACTATCACCAGATGGAAGTCCAAGGGGAGAATGCTCCTAAAGCGGTATATCAAACGCTGTACAGCCATACGACTTTGTATTCCACAACCTTTGGGGTAATTGACACATCAACAGCTTTACGGATCACATGAATCGACCGTGTTTTGATGACGTTTTGAATCATTTCCAGGGGAAAGGAACATCATGGGCGGCATTTGTATCTCATCTTAGAGCTTCTGGGGGAGGAGCCACTACACGCGAAGTCTTGCTAAGCGTAACTTCTGGATATGAGAGGTACATATTTGGTCATGTAATCAACGAAGTGGGAATACACGTTGATCTCGCTAAGATCCATTTTGTTGGAAACCGATCGACACCAAAGATCCCTTCGAGGATACAGCAATACCTTGGTCTCGCTAGATATTATCGCAGATTCATCGTAAGATTTTCGAAGATTGCGTAGCCTTAACCTCTTTAGCACGGCGGGGAGCTGTGAACTCATGGGAACCAAAAACAGGAGGACATCATCTCAGCTTTTGAAACTCAACTCAACTCTGCAATGCACTGAGTATTGTCTTTACCTGAGATATGGGCGATCTAATGGTATATTATGATGGTTCGAATCAAAGTCCCAGTTACACGCCTATGCAACACGAGAGAGTGATGACTTACGTAATGGTGTTACGAAGAGGAACTGCACGGCATACAATCTACGGTGTAAGCCGTAGTCTTTGGATCTAAATTGGAGGCATTACTTGGACGGTACCGAATGCACCACTTAGACCGATCACAAGGGCCTCCCGTGTACCCTGGCTACGAGAGAGTTAGATCAGCTAATAGCAACGCTGGATGGAACTTTTGAATGAATACGACCGTGAAACCTGGACTTGCACGGGATTTGCAGCTCGCTATCCACTCTAACATACTTGATCAGATTCACCTTGTTCAAACTGAAGAACTGAAGGAAGAGAGTTCACAAGATTGACCCATGTAGGGCATGGGGAAGCATCCTTTGGCAGGTCGGACGGTATTTGCTAGATCATGGAACGAACATGGACCTCACTATACAGCAACCTTAGGGAACTGGTGCAGGCAAAACACACGGGTTTCGATATCATATTCATCTAGGTTTAGGTAGGATGAATTAAAACATGAAGACCATGTATGGATGACCGGGCCTGAAGGCTCACATAGCAACGCATGAGAACGATGTTTGACTTGTGGAGAAGTTAAAGTAGGATATTAGCAACCAGAAACGCATATATGGAAATGGGAACAGACTGGCATGGATTTTATCACTGGTCTACTTACAACTCAAAACGGAAACATTATCACCTGTATGATCGTTGATGGACTCACGTTACCAGCACACTTTCTTGCAATCAAGAAAACTGACGAGTCTTAACAGTTGTGAATGTTCCTACGAGAGAGGCGACTTTTAAGTACGAGGTGCCAACTCCTGTTACCTCTGAATTTGATCTATGCATGATTTATGTCAGGCAATACACAACACCCTTGGCTCACATCAGGACCAGAGCATTGCTTATCGCCGTTGGGCAAACGATCAGAGAAAACGAACTCTCCTGGCACTCGAAGACATGCTGCGAGCCTGTGTGTGACGGGCTTTGGTACAAATTGGAAGGACTTTTACCAATGGTTGAGTGCTACTGCGGCAGTTATCATCTTGGTAACCAGACAGCTCTGTTGAGGCATTACATGGACAATAATTTCAACCTTCTTGTTAGATTGAGATGGTGGACAACTTAATTACTGGTCCAGGACTGGTACTCGAAACTCTTGGGAATGTTGTTTGGATCGGGAGTCGATTGGCGGCAATGCTTGACCATCAGGAAAGCTAATAAAGGCGATCGTATCGTGTTGAAAGTCTCACCCTAGGAGGGTGTGGGATGCTTGGGAAGCATGGCGAACTTAACTGACGTCACGATGGACCATTCAACAGTCTGGGAAGAATCGGTAGCGTAACCTACAAACTCGAGCTACCCAACGAATCGGGAAACGTACACGAAGTCATTTATGTTTCGGATCTAAGGCAGTGGTTGTCTGATAAAACACGTACGATACCTTTACTGGAGGAATTTACCAAACACGTGGACCAGGAAGTCAAGGTTCGTTAACATAGTCGTATCCCGATTGGGAGAGTTCGTTGGAACCTAGGAAGTGGACCAGAGTTCACATGGGAGCATGAGGATCAGATGAAACTCAAATATTCTCAACTTTTCCCTATTGACCAATCTAATTCTAGTATCACTGATGAATTTCGGAACGAAATTCCTTTTCAAGTTGGGGATGATGTGGCACCTGAGGAAAACATGCAACAATCCTGATTTCTCACTTCATTCCTTTGTGCTTACTTGACAAATTTCGGGACGAAATTTCTTTTAAGTTGGGGATGATGTGACAACCCGAACTTTTGAGGTCAGTGTCTCGTCGTCACGTGATCCTGCTCCTTGTTATTTCTCTTTCACAATCTCTTCGACGATAAAATTAGTAAACACTTGTGACTGTGGTATAATTTAATTGTTAAACGTAAATGTGTCGGGTTATGCTCGAGTGTGTTATTGGGCCATGTTTGTGTCAATATTATCATACCGTTTGGGCCGCACACAATTGCCTCGGCCTACACTCCCTAAAACCCAAATCCGAACCCAATTGATTATGTAAACCCAATTTAGTTGGGCCGGCCATATAGTCAACATAATCATTCACCCACACGCCATATTGTTAACCGTTTCGGCCCTTTATGTTTGGCTTCGGCTCACGGATATGTTAGGCCCACAACTCATGGACCACATTATGTTATGGGTTCGTTTAGGTGTATATTAAGGGGTTAGGTGATTCATAATCTAGGATATGATGATACAAGAAAACCCTAACCACCTCTCCTCTACTTCTTCTTAATCGCGACGGCTGTGGACACCCCTCCCCATCTCTATCGAAGCATCATCCCATTCGAACAGACTATTGGTTAGTTGTTTTATATTCATGTTATTCCTTAATTGTTAATCTTGTTTATGCATGATTCTGATTAACAAAAGCATATATGTATGCGCATGAGTGTGTTGTCAAACTGATCATTGTATGTGAATGTGTTGTATGAGAATTGATGTGGGTTTTGGACTTTTGCAATTGATTGTAACCGTGAGTGGAAAGAATTGGGGGGTCCACCCATGTGCTTGCATGTCACGAATTCAAATGGTTGGATCAGTTATCATTTAAAGTCTATATACGCTAGGGTTTAGTGGGTGGGTGTCCTTGAGTCATGTGCATGATGTTGTTTATAGTTGAACCATTCAACGAAAATTATATATATATATGAGCCGCCGATTTCTGATGTTGATGATGATCGATGTGGTGATAGTTAGATGTGTGAATGATTCCTATGTAAGGTCAAGTCCTCAATTAATGTTGTGATGTGATGTTATATGTGATAGAATAGGTTTTGACTATTCTTGGCTACTATGATGATGATGTAATTATAAGAGATAGGGACCTTTCTTTTGATTGTTTGAATTGTAGTCACTGTTAACATTAATTAAATGTAGTTGGGCCACACAAACATTAACTGGATCATGTATGGATTGGTTTACACAAGTAGATAAGGGTTGTGGTTTAGTGTAAGTATTGATTGATTTGGGACATGCCATAATGGTTTGGGTTGGGAATTATGCATGGTAGCATGGTTGAGTTTAGTGATCTTACAAATATGATATAACAGTGGAATGTTTTCGTATGATGGCATGGGTATAAGCAAGATATGTTAATATGTTGATTGTTTGGTAGTCACGACTTGTGTTATAAGTTGTTGTCGCTATTCTGTTGCACTCCCACAAATAGTAATCATGGTTCTGACTTGTAAATTGTAATATAGCTGGGTGATATTTTTTTTGATGTTCATAATATGTGCAAAGGGAGTGGGATCGGTTGTGGGTTAAACTCGAGGGGTGCTTAAATGGGTTGGGCTCGGATGGTTGGCTACTGGTTGTGGGGCTACCAACCGAGTGGACAGAATGCTAGATCATGGGCCGCACATAGGTTAAGGGTCCATGAATGAATGGACAACGTGATTGACTGAAACAACTTGCATAACTTGTTTAATGCTAGTGCACTATTTGTATAACATGTGAAATATTGTATATCATAAGAGAGATTGGGATACTAAACTGTGTGTTCTGGTAAAACATGATAGGACATATTTGGTCAACTGTTAAACAAGTGAATAATCTTACCGAGCAAAACCAAGGTGAGTTCACTACATTCGAGCATGCGTCCCAGTGGTTGGGGACAGTCAGTGGTTTGGGTAAAAACGGGTATATTGGTTAATATTCTCACCTATCATTTTGTAAGTCCCTTATTCGGGTATTAGTTGGTAGCGCTACTTAGGTTTGGCACCCTCACACCGCTCCTGGATAGGACGGATGTGAACTAATGACCCAGTCGGGCCCAGTACTAGATAGGAGTACGTGGGATAGGGCAGTCATGTACATCAGGAGCCGTCTTGTTCGGAATTGAGATATTAACAATATTACTTGCATTGGTTATTGAACTGTTTTACATACAATTGGTAACAAACGTTTTCTAAAACTGTGAACTCGCCAGCTTTGTCTGATACACTTGTTACATGCTCGCAGGTCGTTAGATATTTCGGATTTGGGAATTTGCGGTCTGGAGTAGCTGGAGTGGTCATGGGTCGACTAGAAGGATTCATGTGATTGGATTATTGATACTATACTTTGATTTTGAAACAGTTTAACTTGGTTTACTAATTGCTTCCGCTGAACATATTGGTTTTCATTTAAACTTGATGATGGTATTTTATTAATGAATGGGAACTTTATTTAGAAACTTGTATGGGTTCAATGTAAGTAGTGGCTCATTGTTGGTACGTCACACGCCTAACAGGGACACTCCCTAGGTGGTAATTTGAGGGTGTGACAATTAACACTTCCTAATATTTCAACGACTCTCGCCTTCTTCAACGCGATTTCATTATTTCTTTTGTTTTGCAGATCGGCTAGGATTGTGGCAGATTTTCTGATCCTGTTTCAATAGTTGTGTGATAAACTCTTCTGCGTTGTTCTTGAAATCTGATGGGGGAGAGTGGAGGACTTCATCAAGTTATCCGATGCTGCTCCACGTTCGCTTGTAATTGATATCACTGATGATACTGACTTTTCTGTTTAGTTCTTCATATGCTCCCTTTTCTTCGAGCGACCATAGAGAGATTTGTAATTGATTTAGTTTATGTTGATCTAAATTTGATAGATCTCATCTATCTTTATTTAATGGTGTTAGCAATTGCTATGTTAATCAATTTAAAAATAGTTACTTAAAAATTTTAAATTGAGTGAATTAGATGTAAGATTTTAGGTTAGTACGTATGACAATTCGATATATAAGAATATTAGAACAGTTGTAGTTACTAATCGCAATCGAATAAAAAGTCATTATTATCTTAAATATAGACATGGTTATTGATGTTCTTAATAGTTGGATAATAAGTCATTGTGTTTTTTACAATGGTTTGTGTTTTGCCAACGAAATTGTAAATAATATTATATATTGTGTTTTTTTGGCTTTTGTGTAATATCCTTGGGAGATCCTGATAACATCAATTATTTTTTTTGTATATGTATTCTGCATGTTTATGATTTATTGTATATTATAGTATACATTGTGTTTTTTTTGCTCTTTTGTAATATACTTGTGAAATCTTGATAACATTATCTGCTTTTTTTTGTATATGTATCCTGCATGTTTATCATTTATTACAAGTCATTATTATCTTAAATGTAGACACTGTTATTGATGTTCTTAAATAATATTCTCATGACATAAATATAATCTACGTTTGGTTGTGTTGATAGTTTTTTTTTAATACTTTTGTAAACATGTATCATTGATAGATCTCTTTTATCTTCATTTAATGGTGTTTGCAATTCCTACGTTAATCAATTACAAATAATTAATTAAATATTTTAAATTGTGCGAATTAGATGTAAGATTATAAATTAGTATGTATGACAATTCAAGAAGAGTTGTAGTTATTAATCGAAATCAAATTAAAAGTCAACATTATTTTAAATAGAGTTAACTGCCATTTTCGTCCCTGTGGTTTGGTCACTTTGGCCATTTCAGTCCATTTTTCAAAAATGCGTCATTTTCGTCCCCCACGTTCTGGAAAGGTGCCATTTCAGTCCAAAAATCATAACTCAGTTAAGTCAGTTAGTAAATAAGGACTGATTGTGTAAATTTGTAACATAAAGGACCATTTAAGTAAATATTAAACACCACCACCACTAGCCCTGCCACCACCACCACTCCGCTGCCACCACCACCGCCACCACAGCCCTGCCACCACCACCACTCCGCTGCCACCACCACCACCACCGCCACCACAGCCCTGCCACCACCACCACTCCGCTGCCACCACCACCACCGCCACCACAGCCCTGCCACCACCACCACAGCCCTGCCACCACCGCCACCACAGCCGGTTCATCATCATATCAGACGAGAGAGGGAGAAAGTCGGAGAGAGAGAGAGATAACGAGGCGGGAGAGAGAACCGGCGACGGTGGGGCTGCCTTCCCCAGATGATGACAATGATGACGTTGATGGTGGTGGTTCCGGCGGCGACGGTGGTGACCATGCTACTGTTCATCGTCTTCCCCAAAACGGTCAACAGAAGTCAAACGGTCTAATTCTCGATCAATACGGGATAATATTCAAATTAAACTTGCAGAAACATTGTACAAGTATAAACATACCGATTGGGTGATTAAAACCGATCCGGTATCGCGTGCAACGGCGTGGCGATAGTCTCCGGCGACGGGTATTCCGGCGAGACTTGCAGACGATGAACAGAGGGTATTTTCGAAGGGGTAAAGGATTTTGAAGGGTGTGAGAGTTTCGTATGGGTTCAGGGACTCTAAATAACACAACAATTTGACACTTAATCGACAAACTTCTGTGGATTAATTCCACTTTGAATTTTTTATAAAAACTCCGATTTCACGTGGTGTCGGGCATGCTTATTGAACAATTACAAAGCGTGGGGAGTTGTTTACGATCTGTGAGAGTGGTGGTGGCAGCGGAGTGGTGGTGGTGGCAGGGCTGTGGTGGCGGTGGTGGCAGGGTTGTGGTGGTGGTCTCAGGGCTGTGGTGGCAGGGCTGTGGTGGTGGTGGCAGGGCTGTGGTGGCAGTGGCGGTGGTGGTGGTGGCAGCGGAGTGGTGGTGGTGGCAGGGCTAGTGGTGGTGGCAGGGCTAGTGGTGGTGGTGTTTAATATTTACTTAAATGGTCCTTTATGATACAAATTTACACAATCAGTCCTTATTTACTAACTGACTTAACTGGGTTATGATTTTTGGACTGAAATGGCACCTTTCCAGAACGTGGGGGACGAAAATAGCGCATTTTTGAAAAATGGACTGAAATGGCCAAAGTGACCAAACCATAGGGACGAAAATGGCAGTTAACTCTTTTAAATATAGACATAGTTATTGATGTTCTTAATAGTTAGATAAGTAGTCATTGTGATATTAAAATATATAGTGAGTTTGGATTATGTTAATCATATATACCCGGACAGCAGTGAGTTTGGATGATGTTAATCATATATACCCGGACAGCGGACGGGTAAACTACTAGTTATTGTTGTTGCCATTGTTGCCGTCGTAATCTCCTCTGTGTCATTTTTTTGTGAAATAAATATATATATATATCCCAAGTGTTTATAAAAAATTTCTTGATCCAAAGTGTATTCATTTATGAATTATGAATATCATATATGAGATCAAAGATATAAATAGAGTTGTTGTAGAAACTAGATTAAAATTATAAAAACTGACATTCGAACGTGAACAGCACTTTTCATTCATTAACATAATCTCAAAGTCTTAAGAACACCCATAATAATGGAGCTTATTGACAAAGATGTGGCACTTGAGGAATGCAAAGCATTTAGCTTGCATCTGGTTTATGGTTTATGTGGATTTAGCATTTAAGACAAAGCGTAGTGGGGTGTTTTTTTTTAGATTGCCCAAAAACGCCCCTTCATCGCCCCCTGGGCGTGATTGGGCGTTATCTTGCAAAAAAAGCCCCTTGGCGTGGTTTGAAAAACGCCGAATGGGGGGATTGTTGGCCAATCACATTTTAGCTTCCATTTGCTTGGCCAATAAGATTTTTAAATGTTTTTATTTTATTTTATTTTACTACAAAACATAATGCCCCATCCCCACTACACCCATTTTAGAAAATGCCCAATAATGCCCCATTGCTGACTGGGCAGCCACATGGCGCAAAACGTCTAAGAGTGAATATTGCCCCCTACACATGGTCTAAGAGGGAATGCATTGAAAATGTTTTTATTTGAGTGGAATGTTTTTGGGAAGTAATGGTGTATTTGATGGGATAGTCACTCTTGTTTTGTATTTATTTTATTCTTTTCTTGTTTTAATTTATTTTGGGGTTATTAGATTTTATCATCCATAACTATTGGCTATTGGCTGCTGCCACCTTCAACTATCATTTTGACGTCCGTCACCTCCAACTTAACACTTAGTGTGTTCTGTCACCACGTCGTTAACTGATCACTAACTTTTGATCATTTTACTACACTTTTTGGGGTGTCATAGGGATCTTGGGAAGGTTTTAGGGATCTTTGGACACCCCCAAATGTATAGTAACAAGATCAAAAGTTAGTGATTTGGTGACAGAACACACTAAGTGTTAAGTTGGGGGTGGCGGGCGCCAAAGTGATAGTTGGGGGTGGCGGCGGTCAATGACCAATAGTTAAGGGTGATAAAATCCAATAACCCTTTATTTTGATATACATAAATATGTTGTACACTATAAGTCTATGGGGTATGGGGCGTGGGTTGGGGGAAAACGCCCAAGCCACCACCCCGGGTGTGTTTGGAGTGGGGCGTGGCCCTTGGGGCTTGGGTTTCAAGCCGGGCGTGGGACGGTCTTGACATACTAGCTGGCTTGCTTCCATTCGCTGACCCCGCCATGTCATAGCGGGCCATATGAAAAGTTTGAATTTTAAATTTAAACCGTTTGGCTTGGCCAAGCGGTCACCCCAACCCCAACATCCCCTATAAATAACCCCAAACCCCACCGTGTGGTCCATCCCAAACCCCACCGTGTGGTCCATCCCAAACATCCCACGGACCCGCTACCCCAACCGGTCACCCCAACGGCCCAACCCCAACATCCCACGAACCCGCTATGGCATCCTGGACCCACGAGGAAGAATTTGCTCTCGTCACAAGCGTCGTTGACGCTATCAAGGGACGGCCACCGGGCCAAACAAAATATTGGCCGGACGCTTTCGCAGCCTACCGACATAACGTCGGTAACGACCGCCACAACCTCAACGCGTGCCAACATAAATGGAGCGAGCTACGGCCCAAGCTCGAGCGTTTCAAGACTTACTACGAAGCCGTTCCGAGCGGCGAGTTAAGCCACGAGGACCGGGTGGCGGTGGCGAACATAGAGTTTCGAGGCAAGGAGCGAAAGGCGTTCGACGAGATCGACCTTTTTGAAATTTATTTAACGCTCTAGGTTTGTTATTTTGTAATTTTTAGGATTATGTAATTTTTAGAATTATGTAATTTTTAGAATTATGTAATTTTTAAAATTTTAATGAAGTTTTAGGTTTTTTTTTATAAATGTTGTGTGATTTTTATAAATTTTTTGTAATTTTTTTTTGAATATTCTGCCACGCGGTGCACCCAACCCACGCCCCGCCATACCCCGCAGACACGTAACCAGGCGGTGGGGGGGGGGGGGCTTCCATTCCACGTGTCAACAAATGCCCCAACCCAACCCAAGCTCAACCCAAGCCCCACCATACCCTACGGTCTAAGCTTTAGTGACTTGTATACCATTATTTTCATTTCAAACATAGTAATTGGACAAAATAACAAAAAAAAATTGTAATGTTTTTTATTTTTATTTTAAAACTTGTGTTTATTAATGCTACTTTAATAAAAAAAAATAAGTTTCGGAATAAAGAATGTTTAGAAGTTTAATGTTTTGTGTTTATAAGTTTCGATATAAATAATGTTAAAATAAATAAAATGTATATTGATAGGAATAATTTAATTATTAAAAATAAATGTAAAAGTGGTGATAATGTGAAAATATAAGTATTGGTAAAGATGTTTGTAGGATTGGAAAGAAAATATGTATTTTTAATGTATTTGTATAAATGTGACGTGACAGCTGATTAGACACGTTTATAAATGCATTTAGGCTATGCGGTATGGGGGACGTCCCCATACCGTCGAGGACCGTCGTCGGGTGCTACACTATCCCCCCCGGGGGTCCCCGTCCTCTCCGGCACCAACTAGACGTTTGCGACGAGCACAAAATGACAAAAAAAGTGGGGACCGTTTGAAGATGACCGTTTAAAAAATAAAATTCAAATTAAGAATTTATATTTATTAATAACGGCTATAATTCACTCCCACTTTTACACTGCGAAACGACGCTAGGGGGCAACGGGGTTTCAGTAATTTACAAAAATGTACGTCGGCCATTCGCCAACTGGCATACGGTTACGCATCCGATGCATTAGACGAGTATATAAGGATGTCTGAAAGAACCGCACGTCTATGTTTGCACAAGTTTTGCGAATTGGTTTTCAAGTTGTATAGCAAGAGATACCTGCGGAAACCGAACGCAAACGCGTTCAAAAATTATATCAAGCACACGAACAGAGACATGGTTTCCCAGGAATGCTCGGGAGCATTGATTGCATGCACTGGCCGTGGCAGAACTACCCAGTTGCCTGGCAAGGTCAGTATATTAGGGGAGATCATGGACATCCGACTATTATTCTAGAGGCTGTTACGTCACAGGATCTCTGGATCTGACATGCTTTTTTTGGTCTACCTGGTTCGCTCAATGGCCTTAACATCATATACCAGTCACAGATATTTAAGGATGTAGTGGCGGGTACAGGTCCAGACACAAGTTTTACGGTTTCGGGGGTGGAATACAGGCGAGGTCACTACCTAGCCGATGGAATATACCCAACGTACTCGACAATCGTTAAAACTATTCCGCACCCGGCAGATGAAAAAAGAAAAAAAATTGCGAAGTATCATGAGGGTGCGAGAAAAGATATTGAACTGGCTTTTGGTGTTCTACAAAAACATGGCAAATCATTGAACATCCAGCACGTTCGGCTACACCAAAGCGGTTACGACACATTATGTACGCTTGTATCATCCTTCATAACATGATCATTGAAGACGAAGGTAGAGCGATATGCGAGTACGACGAAAACGCGTCTACTGGAAATTCTGTTCCAGTTAGTGGGGAACAACAAGATTTGAACATGTTCGCTCTACGTAACGAGTACATACATCATAACCTACAAGCAGACTTGGTGGAGTACATTTGGAACAACGCTCAAAACGAACCCGACGACGACATGGAAGACAAAGACTAGTAGCTTATTTTAATATATTAGGATTTTTTAAGTTTATGTTTTTTTTAAGTTTATGTTTTTTTTAAGTTTATGTAATATTTTTTAATATTAATGAAAATATTGTGTTAGTTTATTTGTTAAATGTTAAAAAAAGTAGAAGATTAAAAAAAACATAAAAGTGGGGGGGTAGGATCATCTAGGACCATCCTCCATACCCTCTAGTTTTGTGGGATGGACCATCCTTGGGAGGACTATGACGTGACGTCTACGTAGCGGATCATCCTCTCTTGGAGGACCTTCACCATACCCTCTAGCCTTACCATCTTGCATTGGTGATGTACTAAAGGACATTGAATTGTGTGGCTAGTTCATGGGTCGTTTTCAATGGTCAAGATTGGAGTCGTCCGTGTAGCGATTGGGGCCGTTTGACTTTTTTTAGTGAGATGTACAAGAACAGAGAAGAATTAAGTTTTAGATGTTAGTCTTTGCTAATAAGCTGGTGGTGGAGTGGTAAAAGAGATATATTGTGTTCTAAGTGACTCAAATTCGATTTCAGCTCTCCCTATTAGTTTCTGTGGCACCTGGTGATGATAGGAGACTAAGCAGAGATCGATAGTTCGATTCTTGAACGAAGCGGGTTTTACCTCACCACATTGTTGTGCATTTGAGCGAGTGTTCACGGGTTTCAGCCCTAGGAGAGAGTTTTCCCCGGTTTGGAGGCGAGTGTATCCCGATATAGTGAATTTCGCCAGAATCCCATTTGAAGGATTCGTTGGTCGTTAAAAAAAGGTTTTAGCATTTTCTTTTTATACATTTGTATTTCTATTTTTGTTTTATCTTTTTAATTTTAAGTTAATATCTGCATATTATTAAGTGCTCGCTAAATAAATATAAAAGTTGGTAATAATATAAACTAGCAGGATTTGCCCGCGCGATGCGGCGGGAAGTCGTCCGTATTGGTTCGATTCGTTACGCAGTGGATTCGAGGTGGTAACGATTCGGTATCAGTATAAGATCTGCACTTGGTTTAAAATCATGATATGTCTTTACGCACTTTTAGTTCATCGCGGTACTATTTGAATAAACCTCTTTTTTCAAGAAGGTTTGTACAGGAACGGTGAAAAACATATTAAACACAGTCGCGCATTTAGCTTTATAAAAAAGATAATGAACGCAAGTCATCGAAGGAAAAACAAATTAAATAGAATAAATACTAATTGGGTCAAAGACATATATTTTAAAGTATACACCGATACCGGTATCAACCTTGTCAGTAATTGTTTCGTTCAATAAGATATTGTTATGATACTGGCACTTGAACAATCCTTTGATACTAAAAAAATACTTTATTTCGAACACGAATCATTCTCAATGAAGTCTATAAAATCAAAGATAACTACGCATTTAGTTATAGAAAGCCAACAAAGGCAAGTCAGCGAATAAAAGACAGATTAGTAAAAAATAAACGGGTTAAAAACGTATATGACATAATAGAGTGGTAAGAGGAAAAGAAAAAAACCCATGATATATGTTGTAAAAAAATTAAAATATTATTAAGAAGAAAAAGAATTAAATATGATTTAAAAAATCAAATATCATTAAAAAAAGTTTACTATTCATGCAAACTTTAAATTCATATGTATAACTAGTTGATGCCCCATCCGCGTTGTGAGGCGATGGCCGAATAATTCTCAACCAATTAAAGAAACAGTCATATAGTTTTGCTAGGAAAAAAACTAAAACGATGAGAAGACCGTTATTTGAGCACAGGGAAAAACAGTAATTTGTCAGAACTAATGAGTGAGTGTTATGCAGCTCATTGACACGGAAAACAATTAAATCGAGTCAACCGATTAAAACAAAAAAGTTTTATAGTTATGCTAAAAAAACCAAAACAATGGCAATACTGTAATTTTTAACTAAGGGCAATGTTGTATTTTTTACTGTGGTAAAATATTAATTTTACAAAAGCTAAAGTGATGGCAAGAGTGTAAATTTGTAGTAGGGGCAATATCGTTGTGTGAATTTGAACTAAGGGCACAATCATAATTTTTGGTTAGAGGAAATATATAATTTTATTTTGAAGTGAGTGCAAAACTTTAATTTTGAGTTGGGCGCAAAATCATAAATGTATTTTGAATTGGGAGCAACATGATAATTTTTAATGAGAACATATTTTTATTTTGAACTGGGGGGGTAAAAACGTAATTTTGAGCTACGGGCGAAATCGTAATTTTGAACCGAGTGAAAAATCGTAATTTTTAGCTGAGAACAAAAGCATAATTTTAAACGGGGCAAAAACGTAATTTTAAACTGGTGGTAAAAACGTAATTTTAAAGTGAGTATAAAATAATTAACTGATTGGTCCAATGGAGAAGTGTCAGGAAGTTATGTGACACTATTCCCCTATTGGAAACTAATGGCAAAACTGTAACTTTAAACGGGGCAAAAACGTAATTTTGAACCGAGTGCAAAATTTAAAATTTTAGCTTGGAGCAAAAGAGCCATATTATTTTTAACTATGGGCAAATAGGTAATTTTGAACTAATGACAAAATCATAATTTTAAAACGAGGATAAAATCATAAATTAATTGGGCCAATAGAGAAGTGCCATGTAGGTAGGTGTCTGACACTATTTCCCTTGCCGCCCCTTTCCTCCAATCAATGGGAAGCACTATTACCATCGACGCTTGCTTTTGTTGTATTTAGGAAATGATGGTAAAGTATATTCGTGGATGAATATATTATAAATGATGGTAAAGGATATTTGTGGATGTTAATTTATGGTATGACCAGATACGTTTGTGAATGCTACAGACAGATTAAGGCCTCACCTTCAACATATTCAAATCAATCTTTATTCTTTAATTTTCTACTTAAATAAATTACTTAAATGGTCCTTTATGTTAACAAATTTACACAATCAGTCCTTATTTACAAACTGACTTAACTGTGTTATGATTTTTGGACTGAAATAGCACATTTCCAGAACGTCGGGGAGGAAAATGGCGCATTTTTGAAAAATGGACTGAAATGGGCAAAGTGACCAAACCACAGGGACGAAAATGGCAGTTAACTCGATTTTAATCCATCCACTGAAATGTAAAACATAAAAATCATATTTAAATCAATCTACTTCAAATAAAAATAAACGTCATCCAACCAAAAAAAACTAAATAAATTGAAATTTTGGACCCTAATAAGTCATAACCAAATCGTGATCCACGTGAACCTCCCTGCATATCGTAATGTCAACAAACCTGTGCAAATTTACAAATTTTAAAGTGTATAATAAAATGTCTCTTAAAACCCGACAAACCATAAACATAGTTTTTTTTTTATATCAAGGGAAACTGGGATTTATGTGATACTACCGGTTTAAAGAGAACATCTTTAGAAATGTGAGCACAAAGTCAAAACATTAATAATTAATATTAATATTAATAATTGGAACAAATAGTAAAAAGCACGATTGTGTCTTTTACTTATTCAAAGACAAGATACACCAACTTCAAACCCAACTAAGGGGGTGTTTGGGTGGAGTTTTTTTAAAATTAACAAGTCAAAAAGTCATTTTCAAAAGTCACTATTTGAGACTTTTCCAAATGACTTATTAACCTATCGGCTATAATAAGTTAATAAGTGATTTTCAAACTTAATTCCAAACACCCCTTAAAATAGGATGCACATACGTACCTATTATAAAAATAGATATAGAACATAAGGATAAATTTAAGCCTCTATGGCGTTCTATACTTCATAAGCATCATATAAAAGTTCATCAGTGTTTCGCTCCCGGGGATTACATCCTTAAGGGCTTCATGGGACCACATGCGGTTTGTCCATTCTAGCAGTTTTGGGGTTCTAGCTTCATCAAATATCTTAAATTCGTTATGTTTTTCAACAAACTTGTAAGATTAAATATATTATGTATTAATATTTAATCTAGTAGCCATATAATCATTTACATTATATAGATCAAAATATATAACAATCCTATTATTTAAATTAGTTGGTAATTGTTGATGGACCATATTACCCTTATTAACTAATTAGGGTTTCCTCCTGGGTGCTTATATAAGGAGAATTATGTGAAGGTTAAGGGGTTAGACAGTTACACATTAGAAACACCCCATTAGTCATAACATCAATTTCGACCTCCCTCTCCAATACCGATCCCCTTATCGGTTTTACTTAGCCACCATCATCAGTCAGCACCCTAAGGAGGAACCAGACCAAGATGACAATCATGTCAACCTTAATGGCTGCGTCTCCACTGCTGGATTCTCTACTAACCTATGCTGATACAAACAAAGGTATGTTTTCATGTTTTCCTTTATGTTTAAAACAGAACTGAACCAACATGTGGTATCAGAGCATATGTTGATTAGTCAGTTCTGTTTTCGTATCCATAATTCTGGGATTGAAACTTGGAAAACGGATTATTTTCTTTATAATTTTCAAAACCGTCACAGCCGGTTTCGAGTCATGAAGATCGACTCGAAATCATGATTTTCGGAAAAAGATTAATGATATGTTCATTCGGAATTAACTTGTTTATGTTTAGCCGAAATCTGTTTAGAAAAAACTATTAAAATTCGGGTTTCGGGTTCCAGAATCATGTTTTATGTTTTAGGGTTCATAATGTTCTTAGTTAAAATTCGAAATTTCCCTTATGTTTTGGAATGTGTTTTGAATTGTATAATGTTTTTCCTAATTTGATCTTATTTTATCTAATAAGTTATTTTCGAAATATGTTAATGAGATAAACAATTATGGTTTCGAAATTTACTGATAAAATTAGATCAATAATAAAATAGGAAACTATATCACAATTCTCAATTTTCGAATTTTCGGTTATGATATCACAATTAACAGCTGTTAGCGAGGTTGCTACTCGCAACCATGAGGTTGCTACTCGCAACCATAACGTCATCACTCGCAACCATGAGGTTGCTACTCGCAACCATTACGTCATCACTCGAGACCATGAGGTTGCTACTCGCAACCATAACGTGATTAGTCGAGACCATAGTTGCGACTCGCAACCATAACGTGATTAGTCGAGACCGTAGTTGCGACTAGCAACCATAACGTGATTAGTTCGATCCGCGCTAACAGGTGGTTTGCTATTAAATAAATGGTTTTGTAATTTACTTAGTTAATTAATAAGGATCAAATAATGTTTTACAAAACCAAAATGGCTTTACTTGAATGAGCTTTTGATATATCATTTCTGGCCAAAGCTGACTTGATACATCTACTTATTATTCAAGTATTACGAAAGCTATGTTGTGTATGCATCATAAGCATGAATGTCTTAATTTCTGGCCAAAGCTGATTTAATTCATTCATAGATGGCATACTCAACAAGTGCATAACTAAAGTGATTGTTTCAATTTCTGGCCAAAGCTGATTTGTTACAACCATTTTGCACATATGCTTAAATGATTACACTTCTGCCCAAAGCTGTTTTGTTTTCGTTTAAGTAGAATTTTTTTAGCTATAGTCTATTATTTTGATGTTAGTAATAGACATATCACAATCTCTTCACATAAATGATCCTTAGCTTAATGATCCTTAATTAGTTTTTTATGATCATTTCGTCTGCCTTGTTCTTATTACCCATAATGTTACTCACTATAATTTTTCTTCTTTATATCAATATCTCATCCACTCTAAATTTTTAAACCTAAAATGTTTGCTTTATTTAAAGTTTCTATTAGAATTAGCTCTTAAATTAAATCCTTGATTATTTCCTAAGACACGATAATCCTATTGCTCTCTTCTGATAAAGATTATAAAGAAGAAAGTTAGAGCATGATGAATAGGACAAATCGAATATGATGTCTATTATGATAATCAAGAACTCTCTAACGTAAATGCTATCACTAAAGTCATTCCAGATTACGTCTTTCTTGAGACTAATCTTTATTTATGGAATAATCACTAGAACTCCTAAGATGCATGCCTTAATTTGAAACTCTAAACTATAAAGTTAAGTGGTATATGTGAATACATTATAATGTACAAAACCATGACCCATAAAGTTAAGGGCTTACGCATGGAAATAAGTACATTTTTCCAGTACATTACATACTAAGATTTTCACTTGTACAATTTGATGCATTATAAATCAACTACAACACTCTAAAGTACCAAAGTACAATGAGTGTGTTGATAAGCAACATATGTACAAAGAAATAAATGTTTGAAGCTGGAAAATAAGTTGTTGCTCACCTTACAACCACTTAAAACGTTTAAAGAGGATTGTTCTAAGGTCCATAGACAAATTACAAGTGCTAATTCCAACATTAAGGTTCTTCAAGGGAAAATCTCACTGCATAATTATGTCATTAGGCTAGACATAAGCAACGAGACTATCCATTATTCTAAAGAACAGTTGGGTAAATTAATTAGATAGTCACTTACTAATGATATTTAAGTCTGGTAATTTCAATATTCCAATTAACACATGATTAGTTGACTCTAGTTCCATACGTTTCCTTACCAGAACTCGACAAATAACTAACACGAGAGTTAGTGACAAAATTAAATGTTAAGGCTATAAGAACCATAATAAGCAGTCTTCTAACAAAGCTTTTCGATACATTACATATTCTGATTATTAATCAGAGTACAGTATCATTACTTAGGCTATGTCATGAAGGTTGTGAGGTTTGCATAGTCAACATAAAGTCACACTTATCTTCAACTCTCATCTTATTTGTTCTAACCATCTGGATTGAAACATTATTAAAATGAAACTAGATGATACCTTACATTTGTCATCATGCAAATGAGAATTTGACAAAAGGAAAATGAGATTTATAAATTTCATCCATTATAACCAAACTTTATGAGAAATCATGACATGGTTAGTGAGGATGATTATTCATCTAATCTCATTCTAAGTGATTTTAAATCATGACGTTAAAGCCCTAAGTATTACTTGGCTTAAGGAATAAGTATGGGTCCATCATAAGTCATTCATTGACATTCGTGGAACTTATTTCAAATGGAATATTCAGACATAATTCATTTATCATTTAAAAGACTATCAACTTGTATCTAAATTCTGTCGCATATGGCACACGTTCTTAGAAGAAATCTATTCATATATATATACTTAATAAGATTTCTATTAGATATGTCCCTAAACTTTCTTAGGATATTTGGACATTAAAGAAATCAAATAAAGTCTAACGTATATATGATAGGTTCCCACGTCATGTAGCTCATTGAAACTTCTCTTATAGCATTCTAGAGACATTAAAGATCAGTGGGAGCATTAAGTGTTTTAATAATAACTTGCAATAGTTGCAAGAGGTGGGGAGTGAAAATTTTACATTACCTCAATTTGCACCTCTTGTACAAGACACCGCTCCATCACGACACTGTTCTATCATAACTTGTCTCCTTAAAATCTAATGCTACTCTTACAAAAGTTTCATAGTTGCTTAATTGTGGGCACACTTATATTTCTTACCTAAACTAACATAATCCTCAACAAGAGAAATCACAACGACTAACGTCATTAATTTGTTTTCTCTATTAGAATTTGTTGGTCGTTAAGCATTGACCCTAAGCATGCTGAGTTCCTAAAGATTCCTAAGGTCAGTGGGAGCAGTAAAAGTCCTTATTATGATTTGCAAGGAATACAAGAGGCGGGGGGAAGAATGTCATTAAATTTCATTCCAAATTTAACTCCGATTACACCTCTTGTACACCATACTGCACCAACTATTATAAACTTAGAATGAAAATGATAGCAACCTAATCAAGAGCTAATCCATAAAACTGAAACTTCTAATGAACCCAATAATCAACTCAGGAGGTCATCTAGGTTTAAAAGCCTACTAATTTTGATGATTACATAACCTCCCTAACTGAAGTTGAAATGGATTTTGGAAATGTTTACTGATCCTATCTCTTCAAATTAAGCCATTAGTGTCAATCAATATTCTTAATGGAATAAAACAGTTTTCTAGTAAGACTGATTTTATGTGTTCGTATAACGTTTGGGATTTGATTGAATTACCTAAGAGTGTTCATAACTAAATCAAATCCTAATATAAACGTTAAGACACTAAGAAGCATGATTGATTGTCAAAGGTTATACTCAGGAAGAGATAAATTATGAAAGAGTTTTTCTTACCTATCTAAAAAAAAAAAAAAAAAAAAGATTTCTTTCAGGATCATCACTGTTCTAGTAGCTTATAATAGTTTAAAGCTACATTAGATGAACATTATAAACAATTTTTCCATAACAAATGGCTGACACATTTACATGTTCATTAGATAACAACCTAAAGTTCTAAATTGAAGGTTAAAGAACACTTTATTTGTAAGCCAATAAAATCCATGTATGGGTTAATGCAAACATCATAATGTGATGAAATCTTAACGTAATTATTTTCATCAACAACCAAGTGGATTAATGTACCTACCTCAAAATGAGTGGGAGCAACTAAGATAAACTTGTCTATATAGATGACATTCTTTTGACAAGTATGTGCTACATAAGTCAAAGTATCGTTAACACAAACTTTGATATAATAAATCTCAGAGATATCTCTTACGTGATTGATATCATAACATACTGAGATAGACCCAATGGGATATTAGTTCTGTTCCATAAGTTTAACCTTAAATGGGTCCTTACATATGTAACAAATAATACTGCTCTCCTTTAGAGGATAATAGGATAAGTGAGATTATTTATTTACGCTTCATTAATTAGAAGCCTTATGTAAGTTTAAGTCTATACTCGTTTAGATATTACTCACATTGCAACACACTAGATATGTCTAGATTATTGTGAAGCATCTAATGGAGTATTACAATATCTTTAAAAGGAAACGAGAGGCTATAATTTGAAGAAGAAGTGAGAATTAAAAAAAACCGGTTTATTACTATAACTTTGAGATATTCAAAGATGATAAAATGTAATTTCGGGTATATTCTTATGTCAGCAGACAAAACATATCTCATGGAGGAGTCATAATGCACTGATATTGACAACTTAAGTTATAACGACATAATATAGTCACTAAATGTTGTTGGAAATATATCAATAGACTCATAAGTTTATTAACTCCATATAATTAATGTTTTGAAGACTTAGTGTGATAAAGTCAGCTACCATAACTCCTTGAACAGTAACAGTTCAAGAGGTGCTGCATTAAATTTCGATACACAATTAATATTCGTTTATGAACGAATTGAGGAAACTAAGTTTTGTATCGAATACATTCATGATATGCTTAAGGATCCTATAACTGAATGGTTATTACCCATAAGTCTTATTAAGAGAGCTCATAGACGGGTATTAGTTAATGGCCATGCGCAACTGCATATCGTACTATGAATGACTAAGTATTAGTTAATTTTCCTCATCAGTTTGATTTTGTACGTCTCTAAGAATATGTCAAGTCGACATAATGGCATATAGACAAATAAAGTTACAAATCAAACAAAGGGCTTATGCGTATTTTGATCATGACGATTAGGTTTTAAATTAAGGCTATAGTATGATTAATGGGGGTCCTGAGTCGCATAATGATTCAACGGCTGTATTTTTCTGCTATAGTACTTGTTTAAGGCTAAAATGAGTGTTAACTCCTGATCAGGCTTATCTAATACTCATAGTAAATGATTACTCGGCTAAGTGGGAGAATGTAAGATTAAATATATTATGTATTAATATTTAATCTAGTAGCCATATAATCATTTACATTATATAGATCAAAATATATAACAATCCTATTATTTAAATTAGTTGGTAATTGTTGATGGACCATATTACCCTTATTAACTAATTAGGGTTTCCTCCTGGGTGCTTATATAAGGAGAATTATGTGAAGGTTAAGGGGTTAGACAGTTACACATTAGAAACACCCCATTAGTCATAACATCAATTTCGACCTCCCTCTCCAATACCGATCCCCTTATCGGTTTTACTTAGCCACCATCATCAGTCAGCACCCTAAGGAGGAACCAGACCAAGATGACAATCATGTCAACCTTAATGGCTGCGTCTCCACTGCTGGATTCTCTACTAACCTATGCTGATACAAACAAAGGTATGTTTTCATGTTTTCCTTTATGTTTAAAACAGAACTGAACCAACAAAACTTTGTCCAGCCGAGAAAACATCCAAGAACAACATCTAGATATCCCACATCATCTCCACCAAAATAAGGCTTCCCATTGCTAAGTTTTACAAATGCTTCTTCCAATAACTGAGATCCTTTGATTATTTGTTTCTTTATCGCTTCTTTTCCTTCTTTCCCTGGTGTTTTCCTCAAATCTTCGTACAATGGGAAAAACTGTAGAAAATTTTGATAAATATAAACGTAAATACGAATCGACTGGGTAATTAAAATATTCATTATTAAGTTGTAGGGTATGGAGAGGGGCTCAATTGTGCCATGTCAACAACACCTTAACTCCACGTATGTACACCAGCGCCACATATGCAATGGACACCTCCTAACAACCAAGGTATATGTTAAAACCCACAATAGTATTGGGGGCGCTATTGTGGTATTGCATGTTGTAGAGGTGCTATTGATAAAAAAAAAAGTTGTTGAGGTGGATGTATGATGACACCCTTTACCCTTCAGCTTTAGTGAAATTATATTTCAGTTAAACAAGAAAATTTTTAATTTTCTTTGACAGAAAATCAAAAGAAAAGGATTCTCAATATGACAACTTTATATAAATTCAAATAAAAAAATATCAAATTCTCTGTAATCAATGTAGACAAGAAAAGATTCTCAATATAACAATTTCATATAAATTCAAATAAAAAAAATATCAAATTCTCTGTAATCAATGTAGACATTAATGTTGGCCCTCCAAAAAATAAATAAACAAATAAATACATAGGTATTAATAGGTAAAATACGCCTTAAAGGTGGAAATACGATAATTCATTTCTTGTAATGTAATTTCTTAAACCATACATCCATCTTATTAATAACTTATACAAACTTAGGGCATGTTTGGCTAAACTTTTCAAAACAACTTATTGGCTTATTGACTTATCAAAAAGCCAATAAGTTGTTTTTGTGTTTGGCTAAGCCAAAAGTCCTTTTTGAAATGACTTTTTGCACAGAAGAAAAATGAGGTTTCAAGAAGTCACAATATTGTGACTTCTTGGCCAGCTTTTAACTTTTCAAACTACAAATTACCAATATACCCCTTCTTTACCCCCTTATATCTAAAAGAATTCTCATTTTAGTCATTTTACATCAATAAGCTAATCCAAACACTTTTTTTAAAAACTCATTTTCAAAAAGTCCTTTTCCCAAAAGTCAATTTCCAAAAGTCCTTTTTAACTATAATAAGCTTAGCCAAACATGCCCTTATTGTAAATTCGATACAATCTAAAAGGTTTAGAAAAAGAGTTGCATTCTTAAGAAAAATAAAAAGACGCAACTATAAAAGAGCTTACGTAGACAACTAAAAAATAATAATTCAAATCTTATCCCAACATATGAAAGATGGGGTAGACATCGAATGATGGTGAAAATGCAACACCATTATTTTGGACCTATTAATTTATGAAGACTACCGGTACTCGCTAGACAGATGCGTAGCTTTCAATGGGCCGGGAGGGGGGTTCACTCAGTAGTGTTATGTATGTATGTTTCGTATAGAATTTTTTAGGTATATACGTTTTCAATCCCTCGGTTTTATAAAAAAAAATTACTTATATAGAATTTAGGTCCTGTGACTTCCGACCCCCCGGTGGAAATTTTCAAGCTTCGCCACTATCGCTAGAAACATCATTTTTTTCTTTTAATTTATTGACTGTTTTAATATTTATAACCGATTACAAATAAAAAAAAATCATGGATGTAATTAATATGAAAATAAATACATTGATATTTTTTGCTGAATAAATGTAATATAAATTTAATTCAAATTTTAGTGTTCAACAACATTAGTTTGCTTGTAAAAACCATGTTAAATGCTTCCGAAAATCAAATGACATACCTTGGTGTCGAGGTAGTTAGCCCAAAATCGGTTATCAGCTCGAGCCAAAGGGTCCGAGGGGAGGATTGGGTGGACATCTGAATAGATTTCATCGAGGTACTCGATTATGATAAGAGACTCGGGAATGGGTGGTTTGTTCGCATGGATAAGAACCGGTACTTTCTTATAAACCGGGTTGGATGTCAACAGAAGCTCGCTTTTGCAAGCGAGATTTTCGTCTATGTACTCATACTCAATAGACTTGAGGTTGAGAACGAATTGAACCCGGTTCACATAAGGACTTGGAGGGGTTCCAAGAAGCTTAATTTCACTGTTTTTTCTCATTGCAAGAAGAGATGATGAACACTTAAGACAAACATGGTCACATATATATACACAAAAGCAAATTACATATACCCCCCAATATTTCTAAAAATGACAAAACTTACCCTTTATGAATGAGTAATTGTACTTGTTTTGCACTCCTGGTAAATAATTAGGTACCTTGTCTTGTAAAAATATTGAAAGTTGTAATATGCAAAAGAATACTGAAACTTGTTTTGCAGTATCGATATTGCAAAAATATCGAAAAATACTGAAACGGACTCGTATCGAAACCAAAAACCATAAATATGAATACATGTAATGGCTAGGGATGACAAGTATACCTGAGCCCGATGGGTATACCCGAAACCCGAAGCATTTGGATGGGTATACCCGATAGCCGACAGGTATTGGGGCGAGTATGGGTATGGAAAAAACATATTTCGCGGTATGGGACAATTATGTGATTAGATGATACCCGACCCGATTGTCCGAAATATATACCCGTTTACCCGAAATATATACCTGCAAACTTTTAAGTATTCATATTTGTTAGTAATATTTCATTCTTATAGCTTTATTATTTGAAAAATAAATTTTTATTTGAAATATATATTTTGATAACATTATTCATATTTATTGTGAAATGCAAAATTATTTTTTGAGATTAATTTTATAATATATATATATATATATATAAATATATTAAATATTATTATGGTGATACTGATATGTATTTATTTATCATAATATATATATATATATATATATATATATATAGATTTTTCAAACATAATATTATAAAGGAAAGTAAATAATAAATATAATATATATACATGAAAATCACAACAGGTATACCGGATATCTATGGGTATACCGGATACCTGACGGGTAAATACCCACCAAATACCCCCACGGGTAATGGCCCGAGTGTGAGACAAGATTTTATAACTGAATATGGGTATGAGATTAGCCATACTCACATACCCTACCCATTACCATCTCGAGTAATGGCACCGATCTCATTCGTCAGGCATCGGTTCCATATTTGGTTTGGTGTCGGTAACGCCCTCGTATTGAAACCGCAAAAATCATTAATATGAATACATGTAATGATAAAACTTGCCCTCTTGGCTCTAGGTTTGAGTAATTCCATTTTGCACTTGTTTAGGACTTTTGTGGCCGACAATCGTACGAACAGAGAAATAATAAAAGAAAAAGATCTGAGACCAAGTGTGTCCCCCCTTTATGGGCCGTCGCACACCGCCCCCTTGGGGCCCGTCTCGGCACTTCCGTCGGGATAGAGACGTTGGAGACGGGGCGATTTTTTGAATTGGTAGGCCCCCCTAACGGTAACTTTCAACATTTATAAAAAAAAAAAAAAAAAATTCACCCCACCAATATAAATTAAACCACTTTTCACCCCACTTTTTTACCAAATACTTCCACTTTTCTCCCAATTTTATAAAAAATCCTCTCCCAACCTTGAAAAAATTATGGATCCCTACAACCCAAATAATCCCAACTCAAGTTCACACCCGTTTTCGTCACCCGGCTACACACCCGTAATGGACAACTCTTTTGCGGGTTACCAACAAATGCCCAACGCTTTCAACCAACGAAACCAATACCCGTTCAACCCAATGCAAATGCAGCAACCCAACATGCCGTTCAACCAAATGCCATATCAAATGTAGCAACTAATGCAAAACCAGCTAAATATGCCATATCAACCACCGCCACAAGCACATACAACACAAATCGAGGAACAAGATGATGACGTAGAGGTTGTGCCAGAAACGCAACCTGAACCTTCAAAAAAGAAAAATACAAAGGGAAAGGGTAAAAAAGAAGACGCAGCCGCCAAACAACAACAAAATTGGTCAAAAATTGAGGAAGAGGCGTTGGCAAAGTCATATATTAACTCTTCAACGTCTCCTATAATCGGTAAAATATTATTATTGTTATAAAATTATTTTTGTACATTATATTATTATTGTTATTAAATATTATTTGTACATTATATTATTATTGTTATTAAATATTTATTTGTACACTATATTTTTCTAACAAAATATTATTATTATTGTTACTAACTTGTAGGTAACAATCAACAAAGCGATGGGTTTTGGCAAGAAGCCCTTGATATATTCCACGCGCTTATGGAACAAGGCGAGTACAGAACCATTGATTCTATCAGCTCCAAGTGGCGCAAGATGAATACGTTGATCCAACGCTTTTGTGTGTTTTATAACACAACGCTCGCCAACAAACCGAGTGGGTGGAACCACGAAAATGTTTTCAATGAAGCGTTGCGTTTATACGAAAATGGGAACAAAACTTCTTTCCCACATGTCCGTGCTTGGCAAGTTGTAAAGGATCAACCAAAATGGAAGGAAACTCGAAATGAGGTTGCAAACGCGAAACGAGCAACGAAACGGTCTAAAACTTCCGAGTCAGGAAGTTATAGCGTTGGAGGCTCAACCGGTCGTTGCCAAATAAATATCAACGACGAGCCCGACTATGAGGAGGAGCCGATTGAAGATGGAGAACGTCCCCCAGGAAGGGACAAAAGTAAAAAGATATCAGCTGAAAAAAAGAAACAAGCCGCATCAGGAAGTGGTGGTGGTTCGAAGTTAGAAGGTATTATGGCCGAGTTGAAAGCATTCAACCAAACCTTTACCGAGACGCAAACCGAGAAGGTAAAGGTGAAAAAACAACTAGGTGAGGAGAAGCTAAGGAAGCAAGAAGAAGCGCAGCAGTTGGAGGAATGGAAAATAATGACCAACGACCTTAGCGAATATCCACCGGAAGACCGTCCAATTTTACAAATGATGAAGGAAAAAATTAGGAAAAAATGTAGTGGAGGAGTGTAGTTTTTTTTCTAAATGTAACTTTATGTTTTTTTAAGTGTGTTTTTTTTTATTTAAATGTAACTTTAGGTTGTTGTTTTTTTAGGTTTTATTTAAATGTAACTTTTTTATTTTTATTTACTTTGTTTTCATTAATTAATTAAATCAAATAAATAAAATAATAAAAAAATGGAGGAGGAGCATCCACCACACCCTTAGGTAGTCCCCAAGGGGATGCTCCTCCACCAATGCTTAGTTGGCGCCTACGTGGCGGGTAGTCTCCAAAGAGACTATCATCCCCATACTCTTTGGTCTGACTTCTACTAAATAATTAATTAATTATGCTGTCTTGTAAAAAAAAATATTTATATAGAAACTAGTACCGGAGACCACGCTTTGCAGCGAAGTCGTAGGGGATGATAACGAAAATGCATTTGTTACATGATATATTATTGACCATGCAAACTTTAATCTAAACGACGGGAAAATAAACAATCAACACAGCTAAGTAAACATGTCTAGAGTCTTAGTGATAGCTTTAACTATAATAAGGTAAATATACAAAATAATTAGATTTGTTACCTGGTATATTGATTATTAATACAGATCATGTAGACTTTAATTTAAACGACAATAAAATAAGCAAACAACACGATTAGGTAAACATGTTGAGAGTTAAAAGTTAGTCTTAGTTATAATAACTTAAATAAATAATAAATACATAAAATAAAGATAAAAGAACAAATATTTGTTTAAAAAATAGTAATAATAACTTTATCAAACTTGAAAAGCTATATGATAACTCTATTAAACTTTGGGAGTACAAATCTACTCAAGCTCAGGGTATAAACGTAAATCGTTTATAAAAAATATATTAGTGTTTAGAATGTCATATGATAAGTCTATTGAAGTTAAGGGTTATAAATGTAAACTAATCAAAAACCAAAGACCAAAAAAACAAAGATATTGTAATAGTGCAAGTAAAACAGACCAATTGAATATTAGAAGTGTTTACGATTGTATTTGTTTGTATATAGAATTAACCAAATACTAAGGGGTAGTTTATATAAAATTAATCCATCTTCTAGATTAAGAATGCCGACTCCTTTTACTATTTGCATCAAGTGATCTGACATTAATAAATTCAAATTTGTGTTGTTCTTGTATAACTTCTGATATATAATGTTTTATAAAAAAACGAATATGGTTTTGTGATGTGCTTATTTTTATCTACGTTTTGATATAAATTTTATAAAAAACGGAGCCGTATCAAATATAACGTTTTATAAGTCGTTATAAAATTTTATATTCGGTTTTTTTTTTATAAAATTTATACCAAAACGTAGATAAAAATAAGCACATCACAAAACCGTATTCGTTTTTTAATAAAACATTACATATCGAAAGTTATAAAAGAAAAACATAAATTTAAATTTATTAATGTCACGTCACTTAACGTAAATAGTAAAATTTTGAGTGTAAATAGAATCACTCTTGGGCAAATACTAAATGTCATTAGTGGGTCACCAAACAAAAACTATTAGCTTTTTAAAGTGTGTGTATTTCAAATTATGGGACCTTCAAGTTATTTTGGTTTTCTAATTTCATACAACTAACGCCGGCCTATATTTGACTTTCATATAACTCAGCTCGTAATATTTTTTAAGTTAAGAACAGAGCGTAATTGTGAACAAATGGTAGATGTTAAAAGAATATAATTATACTTACTACAAGCATTTGTGCTCATTTGTGCAGCAGGGCAAATGCTACATGGCAGATCCACTATTTGAGTGAGAGACGTGCAAAATCTCTAGTCGTTAAGGAGAACGCAAACCCAATAAATACTAATTATATTATTAATAATTACATATAAGTATTTATATCCAAAGTATATGAAAAATATAATCTATAGCCGTCATATATCTTGTTTCTCACTTTTAACTATTTTCCGAACCTGTTTCACTACATATGGTTAAAAGTGTCTGTTTATATGAATATAACTCAATGATTGGCCGGTGATTATTGAGTCCTATACAAAGTGTATAGTCGTACTATACGGGTTGCATAGGGGCACCATGTGTGTCCAATATATTTTTAAATTAAAATCTTGAAAAAAAAAGTGGGGGGTATGAGGATACTGGTGGCGTACAAAAACCGAAGTGCTATTCTTTTTTTTAGAACGACAAATCACTTTATATATAAATATAAAGAGCCAACAAAAAACTATGATACAAAACAGAACAAGAAAACAACAAGCTAATACAAGAAAGGAAAAACAACGAGTTACATAATGTCTGACACATCAAAGTATCTTGTCAGCGGCTCATTTAATTGCAAATGGCCACGACTTAAGCCGGGGTGTAGGCATACACCTGACAGTTGCTGTCACACCCCCAAAATCCACACGCGGAGTATCACCGCTTGGAGGCGTAACTGACCAACTGCAATTATTATTATTATTTTATATTATTATTATATTATTAAGAGAATAACTTGTTAGCTAAAGAGTCTTTTTTGCTTTTTATCATGGTCACGAAAGTTTTTTCATTTTGTAAAGACCCGATTGATTTAATAACCTTTATTGAGGGATGGTTGAGCTGGTAGGTGCCACACTAGGGATAAGCTCGGTATCAAACCAGTACAGGTACCGTAAATCCTAAAAAATAGGTACTAGTATCGAAAATATCCGGTACGGTTGGTACGGGTATTTAAAGGTAAAAACCGGTAATTACCAGTACCGAAAACGCAAAATGTCAGTAAAGAAAATCGAGTTGCTTCTAAAAATTCGATGCCAGTACCGATTCCAAAACGTTACTCGATACCGTTTGCTTATTCCTATACCACACACTAACATTCTATCACCTGTATCCTAACCTCTCAATTTTAATATTTAGTTTTTTTTTTAATTTGTTTTTTTCTTTTGGCAATCACCTCCAATATTGGAATTTGGATGGCAAAAATTCGTTTCATTTTTTTACCATTTTATTATTCACTAAAAAAAGTATTTTAGTTTTTAGTTAATATATGTTTTTCTTAACATATGTGTCTACAACGATACAACGACGTATCTTTTCGTGTTTTCTGAATGTATCGCCATTAAATGCGTTTTTCTACGTTAAGATTTTAAAAACTAAACTGACGCAATGCGTTCGTTTTTTTAACCTCACCCCTTTCAACCTTTAAAACTGTCAGTTACACCCTTCAACTTTTAAAAACTTTGTAAAATGTCATTTTGACCCTCTTGAATTTTACATCATTATGTTTATGTCTTTGTCGGGTATAATTCAGATTGGTTTACGTTTCGACGTATTTTTTTTCAAAAATGAGTCATGTCAAATACAATACATTTTCATTGGACATTATAAATTCGAGTTGTTTTATGTTTCATGAGCCATGCCAAATATAATACGTTCGCATTGCTTATTTTACATTTTCGATTGGCCTACGTTTTGGGGGGTTTATGCACATTTTAGTATAAATTCAAGTTGATTTACAACTCGACGTAATGACCTTTTGACCCTATTGAGTTTTACGTGCTTATTTTTATGTACGTTTTGGTATAAATTCAAGTTGATTTACGTTTTGACGTATATTATTTTGAATATGAGTCATGCATAATACGTTTTGTGCGTATTTATATGGATGTTTTCCGTTGATCTACATTTGATCGATAAACAAATACCAAAAAAATCAGTACGCTAAAATTACGTTAAAAAAACCGACCCCGCAACGCGCGGTCATCAATTCTAGTTACAGTAATTATATATGTAACGAATAACTTTTCCAAATTAACATATATCTTTCTAATATCATTCACAAATCAATGCAATCTAAAACTTCATAAAAAACGGTAGTAAATTTTCTCGTGCTGTATTATAATTGAATAAATTAAAACTTAAAAGTTTCTAACGAAAGGGGTTTTGTCTTTGGTAGATTAGGGTTTGCAATTCAGAAAGGGGTGGCGGCGCAGCTTGTTGCCCGTCTACCTTCTGTTTTGATGTAACTTGACAAGTATGAATAACGAAAGTTATTTGTATATCATAAAAAAAAATCCATGTATACTCAACACGACTCATATAAATAACAAACAATACATATAATACCATTCACTAAAAATGAGTTTGTTGAGCATGACCTCAGAAGGATCTATATACACAACAGGAATTACATCGATAATATATTTTTGTGTTATATTGTATTTGACACTTTTTTGTTTCATGTGTCATCTACGTATCCAATACTTGATGGATCGGTTTTCGAACACTTTCTGAAAAATAGAAGTATTAAAAAGGTTCTTGATACCATCCCTAGGGCTGTAAACGAACCGAACGAACACGAACGAGGCCTTGTTCGTGTTCGTTCGTTAAGGAAATAAATGTGTTCACGAACGGTTCATGAACACTTACCGAACGAGATTTTATGTTTGTGTTCGTTCATTAAGGAAATGAGTGTGTTCACGAACGGTTCACGAACACAAGCGAACACAAATAAATTTGGCGAACGCGATGAATGATAAAGGTGGATGGCCCAAAGAGTAGCACTAGAAATTGATTCCCTTATTGTGGAACGGAGGTAGATCATATTCGTCGATGTAAATAACGAGAAAAGAAAGGGGAATTGTGCATAAACATGGTGAAAGAGGGTTTCCTAGTTTAATTGTTAGGGTAATGATATAAATAAAAGTTTAATAGTATAAAAAGTATAGATAAAATATATGAAACTATAAAAATCTTTAATTAAAACACGAACATAAATGAACGCAAATGAACGAATGTTCATGAACACCTTACCGAACGTTCACGAACACAATTGAACGAACGAGACATTTGTTCATGTTCGTTCATTTAACTAATCGAACGGAATTTCTTGTTCATGTTCGTTCGTTTATTAAACGAACGAACATAAACGAACTTCCCACCGAACGGCTCACGAACTATTCGCTGAACGTTCGGTTCGTTTACAGCATCCCCTCCAAGACCACTGCTTTCAAAAAATGAGAATATAATATTTTAAATTTAAAGATATGATTCAGACATGACGTCAAGAATGACACACCCCACTATTTTATGTGGCCAGATTTAACTCTTATAAACGTGTCTTTTGGTTTCCTTCTAGATGCTCCAATAATTCAGTTAATGAGGTTGTAAGGTATGGTGACGCTTATCCCTAAGGGATGGGCCGCTACGTCACCCGTCACGTCACCGAAAGTGAGGATGGGCCTAAAGGGGATGGACCAAGGGGGTGAAGGATGGGGCTAAATATATATATGTATGTATGTATAGTTATGTGTGTGGAAGAGTGGCCCTTCGCAGGCGTCGACTGGGTGACAGAGTGGACGGGACGGCCATGAGGGGGGCGGTGTGGGGGTGCGGCGCCGGGGCTTGCCGGGGCAGGGCCGGCCCCCATACCGGGTAGTCTGAGGAAAACACTAAACTTATCATAAGACACATATTGTATAGATTTTGTTAAAAATAATATCTTAATATTTCAGTTTTATATTTTATATCTTACATTTGTTATTTCTTATTTTATCTTACATATGAGATGGCTTGCTGACGGGCTTATGGAGATTAGAAGGCCCAGTTATAACGGACAATCTGGACCACATGGGTGCCGCTTTGGGATCTTTACTGGATTACTGGATTCTATTGGGCTTAGGCGAACATGGGCTGGAAGTCTTGGATCTGGTTGGTGTCATAGGGCTTTGGAAGTAATGCGCTATATATATATTGATGTTTCATGTTGAGTGGTAATAACAGAGTAGATATTTCGAAGTTCCAAAGACTTCATATCTCTTGAGTCTTCTTCCTCTCACTTAGGGTTTTCTTTGATCTGGTTGTTTCTTATGATCGTGTGTTGAGAACTCCTATTCATTGCTTAGATCAGAAAGTGCAGACCATCATGTTGATGGTCTGCGTGTGAGTTGAGATGTAAGACCCTAACACGTATTTGACAAAAGTCGCAGCGGAAATTCGTGCCATAAAATTTCTTTCATTACAAACGTCTTAGCTTACTTGAAAGTCCTTTTTAAAATAACTCTTTTACGAAACATAAGCATAACTTCTGTTTGCTAAGGTACATAATCAATTATTCCCGTACAATCTATCTTGTGACCCGGTCTTCGATCTCTATTCCTCGTGATAATCGTCCGTGATTTGTACAACCTGCACTCACCACATTCATTCATAACATTAGGACACATTATATATATACAAGATTCATATATGTACACTTCCCGTTCAATTATATATCTATCTTTAAGCATTACATCCACATATCCATTCCCTGGTGAGTCTTCAATAAAGTACCTGCATTAATGTTCATTCTCCAGGCACACTATTAATAACGTTAATCCTCAACGTATCGAAATCATGCATACATACACACTTACATTCATACATACACATCTACATACTTACATGCATTCATACATCTCTACATACACGCATACATACATACATACATACGTATCTTCATATATACGTAAACACACATCTACATACATACATACGTCCCTACGTCTCTACATACATGCATACTCACATACGTACCTTTATATATACATAAATACACATCTACATACGTACATACCCATATTTACACATTCAAGATCTTACCTAACCCTTATATACTCATACATACCTTTATGCTTACATACGTAGACATCCACATACATACATACCTCCCCACATCTTCACGTACATACATACACTCAGACGTACCTTCATACATACATATATATACACACCTACAGATGTACATACCCATATATACACATACAAGCTCTCACATACCTCTTACATAATCATACATTAATTACGTGGGTCTTAGACGTAGATTTATAACCTATAATCATCAAAGGAACGATCAGAATCATGTTTGGGAGGCCCGTCGTAGTCCACGGTTAACATACCGAAGCCCACAACCCATAAATCAACTTAGATAACAATTTTCAGCTTTTGGGACATGGGGAGGGCGTCGACGACGGCCCTTGGTTTATCGCGTCGCTAAAACATCGCGTAGACAGGTAAATAGCGCGTCGGAAGAAAACTGACTTTCTAGACCCCGTCGGCGATGCCCCTAAGGCCGTCGGCGAAGCCCTCTAGATTTTGCCTTTTTCTGCAGGTTCGTTTCGTCGTCCGTACGCACTAAAACGCACATAACTTTTGAACCGTTTACCCGTTTAAGCTCCCGTTTCTTCCTACATGATCGTAATTTGACATTCTATCATGTGAACTTGAAATCCCATATCCGGATTAAGGAAATTCTTAACTTACGCGCTATCGGCTTATTATTCATTTACGATTATTCGACCCGTTCATGTTTTCATCAAACATCTCATTCGTTTTAGCCCAAAACTTACGTGAACCTTATAACCATAATACTTTTACATTATCCGGAGTTTCGTACTTGGGGTTTACGCACCCGATACCCGGTATGCGTTAAACTCATTCATTTATTCAATTTTACGCAATCAGCTTAGTTAATCCAAGTTCCACTCACGAACTTGGTTACCCATTAATCCTAACTTACTACCGAGTCTTTTATTGATTAATCCGCGTCACCATTTCTCGGTTAGCGTACGTGTGTGCCATTCTAATCATTACCCGGTTATAATACCGTAGCCATTTATACACTTTATTCCGTTATAACTACAAAACTTCATTTTTGACTCGTTCGGTCTACTTAGCGAAAATAATAGATTTCATCCCACCAAAACCATACTTAACGTCAGACATCATGCTTAATTATCTATAACGCTACCTTACTTAAACAACTAAAAAGTGATTTCGGAAATCACTTATTTTATGCGACCATGCTCGTATCCGCTTCCTTTCTTCTTCTTGACCCGTTAACCTTCCGTGCTTGATTCCGTCTCAACATGATTCCTCTACTTTCATGTCATCGAAATTACATTCTTGTTAGCATACACGATTATACATGTTAACGATCATATAAATCGCATATTTCACATTTGACCTTCATCAGTCACTTTTAACAAACATAAGACATATAACCAAATTCGTATCCTTACTAACTCATGTAATTCATCATGTCATCGCATTAAACACATATCAATATAACATGTACCATACGACTTCCTATAATCATACCCTTACGACAACACTCAAATCATGTTCCTTATGCATAGTTGACTTTCAAAAGTCAACAATTCATCCTATGAACTTTCGGCTTATTCTTATGTATTCGTATCGTCATAATAGGCTATACGGACGGTTCTATATACATTTCATCCTACACTTAGTGTACATACAACTTCCTAAGCACAGTGTACAATCAATTCATGCATATACTTCTAGTCTCATACATAATTCATCAAATCCTCCTTCTAATCAACATGAATCATTCATACCTAAACATCAAACATATTAGCATCACGTTTATTTATATTCCTTTAACAAGAATCCATCATACGTATCATGATACATCAATATTAATCAAGAATTGGACATGGGTGATCATTCAAGTCATCCTCCTCCCATACCAAGTGGGTTTCACCTCTAAACATCAAATTAATCCAAACCATGCATAATCCATGTTCTATATGATGATTATAACACATATATATGATCAATTTCATACAAATTCGCGGATTGGAACATAACCCACTTCATACAAGTTCATCAATCTAAGTTTCAAGATATGCCTCACGATCCCCTTGTCTAGGTGATCACTAATTCATGTTCCTTAATAGATTTGAGCCTCGATTCAACCTTCAATTTGGAGCTTCTTTAAGAACTAGGGTTTACACCCCTTTGTTCTTCTCCAGAGCATTCCACGCACACACACATGATGTGTGTGTGTTGTGTGTTATGTTTTTGTTTTATAAAACATGAGTTTCTCATGTTTACAATTTAGCCCCTCGTGTTCGCCACTTAAATATAATTGGCACAACTTTCGTCATTTAATACTTTTGACCATACCCTTAACTAGGTTAAATAGCCTAGTTATTTATTTCATGACATGTCCTATAGGAACATACGACAAATATAAACATTCGGGTTTTGGGGCGTTACATGAGAGATTTTAATTATGTGTATTTTCTTCACTTCTGTTCATCTTTTGATTCTTACATATTACAGTTCGAAATAAAGGTTTCTTGGTATAGATCTATGTATTTTGACATGGTATCAGAGCCCCAAGGCTCTGGTCTGTGATAGAGAATGATTTCCCTGTTCTTCCGCTGATGTTAATTGATTATCTTGTGATCTAGGGTTTCTAGGGTTTACATATTTGAAACCCTTGCTAGCAGATCTTTTATTCTCACCACACAAGTCTGATAATCCCATAGCAACACCTGGTGCCCTGTTCATGTTCAACATGCGAGGATCATCCACACTCTTAACTTGTGACTTCACAGGATTCATCTGCTCTTTGTCCGCCTTTTTTGTTGTTGAAACGGTTGTAATTTCGATGGAGAGTGGAGTATGCAGACGGGGAGGAAAGCAGTGGTTCTTGACGGTAAAGTGGTGGAGGTTTCGAAGACGGCGACGGTTACGTTTCCGGCTGGACGAAAAAAGACGGTTGAACCGTTGAAGCTTGAATCCGAATATGCAGAGCGAGAAACATATTTTGTTGTTCTCTGGCAGGTTTACGTGATTGGAGGTGTCTTCATCCATGAAAACGGCTTCTTCATTACCGTATATATACAATTTGTCCCTTGGTGGCATGAGGGAGTCTACTTGGGAAACGTTTCCGACGAAATAACCCCCAAAACAGTTTGTCAAATGTAGGTATGTGGAATTTCAGCGTCTTCAATGGTTTTTCATATAATCATCTTGTCCCCAAATGTATCCTTTCCGATTTCAAGTGCGTGTTCCATTCGAGAAGGTTCTATCCCAAACTCTGATGGCAAGAACTACTTGATGTTTCTGGCTTCTTTAATTGCATCAACAAGCTTAAGTTGAAGGAGAATATTGTGTGACCGAAATTGTACCCTTGCCATGGTGCATATCACGATATCAACTTGTTTGTCAGCATCCACTAGACTTTGATGATCAGCAAACGGACCCTCAACTAACCGGGCTCCGTGTTCCTTAAACGACTGTCAAAATACAGTGTCATGTCAGTTTGTTTAACAAAAAACCGAAATCATTGCGGAAAGTGTTAGTGAAGGGAAGCTTTTCTTTTGGGATCTGGTGGATGCATCGATGGTTTCAAGTTTTCGTGCTCACTCTTCAGTGGTAACAAGCGTTGATATCACCCAAAAGATAACTATGGTTCTTGGAAGTTGTTGATCTTGGAAGCTGCTGTTCTGAGGGTAGTTGGAGAAACCCTAACTTGGGTTTGCTTTCCTGGTGAGATTATTCCTTGATTTATTTTATGAATTTTATGTCTTGCATTTAGGCATTCTGTTGCCGGGGTAGTTGGATCGGTTTTGTGAATTTGGGACACAGGAAGGGTACATCCTGTTGCATTCTTGTTTATATTTGTTTGATTCCTGTTCTGATTGCTTCTTGTTTATTGTGTTAGCTATACTCTGTGTTACATGTTGATGTTGTTTATCTCTGGTTGTTTAGATTGTGTCTAGGTCTAAAAGGCTTCCTCGATAAGGCTTGCAGAGGCACCTTTGAGTGATGAATCTCTAATCTTGTCCCTGTCGAGGTTTCGCCATAGTTGCTTTTTTGTTTTTATTGTTGATCTGATCGTTTAGGTCTGTAAAGTTTTTGTAAAAAGTATAAAAGTTTTTCATTGTTGAAATCGTTTGAGTTTACAAATTTGACTATTGATGATTACTTATGTTTTCGTGTTGATTTACGTTGATTTGATTGCATCTTTATGATTCTATATGATTTGTTATTGGGTCATGATTAATATGTTATTTGATTCTAAGAATGTGGTTCTTGTTAATGCTTCTTGGTTGGTTTTGTGTGAGATTGAATGTAGATGTGGCTGATTGAGTCTTATCTTGTAAAGGTTATACTATCTTGAAGATGTGTTCTTCGATAGTGTTTGTTTTTTTCTCACTGGTCTTGGTTTTTCATGTTTTGAGTCCGACCATAGTGAGGTTTGTGTAGGATCATTGTGTTGGTGATCTTATCTGTTTCTTATTTGTCTCTTTGAGACTTCATCGCTGATCGTAGTGATGTTAGTTCACTGGTCTAGGTGGTGCTTATTTTCACACTGGTCTAGGGTCGTTTGTAGATTCTTCGTGTTGTTGAGTCTAGTCCCGTTAGATCGTAGTGTTGGTTTATATATGTTCTTTGTACTGTCTAAAATCATCTTATCTGGTTAGTCGAACCGTGTGGTTCATGTGTCTTAACCAGTAATGTTGTCAAGATTATTCTTGAATATGTGTTACAGCCCTGTTTATTTCTCTGGTTGGTGGATGTTTTTAGTTGTAAACGTTCTTTGTTTTTATTCAACCGAGTGTTTTTAGCTGTAACTTGTTATCTGATGGCGCCAGATTTGTTTTTGAATCGTTTGATTCAAAAGTTTCAGACTTGGCTGTGATTTTTTTTTAAAAAAAGGTCGTGTGACTTTTCATGGTCTTGTCACTGGCGGAATCTATTAATCTTGGACAACCTTTGGTGTTTATGATGTAATCTAGTTATTCCTTTGCCAAATAATACACAACGCTTAATATAACTCGTAAAACGAATCGAAGACGGGAACATGGAAAGGATGGGATCGACCAAGTAGCAACCCGATCGGATGACCGTCCGATCAGATAACCACCCGATCGGATAGCCACCAGATCGGATAGCCACCCGATCGGATGACCACCCGATCGAACGGCCACTCGATCGGCCTGCCATCCGATCCATGCCACACCGCCTTCACACCCTCACACACTATAAATAGGCCGGTCACATCACCATTCTCACTGATGTGACAACCTTACTCGGGCAGACGCACGCACACCACTTTTCTCTTTTTTTCTTGGCGATTTCGGTACGTTTTACACTAGATTCTTGTACTTTCTTGATCTACACTTCATTCTCTACGAGGTTCACATTTAAAATCACACTTTTCACCATGGAATCTCTCGGATCTAAGCTCTTAAGGATGATGTCATCATGATGGTTTGTACAAACTGTCATAGGATGTCACTCCTAACAAGATCTGGCTCAGATCTAAGGAATTTCAGGTGTTTTGCACCATATCTAAGCTAGATCTAGGATTTTTATAATAAAACTTAAGTTCTCCTTTATCTTTTCTTCAATCTTTCATTTAAAAACGGTGAAATCCGGGCATCATCGGACTGTAGACTCGCTGGGTAGTCTAGAGTAGGTTTGGAAACGGGTTGTTGCCGGAGAAGACGACCATGGAACGAATTCTGACATAAACTGTTGTAAACGGACGACTGACCGGACAGGGGTGATTCCCATCCGATCAGAACGGATGTAAGATGGTGAGTTTACTATTGTCATAGTACGTCCTGAGCCGTCATCGTTGATCTAGAAACTTACAAATTTTTACAAAGTTACAACCGGGACAAGGATCACTCGATCGAGTGACAATCCGATCGGATGACCATCCGATCCGACAGCCACTCGATCGAGTAGCAGTTGTCTAGCATTCAGGACTTAGAACTTTTTTTCAGAAACTTGGAACTTTGGAAATATCAATCGAGTGGCAACCCGAGCGGATAGCCATCCGATCGCGCTGCCATCCGATCGAGGTGACCAACTCACTAAACTTGATACTTGGATTGAGTGATCACCCGATCGGACAGCCATCCGATCAGGCAGTCATCCGTTCCCTCGCACAGTAGCCACTCGATCGACTGGCAATCCGATCGGATAGCCATCCGATCGGGCAGCCATCCGATCCAGTGACTATTCTGATACTTTGAGCAATCTCGTTATTCTGCCCGACTCTTATCTGTTGCAATCTAATCAGGCAAATTCTAAAAGAGCTCCCTTTGATCCAATAACAGTCTATACTGTTAAGCAATCACTGTGAGTATACTCGATCCCTTTTTGCTTTAAAATTTGGGATGTAACATGTATTTTATAAACTACGAAACTTGATACTTTTGCAAGATAAACTCTATCCTACGTGTATGTGAAAACTTGTGCATTCTAGTATTCTATTTTGTGCTATGTGACGTTTAATCCAGGGTGTGTAGTTCCGCCTTAACAATAGTAGCGCTATAGGAGGTGCACCTCTCCCATTATTCTCAGGGGTATTGTTAGGAGGATTTTAGTTTACCTTGAGTCTTGGGTAAACACTAAAGCATCGGGATACTTGGGCTATCACTGCGTGGACTGCGACACTAGCACGGGGTGAAACTAATTTATTTTTTTCACTGTGGATATGAGTTGTTTTAATCTAATATGCTATTACTCAAACTTGTATACTCGCCGGTACATTTTTGTACTGACTCTATTTTAATACATGTTGCAGGTTGATAGGATGCTGAAAACATGGAATCAAGCTAGGATGAAGCTTAGAAACTCACCTAGTTAACTTAGTCTATGAACAATGTTTGGTACTCGATGTTTGTCGAAACTTGTGGTTATTTTGATATGGTTGTGTTGTTAGAAAATTTTGCATGAAATCTATTAATCTATATTGAAACTTTAGTGTTATGGAAATCTCATGAGCAATCTGAACGCTTAGCGCTCGCACCCCGATGTTTCGGCCATCGGTTGGGGTGTGACAGATTAGTATTAGAGCCATAACTATAGGGAATTAGGATGAGTAGGAATACTTTCCCTAGTCTATAGTTCTAAGAAATCTTGCTTCTTATTTGTTGTTTAAGACTTATGCATTCTACCGTATTTGCTTCCTAGCAGCACATATACTCCTGTTAAGCTTACATGCCTTTCCTAAGGCTAACATAATATACACTTGATACTTTGAAAACACTGTTAATCAGTGTTGGCATTTTACACGAGATTTGCTCTCAAGTCAGGAGTGACATCCGAACCTTGATGGGAAAATCTCTATATAATTCTCGTAGGCCTTGTCTGCGGATAAGTACCAACGCTATCAGGGTACGATGTTGTCAAGTTATAGGTGAAACTCAGACCTTGATAACTAGTCCCACTCCTTGATGATTTTATGTCTTGCCAAAAGTCTCGAAACTTCCATTCAATCAAAAGGACAAATATCGTAGGCCTAACATCGATGACGTATTTGTCTAAGTAAGTCAGGACACATTACCTCAATTCGAAAGGGGTTCGAATCACTTTGGTTAGTCGCCGTTCCTCTACCTGGAACAATCCTATGTTTTATGAGCCTACCTTTTATGTTATTCCAATTTTATGTATGTGGTTTAAAACTCGATTCTTCGTTCATTTTGGTACACTTTTACACGAAACGCACATATGTCCGCAATCTAAAACGATTAATCCTTCAGGATCAAACTAAATTTACAAAGTTTATCTACGATGTTAATCTATCTGATCAATCTATGCGATATTATGATTGTAAGGCACTAGATGTAACATGGAATCGAATACGAGGGAAAAGTGACGTGTCCGAAACGTGGTGGATACGCCGCTGGTACTTCCTATATATAAGTGTTTCTGGCATGTTACCAACTTTCGTACCAAGTGCCATGCGAAACTTAGTGTCTGTGGATCGGTGATGAGGTTATTAAATTCTAAAACTACGAAAGGACTATTTGTGTACTCTATGTGAAACCTATGTAAAAACTATCGTGTACCCTAGTGAAATCTAAATGTAAACTACGTATGTGAGGATTGAGAAACAAAATACAAAACGTAGCCTAGCGCCGAAGACGAGGAGGAAGTGGCATGTCCAAAGCATGGTGGATACGCCGCTGGTACTTCCTATATATAAGTGTTTCTGGCATGTTACCAAACCTTCGTACCACGCGCTAAGTGAGGTTCGTAGTTTGTAGGCTCGGGTTGAAGTTGAGAAATCTATTTGGTTTAATCTAAGTTATCGAATCTACCTGGTCAATCTATGTGGAAATCTTATGGTAAATTCTAATGTTGTGGTTGACGAAGCATGACACCGATGACGAGACGGAAGTGGCATGTCCGAAGCATGGTGGATACGCTGCTGGTACTTCCTATATATAAGTGCTTCTGTCATGTCGCCAAACTTTCGTAGCACGTGCCATGTGAGAATTCGTTGGTTGTGGATTGTTAACGCTTGTCTATGGAAGTCTATCAAAGTCTATTTAATCTATTGAAATCTATTAAAGTCTATTGAGCTTATTGAAGACTATTTGAAAACTATCGTAATCTATTGAAATCTATGTGAACCTATGATAACAATGATGAGTGTGTTTTGCGACACGTAACATGACACCGAGTACGAGGCAGAAGCGATTGTGCCCGAAACGTGGTGGATACGTCGATGGTACTTCCTATATATAAGCGGTTCTGACACATTGCCAAACTTCGTACAACGTGCCATGCGAAGGTTGTGGGTGCGGTATCTATATAAATTTTGTGAATCTTGAGTCTTAGTCTAATATATGTTAATCTAGACTTATACGATCCTTTTGTTGGATCTTTTAGATGTCTTCTCGAAAGATATCCGACACTCTCAAGAGATCTAGGGAGAATTCTCAGAAAAAGATGATGTCTTTTATGGCCGATCAGATTGCTCTAGTCGTGCCAAAGATCGTCTCTGAGCTCCAAGGATCAAACACTCCTCCATCCTATGTGGACTCAAACGCCGAAAAGCAAAAGTCTACTAAGTTCAGCTACAAACATTTCATCTCTTGCAACCCTAAGCCTTTCACGAGCAGTGATGGGGTGACTGCTATGCTCGAGTGGTTCGATAGCATCGAAGTTACCTTCATTAACAGCGAGTGCCCGGATCATCTAAAGACTAGGACTGTGATGGGAATGTTCCAAGGCAGAGCGTTGGAGTGGTGGTCGAATGAGTGAAACATCCGTTCTAATGAAGAAGCCTATGCTCTTCCATGGGCTGAGGTGCGAGAACTCATGATGCTCGAGTTCTGCCCTCCTCATGAATAATTGAAGCTTGAAGAAGAGTTTTGGCATCTGAAGCAGGTTGGTGATGACAATTTGGCTTATACTACCCGCTTTAAGCAGCTTAGCTTGATCATTCCTCACTTGGTCTCTACTCCTAAGTGGATGATAACCAAGTACATAAACGGCCTACCTCCTGCTATGCGTGATTCAATCGAAGCAGCTCAACTCGACACCATTGAAGAAGTCTATCAACAACCGTGTGCGTGATAAGCAGTTTGCTACTCCTGCTACCTCCAAGTCTGCAAATCAAGTCACCCAGCAGTCAAGTGGCAGCAAGAACAAGAAAAGGAAATCTCAGGGTACAGGATGCAATGCTATTGTTCCTGCTGCTAAACCTGCTCCTGCTACTGCTGCTGCTAACCCTGCTATCCCAGAAGTTAAGAAAAAGTACACTGGGTCTTACCCCAAGTGTACGACTTGCAATTTCCATCACCCTACTACTCCTGCATGTCTTCTGTGTACCAACTGTAATCGCTATGGGCACACGAATCCCTACTGTCGCCAAGCTAACCCAAACCAGCAAGTTCAACAAGCCCCAGCTCAGGCAGCTCTACCAGCACCTCTGCAGAATCCGGGTCCAGTTAACGCTGTTCGAGCATGTTTTCAGTGTGGTGATACTACCCACCTTCGAAATCGTTGCCCCCAGTTGAATCCAGAACAACAAGCAGCCGCTCGTGTATGAGCATTCAATCTCAATGCTAATCAGGCTCACAACAACAATGATGTGGTGAATGGTACGTTTCTCGTTAATAATCTTTACGCTTCGATCCTATTTGATACTGGTGCCGATAAAAGCTTTGTGTCCGTGGAATTTGAGTCTTTGATAAACTGTACACGCTCTAAGTTACCTGAGTCATTCTCTGTTGAGGTCGCCAATGGTAAGTCGATTCTTGTTAATTCTATTGTGCGTGATTGTTCCCTGACTCTTAATGATCACATATTCTCTATTGATCTCATACCTATCTGTTTGGGTAGTTTTGATGTCATTATCGGCATGGATTGGTTGCGTAAGAACCATGCCGAGATTGTTTGTCATGATAAGCTCGTTCGTCTTCCTCTTCCGTCTGGTGATATTTTGAACATCTATGGAGACCGACCTTCAAAAGGACTGAGGTTGATGTCATGCACACAAGCGAGCATATGCTTACGTAAACAGAACTTTGCCTTCTTGGCCCACGTGGTGGAACCAAAGGGCAAGGGGAAGAACATAAGCGACATTCTAGTGGTGTGTGACTTCGCTGATGTCTTTCCTGAAGATCTTCCTGGTCTTCCCCCTCCTAGAACCGTTGACTTTCGCATTGATCTCGTACCTGGCGCAACTCCTGTCACCAAGGCTCCTTACCGTCTTGCACCTTCCGAGATGCAAGAATTATCCAGTCAATTACAGGAACTGCTCGACAAAGGTTTTATTCGTCCAAGTGCCTCCCCGTGGGGTGTTCCTGTTTTATTTGTCAAGAAGAAAGATGGTTCATTTCGTATGTGTATCGACTATCGTGAACTTAATAAGCTTACCGTGAAGAATCATTACCCTTTACCTCGTATTGATGATTTATTTGACCAACTACAAGGCGCGTCCTGTTTCTCTAAGATCGATCTCCGATCTGGATATCATCAGTTGCGTGTCCTCGAAGATGATATTCCAAAAACCGCTTTTCGTACTCGATATGGACACTACGAGTTCGTGGTTATGCCTTTTGGGCTGACCAACGCACCCGCTGTGTTCACGGACCTCATGAATCGTGTGTGTAAACCCTATTTGGATCGTTTTGTTATAGTATTTATTGATGATATTCTTATTTATTCTAAAACTAAAGCTGATCATGCTCGACATTTGCGCTTGATGCTTGAACTTTTACGTGGTGAACGTCCGTATGCTAAATTTTCTAAGTGTGAGTTTTGGATTAATGAAGTACAATTTCTTGGACACGTCGTTAGTAAGCAAGGTATTCATGTTGACCCGTCTAAAATCGAAGCTGTGAAGAATTGGAGTACACCTAGGTCTGCATCTGAGATTCGTTCCTTCTTAGGATTGGCGGGTTATTACCGCCGATTCATTTCGGACTTCTCTAATGTAACACCCCATATTTCGAAGTCAAAGTCAAAGTCAAGATTGAAGTCAAAGGGAGGCAAGATTGCTAATTGCGATCTGTCACTCCTTGCTTAATTCCTGTTTTGACTTCTTTGACTCGTAAATAATCTATTTATGCTTTTACGTTAGTTGTATTATGTGGAGTACTTATTAATAATCGAGGTTTATTCGAGGTTTATCGCATATTTTATCGCTTATCGCAATCGCACTCGCAACTCGAAATACGCATTCTGGATATTGTTTTACGTGTGTGTGTGCCTTATGTGTTACTTGTGCATGTTTATTTATGTTTATGTTGTGGTGATTAATCGAAACGCAATCGAAACTCAATCGCAATTGAATCGCAAACGCTAAACGCAAGTCAATTAAGGATGATTGTATGTTGCTATAGTAGTTGTCACACCCCTTTCTAAGGCGGAAGCACGAGGTGTGATCTTGAAAGGTTCTCATTGCATACGAAGGGTAAACTTACTACATGCTTGTAAAATAAACTCCAAATACCAGTATCATTTCATAATTAGAACATAACATAGGTTGAGTGTTTACATCACAAGACAGCATATTGTCTGAAAGGTTTACAACATTATATAAAAGACGAACATCGAGAACTTGGTTCTTATATCCCACATAGGAAGAAATATAATAACCAATTCCCACAAAATCAAGCATCGGAGTCTTGACACAAGATAGCTAAAAAAAGATAAACAACATCCAAGAGCAAGAGTATGACCGCGCGCACATCCAGTTTAGTTACCTGAAATACATATGAGTTTTTGGAAAATCGTCAACATAATGTTGGTGTGAATTCATGCAGTTTTTGTATTGAACGTTTGTATACTTGAATGAAAACATGGTATGTAATTTGTATGAAACAAGTATTTCTGTAAATATAAGGAAATCGAGATCGCTAATGGTTTGCAAGGCCATTAACATGTGACACGGCATAGGAAGAATCCAAACCATAGGCATTTTTAGCTGTCGAATCCATGACTGTCGATTCACGACTAGAGACACAAAAGCACTGCTTGGTACTAGAGTGACCAAGAGTATGGTTGCCTGAAACCCATTAGATCTAACCTTTTGTTCCGCGGTCTTGGTATGTAACTGATTAATGGTGCTTATGTTACCCTATTTGTGACATGATCTATTGTGTCATTCCTTATTTTAATGTACCTCTTTGTACTTGTGTTTTCCCGTAGTTTAGAAAACTAGAATTCGTGTGTATGCACATTTCGAAAAATACGCTTGTTTGAAAAACCGGTATAAAACATAAGCTTTTCGTAAACCATTTGTGTCAGTTAAAACTTGCTTGTAAAATGGTTTAGAAATATGTAATTCATGTTTATTGAAAACCGTGTATGCTTTGCAAAAAGTGCATGTCTTTCCACCCCGAAAACATTTAGAAAAATGTAAAACCGTAAAAAGGTGGGGTTATGAACTCATAACTTTGCGTATCCTGCGCCGTAAACTTCACCGGTTGGTTTTATAGCGTCGTGACCTATACGTGTTTTATTAACGTTAGTCACTAGACTTGTATCGCACAAGTACAAGTCACCATCTTTTATGTATATGTTCTTTGTTGTTAAAAATAATTTATATTTTTAACCATGTTTCTTACTTATATTATTTTCCCAAAAATAAATATAAGTATCTTGTATTTTTCACCCGAGTTATATATTTTCATCCAAAAATACATTTTAAGTTCATAACTTGTCCAAGTTACATAATCTATTAAGAAATATATTTTCATAAATATATTTTCTTGTATTTGTCTATGCATGTTGTATGTGTATTTTTGTATTTTTATTCCTTGGGAGTATTTAGTGTATTTTCAAATCCTAATACACTATTACATATAATACATATTACATACACTTAGCACAAAATTTGGTGACCAATAAATATATATATTTTCCTCAAAAATATACATACTTAATATCAATTTTTATCTTGAAGAAATCATCATTCCTTAATTTGGAATTTACACAAAAATTAGGGAAACCTTGGTAAATATTTTTAGGTGAATTTTTAGGGAATAAGTTTCACCAAAACTTATATTTTTCTAAGTGTCAAAATTTTATAAAATTTTGACATGGTTTCCCCTAAAAATGGAGGTCTCCCCTGTTTTCAAAACATGTGTTTATTTTCTTTTTAATCATCAAAACAAATTTGCAACAACAATCAACAACTCATTCAACACTTACCGAGTGCCAAAATCAAGTAATTTTGCCTAACAACATGAACTTGAACTTTCATAAAAACTTGTAGTAACTTGGTAGTGTGCTTAGTAGGTTTAGTTATCCTTAAAAACATGGTTATTTGTTTGTAAATCACATTATTAAAAGATTTAGTCATTTACAACTTGTAAGATGATTTTTCCAAAAATAATTCTTTGGTTTTTTTCTTGTTACAAACATGTTTCTAGTCTTGTTTAAACACTAAAAATATGATTAGTTTATTTAGAAACCATGACTTTGTAAATCTTGTGTATAACTTTAGTTTCTTGAGAGAACTAGTTTTGAAATCATCCAAGTTTATGACTAGTAACATATTACATATTTCATCATTCACAAAATCATTTTCATTTTCAAGTTCATGAGAAACATGGAGTATGATCATCTTGGTCTTTCACAAGATCATCACCTTAACTTACTAGATCATGTGTTTAATCACAATCTAGTAGGTTTCATATGATGTCTAACATCACAAACACAAATAATCAATCATCAAGAAGCAAATCAACACAAATCAACATGTATTCATATGGTTTTAAGCTTATGTTAAAGATTCATGTTTATGTTCTTTAGTGTTCATCAAGATTAACAATGTTCATCATCTTTTAACCAACTAAATATGAAGTAAAATCAAGTGACAAGAAGCTTACTACTAGCACAAGGGCTAGGGAAGAACACTAGAAGATGAAGGTGACAAATGTGATGGTTAAAAGCAATTGGGAGAGGTCCTTCAAGATCCACAAGCTCCATACTTCCTTAGACACCTTCTAGAACCTTGTAATGACTTGAGAATGGATGGAGATTAATGAATAATGATGATGTTGTTGTTGTTGTTGTTTACGGCCGAGAGGGAGAGAAGAGGGAGGAGAGGAGTGTGTGTTGTGTGTGTAAGTTAATGAATCAAGTTTCTTCATAATTCTCTTATATCCATTTTAGAGGTTAACCCATTGGATAATATGTCCCCAAAGTACTAAACATATCTTATTAGCAAATCTAATGGGATCAAGGAAGATCATGGTGAATCAAGGGAAATCTAAGTGTGGGGCCACCTTGGTGACCATCCACATGAAGGGGGGGGGGGGTCTTGGTTGGTGTTTAATGGCAAGTTAAGTATATTAGTTAGAATTTAAGTGTAATGTTTAGGTGTTATGCATATGATGTGTTATATAGTGTGTTAGGGTGTTCGGGGATCATAACTAGCTCAGAAACATTAAAACAATGCTTCTAGTATAATTTTGATGTTTCGGGTAGTGTCCGGTTGTTCGGTTAGATACCGGTTCGTTAAAGTGCTAAATTGCGCCGCTTAGTGTCCTTTATGTACCCTTTTGTGACACTTTCAATTCCCGACACTTTGTAAGTTAATTTGGACAATAAAACATAAATTCTGCATGATATTTCAGTGTTAAAATGCTGATTAGAGCTGAATTATTGCTGAAATATGTAAAATTCAGCATTTAAAGTGTGTTTCGGGTGCTTTTTAATGCATAGTTTAGCTTCCGGAAAGCTTAAATATTAACCCTTGTATCCATACTTAGGTTTTAATGTATTTTAGACGTTGGACCTACTCCCAGGCCCTAATTCCATTATCTGACTGCTTTCTGCAGAGTTGCTGACACAGTGTGTCTTACCGGTGAGTTTACTAGTCTTTCTGACGCAAGGCTAACAGTAATGTATAAAGCAATATTTGAAGTATAAAACGTGCATGAATTCACAAGTATAACATGAAATCAGACAATGTTGACATTTAAGGACATAATTGCAGATATTAAATAATTATAAAACTGTACGGAAATTACCGGTTTTGTGTCAGTTGTCACAGTAGTTGGGATTAAAAGTAATTTGAATAGGAAACTCTATCGCATCGCAACGCTCGCAATCGCAATCAAAACGGCAAAACTCGTCGCACCGAACACTCGAATCAAGTGGCTAATCGACCAAGTGACCAGCCGATCGACCAGCCGCTCGATCGAGCTGCCACTCGATCGGCCAGCCTTTCGATCAGGCTGCCACTCGATCGACCAGCCCTTTCCACTTTGGGAAACCCTATAAATACCTCACTTGTTACCATTTTTGGAGTGGTGACATCTCTCTGTTTGAACCAGCCGCACTCAAGCTTCTTTTCTCTGATTTCTCTCAAATCTTGTAAGTTTTCAGCCTAATCTTTGTACTTCTATGATCAACACTTGATTCTACACCTTTCTATCTTTTGAATCTTAACTTTTAACCGTGAAATCACTAGATTTGAGGTGTTCTAGGATGATGTCATCATGGTGTTCTTGAGAACCTCATGTTTTGACTTCAATCCACCAAGAACAACTTAGATCTGAACGATTTCCACACAAAAGAACAAGGATCTTCCATAGATCTAAACATATTCATGGTGAGAAGGATTGAAAGATGGTTTTCCAACTTTCTTTCAACTCTTTTACACTCAATGCACTCAAAACCGATAGAATCGGAGCTTGTCCTGATCTTCTACTCATTCTTGTGGTTGTGTTGGTTCAAGATCTGGATTCTATCCACGAGATTACCGATCTCGGGTTAAACATGGAACACCGTCTCGAACAGTTGACTGGTCGGATTTGGGTGATTCCTGTCCGATCAGGATTACCAAGTATTTGATGAAGTTCTGTTGCTTAACACGTTATCAAAACATCTCGATAAAACGACAAACTATCATAATGACCAAGGAAGAAGACGACCGGGACACCAGAACGGAATGCCACCCGATCGGGTTGTCACCTGATCGACTTGCACCTTGGCCCCACACTTAACTTCTATTTTCAAACTTTAAAGGATGCACATTGAACGAAGTGCTGCCCGATCGGACTACCACTCGACCATGTAATGATCAGACTTCAATACTTAAACAATTTTCAAACATGTTCAATATCAACGGATTGCCACCCGATCGGACTACCATCCGATCGAGTGACAAACTGCTGTGAATTTGTTCTCACTAAAGTGTCCAACCAATCGGGTTGTCATCCGATCGATTGAACGTCCGTCCGATCGACCGACCTGAAAGGTAGGGATACTTCTATGTTTTCAAACGCTACCACAAAAACTTCAAAAGTCAAGCCATCATACGCAAACACATCTTTCCCAAACAAAGAAACAATCCACTCGAAAGGTCACCCGATCGGATGACCATCTGAGCGGATTGTCCCCCGAACGACCGGCTACCCGATCGGATTGCCATCCGATCGGACTGCTGTTCGACCCACTGACACTTGTTTCGTTTTACGCATCGCTTATCGTTATGCTATCGTTTTGATCCGGCTAACCTTACTCTCTAGCGCTCCCTTTAATCCACCAATCGCTGTGAGTATACTCGATCCCTTTTTGCTTTACGCACTTTTGGGTGTTACATACGTTACTTATTCTAAATCACATCAAACACACTACGCAATACTTTAATCGCTAACCAATTACCGCATGTTATACGTGACTTAATGAATGCTTGTTTGTTATGTTTACACATGGAATGCTGTCTACCTGCCTTAGCAATGATAGTACTATTTGTTTGGACTCAGCACCTGTTCACTCAGGGGTTGTTAAGGACAATTTGTTACATGGCTCACAGTGGTGAGTGTGTATTACGAACTGCCTTGGGCAGTCAACTCGCAGTCATTGGTATCGATAGGTTCATGTCGATAACTAACATGCCTCATTTTATACTGTGTACGTGCTGGTTATGCGTAACTATTTCGAACTCTATTATAACTATTAAACTTGTATGCTCATCTTTACACTATGTGTATTGACTTTTACTTTAACGTATGTGACAGGTGCTTAGGATGCTTATTTGCTTAGCTTGCTATGAAATCGAGGCTAGGAAAGACCTAGAACAATAAACAATTGTCTGTAATAAAAATCTGAGTTGTCGGAATAGAACAATTTGACTAGATCTTGCCTGTAATAATTATGTTATCTTTTATGACATGGTATGGGACATGTTGCTTAAATAATTGGTAATTATAGTTGTTATGGAAACTTCTGGACAATCTGTTTCGCTCAGTGCCATGCCCCGATATTTCCGCCATCGGTTGGGGTGTGACAGATTGGTATCAGAGCCATAACTATAGGGAATTAGGCAAGACTCGACCTAGTCCGGGTCGATGTCTTAGAAATGACCTAGTCTATAGTTAGGATCCAACAGACCGACTTGTGCATATCCTGCAGGGATTATGTACGAGCGTACTGCTATTTCTCGCTATTCTCGCCCACACTATACTATCACTGCACTTTAGTTTTCAAAAATGAACAAGCGATTAGGCCGAGACTAGGTGTGAAAACCACAAACTCTCGACTAATTTGCTTGTTCGACCCGCATTTTTATCTATAAACACGAGAATTTGCGTTGAATCAGGAGTGAAATCCATACTTTGACGCATAGTTCTCTTTTATTTTATCAAAACAGGAATGAAGTTGTTAAGTCAGGGGTGAAACCCGAACCTTGACGACTTATTCCGCCCTCTATTTTAGTTTTACAAAACTCTCACCGAAGTCTCAACGGACTCCAACGACTTGAAGTCACAATATGACTGGAAGGATGCGTGCCGATCGCCCAGATTCGAGGCGAGAGCACAGCCCCGAAGGCAAAAGTGTGTACAAAAAGTCTTTGTGAATAGTTGAACCAATTTGGTTAGTCGATGTCTATATAGCCGCAGACAATCTATTTCTCGAATTTTATGTGTTTCGATTCTGAGCTCACTACTGCCGACTCTGATATTTCGTCCTTTTATGTGGAATTTTTATGTGTTTTATGTGATTATCTGTTTATGTGCTATGATTTTTGGTGATTTATTCATTTTTCGCTATCGCTTTGATCGACACACACAACTCGCACTGCACTTCTATCTCAAAACGCTGACAAATCGCTACCATTTGTGGAACGACTTTATGCCACGTTGATTGCTACGTTATTCGCTTATGCCATACTAATCGCTATAATATTCGCGATCGCTATTCTCGGACGCGTGTAGACTTTGAAGGATAGGTTTCTGTATTCTGACTGCATCTTGTGATTACGTGCGTATGTGCTTCTGTGATTCTGTGCCTTACATGCTTATTCGCTTCTGTGCTTATGTGAATCTGTGATTATGTGTCTATGTGCTTACATGACTATACGTGTTCCTGAGATTTAGTAGTATTAGGATTGTGAGGTGAGATTCGATTATGTTGTGTTGAGTCCTGTGGCGATGTCTGTTGCAGACAATGTCGTCATCTGGATCTCGCGCTACTCAAGCTGCTCGCCGAAAGCAAGCAGATAAACGCCTTGCCGCTATGGTTGATAAGCAAATGGCAAAGGTTGTCCCTCAAGTCGTCAGTGAACTGTACGAAAACATGAGCAAGTCATCTGAAGAGTCAAGGACAGACTCGCCAAAATCTGGGTTTAGCTTCAAGCAGTTTTGTGACAACTGGCACCAAACCGGTAATTTCTGCACACTTTAATTATTGTTTAATGACTGTAATTATGTGCTTAAATGTCAACATTGATTGATTACATGCTAAACAAGTGAATTCATGCACGTTGTATACTACAAAATATTGCTTTATGCAAAAACGAGAGCGTTGCGTCAGTTATACTAGTAAACTCACCGGTAAGACACTCTGTGTCAACAGAACTGCAGAAAGCAGTCAGACAATAAAATTGGAGCCTAGGTGTAGGTCCAACAACAAGAAGACGTTAAAACCCAAGAGAACATACAAGGGTTTAATATATTGACATACGAAAGCAAAAATACACACTAAAAAGCACCCGAAACGCACTTTAAGTGCAGAATTTTATATAAATCAGCTATAATCAGCATTATGGCACTGGAATATTATGCAGAAATTTCGTTTTATCATTCAGAATGCTTCCCTAGGTGTCGGGAATTAAATAGGTTACAAAAGGGTACTTAAAAGACACAAACCGGTGCAATTTAGCACTTTAACGAACCAGTATCCAACTGAACAACCGGACTTTACCCGGAACATAAAAATATTGTCAATGACATTGTTTACACTTTTCTGAGCTAGTTAGGGTCCCCGAACACCCTAACACCCGTTATATTACATAACACACATAAATGTACTAACTAAGTCCTTTTGGATTTCAACTAAACACTTAACTATATCATCAAAATCCAACCATATACCCCCCCGCCCTTCAATTTACGGTCACCATGTGGTGACACACTCCCCACCTTTTTGATTATTTTAATCCCTTATGTCTAGTATCTAGAAAGCATGTTATATGTTGGATAAAAACTTGATTGGTTATTAAATAAGAACAAAGGATATGCATTCTCTTTCATCACACCATAAACCAAACTTGCTCTCTCTCCTTTCTCTTGCTTGCTTACGGCCGAAACCATCACCCACCACCTCACCATCATTCAAGTCTTGTTCACTCAATCCACATACATACCAAGGTGCTAGGTGACATACAAGGAGGCTCGGTGCTTACGGAAACTCAAAAACCTCTCTATATTGCTTTTATCCGCCTTGTGTAACACCCTAGTTATTATTTTAAAGGTTTTCGTATAAATAACGAAAATAAACATGTAATTACGATTAAGGATCCTTAGAAAATACGAGTAATTTAAAACTTTTAGAACTTAAAAGTTTTCAACATAATATAAATAAGTTCGTCGTTTACTGTTGGTGCACTACATCTGTCGACTTCGTCTTGTATCGAGTCTTACGCTAGTTAGAATAGATCAGGGCACTTAGAATGAGAAAATAGGAAGGAATTAAGAGGTTTCGCTTGAAGGTAGATTAGGAAGAGATTTCGCTTGAAGCAATTTCAAGCGAAATCATCTTGTTCAGATTTCGCTTGAGACATGCTGAAGCGAAATCTCATTGTCTATATATGGGACCTCAAGCGAATTCAGTTGTAATGTTTGACAAATTCCATACCGAGGTGCTGCCGGTGTGAGAACTGATTGTAATTGCATTCAGATCAATACAAATCAGTGTTAAAGTGAAGATTAAGCTGTTTCTAAGTCAAATACTTGTTTTCCGCACCTGTATTTGATGGAATTCCTCTGAACCGACTCGTTTAGGTCGCAAACCGATCCTACAATTGGTATCAGAGCTCAGGAGGAGGAGTTCTGTAGATATCAGCCGAAATTGATCACATTCTCTTACTTCTACACCTTCTTTTAGCAGTTCAGAAACTTTTCACGGTCAAAAGCTGTTCAATTTCTCACAGATTGTGTAAAAGTACAAGATAACAAACCCTTGAAAGTTTCACAGCCAAATTCGACCTAAAAGTGATCAAAATTGACATCCGAATGGATTTCGCTTGAAAATCATAGTTTCAGTGGACGATTTCGCTTGAAATTTCAAGCGACACTTATCACTTCGCTTCAAACAGGATTTATTTTCGCTTCAAGGTATTCGCTTCAAGGTTCTCTCTTCAGGAAGTTTCGCTTGAAAAATTTCGCTTCAAGTATTTCGCTTCAGAGATTATCTAGGTTCGCTTCAAAGGTTTTCGCTTCAAAGATTAGTGTATTTCGCTTCAAGGTTTACGCTTCAGGATTTCGCTTCAAAAGGTTGTCACTTGAAAGTTCCGCTTGAACCATTTCGCTTCAAGGATTTCGCTTCAATCAGCTTGACAAACCATTTCGCTTGAAAGACACAACTTAACCAATTCATTTGAAAGTGACTGAAACATGGATAACGAGTTCTATAACGCATTTGCAACACCGTCGAGTTCATCTACTATTGCTCAGAACATGAATTTGGAAAACGAGACGGGAACCACCCAAAAGCCCCCAAAATTGATGAGTATCGAAGAATACTATGGGTGGAAAGATAGATTCGAAAACTGGGTTCAGGCTAACCATCTTAGGTCATGGGAATGTATTTTGAAGAAATATGTTTTACCACAGACTGATTTGAAAGTTGACAAGAAAATATCTGAATTTAGTAATGAAGAACGTGATATGTATAGAGCCGAAAAAATGATGATCAGTCTGTTGCAACAAGCTATCAAAGAAGACATTTTCATTCTGCTACAGCATGACAAAACTGCAAAGTCAATCTGGGATGCACTTAAAGTCAAATTTGAGGGTAGCGAGAAAATGATTAAAAGCAAGAAGGCACTGCTCAAGAAAGAATTTGATTTGTTTACAAGTTTGCCCGGAGAAGATACCAAGAAGCTAATTGAAAGATACTGTCACTTGGTGCGATCCATGTCAATGCTTAGTATAAAAAAGGAATCTGAAGAGTGGGTAGACAAATTAGCTGATGCGTTACCGCAAAAAGAGTGGGGAACTTATTTGATGATCCTGAAAAACACAGGGGTTTATGATGGGTTATCAATTGGTGAGTTTATCGAAAAGATTGAGGGTCAAGATTTGGAACAGCAGAAGATCGCGAGGATGAACAGTCCAAGTGGTCAACAGGATGTAAAGATGTACTACAAAGGAAGTGTTCCAGTTCAAGAAGTTGAGAAAAGTCCGAAAATCCAGACTGCGTTTAGTGCTGGGGATTCTACAGAAAAGATTGATCAAAGTTCAAACAAAAACAGCAGTGGTTTCTCATTATATCCAAGTGTTAATCCAAAGAGTTCATCAGAAAACTTTCAGTCTCAAAGCACCAAGACAGGAAATGGTTGTGTGATACAATGCAATATTGCCTTAAATCTTCCAGATGGACAAAGTTTTTCTGAAGAGGTTGCGAAAGATCATATGGCTTTACTTGGTTCCGTGCTTATCTCGTATGAAGGTCTAGTGGCTGGTCGAATCGGAAATCCTATGCTCACAAAGGAGGATTACGATCAGATAGACGCCGAAGAGATGGAACTGATGGATATCAAATGGTGTCTAGCTAGTGTTCTTAGACGCGCTGAAAAGTTCAAAACAATTACCGGGAGAAATGATTTTCTTGATGCTTGTGTATCTACTTTAGGTTTTGATAAATCTAAAGTTACTTGTTTCAGATGCAGGGAAAAAGGTCATTTCAAGCGGGAGTGCAAGAACAGGGAAGCGAGTGGAGCTCAGAATCCATTCGGAAAAGACGATTACTACCGGAAAGCCATTTATCAGCAAGTTGGTCAGTCACAAGATTCACAAACGGCACAGGGTAGAAAGATTGAAGATTCAAAGAGAGGATGTTTGGTAGATTTCAACTGGAACAATTATATCTCTCTTGATAACAAAGCATGCATAGTCGATCAAGATGATGAAAGACTACCAGAAGGTTTCAGCTGGGATATGTTTGTTGATGAAAAAGGTGATTTCAAAGCTTTCATTGCCAAGATCGTCCGAGAGCCAGATTTGTTTGCTACTTGGATGAGATCTATTGGAGAGAATGTGAAAAGTGAAGATGAAAAGTCTGTGTCAACAGATGAAGAGTCAGATAGTACTGATAAACTTTCAGAGAGATCTGGAGAAATTTCAGAAAGTGCTGATGAAAGTCTACAAAGTTCTGATGAGAGTGTTCAAAATGTTGTTACTTCAGAAAAAGAAGTTGTATTTGATCAAACACCGTCTGTTTCTGGTGTATCAGATACTGATTCTGGAAAATCTGTAGAGTTTGATCAAACACCAGTTGATAGCAGCAGTGATGATGAGGAGGAAAAATATGTTAATGTTGCAAAATCTCATCTTTCTTCTGAAAGTTTTCATTTCTATTTTGCAGATCGCATGGAGAAACTGAAGGAGAAACAAGCTGCTAAAGAACAACAACAAATGAAATTTGAATATGTTGTTCAGAAAGAGAATGTTGAAAGTGTTGCTGAGAAGATTACTGAAGATGAGAAGGTAAAAGAAGAAGGAAAAGTGATCGAAGTTGAAAAGATCATAGAAGTTGAAAAGATTGTTGAAGTCGTCAAGCCTTGTGAGAAGTGTTTAGAAGCATGCAAGGAATGTGTTGTGAAAGACGACATAATCGCTGATTATGAGAAGAAGAAAGAGCAGTTACTGTTCAATCTCAACTATGTGAAAGAATCTTATGATGTCTTGAATAAAACAGTGACTGGTCTTCAAAAGACAAATTCAGAAAGAGAACAAGCACTAACGATGATGAATGCTATGATGATGACCAAGCAAAAAGCTATCAACTTTTACATCGAAGAGAGTGCTAAATGGAAGCAAGAGTTGGAAACAGAGAAGATTGAGAATGAGAGAATTAGACGTTTATTACAAAGTTATTCTAGTTCTGATTATCTCATTGATCGTATTTATCCAACTGTTGCAGGTATGGAAGCTTTTCAAGATGAGAAGCCAAAGGAAAAGAAAGATTGTGGTAAGAAACCGACTGTTAGATATAACAAGTGTCCGCCTCCAATTTGGGAAGGGTATTCTCCTAGAAAACCAAACGAGGAGCAACTTGAAAAAGCAGTCAATATAAAGCTAAAAACCGACACAACTGATGTTTTACCAGATAACATTGATGTCACATATACCTCATCCGATACTGATCATGAGTCTGAGTTAATCAAAAAGGTGGTCGATCAGGTGTTGGATACTGAGGAGGAGTCTGAGTCAAAATCCGAGTCTGGGTGTTCAAGTTCGTCAGTCAAAAGTTCGAGTTCGTCGGTCAACAGTTCACAGTCGTCGGTCAAACGGTCTTATAGTTTAGAATTTTTGTTATCAAAAGCAAATTTGGATGATGAAACATTTGAAGTGGCATACACTTTAAACGATTCGGACAAATTATACTCTGACAAAGAGTTTCCGATTAGAAGTGTTCGTTTTGACATGATCAAAAAGGTTTTCAAAATGATAGAAATTAATATTTCTGAATTTAAAGATTTAAAATCTACTGAAAAACCTAAAAAATACACTTCAAGAGTTCAACAAAGGTTAAACAAGAAAAAAGGGAAAAAGGATTACAATTCTGGTTCTGGTTTTCAAAAGAAACCTAACCAAAATAGTAGCTACAAAAAGAAAGGTTTAGGATTTATTCCACCAGAAAATCATAAAAATTTTAAAAATTTTAAAACAAAAACAGAATTTATTTCAGGTGGACTTGCAGAAGAGGAACAGAAGAAACCATTCTGGAGACAGTCAAATCAAGAATTTGTTGCTGAAAAGATGAAGAATGGAGCTGAAGTGTTTTATCAAAGAGAGACTCGTACCTGTTACAAGTGCAATGAAGTCGGTCACATTGCATGGAATTGTCAGAAAAATGCCAAAACAAAACAGGGAGTTTCTCAGAAATTGAAAGAAAAGATTGTTGATGTTGAATCACCAACCGAAAAATTTAAAATTTTTGAAAATTCAACTTATGAGGTTGGTGAGTGTTCTAAAAAGAATTTTTATAAAAAGAAAGAGAATGACAACCAAGTGTGGGTTGTTAAGAAAGTTGATGTGAATGTTGGCGATGAATCTGGTTTCACAAAGCCAGAAGAGCCACAGGTTGAAATGAAAATTTCAGTGAATGATGATGAGTTTCCATCACTGAAGTTTGAAGAGGTGAAAAAGAAAGTTGGAAAGATTGATATTTCGAATCAGTTTTATAAAGAAAAAGATGATTTTGATGTAGAGAAAACATTCAACAGAAATGTTAAAAAATTTTTTGGGAAAATGTTGAGTGGGAGAGCTAAGGGAGTAAAAGATTTTTATGCCACGAAAAAGGCAACATATAATCCTACTGCTCAAGAGTTGAAAGCCATCAAGTCTGAAAAGACTTGGATGGAAGTTTGTTTCCCATGATAGTCTCAGGACTATGCCGGAGATCCCAAGTTTATATTGTGGATCAGGAATCGGCATCTTTCTAATGTTTGAAGTTTTTGATTGAAAGATTTTGATAGTGTTTGGATGTTTACAGGTTGTATGACTACGCCGGAGCTTCCAGGTTGGTAAGTGCGAAGCAGGAATCGGCATTTTGATTGGTAAAATGGTGATGTAGACGTAACATTCCTACAAGTGGTATTCTGATTTTACATGTGATAATTTTTACAATTGGTATAGAAAGTGCATTTGTGCAAGTGGTAAATCAGGGACATTAAATTGTACTTGATCTACTACAAGTGATTAAATAGACAGTATGATGAACCACACCCCTAACCTACAAATGATTATATCATCAAAACTTATTTTCCGGAAAAATCATTTTGGTTAAAACAAACTTAAGTGTTTTGAAATCATAATGAGAAAATAGATTTGTGATAGGGGAGTTCTGATTGTTTATGCCGAGTGAATGGCGATTTGATGTGATTCAGTGTCAGTTGTCATGATTCTGTACAGTTTGTGTTCAAATTTCCTAAAATGTGTTTGCATTTTAGGGGGAGTAGTACTTTCAGAAAATCCAAAAACTTTTGAAAATTTGAAAAAGACAAAAACATGATAAAATTCAAAAATGAGTTTTGTTGTGAATAGAGGAAATAATAGTACATCAGTGGACAATCACAACATGCTAAAGAATTGGAAAGAAAAATGTGATAAACAATCTTACTGCGGATATGTCAGTAGGTTTTTACACATTTAGTAGATTGTGACGAGATATAAACTTAAATTTCAAACTTGCTTGTTCTGTGGGTTAACACAAACTTGGATATATAGGTAACCCCTGAAATCTTGTTTGAAAGGTCCCTTATTCTGAGATACTAGGTCTTTATGCTCAGTGATATCTGGGGTATTATCCCGGGACTTTTGCTGAAAGAAATTTCTGACCTAGTCCCCAGATAATGCTTTCTGCAAATGCTTGAAACATAGCATCGCCCTCAGCAAGCTGATGAAACAATAAAATTGATAGTCACTGCTGTTGTAATGCAAAAGATCCTCTAAAGGGGACACACCAAAAGTCGAAGCCGTCATCTCTCTGCGTATCGAAAGATCGACCTGAGCTCTCACGGCCCTCGTACTATAATTTATTCCCCTGACAGATATCATCTGTGGTATACTCACCTGTAAGACTGAATATTGGGATCTGGATACGGGAGTATATTCAAGTAGTGGGACACACGGATAAGTTCAAGTGCTTAAAACATTAATATCGTATCTCGGATCAATTGAACTTTGTGTGAAAATTTAAGTGGATCAATATACTGACAATCTAGGTGAATCGTTTAGAACTTAAAATGAATTAAAGCTTAACGGTGTTAGTGATTTGTCTCAGAAACTGATATGATCCTCTTGCACAAACTCACAAAAATAGTGTTTGTAAATATTTCTGTATTGCATTCCTTTACAATCAAAAATTACAAAAAGATTTTAGTGTGTTTTAGCATAAATTTTTTTTTGAAAAATATCAAAAAGATTTTCGACAACTGATATTGGAAAGCTGATTGTCAAAATTTCAAGTGCTAAACATGATGACTTGGTTGTGAGGGGGAGTGAATCTTAAAATGACAAAAGGTTTGTTAAAATCCTACAATTGGTATTTTTTAAACCTACTTTTGGTTCATCATTGATTTGTGATATGAGAAAGTTTTATCTGATTATATCAGATTGTTGACGCATTTAAATTGTTAAATTTAGAAAATTTATTTCTGGGTTAAGATTGTTACAGGTGAGCCAGATTAATTCATTCAAAGCCTACGAAAGTCAGACTCTGATCTTGAATCTAAAGTTTGCTAGCTGCTGATGCTGATGAACTTAAGGAATCAAGAGATCTGATCAAGAGAATTAGATGAGATCCAGGCAATGATCTTGTAGACAATATTTGAGTCAGGCATTGATCCTAAAGCAGATGTTGCTGAAGAACAAATGAATGCCAGCAAATCGTGAGGGGGAGTCTGAAGTTGTTTGAGAAGAAGATAGAGAGAGAAAAGCCCAGAGACTGATCAAGATTGAAGATGTGAAGACACAGCATTGTGGTGACTCGATAGTCGACTCGTCAACATCTGAGGGGGAGTCTGTTGGTGCACTACATCTGTCGACTTCGTCTTGTATCGAGTCTTACGCTAGTTAGAATAGATCAGGGCACTTAGAATGAGAAAATAGGAAGGAATTAAGAGGTTTCGCTTGAAGGTAGATTAGGAAGAGATTTCGCTTGAAGCAATTTCAAGCGAAATCATCTTGTTCAGATTTCGCTTGAGACATGCTGAAGCGAAATCTCATTGTCTATATATAGGACCTCAAGCGAATTCAGTTGTAATGTTTGACAAATTCCATACCGAGGTGCTGCCGGTGTGAGAACTGATTGTAATTGCATTCAGATCAATACAAATCAGTGTTAAAGTGAAGATTAAGCTGTTTCTAAGTCAAATACTTGTTTTCCGCACCTGTATTTGATGGAATTCCTCTGAACCGACTCGTTTAGGTCGCAAACCGATCCTACATTTACGATAACTACGAAACAACCCGCAGAAGCTTCTTTCTCATGTGTTCGGTTCTCTTTCATCGCTTGATCTTCATCCGGGTACTCTTGGAATTCACCTACGATCAAAACCAACTCAACAGTTAGCTTTGATAATTAATAAACAAGTATAAACAAGTTCTTCGATCAAACCAACAACATAAATTAAAATTTTCTGGTTTTACGTCTCCCGCGTGTCGCGGGAGACTACCCTCGATCTTTCGCGTGGCGCGACAGCTCTCGCGTGTCGCGCCAGAATTTTGGCTTCTCGTCGCGTGGCGCGGGGGAGACCCTTTTCCAGCGATTTCAGCTCTGAAACCTGCATTTCCAGCAATCCAAGTTTTTACGAAAATGTGCATAACTTTCAAACTACACATCCGTTTTACCCGATTCTTTTTCCTATGCGCTCGTAATTTAATTCTCCAACATGTGGAGTTAAAAGTCAGCATTCAAACTAATAAAATCCTAGATTTTTAAGTATTCGGTTTATTATTAAAAATCAATATTTTGACCCGTTCGTATTCAATTCCTCCAAACTTGTTTCTAGTTAACATAAATCATAAACCAAAGTTTTTAACTCAAAATCTCTATCTTGGATTCATAACTTTGGTGAATTACGCGGCAAACACCCAAGTTACGCGCGTAATTCATTTTGACCCGTTTAGAGGATCTTTTATGCATTTTGGTATGAAACTAGCTATTACCTTTTCATACTTCATAATTCCATATCTAAATATCTACTTATGTTCCACCACAACCATTTTTGTGATGGATTTAGCATAATTAATCTATTATCCCAAATTTACCCATCGGTTGGCCATTTTACGCAAATGACCCTTTTTGTGCATTTGACCCACGAATGTGTATTCCTATAACTTTTAATTCGTATTTAATGATTTCATCATCTTAATGCAAGTTCCTAAACAACCCCCTATGGGTCGTTTGCCCAATATACCCTTCAAGGGTGTTTGGGTCAACTTTAGTCCCTCACTCTACGACGAAGGACTTTCGCTAAATATTTGACCAAAAATTGTATGTTTAAATAAAAGCTTATTTATGCGTACCTGTCTCGGGTCAAAGTATTGACCCGTTTACATAACTTTTGCTTTAAATCTTTCTAGTTAAAGCAACGCAAGCTTATGTCATTTCCTGTGATTACAAAACTTCCAACAAGCGAATGTCAAATGTTATTGTCAAATGGTGTTAACAACACCATTTGACCCATTAAGTCTAATTGACCATTTGTCCGTATGAGATGGTATTTAATTACCATTTCATTTCTTTAAACCTATCCCGGTTTTCCCTTGAACTCGTTTTACTTAAAACCGTTTTCATTTGTTCGTCATTACATGACTAATTTACCATTTTACGCATTTTACCATCATTCATGATTTCTTACCATTTTCTCTTGTTCCGACTCTCATTGAATCGTGTCGGAACTTCATATACCAACCACTCAGTAGCATTCATATGCAATACTCACAATTAAGTAATTTGTAAATAATGAAAAAAGGTCGTAAGCTTTACTTACCTTACTTCCAGTTTATGCTTTTCCGTCATTCATGCTTCATTTGACCCACTTCCTTCCCCAAGCTTTCACCTAGCTTGCCAAGCGTCAAACTATCATTGTAATTGTAAGATGGTTAGGTTAGTCATAATCATTTACGACTATTCCATCCTACGCTTCTTACGTCGAATCTACTATTCGATTTCAAGATTAGTTAACTTAGCTTATTAGAGTTAACTACTTTCGATCACATGATTTACAACATTAGTTCAAATCAACATGATGATTAGAACTCTCCTTGTTTCATATTTCATATAACTTGCCATATTATTCAAATACACATTTTCACTCAAATTTCAACATTTAGCTTTCTCTTAGGCATTATATCAAACACCTAGTGAGCATTCTTTTATGAAGTTTAACAATCAAACTTATGGCTACCTATCTTGCCAATTTCAACATCTTTTACTAGAAAATCATCAAATTCATGGTTCAATGTCAAGATTAACTTCATAAAGTTTAATTAACACTAGTTTGACAATCATGATTCTAGTGTTCATCATGTTTCTACAAAACCCATTAAACACCCATAATGGATGATCATGAACTTTATAATTTCAACACTAATTCAACTAGTTATTGACTAGGGTTTACTCCTTGATATAATTTCATCCTAAATTCATCCAAACTTCAATCATGCAAGCCCAATTTTTGATTTCAAGTTTTCATCTATAACTCAAGATGTAATCAAGAGATGAAATTCAACATACCTTGTGATCCCTTCACTTAGGTGATCACTAATTTGAGCTCGGTTTTTGATCTAGTCTTGATTTGCCCTTGGATTTTGATGGATTTAGTGAGTTTAGGGTTTTGAGAAGGAACCCTTCTCCTGGCTTGTGAAATCGTCGACCAAACACACACTGAAGTGTGTGTTTTGGTGTTTTATTTTATTAAATAACTTTTCTAGTTATCCCGCTTTAACCCCTCGTGTTTGGTTCGTTATTAAGTAGGCCACAACCTACTTATTTTTTTAACAATATTCCCACTCATTAACTAGGTTAAATATTCCTAGTTAACTTGGCGGGTTCGGGGAAGTTATGACCAAGTTTTATTTTTAAGTCCCGTTAACTCGGGCCTTTCGTGACTTTATTTTCTCAAGCATTTATTTCCCCCTTTTTAATTAATATTAGGTTTATTTATTTAAGTCCTAATATTTACCGGGTTAAATTTTACCACTAACGGTATTTTACCCGTCCATCACAATTAACGAGGTTTGGTTACTAAACCCGTTTTCGGGGTGTTACAAGTCTACCCCCCCTTAAAGAGGTTTCGTCCTCGAAACCTTTCTTACATAATTTATTGAGTTTATCTCAATGTATTCAATCCGAGAAATCTTTCAAACATTACTTATACTTTTATCCAATAATTAGTATTACCAGAAAAGTACGGTAATATCTTTTTGGTTACTAATTGTCTACATAACTCGTATGACATAGTGCAACTTGAAATAACGTAATCTCGTTATTTCCACTAGTTTAGTTAACTTGGCGATATCCATCGCTTTCATATACTATCGAATTCTCTGTGAATCCGTTACTTTGACCCGTTTAAAGGTCTTTAGTGAAATATTTCACTTTTAGCAATGATTTCTTTTGTTTTCAAATTTATTTATTCGGTTTAGTTATACCGAATCCACCGCTTACAAGCAAACCAAATTTCTTGATTTGAATTGCTGACCTTAACCGGTCTTACTAACTAGACTTATTAGTCCAGTTACTTTTTACCGCTCGCTTGGTTATAATGTGATTTTACTTCGCATTACATTTCCTAACCGTGATCGTGTCACATCATGTTTAGTTTGTATCAACCTTTCATTTTCGAAAATATCACTTTTCGAACATATCGTCTTGCGCCTATCAGTGTCAAGACTTGAATCTTTCATGCTTACAATTCAAATTTCTATCATAATTTATATTTGTAAAAACGTTATTTCTTACTAAAACCAAAGTTTTAATTTTTAGGATCCTCTCTTTAACTTTTGTCCATTATCCATACCAGGATATTGACAGTCCATAATTCATTCTTTTACAGTCTTAGTTTTATGCGGGGATTTCTCAACTGATTCCCTCGCTTTATATAATTATCCCGTAGGTTGTATCATTTAGCCTTATGGGCTATTTTGATTATACTTTCACCTCTTTAGGGCGAAGTCCTTATAATTTCTTTCTAAACATGACCCGTGGGTCGTTTTAGTCTCGTAGACCTTTCATTTGTTTATAACCCTAAAGGTTATGTTGATCCCGTAGATCACTCCTTACTCATGTCATTCTTAAAATACATGTTTGGTGTCAAGGCACCCTGTTTTTTTTTTTTTTTTTTGTTCGAAGAATCATCTGGTTTCAAGCTTAGGTTCCGTTATCCTTGATTGTAGTTTCGTGGCTACAATTGTTTTCTTTCGGACAATTTTCCGACTTATGACTTCTCACGTCATTTATGCGTCAGTTCTTCTTATGCCTACTGTTATTTGATTTGCATATATTCTTATTTGGTTATGTCCCATTACCGGGCTCATTACTCTTTTGCATTTAACGCTACCTTTATCCCGCTTGCATTTACTCATGCCGTTCGGCATGATATTATATTCGACCGGTTCAACTTTAAAATAGTTGAACGTAATTTATTCAAAATTTCTATTTATATTATCTTGTTGTCTTTTAGTTATGACTCAAAACCCGAGTCTTTTAGCTTTCCATCCGAGTTCCCGTTTCTCGGTCTACGCGTGTGTTTAATTCTTACCCATCAACCGGGTGTTTTACCGAAGTCATTATTATTGCAACCCTCCCGGTATGCATTAAGACCTCGTTTCATTTTTATATTCCGACTTTGTCCTCAAGTTTGACGTTTTACAAAACGGACCATTAAGAGGCATATTTGCATTCTCCGGGTTCGAGTGTAAGTACACCCCCTCCCAATGCATATCTTAATCATTTTATATTCATCTTTGTCCCTTCTCTCGGGCTCGTTATCCTAACGTAATACGCTTCCGTCCTTCGACTTACGTTTACGTTTACTATCAAACATCTTACTTGTTTGATTCATTTGGGTATCTTTTAATTCGTCCCATTCACCCCGCCCTTACTACATCGGACGAAATTGTGTCCGCTACAAGAAGTTCATGGTATCATACGCCACTACTTACTTGGCCAGAGTAAGCGATTGACACATGACACACATGCCCTTTTCATAGTTTTCACATCACGCCCTATGTAAGTAATGCCTCTATTTATTTCCTATCCCTGATTTCTTTAAGTAAAACTTTATTTAATTGCTAAACAACAATCACTAGTTTTACTAGTTTTACATTCAAACATAAAAATGTTTTCCTCTCTATCGAACTATTATATAATCACATTCGTTAATGTGATCGCTACTTTTCTTAATAACATTATATTGAGGGTTTTCCACTTGAATAATTATCCCCCGTCCAAGTTTCCATATAAACTAATCCTATTATTCATTTGTTATTCATCATCGTGAATAACACATTTTCTATTAAATTTCTCTTGGAAATCAGGTTTTCCAAGTTCTATCATATATATGCAACCGTTCTGACTTACGTGTTTGTTGCATATTACTAGTTGTACAATTAAATTTTAAAACATGCACCTGGTAATGCTTGCCCCGACGGGCTTTCCTTGCCTTTACTTTTATTCGCGATTGTTACGCGATTTGGTCCTTGGTGAGCATGCTCCTCTTTTCATACTTCGGACCATTCCTCTATCATATCCGTAATTTGTTCGACCCTCGTCATCTTCAAATGCGAGTTTCCTCCAATTAAAACATTCACAAAAGTTAGTAATGTCAACTTTACTAAACGCCCGTATCATAATACAAGGCTTTTCTACTATACGTGTTAACGCACGTAATTTTGTTAACTATATCTATTATTTAATTGAGGTATCGTATATTACACAATAACCCTATGGGTTGTTTACAACACTTTAACATGCTAAACCATTAAAACACACGTACTTACCGGATTTGCGATCAAGCCTCGAACCAAACACACTTTATTCTTTAACCGTGAGCTCTGATTACCAACTTGTAACACCCTAGTTAGTATTTTAAAGGTTTTCGTATAAATAACGAAAATAAACATGTAATTACGATTAAGGATCCTTAGAAAATACGAGTAATTTAAAACTTTTAGAACTTAAAAGTTTTCAACATAATATAAATAAGTTCGTCGTTTACGATAACTACGAAACAACCCGCGGAAGCTTCTTTCTCATGTGTTCGGTTCTCTTTCATCGCTTGATCTTCATCCGGGTACTCTTGGCATTCACCTACGATCACAACCAACTCAACAGTTAGCTTTGATAATTAATAAACAAGTATAAACAAGTTCTTCGATCAAACCAACAACATAAATTAAAATTTTCTGGTTTTACGTCTCCCGCGTGTCGCGGGAGACTACCCTCGATCTTTCGCGTGGCGCGACAGCTCTCGCGTGTCGCACCAGAATTTCGGCTTCCCGTCGCGTGGCGCGGGGGAGACCCTTTTCCAGCGATTTCAGCTCTGAAACCTGCATTTCCAGCAATCCAAGTTTTTACGAAAATGTGCATAACTTTCAAACTACACATCCGTTTTACCCGATTCTTTTTCCTATGCGCTCGTAATTTAATTCTCCATCATGTGGGGTTAAAAGTTAGCATTCAAACTAATAAAATCCTAGATTTTTAAGTATTCGGTTTATTATTAAAAATCAATATTTTGACCCGTTCGTATTCAATTCCTCCAAACTTGTTTCTAGTTAACATAAATCATAAACCAAAGTTTTTAACTCAAAATCTCTATCTTGGATTCATAACTTTGGTGAATTACGCGGCAAACACCCAAGTTACGCGCGTAATTCATTTTGACCCGTTTAGAGGATCTTTTATGCATTTTGGTATGAAACTAGCTATTACCTTTTCATACTTCATAATTCCATATCTACTTATGTTCCACCACAACCATTTTTGTGATGGATTTAGCATAATTAATCTATTATCCCAAATTTACCCATCGGTTGGCCATTTTACGCAAATGACCCTTTTTGTGCATTTGACCTACGAATGTGTATTCCTATAACTTTTAATTCGTATTTAATGATTTCATCATCTTAATGCAAGTTCCTAAACAACCCCCTATGGGTCGTTTGCCCAATGTACCCTTCAAGGGTGTTTGGGTCAACTTTAGTCCCTCACTCTACGACGAAGGACTTTCGCTAAATATTTGACCAAAAATTGTATGTTTAAATAAAAGCTTATTTATGCGTACCTGGCTCGGGTCAAAGTATTGACCCGTTTACATAACTTTTGCTTTAAATCTTTCTAGTTAAAGCAACGCAAGCTTATGTCATTTCCTGTGATTACAAAACTTCCAACAAGCGAATGTCAAATGTTATTGTCAAATGGTGTTAACAACACCATTTGACCCATTAAGTCTAATTGACCATTTGTCCGTATGAGATGGTATTTAATTACCATTTCATTCCTTTAAACCTATCCCGGTTTTCCCTTGAACTCGATTTACTTAAAACCGTTTTCATTTGTTCGTCATTACATGACTAATTTACCATTTTACCCATTTTACCATCATTCATGATTTCTTCCCATTTTACCTTGTTCCGACTCTCATTGAATCGTGTCGGAACTTCATATACCAACCACTTAGTAGCATTCATATGCAATACTCGCAATTAAGTAATTTGTAAATAATGAAAAAGGGTCGTAAGCTTTATTTACCTTACTTCCAGTTTATGCTTTTCCGTCATTCATGCTTCGTTTGACCCACTTCCTTCCCCAAGCTTTCACCTAGCTTGCCAAGCGTCAAACTGTCATTGTAATTGTAAGATGGTTAGGTTAGTCATAATCATTTACGACTATTCCATCCTACGCTTCTTACGTCGAATCTACTATTCGATTTCAAGATTAGTTAACTTAGCTTATTAGAGTTAACTACTTTCGATCACATGATTTACAACATTAGTTCAAATCAACATGATGATTAGAACTCTCCTTGTTTCATATTTCATATAACTTGCCATATTATTCAAATACACATTTTCACTCAAATTTCAACATTTAGCTTTCTCTTAGGCATTATATCAAACACCTAGTGAGCATTCTTTTATGAAGTTTAACAATCAAACTTATGGCTACCTATCTTGCCAATTTCAACATCTTTTACTAGAAAATCATCAAATTCATGGTTCAATGTCAAGATTAACTTCATAAAGTTTAATTAACACTAGTTTGACAATCATGATTCTAGTGTTCATCATGTTTCTACAAAACCCATTAAACACCCATAATGGATGATCATGAACTTTATAATTTCAAGACTAATTCAACTAGTTATTGACTAGGGTTTACTCCTTGACATAATTTCATCCTAAATTCATCCAAACTTCAATCATGCAAGCCCAATTTTTGATTTCAAGTTTTCATCTATAACTCAAGATGTAATCAAGAGATGAAATTCAACATACCTTGAGCTCGGTTTTTGATCTAGTCTTGATTTGCCCTTGGATTTTGATGGATTTAGTGAGTTTAGGGTTTTGAGAAGGAACCCTTCTCCTGGCTTGTGAAATCGTCGACCAAACACACACTGAAGTGTGTGTTTTGGTGTTTTATTTTATTAAATAACTTTTCTAGTTATCCCGCTTTAACCCCTCGTGTTTGGTTCGTTATTAAGTAGGCCACAACCTACTTATTTTTTTTAACAATATTCCCACTCATTAACTAGGTTAAATATTCCTAGTTAACTTGGCGGGTTCGGGGAAGTTATGACCAAGTTTTATTTTTAAGTCCCGTTAACTCGGGCCTTTCGTGACTTTATTTTCTCAAGCATTTATTTCCCCCTTTTTAATTAAGATTAGGTTTATTTATTTAAGTCCTAATATTTACCGGCTTAAATTTTACTACTAACGGTATTTTACCCGTCCATCACAGTTAACGAGGTTTGGTTACTAAACCCGTTTTCGGGGTGTTACACCTTGTTTACGTCTTGTTTCTTCCCTAGCCTTGAGCTAGTAGTAAGTGCCTCTAAACATCATCTTGTTCTTGTTTAGAGTGGTTAATAAGTGATTTAATGGTTAAAAATCAAGAACATACAAGATCATAACTTAAAGTCTTGAAAGTAAGATGAAAATGTTGGATAAATAGAAACTAGTGGTGTAAATGATGAAAATCTTGGTTAGTTGTGATTATTTTATGTTGTTTGTTGCTAGAAGTGGGATGGATCATCATCTAACCATACTAGATCATGTTCAAAGAACATGAACTAGTAGTATGTTAGTGCTAGAAATGTGAAAGATGATGAACCCTTCCACTCATGAAACATGAACTTGAGTAAAAGTAATTTTTCTTGTAAAATAAGACTCTAAACATGTAGATCTAAAGATCTACAAGTGGTTTTTCGGAAGAACCAAGCGGAAAATGCTAGTTTTGTTAAAACCCGGACCTTACATAAACTAAAAGCATTTTAGTGAATAAACAAGTGTGTAAACACTTGTGTCACAAGAAAAATTTAACAAGAAATATGTTTGGTAAATCATGACTAGAAGTTGTGAAACTTCAAGATCTTTAAAAATAAAGTTTTTAAGAAACTAAACTTATTTTTAAAGATAACGAGACCCACTAAATATGTTAATAACTTACTACATATTTTTACTAACTTTCAAGTTCATAAGTTGTGGTATATGCTTGTTTTGACAAGTTTGATAAATAAAGATTGTGTTGTTGAGATTGTTGTTGATTTAAAAGAAAATAAACACATGTTTTGAAAACATGGGAAACCTCCATTTTTAGGGGAAACTCTGTCAAAAATTTTATAAATTTTGACACTTAGAAAAATATAAGTTTTGAGAAACTTATTCCCTAAAAATGTATTTAAAAATATTACCAAGGTTTCCCTAATTTTTGGTGATAAGAAATGATGATTTCTTCAAGATTAAAATTTATGTTAAGTATGTATATTTTTGAGAGAAAAATATATATTATTTGATCACCAACTTTTGTGCTAAGTGTATATAGTATGTGTTATACGTGCTAGTGTATTAAGACTTAAAAATACACTAAATACTCATGGGAAGTATAAACACAAAAATACACATACAACATACAAGATACAAGATACATAATTCGGGTGCAAAGTGCAAAACACGAGATACTTATATTAATTTTTGAGAAAATAATATAAGTAAGATACTTAGTTAAAAATATAAACTATTTTTAACACAACAAAACACATACAAAAGATAGTGACTGTACTTGTGCGATACAAGTCTAGTGACTAACGTTAAGAAAACACGTATAGGTCACGACGTTAATTAAGCAAATCCGGTGAAGTTTACGACGCAAGGAACGCAAAGTTGTGAGTTCATGCTCCCCCTTTTCTTTTAACTGTTTTCAGTTTTATAACTTCGGGGGTGAAATACATGTACAAATGTTACAATGTTTATAAATGGTATGATAACGAGAAACACACTTGGTGAGGACGAGAACCAAGTATGATGCGTTATGAGAAATGATATGAGAAATCGTGTCACGAATAGGGTACATAAGCACCATTAATCAACAATATACCTAGACCGCAGAACAAAAGGTTAGATCTAACGGGTGCTGGGCAGCCACACTCTCGGTGAGGGCGAGAATCGAGTAGTGCTTTTGTGTCTCAGAATATGCCAACTAGAAAAATGCCTAAGGTTTGGTGACTTCCTATGTCGTGTCACATGTTAATGGCTTTGCAACCCATTAACAATCCTGATACTTACAGGAATATTTTACTTACATAAGATTCATACCATACTAAAACTTGATTTATACTTGAAGTACGTGGGGTACTCAAGAAAACTTAATTTATACTTGAAGTACGTGGGGTACTCAAGAAAACTTGATTTATACTTGAAGTACGTGGGGTACTCAAGAAAACTTAATTTATACTTGAAGTACTTGGGGTACTCAAGAAAACTTGATTTATTTATGAAAACTTAATTTATACATGACACAAACTATGTTTTCATACAAAGTATACAAACGTGAAATACAAAAACGGCATGAATTCACACCAACATTATGTTGACGTTTTTTCAAAACTCACATGTATTTAAGGTAACTAGGATGGATGTGCGCGTGGTCTTACTCATGCTCGTGGATGTCGCTTTGTTTATCGTTAAATAAAGTTGTGACTTTTAAGACAATATGTTATCTCGTGTTGTAAACACTTGACATATGTTTTCAGTAATGTAATGTTTGAAGTTATTTTTGAGCATGTAGCATGTTTACTCTTCGTATGCAATGAGAACCTTTCATGATCACACCTCGTGCTTCCGCCGCAGAAAGGGGTGTGACAGATTGGTATCAGAGCTGCGATTGTAGTGAACCAGGATTCCTTCTCGAGTCTAGTCTACAATCTCTAGGATCCTTTCACGAAAACAATTTTTCAAAGAGTTTTTTTCATTGCATAAAACGTCCCGGGACATCCACTACCTGAAACTGTCTACATGAGTCTAGAGAAGACACTACGAGACTTAGAGTGCACTTGAGTAGCACTTGTCGTTGACTAGAAACTACCTGCAAATTATGTGTGATAATTAGCATATACTAGAAGTAGAATGTCACAAGTATACGTGACTTTATCTGAAAGCGATGGCCCATCTGAAGGAAGAAATACGAGGATGAAACGAACTGTGCGGACTGTGCAAGGAGTTACGTAATTATGGATGCATACATAATTATGGAATTCAGTGCACAGAAACCACAGCAAGTCTTGTCACGTATAGATTCCCTCAGTGCAAGCCTACTAAGTACTCTGCTAGAGTAATAATTGTTTGATGTCACTTATGTGGTATATATCTGTGAATATATATATACTACTACTGTCTAGTATGACGATATCAAACAAGTGTTTTAACCCTGTTGTGTTATGTTCTGTCAGAACATGGCACCCAGGAAAGCTGTGAATGCTCGCAATGATGATCAACCTCCTCCTCCCCCACTGCCAAGAACTGCTGAAGAGCTGAACGCTCTACTGGAAGAAAGGATCTCCGCTGCTATCACCCAGTATGAGGTGAATCGTACTCAAGACAGTGGAGGACCAAGCTATGCAAGACGTAACGGGCATGGAGATTCACCTGGAGGAAACGCAGCTCAAGGCTGCACTTTCAAGCAGTTCCTCGACTGCAAGCCGATGAACTATGACGGCACAGGAGGTGCAGTAGCATTTGTACGCTGGACGGAGAAGACTGAAGCTACTATCCGCATGAGCAAGTGTACTGCGGATCAACAAGTCACCTTTGCTACTGGGTTATTCGTCGATGAAGCTCTGACTTGGTGGAACTTGCAAGTCCAAACATTGGGCGATGATGCCGCTTATGGCCTAACTTGGGATGAACTAAAGGAAAGAATGAGAGAGAAGTACTGCTCTCGTGCTGAACTCCAAAGACTGGAAACGGAGTTCTGGTACTTGACTATGGAAGGTGCTGACATAAATGGATATACTCGAAGGTTCCATGATCTGTCTAGAGTGCTTCCTTACATGGTGACTCCTGAATTTAAGCGTGTTGAACGCTACATTTGGGGACTGGCCCCAGAGTTCCGTTGCATGGTAACTTCGGCCAAACCTCAAACGATCATCGAGGCTGTAACTCTGGCTGTCAGCCTGACTAAAGATTGTGTCCGTATGAAGAAGTTGTCACTGAACCCAACAGAGAAGACCGAGACACATGCTGAGTCATCCGGTGACAAGAAGAGAAAGCATTCGAATCTGAATCAAGCAACTCATAACAACAAAGGTATCAACAACAAGAAGCATGATGTTAACCCGCCTCAGGAGGCGAAGACCCTTGCAACGAAAGCATACCAAGGCACCATGTCTAAATGCCAAAAATGTAAGCATCATCATGAAGGAGCTTGTCGCATTCCAAGGTGCGACAAATGTGGTAGGTTGGGTCATCAAACAGAAGACTGTTGGGGAAAAGGTAAGAACCGAAATGGAAACGGTGCCGGTAACAAGAACGGTAACGGGAAAGGGCGGAACCAAGGATGCTTCAGATGTGGAAGCAATGATCATTTCATGAAGGACTGCCCAGAGGGAAACAATGCTCAGGCCAGAGCATTTGTGATTGGAGCAAAGAACGCACGCGAGGACCCTAACATGGTCACCGGTACGTTTCTCATTAACAATCACTTTGCATCCATATTATTTGACACTGGCGCCGATTATAGCTTCATGTCTGTGGAATTTAAACGCATACTCGGAATAGAATCCAGTAGATTAGAAATTCCTTATTCCATAGGACTAGCCAACGGTAAACTTGTTGAATCAAGTGAAGTCGTTAGAGGCTGCACACTAGAACTTGGCGAACGGAATTTTAGCATCGACCTCTTACCTATTCAATTGGGTAGCTTCGATGTAGTAGTCGGAATGGACTGGTTGTCCAAGAACAAAGTTGAGGTTATTTGTCATGAGAAAATCATTCGCATCCCTTTGGCAAATGATGAAACTATCATCGTACATGGAGAAAGACGAAACGCGCCTCTAAGAATCATCAGTTGTATGAAGGCACAGAAGTGCTTAAGGAAAGGATGTGTCGCTTTCCTAGCACACGTTATAGACAAGAAGGCTGTGGAGCCAAAACTCGAAGACATTCCTGTGGTGAAGGAATTTCCTGATGTTTTTCCCGAAGATCTTCCAGGACTACCTCCGCAACGACAAGTTGAATTCCGTATAGACTTGGTTCCAGGAGCCGCTCCTGTAGCCAAGGCACCCTATCGGCTTGCACCATCCGAAATGCAAGAATTGTCTACACAACTTCAGGAGTTGTTGGATAAAGGATTTATAAGGCCAAGCTTCTCGCCCTGGGGAGCTCCAGTATTATTCGTAAAGAAGAAGGATGGAACACTGCGGATGTGTATCGATTACAGAGAATTGAACAAGCTCACGATCAAGAATCGGTATCCACTACCGAGGATTGATGACTTATTTGATCAGTTGCAAGGATCAAGCTACTATTCCAAGATCGACCTTCGATCTGGATACCATCAGTTAAGAATCCAAGATGAAAGCGTGCCAAAGACTGCATTCAGAACACGATATGGGCACTACGAGTTTCTTGTGATGCCATTCGGACTGACGAACGCACCAGCGGTCTTTATGGACCTGATGAACCGCGTATGCAAACCATATCTCGATAAATTCGTGATTGTATTTATCGATGATATCCTGATTTACTCGCGGACGAAAGAAGAGCACGAGCAACATCTCAGAACCATCTTGGAACTACTGAAGAAAGAGAAGCTTTATGCAAAGTTCTCGAAATGCGAATTCTGGATTCGCGAAGTACAATTTCTTGGTCACGTTGTGAATGAGAAGGGCATTCATGTAGACCCATCCAAGATTGAAGCAATAAAGAATTGGGAAGCTCCCAAAACCCCAACTGAAGTTCGACAATTCTTGGGCTTAGCAGGCTATTACCGACGTTTCATCGAGAACTTCTCAAAGATAGCTCAACCGCTAACGACCCTTACACAGAAAGACAAGAAATACGACTGGGGTCACAAACAAGAAGAAGCCTTCCAGTTACTTAAAAACAAGCTCTGTGATGCACCGATACTATCATTACCCGAAGGCACTGAAGACTTCGTGGTATACTGCGACGCCTCACGACAAGGTTTGGGTTGCGGGCTCATGCAACACCAAAAAGTCATCGCTTACGCTTCAAGACAATTGAAGGTTCATGAGAGAAACTACACCACTCACGACCTGGAGCTGGGAGCAGTGGTATTCGCCTTGAAGATCTGGAGACACTATCTATATGGTACTCGATGAACAATCTTCACAGATCACAAAAGCCTGCAGCATATATTTGATCAGAAAGAACTAAACATGCGACAACGACGTTGGGTCGAGCTGCTAAATGATTACGACTGTGAGATCAAGTACCATCCTGGAAAGGCAAATGTTGTAGCAGAAGCTTTAAGCCGAAAAGAAAGGGTTAAGACCCTAAGGGTTCGAGCATTGGAAATGACCATTCGAACGAACCTCACTGCACGCATTCGTGATGCACAACAAGAAGCTCTTAAAGGAGAGAACCGTAAAGCTGAATACCTCCGGGGTATGTTGAAATACATGATACCAAATGAAGAGGGAGCCTTATACTTTAAGAAGCGTATTTGGGTTCCGCTCTATGGTGGCATACGAGAAGTCATTCTTGACGAAGCGTACAAATCAAGATACTCGATCCATCCAGGATCAGATAAAATGTATCAAGATTTGAAAGAATATTATTGGTGGCCGAGACTCAAAAGCGATGTTGCTGTCTATGTTGGAAAATGCCTAACCTGTGCTAAGGTTAAGGCTGAATATCAGAAGCCGTCCGGCCTCCTACAACAACCAGAGATTCCCGTGTGGAAGTGGGAACAAATCTCGATGGACTTCATAACGAAATTACCCAGGACCCCGAGAGGGCACGATATGATATGGGTGATAGTTGATCGATTGATGAAGTCTGCGCATTTCCTACCGATCCGAGAGAAGGATAGCACTGGAAAGCTTGCTGATATATACTTAAGAGAAATTATGGCACGTCATGGAGTGCCTATCTCAATCATTTCAGACAGAGACGGACGCTTTGTCTCAAGAATCTGGCAATCATTTCAGGAAGCCTTTGGATCTCAGTTAGATCTAAGCACGGCATTCCATCCACAAGCAGACGGCCAGAGCGAACGGACTATACAAACGTTAGAAGATATGCTTCGCGCATGTGTCATGGATCTGGGCGGCAGCTGGGATACTCACCTACCTCTAGTTGAGTTTTCCTACAATAACAGCTATCATACGAGCATAAAAGCCGCACCGTTCGAAGCTCTGTATGGCCGCAAGTGCCGATCGCCCTTATGTTGGGCAGATGCTGGAGATAAACGTATGGTTGGTCCTGAACTTGTACAAGAGATAACCGACAAGATTGCGCAGATCCGAGAGCACATTAAGGCGGCTCGAGATCAACAAAAGAGCTACGCTGATCTGAAAAGAAAAAAACATTAGATTTCGAGGTGGGAGACAAAGTATTGTTAAAGGTCTCACCTTGGAAGGGCGTAGTAAGATTTGGAAAACGTGGAAAGCTGAATCCACGATACATAGGACCATTCAGAATATTGGAAAGAATTGGTACCGTGGCATACAAGTTGGAATTACCGGAAGAACTTAATGGAGTACATGATGCGTTCCATGTATCCAATCTCAAGAAGAGTCCAACACAAGAAAACGTGATCATCCCGATGGATGAAGTGCATGTTGATGACGCCCTCCGATTTACAGAACAACCTGTTGAGGTTACAGACTGGAAAGTCAACAAGACCAGGAGGAGCACTGTTAAACTTGTCAAAGTACGTTGGAGCTCTAAGCACGGACCCGAGTACACATGGGAACGTGAAGACCAGTTCAAAGAGAAGTATCCCCACCTATTCAAGAAGACTCCTGCGAGAGTTAATTCAGCCTGAATTTCGGGATGAAATTCTTTTAACGGGGGGAGACTGTGACAACTAGCACCAAACCGGTAATTTCCGCACACTTTAATTATTGTTTAATGACTGCAATTATGTGCTTAAATGTCAACATTGATTGATTACATGCTAAACAAGTGAATTCATGCACGTTGTATACTACAAAATATTGCTTTATGCAAAAACGAGAGCGTTGCGTCAGTTATACTAGTAAACTCACCGGTAAGACACTCTGTGTCAACAGAACTGCAGAAAGCAGTCAGACAATAAAATTGGAGCCTAGGTGTAGGTCCAACAACAAGAAGACGTTAAAACCCAAGAGAACATACAAGGGTTTAATATATTGACATACGAAAGCAAAAATACACACTAAAAAGCACCCGAAACGCACTTTAAGTGCAGAATTTTATATAAATCAGCTATAATCAGCATTATGGCACTGGAATATTATGCAGAAATTTCGTTTTATCATTCAGAATGCTTCCCTAGGTGTCGGGAATTAAATAGGTTACAAAAGGGTACTTAAAAGACACAAACCGGTGCAATTTAGCACTTTAACGAACCAGTATCCAACTGAACAACCGGACTTTACCCGGAACATAAAAATATTGTCAATGACATTGTTTACACTTTTCTGAGCTAGTTAGGGTCCCCGAACACCCTAACACCCGTTATATTACATAACACACATAAATGTACTAACTAAGTCCTTTTGGATTTCAACTAAACACTTAACTATATCATCAAAATCCAACCATATACCCCCCCCCCCCCCTTCAATTTACGGTCACCATGTGGTGACACACTCCCCACCTTTTTGATTATTTTAATCCCTTATGTCTAGTATCTAGAAAGCATGTTATATGTTGGATAAAAACTTGATTGGTTATTAAATAAGAACAAAGGATATGCATTCTCTTTCATCACACCATAAACCAAACTTGCTCTCTCTCCTTTCTCTTGCTTGCTTACGGCCGAAACCATCACCCACCACCTCACCATCATTCAAGTCTTGTTCACTCAATCCACATACATACCAAGGTGCTAGGTGACATACAAGGAGGCTCGGTGCTTACGGAAACTCAAAAACCTCTCTATATTGCTTTTATCCGCCTTGTTTACGTCTTGTTTCTTCCCTAGCCTTGAGCTAGTAGTAAGTGCCTCTAAACATCATCTTGTTCTTGTTTAGAGTGGTTAATAAGTGATTTAATGGTTAAAAATCAAGAACACACAAGATCATAACTTAAAGTCTTGAAAGTAAGATGAAAATGTTGGATAAAAAGAAACTAGTGGTGTAAATCATGAAAATCTTGGTTAGTTGTGATTATTTTATGTTGTTTGTTGCTAGAAGTGGGATGGATCATCATCTAACCATACTAGATCATGTTCAAAGAACATGAACTAGTAGTATGTTAGTGCTAGAAATGTGAAAGATGATGAACCCTTCCACTCATGAAACATGAACTTGAGTAAAAGTAATTTTTCTTGTAAAATAAGACTCTAAACATGTAGATCTAAAGATCTACAAGTGGTTTTTCGGAAGAACCAAGCGGAAAATGCTAGTTTTGTTAAAACCCGGACCTTACATAAACTAAAAGCATTTTAGTGAATAAACAAGTGTGCAAACACTTGTGTCACAAGAAAAATTTAACAAGAAATATGTTTGGTAAATCATGACTAGAAGTTGTGAAACTTCAAGATCTTTAAAAATAAAGTTTTTAAGAAACTAAACTTATTTTTAAAGATAACGAGACCCACTAAATATGTTAATAACTTACTACATATTTTTACAAACTTTCAAGTTCATAAGTTGTGGTATATGCTTGTTTTGACAAGTTTGATAAATAAAGATTGTGTTGTTGAGATTGTTGTTGATTTAAAAGAAAATAAACACATGTTTTGAAAACATGGGAAACCTCCATTTTTAGGGGAAACTCTGTCAAAATTTTTATAAATTTTGACACTTAGAAAAATATAAGTTTTGAGAAACTTATTCCCTAAAAATGTATTTAAAAATATTACCAAGGTTTCCCTAATTTTTGGTGATAAGAAATGATGATTTCTTCAAGATTAAAATTTATGTTAAGTATGTATATTTTTGAGAGAAAAATATATATTATTTGATCACCAACTTTTGTGCTAAGTGTATATAGTATGTGTTATACGTGCTAGTGTATTAAGACTTAAAAATACACTAAATACTCATGGGAAGTATAAACACAAAAATACACATACAACATACAAGATACATAATTTGGGTGCAAAGTGCAAAACACGAGATACTTATATTAATTTTTGTGAAAATAATATAAGTAAGATACTTAGTTAAAAATATAAAGTATTTTTAACACAACAAAACATATACAAAAGATAGTGACTGTACTTGTGCGATACAAGTCTAGTGACTAACGTTAAGAAAACACGTATAGGTCACGACGTTAATTAAGCAAATCCGGTGAAGTTTACGATGCAAGGAACGCAAAGTTGTGAGTTCATGCTCCCCCTTTTCTTTTAACTGTTTTCAGTTTTATAACTTCGGGGGTGAAATACATGTACAAATGTTACAATGTTTATAAATGGTATGATAACGAGAAACGCACTTGGTGAGGACGAGAACCAAGTATGATGCGTTATGAGAAATGATACGAGAAATCGTGTCACGAATAGGGTACATAAGCACCATTAATCAACAATATACCTAGACCGCAGAACAAAAGGTTAGATCTAACGTGTGCCGGGCAGCCACACTCTCGGTGAGGGCGAGAATCGAGTAGTGCTTTTGTGTCTCAGAATATGCCAACTAGAAAAATGCCTAAGGTTTGGTGACTTCCTATGTCGTGTCACATGTTAATGGCTTTGCAACCCATTAACAATCCTGATACTTACAGGAATATTTTACTTACATAAGATTCATACCATACTAAAACTTGATTTATACTTGAAGTACGTGGGGTACTCAAGAAAACTTAATTTATACTTGAAGTACGTGGGGTACTCAAGAAAACTTGATTTATACTTGAAGTACGTGGGGTACTCAAGAAAACTTAATTTATACTTGAAGTACGTGGGGTACTCAAGAAAACTTGATTTATATATGAAAACTTGATTTATACATGACACAAACTATGTTTTCATACAAAGTATACAAACGTGAAATATAAAAACTGCATGAATTCACGCCAACATTATGTTGACGTTTTTCCAAAATTCACATGTATTTCAGGTAACTAGGATGGATGTGCGCGTGGTCTTACTCATGCTCATGGATGTCGCTTTGTTTATCGTTAAATAAAGTTGTGACTTTTAAGACAATATGCTATCTCGTGTTGTAAACACTTGACATATGTTTTCAGTAATGTAATGTTTGAAGTTAGTTTTGAGCATGTAGCATGTTTACTCTTCGTATGCAATGAGAACCTTTCATGATCACACCTCGTGCTTCCGCCGCAGAAAGGGGTGTGACAAGTTTAAGGCATGCGGACCGAAAGAGTTCACCGGAGAAGAAGGCCCTACGGCTCTGTTTCAATGGTTTGACTCGATCGAAGTCACTTTGCGTCAGAGTGGATGTCCTGAAAATCTCCGCACTCTGAATGCTACCGGCGTTTTCTAGTCCCGCGCTCTAGACTGGTGGACGGTCGAGAGGAACAAGCGCGGAAATGATGCAGCCTATGGTCTGTCATGGGAATAGTTGAAGAACGTTATGCTCGAAGAGTTCTGCCCTCCCCATAAGCGCCAAAAGCTGGAGGATGGATTCTGGCACATCAAGCAGAAAGATGGTGACAACGCTGCCCTGACTGCTCGCTTCAAGCAGCTCAGTATCATCTGCCCCGATCAAGTGAAGACTACCGACATGACAGTCAAGAAGTACATTCGAGCTCTGCCCGACTGTGTTACTGATTTTGTGCATACCTCAAAGCCAGCAACAATCGAAGAAACTTACTTGCTTGCCGCTGAAATCAACGACAAGCGAGTAAAAGCTGGTTTTTGGGATAAAGCTTCGAAGAACTTGCACCAAGCCACCACCGTCGCACCAACCGCTGAAACCGCCGCCGCTCAATCATCAAAGTCCTCACGCCGTAAGAAGAAGAACAACAACAGCAGCTCCAGCAACAAGAACTGTGATGTCACTACCACTGCTGCTCCACTGCAAGCCGTGCCGGCTCAGCAGTAATCTCAACATCGATCAGCTCCAGTTATCTTTGCACTGCCTGCAAAGCGTGCATACACTGGTCCCCACCCTGCCTGCCCAACATGTACTTATCATCACCCGGTAGGTATCGCTTACCGATTCTCCGTGCACTGCAATATGTACGGCCACTTCACTGCCAACTTTCGTACTGGTCCCCGCCAAGCACCAGCTCAAGCCACTGTCATAAAGCTCTGCTTCCAGCTCCTCAAGGCCAACAAGCGGCTCAGGCACCCGCGGTCAACGCCAGAGTCTGCTTCGTGTGTGGTGATCCCAACCACTTCACGAACATGTGCCCGAATAGGGTTGTGAAATGAGAGCCCCAGCAGCAGCAGCCTCAGCAGCAGCAGCAGCAGCCTCAACAGCAACAGCAACAAGCCACCCGTGCCAGAACCTTCAACATCAATGCACGCCAAGCCCAAGCCGACAACAATGTGGTTAATGGTACGTTTCTCATGAACGGTATTTATTCTTCGTGTTTGTTTGATACTGGAGCCGATAACTCTTTTGTGTCGTTTGAATTCAAGAAGCTCCTTAATCGTAAGCACTCCCATCTCCCCTTGACGTTCGATGTCGAAGTCGCCACCGGAAGAACTGTCGCCGTCAATTCTGTTCTTCGTGATTGTACTCTTGGACTCAACAATCACATCTTTCCGAATGATCTCATTCCGATGCAGCTCGGAAGTTTTGACATCATAGTAGGCATGGACTTTCTTCGCGAAAACCATGCTGAAGTTGTGTGTTTTGATAAGATGATTCATTTCGCGCTCGCTAGTGGAGATATATTATGTGTCTATGGTGAAACTCCCTCGAAAGGTCTTAAGCTTATGTCGTGTACCCAAGCTAGCAAGTATCTCCGCAAGGAATACAGAGCCTTCTTGGCTAACATTGTAGTAGCGGAAAAGGAAAAGAAAGGTAGGCCAGGAGTAAACGACGTTCCAGTGGTTTGAGAATTTCCTAACGTTTTTCCTGAGGATCTTCCCAGACTTCCGCCAAGTCGTGATATCGACTTTCGTATCGACCTCATTCCTGGAGCCAACCCTATTGCTAGAGCTCCTTATCGACTCTCTCCGTCTGAAATGCGTGAACTCTCGAGCCAGCTCCAGGAACTGCTTGATAAAGGCTTCATTCGCCCAAGCACCTCTCCATGGGGCGCACCAGTCCTTTTCGTCAAAAAGAAGGATGGGTCGTCCAGGATGTGCATCGACTATCGGGAATTGAATAAGTTGACCATCAAGAATTGCTATCCCCTGCCTCGAATTGATGATTTGTTTGACTAGCTACAAGGTGCTACGTGTTTCTCGAAGATCGATCTACGCTCAGGCTATCACCAACTACGCATCCAAGAGGAGGATATACCCAAAACCGCTTTTCGCACTCGATACGGCCACTATGAGTTCGTTTTTATGCCTTTTGGTTTAACTAACGCACCCGCGGTTTTCATGGTTCTGATGAATCGCGTGTGTAAACCATTTCTGGACCGCTTTGTCATCGTGTTCATCGATGATATCCTGATCTATTCAAAGTCGAAAGCCGAACACGCGCAACATCTACGTTTGGTTCTCGAGCTACTCCAAGGGAATTGACACTATGCCAAATTCTCCAAGTGCGAATTTTGGTTAGAGGAGGTTCAATTCCATGGGTCACATTGTCAATAGTCAAGGTATTCATGTCGATCCCGCGAAGATTGAAGCAGTTAAGAGTTTGGTTATGCCGAATAACCCGTTTGAAGTCCGTTCTTTTCTCGGACTAGCGGGCTATTATTGTCTATTTATTGAAGGGTTCTCAAAAATCGCTGTGCCGCTTACCTCTCTCACCCACAAAGACAATCCTTTTGTTCGGGGAACCGAACAAGAGTCTGCTTTCCAAACCCTCAAGCACATGCTTTGCAATGCTCCCGTCCTCACTCTACCCGACGGAAACGACGACTTTATAGTCTATTGCGATGCCTCAAACCTTGGACTTGGTTGTGTTCTCATGCAACGAGACCGAGTTATCGCTTATGCGTCTCATCAGCTCAAGATCCACGAGAAGAACTATACAACCCATGACCTCGAGCTAGGCGCCGTTGTTTTTGCGTTAAAGATTTGGCGACACTACCTGTATGGTACCAAGTGTACAATCTTCACCGATCATAGGAGCCTACAACATATCTTTGATCAGAAAGAACTTAATATGCATTAACGCCGATGGGTAGAACTACTCAACGATTACGACAGCGAGATTCGTTATCACCCAGGCAAAGCAAATATCGTTGCCGACGCCCTCAGTAGACGGAGCTATCTGCTCAGTATTCGTGATGTCCAAGCCCAATACGATCTCGAAACCCTCATCCGCGAAGCCCAGCATGCGTGTTTTATCGAACGTACCTTGAAGAAAGAAAGAATCTATCACGATGGAGCCCAGCTTGTGAATAAGTCAAATGGGATATTCCACTTTCTGGACCGAATTTGGATCCCTAAGCGGACCAATTTGCGACAGATTCTGATGGACGAAACCCACAAATCCCGGTATTCTATTCATCCCGGTGCCGATAAAATGTACCAGGACCTTCGCTACAAGTACTGGTACTGGCCGGGCATGAAGAGGGATATCGCACTCTATGTTGGGAAGTGCCTAACTTGTTCGAAAGTTAAAGCTGAACACCAAAGACCCTCTGGTTTACTCGAACAACCCCCGATTCCTATATGGAAGTGGGAGAGTATAGCCATGGACTTCATAACTAAACTCCCGCGCACGCCATCAGGTCACGACAGCATCTGGATTGTCGTTGACCGTCTGACCAAGTCTGCTCATTTTCTGCCCATACGGGAAGACTACAAGGTAGAACGATTAGCCCGAATCTACACCGATGAGATCATTTGTTGACATGAGACGCCTCGCGACATCATCTCTGAGCGTGATGCTCGGTTTACCTCGCGACTGTGGGAAACATTTCAAGCGGCTCTCGGTACTACACTTAACCTAAGTACCGCATTCCACCCTCAAACCGACGGTCAGACTGAGAGAACGATCCGTACTCTTGAAGACATGCTCCGTTCGTGTGTCATAGATTTCGGTGGTAATTGGGACGCTTACCTGCCGTTAGTCGAATTCTCGTATAATAACAGTTATCATTCCAGCATTCAAATGGCACCGTTTGAGGCTTTATACGGAAGAAGATGTCGATCGCCTATTGTATGGCACGAGATCGGGCACTCGTAATTAACCGGTCCTGAGCTATTGCAAGAAATGACTGACAAAGTCCTCCAAATTCGAGACAATCTGCTGAAAGCTCGGAGTCTACAGAAAAGTTATGTCGATAGATGACGCAAGCCCGTTGAATTTGACGTTGGCGACTACGTACTCCTAAAGGTATCACCTTGGAAGGGTGTGGTCAGATTCGGCAAGAAAGGGAAACTAGCGCCTTGATATGTTGGACCTTTTAAGATTCTGGAAAGGATCGGAAAAGTCGCCTATAGACTCGAACTACCGAAGGAACTTAGTAACGTCCACCCGACTTTCCATGTTTCGAACCTCCGAAAGTGCCTGGCTGAGCATGATTTAATTGTACCTCTTGATGATCTTCAAATAAACGAAACACTACACTTTGTGGAGAAGCCTGTCGAAATCATGGATCGCCAAACCAAGCAGCTCAGACGCTCGCGCATTCCTATTGTGAAAGTCCGATGGGAAGGCAAACGAGGCACAGAGTTCACTTGGGAACTCGAAAGCGACATGAAGGCGAAGTACCCGCAGTTATTTGTTACGGCTTCGGCCTAATTTCGGGACGAAATTCCCTCAACTAGGGGAGGCTGTAACACCCCGTGTTTCGAAGTCAAAGTCAAAGTCAAGATTGAAGTCAAAGGGAGACAAGATTGCTAAGTTGCGATCTGACACTCCTTGCTTAATTCCTGTTTTGACTTCTTTGACTCGTAGATAGTCTATTTATGCTTTTACGTTAGTTGTATTATGTGGAGTACTTATTGATAATCGAGGTTTATTCGAGGTTTATCGCATATTTTATCGCTTTATCGCTTATCGCAATCACACTCGCAACTCGAAATACGCATTCTGGATATTGTTTTACGTGTGTGTGTGCCTTATGTGTTACTTGTGCATGTTTATTTATGTTTATGTTGTGGTGATTAATCTAAATGCAATCAAAACTCAATCGCAATTGAATCGCAAACGCTAAACGCAAATCAATTAAGGATGATTGTATGTTGATATAGTAGTTGGGATTAAAAGTAATTTGAATAGGAAACTCTATCGCATCGCAACGCTCGCAATCGCAATCGAAACGGCAAAACTCGTCGCACCGAACACTCGAATCAAGTAGCTAATCGACCAAGTGACCAGCCGCTCGATCGAGCTGGCACTCGATCGGCCAGCCATTCGATCAAGCTGCCACTCGATCGACCAGCACTTTCCACTTTGGGAAACCCTATAAATACCTCACTTGTTACCATTTTTGGAGTGGTGACATCTCTCTGTTCGAACCAGCCGCACTCAAGCTTCTTTTCTCCTATTTCTCTCAAATCTTGTAAGTTTTCAGCCTAATCTTTGTACTTCTATGATCAACACTTGATTCTACACATTTCTATCTTTTGAATCTTAACTTTTAACCGTGAAATCACTAGATTTGAGGTGTTCTAGGATGATGTCATCATGGTGTTCTTGAGAACCTCATGTTTTGACTTCAATCCACCAAGAACAACTTAGATCTGAACGATTTCCACACAAAAGAACAAGGATCTTCCATAGATCTAAACATATTCATGGTGAGAAGGATTGAAAGATGGTTTTCCAACTTTCTTTCAACTCTTTTACACTCAATGCACTCAAAACCGATAGAATCGGAGCTTGTCCTGATCTTCTACTCATTCTTGTGGTTGTGTTGGTTCAAGATCTGGATTCTATCCACGAGATTACCGATCTCGGGTTAAACATGGAACACCGTCTCAAACAGTTGACTGGTCGGATTTGGGTGATTCCTGTCCGATCAAGATTACCAAGTATTTGACGAAGTTCTGTTGCTTAACACGTTATCAAAACATCCCGATAAAACGACAAACTATCAAAATGACTAAGGAAGAAGACGACCGGGACACCAGAATTGAATGCCACCCGATCGACTTGCACCTTGGCCCCATACTTAACTTCTATTTTTAAACTTTGAAGGATGTACATAGAACGAAGTGCTGCCCGATCGGATTACCACCCGATCGGACTACCACTCTACCATGTAATGATCATACTTTAATACTTAAACAATTTTCAAACATGTTCAATATCAACGGATTGCCACCCGATCGGACTACCATCCGATCGAGTGACAAACTGCTGTGAATTTGTTCTCACTAAAGTGTCCAACCAATCGGGTTGTCATCAGATCGAACGTCCATCCGATCGACTGACCTGAAAGGTAGGGATACTTCTATGTTTTCAAATGCTACCACAAAAACTTCAAAAGTCAAACCATCATACGCAAACACATCTTTCCCAAACAAAGAAACAATCCACTCGAAATGTCACCCGATCGGATGACCATCCGAGCGGATTGTCCCCCGAACAACCGGCTACCCGATCGGATTGCCATCCGATCGGACTGCTGTTCGACCCACTGGCACTTGTTTGGTTTTACGCGTCGCTTATCGTTATGCTATCGTTCTGATCAGGCTAACCTTACTCTCTAGCGCTCCCTTCAATCCACCAATCGTTGTGAGTATACTCGATCCCTTTTTGCTTTACGCACTTTTGGGTGTTACATACGTTACTTATTCTAAATCACATCAAACACACTACGTAATACTTTAATCGCTAACCAATTACCGCATGTTATACGTGACTTAATGAATGCTTGTTTGTTATGTTTACACATGGAATGCTGTCTACCTGCCTTAGCAACGATAGTACTATTTGTTTGGACTCAGCACCTGTTCACTCAGGGGTTGTTAAGGACAATTTGTTACATGGCTCACAGTGGTGAGTGTGTATTACGAACTGCCTTGGGCAGTCAACTCGCAGTCATTGGTATCGATAGGTTCATGTCGATAACTAACATGCCTCATTTTACACTATGTGTATTGACTTTTACTTTAACGTATGTGACAGGTGCTTAGGATGCTTATTTGTTTAGCTTGCTGTGAAATCGAGGCTAGGAAAGACCTAGAACAATAAACAATTGTCTGTAATAAAAATCTGAGTTGTCGGAACAGAACAATTTGACTAGATCTTGCCTGTAATAATTATGTTATCTTTTATGACATGGTATGAGACATGTTGCTTAAATAATTGGTAATTATAGTTGTTATGGAAACTTCTGGACAATCTGTTTCGCTCAGTACCACGCCCCGATGTTTCCGCCATCGGTTGGGGTGTGACATCTAAGATCGCTGTCCCTCTCACCTCGTTGACTCAGAAAGAGAGACCTTTTGTTTGGGGTCCCGAACAAGAGAAATCTTTTCAGACTCTTAAAACTCTTTTGTGTAATGCCCCTGTTCTTACTCTCCCTGATGGGAATGATGATTTCGTGGTATATTGCGATGCCTCGAACCGTGGATTGGGCTGTGTGCTCATGCAGCGGGACAAGGTTATTGCTTATGCCTCCCGACAACTCAAGCTACATGAGAAAAACTATACTACTCACGATCTGGAGCTTGGTGCAGTTGTGTTTGCGTTAAAGATATGGCGACACTACTTGTATGGTACTAAGTGCGTGGTTTTCACTGACCATAGAAGTCTACAACATATCTTCGACCAAAAAGAGCTGAACATGCGACAGAGACGTTGGGTGGAATTGCTTAACGACTACGACTGCGAAATTCGCTACCATCCTGGTAAGGCGAATGTAGTGGCCGATGCCCTTAGTCGTAAAATTCATGTGAATGCTATTCGTATCTCTAATGATCTCCATGCATGTATTCGTGACGCCCGGTATTCATCAGCAAATGAAGGAAGTCTGGAAGAAGAAATCCACGGTGCTAGGATTGACCAGCTTGAAACTAAACCTAATGGATTACAATATTACCTCAATCGCATCTGGGTAACGTATCGCGATAATCTCCGTGAGCTTATTATGAAGGAGGCCCACAAATCCCATTACTCCATTCATCCGGGCGCTGATAAGATGTACCACGATTTGCGTACAACTTATTGGTGGCCTGGCATGAAGAGGGACATTGATGTGTATGTTTCTAAATGCCTCACTTGTACGAAAGTTAAGGCTGAACATCAACGTCCCTCAGGACTCTTAGAACAACCCAAAATCCCAGTTTGGAAATGGGATAGCATCGCTATGGACTTTATTACTAAGTTGCCTCGAACACCGTTTGGTCACGACAGTATCTGGGTGATTGTTGATCGTTTGACCAAATCCGCCCACTTTCTTCCTATTCGTGAGGATTACAAGGTGGAGAAACTTGCTCGAATTTATACTGATGAGATTATATGCCGTCATGGCATACCTCTTGACATAATCTCGGACCGTGATGGTTGTTTTACTTCACGTCTTTGGCAAACCTTTCAATCTGCCATGGGTACACATTTGAATCTTAGCACGACCTTTCATCCTCAAACAGATGGACAGACCGAGCGTACTATTCAGACCCTAGAGGATATGCTCCGTTCTTGTGTCATTGACTTTGGTGGTAACTGGGATGTACATTTACCATTGATTGAGTTCTCGTACAACAACAACTATCATTCCAGTATTCAGATGGCTCCTTTCGAAGCTTTGTATGGCCGCAAGTTCCGATCTCCTCTCAGCTGGCATGAGGTTGGTGACAAGCAGTTTACTGGCCCTGAAATCATTCAAGAGACAACGGATAAGATTCTTCAGATCCGTGATAACTTGATCAAGGCTAGGAGCAGACAAAAGAGCTATGCTGATGTTAGGCGTAAGCCTCTGGAATTTGATGTTGGTGACCGAGTTCTTCTCAAGGTATCTCCCTGGAAGGGAGTAGTTCGTTTTGGTAAGAAAGGAAAGCTCGCTCCTCGATATGTGGGTCCTTTCAAGGTACACGAAAGGATTGGCAAGGTGGCGTACAGACTCGACTTGCCACAAGAACTAAACAACGTACATCCGGTGTTCCACGTGTCCAATCTACGTAAATACCTAGCTGACGAGGAACTTCAGGTTCCCCTTGAGGACTTGCAAATAAATGAAGCTGTGCAATTTGTGGAGAAACCAGTCGAGATCATGGATCAAGCTGTCAAGCGTCTGAGGCTTAGCAAAATTCCCATTGTTAAGGTTCGATGGGAAGGGAAGCGTGGCGTTGAATTCACTTGGGAGTTGAAAAGTGATATGAAGGCCAAGTACCCGCAGCTCTTCGAACAGTCTTCTTCTAAGATTTCGGGGACGAAATCTCCTAAAGGAGGGGAGAATGTAACGCCCAGCGTCCCTAAACTTTAGACTTTTGACAGATTTAGTCCCTGAACTTTAGCTATTGGCAAGTCTAGCCCCTGAACTATACGATGTGTGACACTTTGATATCTTGGTAAATATATGTTTGGAATGTCTAAATCTATGATTGGAATGCCTAAATCTATATGCTTGGAATGTCTAAATCTATGTTGGAATGCCTAAATCTATATGCTTGGAGTGCCTAAATCTATATGCTTGGAATGTCTAAATCTATGTTGGAATGCCTAAATCTATATGCTTGGAGTGCCTAAATCTATATGCTTGGAATGTCTAAACCTATGATTGGAATGCCTAAATCTATACGTTTGGAATGTCTAAATCTATAATTGGTGCTTGACTTTTGAGACTCGTGAAACTTGATTCTTGGTGAAACGAGAGACTGGAGTCTTGTCACTGGCGGAATCTATTAATCTTGGACAACTTTTGGTGTTTATGATATAATCTAGTTATTCCTTTTGCCAAATAATACGCAACGCTTAATCTAACTAGTAAAACGAATCGAAGACGGGAACGCGGAAAGGATGGGATCGACCAAGTGACAACCCGATCGGATGACTGTCCGATCGGATAGCCACCCGATCGGATAGCCACCCGATCGGATGACCACCCGATCGAACGACCACTCGATCGGCCTGCCATCCGATCCGTGCCACACCGCCTTCACACCCTCACACGCTATAAATAGGCCGGTCACATCACCATTCTCACTGATGTGATAGCCTTACTCGAGCAGACGCACGCACACCACTTTTCTCTTTTTTTCTTGGCGATTCCGGTACGTTTTACACTAGATTCTTGTACTTTCTTGATCTACACTTCATTCTCTACGAGGTTCACCTTTAAAATCACACTTTTCACCATGGAATCTCTCGGATCTAAGCTCTTAAGGATGATGTCATCATGATGGTTTGTACAAACTGTCATAGGATGTCACTCCTAACAAGATCTGGCTCAGATCTAAGGAATTTAAGGTGTTTTGCACCAAATCTAAGCTAGATCTAGGATTTTTATAATAATACTTAAATTCTCCTTCATCTTTTCTTCAATCTTTCATTTAAAAATGGTGAAATCTGGGCATCATCGGACTGTAGACTCGATGGGTAGTCTAGAGTAGGTTTGGAAACGGGTTGTTGCCGGAGAAGATGACCATGGAACGGATGCTGACATAAACCGCTGTAAACGGACGACTGACCGGACAGGGGTGATTCCCATCCGATCAGAACGAATGTAAGATGGTGAGTTTACTATTGTCGTAGTACGTCCTGAGCCGTCATCGTTGATCTAGAAACTTACAGATTTTTACAAAGTTACAACTGGGACAAGGATCACTCGATCGAGTGACAATCCGATCGGATGACCATCCGATCGGACAGCCACTCGATCGGGTAGCAGTTGTCTAGCATTCAGGACTTAGAACTTTTTTTCAGAAACTTGGAACTTTGGAAATCTCAATCGAGTGGCAACCCGATCGAATAGCCATCCGATCGAGCTGCCATCCGATCGAGGTGACCAACTCACTAAACTTGATACTTGGATCGAGTGATCACCTGATCGGACAACCATCCGATCGGGCAGTCATCCGTTCCCTCGCACAGTAGCCACTCGATCGACTGGCAATCAGATCAGGCAGCCATCTGATCCAGTGACTATTCCGATACTTTGAGCAATCTCGTTATTGTGCCTAACTCTTATCTGTTGCAATCTAATCAGGAAAATTCTAAAAGAGCTCCCTTTGATCCAATAACAGTCTATACTGTTAAGCAATCACTATGAGTATACTCGATCCATTTTTGCTTTCAACTTTGGGATGTAACATGTATTTTATAAACTACGAAACTTGATACTTTTGCAAGCTAAACTCTATCCTACGTGTATGTGAAAACGTGTGCATTCTAGTATTCTATTTTGTGCTATGTGACGTTTAATCCAGGGTGTATAGTTCCGCCTTAACATTAGTAGCGCTATAGGAGGTGCACATCTCCCATTATTCTCAGGGGGTATTGTTAGGAGGATTCTAGTTTACCTTGAGTCTTGGGTAAACACTAAAGCATCGGGATAGTTGGGCTATCATTGTGTGGACTGCGACACTAGCACGACTGAAACTAATTTATTTTTTTAACTGTGGATATGAGTTGTTTTAATCTAATATGCTATTACTTAAACTTGTATACTCGCCGGTACATTTTTGTACTGACTCTATTTTAATGCATGTTGCAGGCTGATAAGATGCTGAAAACATGGAATCAAGCTAGGATGAAGCTTAGAAACTCACCTAGTTAACTTAGTCTATGAACAATGTTTGGTACTCGATGTTTGTCGAAACTTGTGGTTATTTTGATATGGTTGTGTTGTTAGACAATTTTGCATGAAATCTATTAATCTATACTGAAACTTTAGTGTTATGGAAATCTCATGAGCAATCTGAACACTTAACGTTCGCACCCCGATGTTTCCGCTATGGGTTGGGGTGTGACATTTAGTGTCCTTATCAATTTAATAGATTAGGATTATTACTACCATATTTATAATACACATCATTTGTATTGTATTGTATGAGTAGTCAATGTGGAAACATTGAATGCTTATGAGTTACAAAAGTCCGAAGCAATTATGTGAAATTCATGTTAAATTGTGATATAGTTATTAAGTTATTGAGTTGGTGATGAGAATTTAGGCGATAATCAGGTTTGTCGTATTAGAAAAAAAACTTGCTTAGTAATCAGTGACGGACCTAGATTTTTTTTTCATGGGGGGCTATGTCCAATTCGGGTCGGGTCGAGTCAGTTCATATAAAAAAGACAATCAAACCAAAATTCATTTAATTAACAAAAATATGTCAAACGTCATTAAAAATGTATAATAAAAATAAAATATGTCTAAGTTGTTCTCTACGGTTTTTTTATTTTATAAAATCTAGCCATAAAATCCTCTATAAATACATTACTAAGCAAGTTTTTTTTTCTAATATGACAAACCTGATTATCGCCTAAATTCTCATCACCAACTCAATAACTTAATAACATATCACAATTTAACATGAATTTCACATAATTGCATTGGACTTGATTATAACTCATACGCATTCAATGTTTCCACATTGACTACTCATACAATACAATACAAATGATGTGTATTATAGATATGGTAGTAATAATCCTAATCTATTAAATTGATAAGGACACTAAACTAATATATGGGTGTACAATCAATAAAAACTTACAAATTAAAAGAGGTTTATATTATGAAGTAAATAGAAATAATACAAATGAATCGTAGAATAAACATGAGAATAGATAATTTACTAGAAATCGAATCTATAATAGGAAAACGAAATGAACAGTATTTATAAACCTGAGTCAGCAGAAGCTCTTATTTGAGTCACACGTAGCAGTCTTCATACCACCTACAACCATGTTTTCAACCCATTTCTACAAAGAAATCGTGATAGAAAAAGAGGAGCCGGAGAATCAAGAGAGATGGAGATGGTTGTTGGCGGCGGCAAACGCGGCAGTGGCCATTCTATGCTCCGACGATGGGAACTACGGCGGTAGCGATATTTTCGACGGCGGCTAGGGTTCAATTTCGACGATGGTAAGTTTTCAGTTCCGATTGGGTTTAAGACTTGCAGACCGATCACATGTGGTTAAGACTTTCAATGTTCTTCTAGGCTAGCAGTGTTACCCCGGCAGCTCTGTCTCTACAAGCCGTTAGGGTTTGATAACGATAATGGTGTCTCTTTTTATCAAGTAGATTAAATGACGGTGGCAACCGCTTCTTCTCCCTGAGCGATGATTTCGGTCGCAGTAATGGTTTTAAGGTCATGTCTGGGTGGTTCTAGACGGTGATGACGATGGGTTGAAGATGAATAAAATTTCTTCCTTCAATTATGGGTTATGTATAAACGATAGTTTCTTATATATGTATTTGGTATACTACAACTTTTCTCTTAGTCCATCTCAGTTTGTTTCGATCCATGTGTTTGTTCTGTACAGGTAGACGAAGTAACGAGGAGATTTTGTCAATCTGTTGTCGTTTGCATCTCCGATTTGGCCTTCAAGTATGCCTGTATTTTTTCGGTCTTTTTGTTTTAATGATTATTTAGGTTTGTTTGTATGTAAGGTTGGATTTAGGTAGGTGTTTTGCAGGTTTTATGTCACTTTGTTCACTATATTTGACTTTAAAAAGTCAATTATTCTATTGATTATTTAGAATAAGTTTTCTTCCGTCTAAAGTTATACGAGCAAAATATTTTGATGACAGTTGAGCTTAGATACGGAAGACGGAAGGTATACCATAAATGGTGGGTGCGGGGCCTTGATTGGTGTTTAATGTACAACCATGACCCACCCCATTGACTTCAGTTTTGTTGAGTTGCACCGTGTTGAGATTTCCTACTAATTACAATCTGTTGGAATTGTTAATTGTTTATTTTAATTACTTTTTCACAACTATGCTTATAAACATTAAGCTTTACTAAATACAGCTTTCTCCTAATGACGCGGAAGAAGTCGAGCCGGTGAATTTTCAACTATCGTTAATACGTTTTGTCACCGAGTCCTTAACTAGAAAGACGGATTTGAGTTAATTCTGCAAACAACTGGCATTTGTCGTTACCTTTATGCATACATTTTAATTAATTCCACCTTCTTATCGCGTGCAGAGGTCAAGAGGGTGCTTAAACCAAGTGGTATTTACGTATTTGTGGAACATGTAGGTGGAATATGTAACCGCTGAAGGTACTAACTAAGCTCAATCTACTGATTAACTTACGATTTAAAAACTGCAAATCAAATTTATTTTGTTGGAGTGGATGGCACGTTTCTTAAAGTTATACGACGCGCTTTAGATCCACTGTCGTAGGTCAAGTTCATTAATGTTGTATGTCATCATCATGATCTTCCCTTATTTTAAAATAAAGAGTAAATTACAAGTTTTGTCCTTTATGTTTGTCCCAAATTTCAGGCGTTGTCCTTTACCTTTAAAATTGATGAGTTTTGTCCTTAATATTTTCAAATCTTGCACGTTTTGTCCTTTAGGCCAAGCCCAGTTAATTTTTTTTGTTAAATCTAGCCATGTGCCTTGAGGGTACTATTGTCATTTTACCTCCCTGAGGACTACTAAGTAAATAACTTGAATTTCAAAGGACTAATTGTGTATGAAATAGAAAATAAAATATAAATATTGAAAAAAAAAACAGAAATCTCCTCTCTGACTCTCTCTCCCTCCTCTCCTTTCTCTCTCTTCACCCACTACCACCACCTTCCACCACCACCTCCACCTCCACCTCCTGATTTACGGTTACAAACACTTCAATCAAGATCAAACATTCATAATAACTAATCTCCTACAATTTCAAGTTCTTCGAACACATGCGGAGGATATTTTATAACAAAAAATAATAATAATAATCCAATTCAAATCCTAACAATTTTCGCAGCTTTCACTACTGGATTTTCTCTAGCAATCGCCTCACGATCTACGCTTTTGTAATCGTAAGTGCACTCATGCCTGTCGGAGTACCGGTGCTCACCGCAGAACATGTCGCCGCACCGGCACCGGAACCCGGTCAAACCGACTCTTTTCCGGCAACCGGAGCACCGATTTACAACTTTCACTTCCTTATCTATCTTCACAACCGCCCGATCTACCGTCAGATCTGTGGATTCATCGTGTGACGTTAGCGTTACCGTTGACCTCGCCGAAGACCTACGAGAGCCAGATCTAGACCGAGGACGTTGCGCCGCCGTGGAACTGGCGGCTGTCATGGCGTTGAAGCACTTTTGACACATATTGTTCGTCGCCGGAGCTCCGACGACGCCACAGTTGTAATTTAGAAGCGTTATCGAAAAATTTCTGGCTAAATCTTCAACGAATCGGTAAATTCACACAGATCTGAACGGAAAAACGATTATATAGAAGCTATTGATGGTGGTGGAAGGTGATGGAGGGTGGTGGCAAGAGGTGGGATGGCTGGTGGTGGCAGGAGGTTGAGGGGCTGGTGGTGGCGGCATATAGATTAGAGAGAGGGAGGAAGGGAGAGAGAGAGAGTTAAAGAGTTATGTATGTATATAACTATATATTTTTGTTTTATTCGTTTAAAACTATTTTTAATAAATGGACCAAATTACCCTTGTGACATTTGACTTAACAGGAAAAAAATAACTTGGTTAAGGTCAAAGGACAAAACGTGCAAGATTTGGAAACATTAAGGACAAAACTCATCAATTTTAAAGATAAATGACAGCGCCTGAAATTTGGGACAAACATAAAGGACAAAACTTGTAATTTACTCTAAAATAAATGATTGCTTAAAATTTTTGTACATACTTAGGTTGTACATTTTGCTTCCCATGTTTTTATTTCTTTTCGCCTATTTAGTGTGCTTACATATTATTTGTTTTTTAAACATTTTTTTTTGTTTAAAGGTGTTATATACTAGCTATTTGCTAGGACAGAACCATTCCTCTTTGCTTTTAGGTGAGATTTAAGTTATTTCATTTCTGTTTTGGATATCTATTTGATTATATGCATGTATTTTTTTTTTTGCAATTAATTTGAAGTTGATTCTTGATCTGGGTAATGCTGCTAATGCCACGCCTGGTGGTCCGCCTACGGTTGGGGCGGGTTAGTTTTTAGAGTCCGACGTTGGGTTAAAACATAGTCGGGAAGGTTCTGAAGTTTCGAGTATGTGAATGGGGTCTTTTGAGAGAAATGAACTTCCCCATCCTCGGATAACATTATCTAGTGTTAATGTTATCAACTTAGGATTAGTTCTATCAACTAACCAACATTATGCTGTACATGTTTTCAATAGGCATGACCTGTGCATCAGTTCAGTGGCGGAACTAGAAGAAAATATGAGGGGTATCCTAATTTTTTTTATTGTACTTTATGTATTTTTTTTACAGTCCATTCATACAACCAAATACACAATAACAACACAAATTAGTAATTAAACCTTAACCTAAAATTCAATTCCGTTCCTTTTGTGTTAGAATACCCTTGCTCAGGCGGTCAACTTGAAACTTTTATTGAATTAAGCATAACAATTAGCTATTAGGATTAGAGGCACCATTTATTGAATTGCTTTCAACTGTTGTAATTCACAATTGCATTTTGAAGACATTGCCACCTTGGTTAATGTTGAGCGAAAGCTTTTTTTTAACTAATATCTTCTTATCCTTACCACTGCAGATCAAGCCACACCACAAAGAAGGCGCATGAAGATGATCGCAATGAAAACCTCTTTTTGGAAGGCACGCATGATGAATGAAAAAACTAAAGAAGCTTTTTTGATGGCTGCTGATGATCAAGTCTAGGTTGCCGAAACCCGAAATCAAGCCATCACCATACAAAATCTTAAACAAAATACAACTTATCTACAAAACACACTAGGTGTTAGTGTGCTAAGTTGTAATCAATTTTCTACAGTTAACATTTTGTATTTTCTTGATACGTAGGTTTGGCGATGTGACTATGGAATGTAGGTATGTAACAATCACTTTTTTTATAAACTATGATGTACATGAAATGAATCCCAGCCGCAACGCGGCGGGTGATAAATCTAGTTATTTTAAAGGATAAATTACAAGTTTTGTCCTTTATCTTTATATCACTTTTCAGGCGGTGTCCTTTTTAACGAATGTTGACAGGCAGTGTCCTTTACTAGGTATTTTGTTGCAAGTTTAGTCCTTTACACCCGACCCAGTTAAAAAACCCTGTTAATTGTTGACAGACGGTGTCCTTTACTAGATATTTTGTTGCAAGTTTAGTCCTTTACCTAGGTATTTTGTTGCAAGTTTAGTCCTTTACACCCAACAATTAACATGGTTTTTTAACTGGGTTGGGTGTAAAGGACTAAACTTGCAACAAAATACCTAGTAAAGGACACCGCCTGTCAACATTCGTTAAAAAAGACACCGCCTGAAAAGTGGTATAAAGATAAAGGACAAAACTTGTAATTTTTACTATTTTAAATCTTAAACATGGGAATATGAAGTAAATAGACATAATACAAATGAATCGTATAATAAACATGAGAGTAGATAATTTACTAGAAATTATTTTGGCATGGAGATTTTAGGAGCTTTTAAGAAAAAGTCCCTACTCAATAAAAAACCTTGTTTGGTTGAAGGAGCTTGAAGCTTTTAGGTTAGGAGCTTGAAGCTTTTGGTTGAACGCTCCTACTAGTAGCGTTTTGAAGGAGCTACAAGCTTTTAGGGAAAAAATGACTATTTTAACCTTTAAAGATAATGAACTTTTTAATGCACAAACTTTTTAAATTTTTAGTTATGTCCATTTTAGTCATTTTATACATTTTATTAAAAGCTTTAGCTACTCTGCCAAATATCAAATATATCTAAAAAGCTACAACTACGTGCTACCAGCTTCCAGCCACCAACCAGCAGCCACCAGCTACTTTTGTCAAACATACCCTAAATCTTAAACATGGGAATAGATAATTTATCAGAAATTATTTTAAAATATCTTAAATAAAATTAATTAATAATAGCCAAATGAATGTAAACATACAAAATTATTTTATTTACTACCCTAAGTTTTGGTTTTTCTTTTTTTTTTCTTTCACGTGAAAATCTAATATAGGGCTAAATAACTACTGGAATCATATTCACTCATCCAAGTATATATGCATATTGGGCTAATAATGTAAAAAAGAAAGCCCACTTTATAAATTAATAATAGCATATTAGCTTAGCCCATGTTTTGGCTTCTTCTTTCTATAACACACAATTAGTAGCAGCCCTGCCATTGCAGCCGCCACATTTTACAGAGACCACCAAAACAAAAATACGATCATTCCAACTTAATACTTCAATCTTCTCTCTTTTTAAGGGGCCAGTTTTGAAAGTTCATGGGGGTGCGATTACAAAATTTCATGGGGGGCGATCCTAGTTTTGACGTCGAATATAACACTACTTTTCAATTTTTCAAGGGGTGCGGCCGCCCCCCTTGGGGCTGCCATAGGTCCGCTGTTAGTAATGTATTTATAGAGGATTTTATGGCTAAATTTTATAAAATAAAAAAACTGTAGAGAACAACTTAGATATATTTTATTTTTATTATATATTTTTAATGACGTTTGACATATTTTTGTTAATTAAATGAAAATTGGTTTGATTGTCTTTTTTATATGAACTGACTCGACCCGACCCGAATTGGACATAAAAATTATCATATAGCAATACACAAACGATTACTAAAAAAATTTGCCCCCCATGAAAAAAAATTCTAGGTCCACCACTGGTTTCCGCGCATATGGGAGAGCCAAGGGGTTGGCGGCGGTCGAGTAGTCGACCTTGGCAACAGCGCCCAGTGTCACGATGGTTGGCACGTCGTTCCTTGCCGTTCAAAAAAAATTAGATAGTAGTTTTCACTCACTTGCCGTTCAATAAAGAATTTAGATAGTAGTTTTCACTCGCTTTTGTTTTACATTTAATATGTAACTAGATATACTACCCGCCGCAATGCACGGCAGGATGCGGTGTTAATTACGTTTGTATTTATAGAAAGCCAGACGTCTATTAAACGAAGTCACATCAACAATTTCTTTGGATCCAAAAAAATGTCATAGTTACATTCACGTCTAAAACTCGAAATCCTCCTTCAATGAACTATTATATATTGACAAAACCGAGAGGTGACAGAAACACCATTAACACACTTAAGCAACAACAATAGGAGCTTTAGCTGCATCAGCCTTGACATCCATATGAGCAGGCGGGAGTGTCAAATATTTAAGGTGAAGAGGGTTGTGGTGCTTGAGTTTTATGAGTATCTGCCTCATTCTCAATACGTCGGATGGTTTTCCAGGCTTGGGACCTTTTAAAAGCACCATAAGATCTAGCAGCTACATATGTGTGCTGGACCTGAAAAAAGAAACAAAATGTTAATATCTCATTCAAACCTATATAGATGCTAAGTCGAGAGTCTTGTCAAATATTTTTGTACATTGAAGACATTGTTAATGATAGAGTAGCGATTATGATAACCAATATCCAGCAACTCCTCGTATTAAAAAACATGCTAGACCGAACTATGTCAAGAAATGAGAGTCCGATAGGATGACATGATCACACTACTAATTATTCCAAATAATCCAGATAACAACTACAACTGCAGCAACAAACAATATCTCCACAAGACTTTATATTCATTATTATTCAATACCTTACAAGTAAAACCCACTTGGACAAATGCCCACATGGATAATACAGTGATATATACATGATCATCTTCGATAGTGGCGGATCTAGGATTCGCGCCAAGCCGTAACGTTTTATAAATAAGCGGTAACGAAATCGAAAAAACGTCAAATTTTTCCAAAATTTACACTACCGCCGGAACGCCAAGCCGTAGCGGACGCCACCCCTTACTATATGCTACATCCGCCCTGATCTTCGATAAAATTACTAAAAACTTGCAAAAAATTCAATAAATAGACAATAAAGAAAGAATCAAATGCTCTATCTTTGATAAACTTAGAAAACAACTGTCGAGAATTTATTCCAAAATATATCCATTTTTTAATCATTAAAAAAACTCATTTGAGTATTTAACATCAAAATAGAAGTGAATGGACACAAATCATACATGAAACCTCAAGGAAAATGCACCTACCAAAACTGCCACGTAAATATGTTGTTGCACAACCAATTATTTTTAGTTTTGAAATCTGACGATGGGCCAATAGGTTGTTCAATTTGACCCATCTTGGGCTCCTATCATGTAGGCCCAACCGATAAAGCCCAAATTGTAATACTTGCTCATTAAGGGATTCTCCCATACAAAACGGGCGGGAAAAGGGATGTTCAGAGAGCACAGAAGCATTAAATGAATGATATGAAAAGAATCTCCGGCTGGCACAGTACTTCTGAGCCGGTTTCAATAAATGAGGGCAACTATCCTACCGTTGGGGTTCAGACACGTGTGTGAGCCCCCCAAAGATAGTCAGAATCCGTTGGATCATCTCGGTATCACTCCATTGAAGAGATAAGGACTCTTGGCTATATAAGAAAGGTAAAGAACGATCTTTTGTTCAAGTCTAAGGTATCTCACTTAATGCTCTCACATTTATTCCGACCATAATTCCCTTGCATTAAACACACACATTTATATTCGATTCACACCATAGAGATTGTTCCGGTGATTACACTCATCGGAATAAGTTGCTCTCTTACTCTCCGGCAAGTTTACTTATTCTTACGCCGGAGCTTGGTCACGGACCCCCCCTCCCAGGGCCCTCCGTGACGAGACTAACGGTTTCCTTTTTTGTAAAAAGGAAGGGCTGGAATATTACGACGTCAGCGAACACCCTTTGAACGTCATCCAGGGATTTGGGGATTCGACATTGGCGCCATCCGTGGGACATTTCAGTCCGACTGATTTTTCCACTCAAAATCATCGGCGTCGTGATAACCCAATCTGCAAGAGAAAACATGGCAACACCACCGAGTTCACGAACCATCCAAACCATGTAAAATGACCACGACAGGGTCACAGTGGAAGACATTACCCACGAGGAAGAAAACGAGAACCAGACAAGAACTCTGGAAAGGGAAGAGACTATCACCCCAGACTTTGTTGCCATGCACAAGGAAGAGCTAAAGAAACATCTCGAGAACCTGGAAAGACAGGAAAGGCTCGACAGCCTCAGGGCCAGGCTGTCCTTTGACACGCCACCTAACAAGGGAGAAGCGAATCCAAAAAACAAAAATGATATTTCTGACCCTCTAGAAACCTTCATGACAGCCCTCAGGAAGATGTCATCAGAAGAAAGAGAGGACCATATCACAGGAAAAGGACAGAAAGGAAACGAAAAGGAAAAGGAGAGTCAAAACGACGACAGTTTGGATCAGCCCTACCTCCCTCGAGATTTAGCCGAGATCTCAAAGTTCACCAAAAGAATAGCTGAGGCACCCATGGCCCCCAAACTCAAGCTCCCCTTGAACTTTGACAGATATGACAGGACACGGGACCCGGAGGATCACCTTCATGCCTTCAAGGGTGCAGGACAGTTAGGGCGATGGCCCATACCTGTTTGGTGTCACATGTTCGTACAAACCCTAACGGAGGGAGCCAGGCTCTGGTTTGACAACCTTCCCCCCCAGAGGAATCGATAGCTATGAAGAACTAAGCGAGAAGTTCCTGAGAAACTTTGGTCAACAGAGGAAGGTGGTCAAGAACCCAAACGAAATCATGCATATAAGGCAGAGGGATAACGAACGGATAGACCAGTACATGGAAAGGTTCGTCAAGGAAAATATGAACATTAAGGACGTCCCTGAGGTCATGAAAATCAGCAGCTTCATCAATGAGCTGAAGCATGCACAACTGTGCGAGAAGTTAGGAGAGTAGTTCCCACACACATTCGATAACCTCATGGATAGGGTCAGGGCCTTTGTCAGGGGAAAAGACACGGTCAGCAAAGCTAAAGAGATGGACGTCCCGACCCGAAGAAGCAATCCCGCTCCAAAACCTCCAGAAAAAGGTACACCATACTCACGAAAACCAACTTTTGACAAAATGTGACATGACAGGGTAAGACCCACATACTCCCCATATAGACCTCGGGGTAGGGGGTCACTCCTTTACTCCGATAGCTTCACCCCTCTCACCAAAACCCCGAGTGAAATACTGGCTACTGAGAGGGTGAAGAGTTCTTTTCCAAGGCCACCACCCATAAAGCCAGGACCGAAGGCACAGTCGAACGAATACTGTGACTTCCACAGGGGTTACGGCCATAAAACCGATGATTGTATGTACCTAAAGAGGGAAATAGAAGCCGTAGTGAAAACGGGTAGATTGGCTCACTTGGTTAAAGAAATTAAAGAAGGAGGGGGGAATCGCAAGGGAAAAGATGCGAGGGAGCTTGGAAGGGCAGACGTAGACATGATCAGGCGAAAGGATGAGTTTGACACCACTAGGAGTGTAAAAGCTAGGGTCCTGGGCCCCCCAGACCGCATGAGAGCTCGCATACTGATGCCACACCTTGAGGAAAACGAGGTGCAAAGACTCCCCCTCAACATTTCGGCCATCATAGCCGGACACAAGGTAGCCAGGATACATGTGAACGGGGGAAATGGAGTAGAGGTAATATATGAGCACTGTTTCCTGAGGTTTGACAGGGATGTGAGGGACATGCTTGAGTAAGACTCGATCCCTATCGTTGGTTTCAACAATAGTGTATCTCACCCATTGGGAAAAATTAGGCTCCCAGTTACTGTTGGGGTAGGGGACCATGTCCGAACCATAACCCTTACTTTCACGGTGGTCTGGGCACCCTTAAAAAACAATGCAATCCTAGGAAGGCCGGGGATTGGTGATTTGCAAGCACAGGTCTCAACCCACATGGAACTTTGGTATTCCAAACGCCAAAGGGCTTGGCTTGGGTAAAATCTTCATACGAAGTAGTGTCTTCTGTTTCTGAGGGGGAAGTGCCCGAGAAGCCTCAAAAAGCAAGAATAGAAGAATGGGTCCTTTGATACAGATTCCCGGAGCAGACGGTTAAGGTGGGAAGCCACCTCAGTGACAAATGCAAAAGTGCTCTCAAGGAATTGCTTCTCTTCAACATAGACGTATTTGCATTTCAACACGGAGATATGACGGGGATCCCGAGAAGTCTGACCGAACACTGGCTTAATACATACACCTGGGTGAAACCGGTAAAGCAAAAGAAACGGAGCATGGGTCCCAGCAAGAGAAGGGTTGCGTGTGAAGAAACCAGGAAGTTGCTCAGAGCAGGAATAGCGAGGGAAGTAAAGTATCCTTCCTGGGTCGCCAACCCAGTCATGGTCAAGAAAAAAGATGGAGGATGGAGGATGTGCATAGACTTCCAGGACCTGAATAAAGCATGCCCCAAGGACTGCTATCCTCTCCCGGAGATAGACGTCCAGGTGGACTCCCTATCTCAGTACCCCCTTAAATGTTTCCTGGACGCATATAAAGGGTACCACCAAATACAAATGTCACTGGAAAACGAGGAGAAAACTGCGTTCATCACAGACGAGGGAACCTTTTGCTACACCAAAATGCCCTTCGGGCTGAAAATTGCTGGGGCCACTTAACAAAGGTTCATGAACACCCTCTTCAGAGAACAACGGGGACGGAACTTGGAAGTGTACGTCGACGACATTGTCATAAAAAGCCTCACGGAGATGGCCATGATAGAAGATATAGCTGAAACCATACGATACATGCAAGACGTAAACATGAAACTGAATCCGGGAAAGTGTTGCTTCGGGGTAGAAGAAGGGAAATTACTAGGAGTAGTGGTCACCAGGGGAGGGATCAAGGCTAATCCGGAGAAAACCCAAGCTGTGGCCGAAATGCGATCCCCCCGGTCCCTAAAAGACATTCAACAACTGAATGGGAGGCTAATTGCCTTGAACCGTTTCATGTCAAAGGTAGCTGACATAACTCTCCCCTTCATGAAAGTGCTGAAGGACTGTCTCCAGACAGACAAGTTCAGATGGACTCCGGAAGCTGAGGTAGCTTTCCGAGAAATGAAAGACTACATCTGTAAGCTCCCAACTTTAGCCACTCCAGTTCCCGGAGAGGACTTGCTCCTGTATTTGTCTGCCTCGAAAACAACCATAAGTGTAGTGATGATGGTGGAAAGGGAGGAAAAGCAGATCCCCATATACTTCATCAGCAGGACCCTCAAGGGTCCTGAGGAACGCTACATGCCTCTGGAGAAGCTAGCCCTGGCTCTTGTCTTTGCATCCCGAAGACTTAGAAGATATTTCCAAGCACATAAGGTCATGCTAATGACTGATCAGCCACTCCAAAAAGTACTCAAGAGACCAAAACTATCAGGCCGACTGGCCAAGTGGGCAGTTGAGTTGGGAGAACACTCCTTGGAATATAAAGCCAGAACAGCCATGAAGGGACAAATACTAGCTGACTTCTTGGCTGAGGTCCCGGAGGATGAAAAAAAGGAGCTCCTAAATTGGGAGGCCCTAGAGAAGGAAGAAAAGGATAAGGAGGATGAAGCAGTATGGAAACTACTCACAGATGGGGCCTCAAGCAAAGAAGGAAGTGGAGCGAGCATAACGCTGATCAGCCCCGAAGGAATTAAGCTAACTTATGCCATCAGACTGGACTTCGAGAACACCAACAACATAGCAGAATACGAAGCCCTTTTGGCAGGGTTGAGGCTGGCTAAAAAGATGAAAGCGCTAGTGGTCAAGCAGTACCACGGGGAGTAAGAGGCTAAGGATAACACAATGGCCCAATACGTAGCCAGGGTGAAGGAAATGACTAAGGCCTTCAAGACTTTTAAGCTGGAATACATACCCCGAGGAAGAAACAGAAAATCTGATGCCCTCAGCAAGTTAGCTTCCGTAGCCTTCGATCACCTTGTAAGAGAAGTCAAGGTGGAGGTTTTAACCTCCCCTTCCATCGATGCTGAGGAAATAGCTACAATCGAAAGCGCTCAGGAGACTTGGATGACACCGATTGTTAAATTCCTCAGGGACAGAATACTACCCGAAGGTGACTGGGCAGCCCGGAAGATAAGGGTAAAAGCCTTACAATACGAATTGATTGATGGGGAACTTTATCGAAGGCCTGCTTGGGACCATCACTGAAATGTGTCGATAGTGAAGAAGCCAGATACGTGATTAAAGAGATACACGAGGGTATCTACGGCATGCATTCTGGGCTAAGGACAGTGGTGGCAAAAGCAATGAATGCGGGATTTTATTAGCCTAGGATGTATAAGACAACATCGGAAGAAATCAAGAAGTGTGACAACTGCCAGGTCCATGCACCCATGACACACCGCCACAAGCACCCAATGATACCCGTGTCAACATCTTGGCCCTTCTAGAAGTGGGCCATTGACATCATCGGGCCATTTCCAGAGGGCCTATGAGGGGTTAAGTATGTAGTGGTCGCTATCGACTACTTTACCAAGTGGGTAGAGGCAAGACCCTGGCAAATATTACTGGAGAACAAATGAGGCGGTTTGTGCTGGACAACATTATATGCAGATACGGGGTGCCAAAGGAGCTAGTAAGTGACAACGGCGTCCAATTTGCAGGAAAGCCCTTTAGGCCATGGTGCGAGCAGATGCATATACACCAGGTGTTCACCTCCGTCACCCATGCCTAGAGCAACGGGTTAGTAGAAATAGCAAATCAAAACGTAATCAAAGGAATGAAGGGGAGGCTTAGAAGGAAGCAGAAGGGGTGGCTGGAGGAACTGCCTTTTGTTTTATGGGCATATAGAACCACCCCCAAAGAATGTAACAGGGAAACTCCTTACAGGTTGACCTACGGGATGGAAGCTATCATTCCAGCTGAAATAGGATCCCTAACTGCAAGGATGAAGCTAAGAGAGGCCGAGAACGATCAAGACCTCCAAATGAATCTGAACTTCCTCGAAGAGAGAAGAGAAATAACGGCAATAAGAGAGGCCAAATACAAAAAGCAGCTCGAAAGCTATTACAATGCCAAGATGAAGAAGCTCAATTTAGTACCCGAAGATTTGGTCCTGAGGGCAAACGAGGCCAGCTTGCAAGAAAGCAACGGGAAACTGGGACCCAATTGGGAGGGACCCTATCGGGTCACCTGGGCGAACGGAAAAGGAAGCTGCAAACTGGAAACGCTCCAGGGCAAGGAAGTCCCAAGAACCTGGAACCTCATGCAACTCTGGAAATATTATATGTGAAGGACGGGAGCATCCTCAGCAAAAAACGGCTTGGAAGCCACTTTTGTAAGAATTAACTACTAGCTAGGGGATTACCCCAAGAAAGATATTTTGTAATATCTTGTACTGGAGGACAGAGTCCCCAAGAAACATATGGTAATGAACAACCCGCTTGTTCCTTTTGACAAATTACAGGTATTGTATTAAGGCAGACGTGCCCAGAAACTACAAACCTAATGACAAACAACACACGTGTAAAAAGGTGTATCCAACACACTGAACGCCCGGCTGTGGGGCAAAAGCAGGGCCTAGCTAGCCCAAAGAAAACGGACAAACAAGTTAGAAAACATAATATGCAGTTATAAACTTGTCCAAGGACTGTCCTCGTACAGACAATCCTGGTTTACAAAACAAACCACAAAAAAACTTTGTAATCAAACTACAAAAAGAGTTAACACATACGCACCAAAGAACTTTTTGTATAAACTGCAAAATGGATGTACATAAATACAACAGGGAATCTTGTTAACCCTAAAAGAAAAGCAAATGTACAAACAACACACTAGCAAACCTAGTAAACAGACTAACATAATTTTTGTAATCATACTGCAAATAACTAAAAGTCTTCAGGTAGATACTGGGCTGGCTCCCGGTAAGAACACCTGCAAAAAACAACACACCAATGACAACAAAAACAAATCGACAACATACAGTCAAGGGATAGTTAGCAGGTCATATGTTAGATACCGGGAGGACCCCAACACAAAGGCCCTCCCCCATACATCAAAAGTCAAAGTGTTTAGGGTGCATAGGTGTTTAGTTACAACCATATCGAAACAGTTAATGTTTTGAAACTACTGGGAATCATCCCCAGACAAAAACTTCGGAGAGGAAGGACCAGCGGGAGTCAGCAAGCCTTTAAGTTCATCAATGGACATCAAGGGGCGCTCAAGGATTTTCTCAAGAAGGGCAGGGGTCTTACCCCCGAATTCTTTGTCCAACTTAGACAGCCGCTTCTTGGCCTTGGAGTTGTAAAGAGGGGTCTCCTTCCTGCCCAAACCCTGAGCGGAGTAAGTGTACCCGTCCTTCAAGCCTGCTTGATATCCCACGTCCCGGTAGGCCCTGTAAATCTGCTCAAGACTGCTTTTAAACTCTTCAGACTAAGAGACAGCAGTAAGGAAGGACCCGAAACCTTCAGTGATCAGCCAATACTTCTCCTTAGCCAACTTCTGGTTGTCATCCGAAGTTATCCCCCACTCAGCATACATGGTGTCTAACTGCTCTTGAGACACAGAGTCAAGCTCCTTCTGATGTTTCAGCTCGGCGGCCAGCTCTTCCTTTTCCTCAACCAAAGCAGCCATCTCCCTATCCCATGCACGTTCTTTTTGCTCCAGCATGGCACCAGCTCCCTGATGAACAACGGCAAAAAATATGAAGAGGTAAATAAATAAAAAAAGGGGGGAAAGGAGAAGGATTACGCACCTTCTCCTCCTGCAGCTTGCGCTCAACATCAAACACCTGGCACCGAAGCTCAGCAGCAACGGTTTGAGAAGTCTGGAGATCGCTCCTAAGCCCCTCATTTTCCTCCTCAATTCATCCACCCGCTGTAGCATGCCAACTCCCTGGAAAAAACCTTCACAAAGAGACATGCTATACTGATCGTCAAAGAGATCAGCCCTCAAAGCAGAATTCATAAACCTGTGGGAGGGAGGAACAGCATGAGCCAAGAAGTCTCGGGCAGTCTCAGGAGTCCCCACTACTGAAGACTGGGTGATCTTCCACTTGGGAATGTATGGGACCAGAAGGGCATCGGCAAAAAGAGGAGCCAAGGGGGAGCGAGAGACGAAACCTTCCAGATGAGAAGGTTTGCTGGTCCCAGTGGCATGGAGGGGAGAAACCTCAAAGGTTGGGGTAATACGTGTTGGTGCATGTTTATGACAACAACTTAGATTTGGTCTTTGGATATCTTGTAATTAGTTAAACGTTAAACGATTAGCGGGTTTAGCTTTGTATTAGTGAGATAATAGAGTTTGCGCTAAACAAAACCCACTTTGGGTGATGGGGGGCGAATTGGGCTTACACAATTCGCAGTCCATGAGGTTTAACCAAGCCCAAGTAGCAACCTTGTGTTATATAAACAAGGCTTTGCTTTAGGGTTTAGGTTGATCAGCCAAAACAGATTTTGAGTGAGAGAATTCGTGAGAGCAATAGGAGCTTGGACGAATTTGTGTGGATTAGGGTTTGATTGATTGTAATTCTTGTAATTGATAATCAATAGAAACCCAATTTGATTGTGAATTGCTGATTTCTGTTTCTACTCATTCTGTGATATTCTGATGAAGAGGATTCCGCACTCCTGATTGGATTGACAATTCTGTGAAGATCCATACGAATCAAGGGGACCTACAATTGGTATCAGAGCATTAGGCTCTTGAAGGCTCTGTTCAGAATTTTTGGCTGCAGAATCAGGAAGAAGTTTTCGAAATTTTTGAAACCTGAAAAATTAGGGTTTCGAAATTTTTTGTGTGTTTGATAAAATTTTCAAAATTTGTTGGCTGTTTTGATCTTCTGGTTTGTTTGATTGCTGTTTTGCATGTTTCAGGGTTTCCAGAACAGTTTTTGGTTGATTGTTTTGAAAAATTTTGGCTGAAAGACTTGAAGATTCGAAGACTGTTCTTCATGTTCTTCGTGGTTTTCCATCTGTTCTTCATATTTTTTCGAAAATATTGTGCTGATTAGGTTGGTTGATTTTGCAGATTTGTGTTGGAGAGGAGATAGAATCTTTAAAAGTTTGAACAGATTAAGTTTCCAAGTTTACTGGTTCAGCGAAATTAACATATCAGCATATTTGTGATTTGATATAACGGTGACCAGCGAAATTGTTTGACCAGGCGATCTTAAAATCCAAAGGCGACTTTGGTAACCGTATAGTTTTCACAGCGAAATTATTACGGTTTTCGGCGACTTTACAAGTCGTCGTAATAGCGAAATAACCAGCGAAATTGACCTGTCTGTTCAACGAACTAGATCTGCGAAATTAACAGCATAACCAGCGAAATTAACAGTATAACCAGCGAATTTAACAGCATATTTAAGGGGTGGAATTTCTGTTGGCAAGCGTAAGAAAAATTTCATAGTTTTGCAAATAGAAATTGATCTGTAGCTCGTTTGACAGAACCGTCTGCACCGTTAAATTTCTTGCATTTTTAGGGCAAAAAAAATCATTGGATATCATTGGATTTGGTTTTCGACATTAGATATCATTGGATTCGTATTTTCGAGACGATTCTAACGGTATAATTTGGTAAAAACAGTTTTCGGAAAAATTTTGTACGGTTTTATCAGTACGGTTACGGCAAAACGTGTTTAAAGATGGTTAAAGTGGACGATGTTGGTGAGAAAGTTAAGAATTGGCCAAAGCTGAAAAACGTCAAAGAATATACTATCTGGAAAGAGGAGTTTGAGGCATTTGTGAAAAGTGAAGATTTCAGAATGTGGTGTTGTATGATTGATGGATATGTTGCTCCTACACGTCGTGTTGAAGGAAGGGTTAAGGTGATTTCTTATGAGATGATGGATGAATCTGAGAAACTTATGGTTGATGCTGAGAAGAAAGTTTTAGCAGTGATCAAGAAGTCCTTGCCTGAGGGAATTAAACATACCATCAAGCACTATGGGACTTCTAGAGATCTGTGGGAAGGTTTAGAAAAACGTTATCAGAATTCATCAAGGAAGAGTGTAGGAGGTCGTGCTTTAGATGAAAAAGCAGATGTTGTGGTAGAAGAGAAGAAGAAAGATGATAAGGAGAATGGTGAGAAGAAGGATACAGAAGTTTCAAAGGGCTTGACTGATGTGAACGGACTTACAGCAGAGGTGAAGGTATCATCAGAATCTGTAAGTCATACATGTCATAATTGTACTGAACTACAAGGTAAAGTTAACAGACTATCGGAGCAGAAAAAAATTCTGTTAGCTGAATTGGAAAAACAAAAAGAGTCAAATGTTCTTTTGATTAAAAGAGAGTCAAATTGTTTAAATGAACTCAAATCGAATGAACAAGAAATCAGCAGTTTAACAAGCAAAGTCAATGAACTGTTATAGATCATTGATTTGGCTCGTGAAACTGTAAAGGATAAAACTAATGAGTTTTCTGAAAAGTGCAGGGAATTGGCCATTGCACAAGACCAAATTGTTGAACTAAAAGAAAAGTTAGACAAATTTAGAAATTCTTCATTAGTTAGGACTCAAATTCAAAAAGGGCTAAAAAGGAGTAATGATAGAACGGGAGTGGGGTTTACTAAAGCTTCATCTTCTAAAAATCAAGACTACTCTTTTTTACCTGATGAAAATGAGTTAATTGATTTTGTGCCTACTACACCAGCTGTAGTGGATCCGATAGCTGTGGACTTGCCAAGTAGTCCAGAATCTTTGAAAGAATCTGTTGAGTCTAACTGTACACCTCATAAATCGGATGAGGATACTGAAGAGGAAAAGAAGAAAACATTTAAAAAGAGATTTAAGAAAAAGAGAATTTATAAGACAAAATCTTGTTTTAAATGTCACACAAAAGGGCATGTGGCAAGTTGTTGTCCTTTGAAGAAAAATAAACAAAAAGTTGATGAGGTTAAAGATGTAAATCGGGTTGGTTTAAATAATAATGTGCAACCACATTGTCAAAGTAATCTACAAAGATTTCAATCAAAGACTTCAACAGCTGGAAGATTTGATAGACCAAGAAGCAATTCTACACAATTTAGTCATTTTAATGGTAAATCAAATCGGTTTCAAAATCAAAATAGAAATTTTGGATATCAAAATCGATACCAAACTTCTGGTAATCGAAATTTTCAAAGAAGAAACGAATATAGGGGTTTTAATAACTCAAATGTTCAACAACATCCAAAATTTTTCCAAAATTCATGGTATGATAATGGGCGAAGAAGGTTTCGAGATAATAATTTTCAAAGGTCAGAAAATTCGAGAGTTTATTGGAACTCTCGCAATCAAAGACCTAGTGGAAATTATCATTCTTGTTCAACAACAGGTAAAACATGCAAGACACCAGAAAGGTGTGATGGATATTGTTTAGAAGCATCTTATACGGATTTACATGGTCAACCCAAAACCGGTCAGGTTGTTAAGTCTAACTAAGTTGTTGAGAATGTGCAGGATGACCAAGAAGGACTGTTGATATGTTCAACAGTGGTTGTTCCTGTAAAGCGTCTAAGGTGAATAGTAGGTTAAAATTGGTAACTAACTATTTACTTTAGTGATTGTTTGAGTATTTATTGGTGAAAAACTTATTGCCAGATTAAAGTGGGAGTCTGTTTGTGTTTGTAAATTTCTGTTTTTGAAACTTACTCCATAAAAACAAAAATTTAGGGGGAGAAATCTCCCTAAGCCAAAAAGATTTTAGTTAGTGCGTGTGTTTAGGGGGAGTAAGTTATAAATAACATTGAAAAATTAAAAACAAAAAAATTGAAAAATTGAAAAAAGAGATTTCATGGTGTGAAAAAGAAGAAATGATAGTACGTCAGCGAGTTAGACTGTCACACTGAAACTGAATTTAAATTGCTTAAGTGTGATAGCAGCTTCATCATATGATGTACCAGTAGGCAAAAAGCATGAAATAATCAACTTACCAATGTGATATAAACATAAATGAACTGAATATGAGTGGGTAACACATCAGTGGTGTATGGTTTAATGACCTTAAATCTTGCGTTGATAGATTGCCAAAATCTGAAGTTTTGGGTCTTTATACTGTTATTTCATCTGCGGATATCAGGGTTGTCCTTCTGCTACATCCAGATACATGCTGACCTAGGCACAACCAGGATATCTTAAAAGAGCTAAATATGCCAAAACCTTGAAAATGAAGAAGCTCTCCTAGAGAGTCATTCAAATGTGCAAAAAGCATAAATCGTACAAAAAAATGGTATTTGTCTTAGCCCATTTTGGTCTCTTTGCTGTACGGAAGTACTGACCTGATCACCAATTATCTAAACGTTGAAAAACAAAACGGATGAATTCAGTATACTCACCTACTACGATGAATCTTTGTGCATACCTTGATCACGGGGGTATATCCTGAAGTGGGACACACTAATATATCAGAAATAAAATTACCTAAACGTATCATACGGTAATGGTACTTGAAATGTTCATGCATTTTGTTTAAGTGGACAAACATACTGGTAATCGTCTTGGACTGCTTTTCATGAAAAATTAAATAAAGAATTATCTAATAGTGTGAAAACAGTTTGATTGTGCTGATATGATCTTCTTACCGGTGATTCTCACAAAAATAGAGTGTTTATTTCTTTTGTTATTTACTTGCTTTCAGAAAATACAAAAATCCAAAAATAGTGTCTTTTTCTGTTAAAATTCTTAACGTACGGAAAACTGTTATTCTTGGAGGAATTGTTACTGATAGGGGGAGACGGTGTTGGAAAGTGAGTTAAAAATTTTAAAATCATGAGGTTCTTGTGTGATGAACAAAAAGTTTTGCGTGTTGGTAATGAATTGAGAATGCTTAATCTGTGATATAATCTCTTGAATAATAATAATTTATTTAACTTTGTTGAAAAATTCTTATGGTTTCTCGAGATGTTTGTTTTATAGTATACAGATTGAAGCAGTATGTTGCTGAGAAGTTGCTGTGAAGATGAGAGTTTGATTGGATGCATGGTAGAACCTCCTTTCTATATTGCAGACAAAGTGAAGAGTTTGAAGATTGCTGTGCAAATGCTGAACTGGAGTTTACTCAAACGCTAAAGTTTTTGAAGATTTGGTGATTGGATGCATCAGCTTAGGGGGAGTCTCTGTTGCTGACATAAGCTGTTAAAGCTGAAGCTATCCAAAGACCAAAGACAGTGCAAGATTACATGAAGATTGCAAGAAGACTGAAGACAAAGTTATTTTATGAAGCTATTATCAAGGGGGAGTTTGTTGGTGCATGTTTGTGACAACATCTTAGATTTGGTCTTTGGATATCTTGTAATTAGTTAAACGTTAAACGATTAGCGGGTTTAGCTTTGTATTAGTGAGATAATAGAGTTTGGGCTAAACAAAACCCACTTTGGGTGATGGGGGGCGAATTGGGCTTACACAGTTTGCAGTCCATGAGGTTTAACCAAGCCCAAGTAGCAACCTTATGTTATATAAACAAGGCTTTGCTTTAGGGTTTAGGTTGATCAGCCAAAACATATTTTGAGTGAGAGAATTCGTGAGAGCAATAGGAGCTTGGACGAATTTGTGTGGATTAGGGTTTGATTGATTGTAATTCTTGTAATTGATAATCAATAGAAACCCAGTTTGATTGTGAATTGCTGATTTCTGTTTCTACTCATTCAGTGATATTCTGATCAAGAGGATTCCGCACTCTTGATTGGATTGACAATTCTGTGAAGATCCATACGAATCAAGGGGACCTACAATACGGGCAACGCTAACTTCAGGAGTCTTGTCCTGGACTCGAGAGGAGGAAGGGGCAGTAGGAATCTCAATCGGAGCATTAGAACTTCCCTGCTCCAAATACATGAAAGAGATCATCAGAAACCCACCAAAACAAAACCAACCAAAAACAGTAAGGGTTTAAGAGGCCATCACTTTGATCAAGACAAAAGGTGAAAAGAAAACTTACCAACAAAGGCTCACTCACAAGACTGGATGATCGCAAATGTTTGGACAAAGAACCTTTGACCCCAGTGGGGGGAAGCTCAGAGGCAGCCCTCGTGGCAGGAAAAGATTTTTGGCCACTAGCACTCCGGAGTCTCAAACGGATATCGCGAGGAACAGGAACTTGCTTAGGACTACTGGGTGGAGCTGTTTTTCGCTTACGAACCAATCGACTCTCTAGGTCTTCGTCATTATCATCATCGCTTGAACTCCTCACTTGAAGGGAACTGAGGGGGACCCTTTTTCTTGCCAGAGGAAGCTTCCTCGTCCCTCTCCTCGGCAACAGAATCCCCTGCTTGGACAGGTCCCTCAATAACCTTCTTCTCAGTGCCTCAGCTCAAACCCGGCTCAACTTTGTCGCCAACTACGAATTGGACATCTTTGCAATCTCCCTGAAGTAAACCCCACAAGGCCATCTCTGCACCAAAAAGGGGGGCTAAAGATGACTACATGAAACTCTTAAATTTTTTTCAGAAAGGGGGTATGAACAATAGATATCTTTCTTGCCCACAAAAGCCTTGGGCCTGACTGGATAAGAGGGGCTTAATCCCCCCATAGCCAAAATCCCTTCTGGAAAAGTAAAATCCCTTGTAGGATTTTCATACATGCGTTTCCACTGAACAATTTCATCGGCAGACAAAACAGGGATGCTGTCTTCAATGGTTGCTTTAGCGTCCCTCAACGGTGGCGATTCCGACATCATGGCGGCAGAGACGAAAATAAACCGACGTTTCCACTCCTTGGGATAGGTTGAAGTTGGCATGAAAGAGTAGCAGGGCTGGGATATGCTTCCTTTCCGTTTGGCAAAGGTAAACCAGTCCCCATCCGAAATCAACTTGTAAAACATGCAAAACAGAGGAATCGACGGCTCGCCGGAAACCGCCACACATGACAACTCAAAATGCAGGGTGTAATTGTGAGAAATGAACCTTAAAGTGTCGTAACAGATCTACCTTGAAAGACGAAAGTGGGTAACGGATACCACAAGAAGAAAATGACAGAGTGTAAAGAACAATCAGGTCAGGGGTGCACTCCGCTGAATCATCGGGACCAGGCAGAGTTGGGGAGAATTGCAATGGAAGAAAGAAAATGGGAAAATATGGAGATCGGAGAATTGCAATGGAAGAAAAAAAAGGGGGAAATATGGAGAGAAAGTGAAGGATAAAAGAAATAAAGGGGCGGTAGAGGTTTTTAAAGAGGGTAACTGACGTGAAAGGAGAAAACTGTCACATCACCATCTTTTCAAAATTTGAAACCACCCTGCACGTGTATTAAGGGGATTAAACCCCCGCCGTTGATATCTGACGATTAATGATTCTCGAAAATAGAAGGGGCGCGTGATGATTAGCTAAGGGTGGGCCCACATTCTTAGCCCAAGAAAACTACCCCCATGAACACTTATGATTCAGCCCCAGATCATGAGATTTAAATCTCAGAACCAGGGACTAAAGATGACTTGACAACGGGCCAATAGGTTGCTCAATTTGACCCGTCTTTGGCTCCTATCATGTAGAATAAAACTCTAACGATATCTCCGCGCTAGGGCCGCCCAGACTTGGGCAAAAATAACCTTTCTGTCATAACAGAAATAACATGAGGAAAAGCCACATAGGATTACAGCTGTAATCCTTCTAGAAGGCTTTATCGTGCATAACCATTCGGTTATAACCGAATGGCCATGTGGCATCATCCCAAGCACTCCTCAAAGTCATGATGATGGCACCAAATTGAAAGAAGATCCACACTTGCCCACTTTCCACGTGGCATCACCCCAGCCGTTGATCATGACCACGATCCGTGTGCATACACATCTGTTAGTGGCTAACGGTGGAGGAAATAAGCGCTTATGGAAAAGTATTTTCCATTAAGTTTTCCATCAACAAACTTTCCCGCCCAAACTTCAGCTATAAATAAAGGATAATTCAGGTACAATTCCTCAAGTTACTCTCACTTCACTTTACTATTACTTCGTCTTCTTCATCAAACCCTGTACTTATTCTCACGCCGGAGGGTGGTTACGGAGAGAACCCCCATTCTCCTCGTGGCGAGTCTAACGGCTGTTTGTTTTGCAGTTGTTGTTCGAAGAAGGATATCAGTTACCCTCGAATCAAACGAGAAGACCTAACCCTTTTATGCAGATTCAAACCGCCTGTTTCAATTGATTTCGGTCGATTAAACCAGTGTTTCTTCATTGGCGCCCACCGATTTCTCAATTTTCATTCAGATCTTCTCGTTTCGATTTACTCTTCCATCTCCCTTTTTCAATGGAAGAAACTCCACAAACCGTCAATCCGGCCCTCGGCCAAATTTCGCACACAATACCCAAGTCGAAGGGATTGTGGAAGAGGCTTCGGATGATAACGAAGTCCAGTACAATGATAATCATCCGAATGACCCTGTTACTCCAGGAGTAAATCCAAGATCCCGATAAGTTCAATTTTACCTCCCAGTGAAACTCCCATCTCGTGGTATGTCAGATCCCAAGGTACAACAAACACTGTATACGCACAACTTTGTGCACAGACTGCTCCTCCCACTCAGTCACGAAGACCTGCATCTCGTGCACGAGCATTGATCGGAGTGTCCCGCTCCGGTCAAAGATAATATTTATAAGCCCTATTTACCCTTAACAAATAGCTAGTGGTAGCAAGGGGTCGAACCACGAAGAGTATGTGGTTTGCGAATGGATTTGGATGAATTATCAAAAGATGTCACAATTATGAAGCTTGCTAATTTATTTTTATGATTTTTATTTGTTGAAAAGATGTTTAATGAGAATAACAATTGGGTTGGATTAATTAACTAAGAGAAATAAGCAATTGCAAGAAACTTGATTAATAAAACAAGATGGAATAACAAGGTTCACACCCGGTTTCAACAAATGCAAGACCTAGGATTACTACGCGTTTCAATTTGATTTACTCGTATTAGTTCATTAACGGGTCAACAATCACAAAGCTTAGGTGTCAATCGCTATCAACGTCATAGACAACGGACCACGATGCACTTCGTTACCTTGGACTAACAAATCCTATCAAAAGACAAGGCATAAATACGTGTATTCGTTTCACAAAGTCAAATTTAATCATTCACTCGACAATTCATAAATTCAATAAAAACGTAGGACAATTGTCTAAAGATTCAAATGCAATTCAAGTTGTCACAAATCAAACATCAACACATAATAAACCCTAAATCTTACAAAAGTCTACACCGGGGTGAAACCTCCAAGGAATTAGCCGTGCATGATCTAAAGGACTTGATCACCGGATGAGGAGAGCCTGAACATCATCATCTTGAAGCCTTGAAGTGGTGGAAATAGTGATTAGGGTTTGGAATGATTGATGGTGATGAATGGATTGGAAAGGTGAATGATGATTAGGGTTGTAGAAGTGATAATGATGATCGAATCGAATGATTGTCAATCGAATGGATGGATTAGAGGATGAATTGGTGGTGTATCTTGGCTCCAAGAGGTGTTTCTCACTTCAAAATAGAGTGTAACTCCCGTTTCTTGGTCAAAATTGATGTTATAACTCGTCCCCAACTCAAAAATCAAGTTTTTCGCGAAGTGAGAATGCACGTGGCGTCACCGACGGCCATTTAGGGATTCCCCGACGGCCCCTGGAAGTCTCAGTTTCACCCGACGGCTTAATCTGCTGTTTACGAAGGTTTCTGGCCGACGGAACAAACCAGAGGGCGTCGCCGACGGTCCTTTTGGGCGTCACCTACGGTGCCTCTAAATACCATTTTTTGCTTTCTTCATAAATTCTTCGTTATAGCTCCGTTTTACGCACCGTTTTCGCCCGCGTACTCGTAATTCAGCCCTCTATCATGCCATCTTCCAATATATTCATTTTAAATCCATTAACATCCCCAAAACACATCCAATCTTCGTGATTAACCCGGTTTTTTGTTCATTTCACATCCCCGGTTGATCCCGTTCGCTCCCGGTGCTCCGTAAAGCTCCCGATTAGCTCCTTAAACTCTTTTAGACCTGTAAAACACAAATCCCATTAAAAGTAGGATATTCAAGATTAAAAGCTATGTAAAAACATCAACTTAAGCATAAACGATCAACGGTTTTCAACCACGTATCACATCCCCACACTTGTCTTTTGCTTGCCCTCAAGCAAATCTGTTTTTCACTTTCACGTGGGTCTAACAAGAAATACACCCCATTCCTGAGACGAAGGTTAAGGTCTATTGTCATACAAAAGTTTAAACTCTTTACAATTTTCAACATATTTAATGGTAAAATGCATTCACATATAAAATGGTTATCCAAGATTAACCCGCCCGTGAAACCAACAAGTCATCCACATCCCTCACAATGTTCTCTCCACTCGGTTTATAAATTGGCTAATTTTCATAATGTATTAGCACTTCAAAGAATGATCGCTCAAAACCGATTAGAACACGTACCCGCATAGGCTTGCAACTCAATCATTCTCCACCACCGAACACGAATACTAAGCATAAGTCATAAGGTCTTTGTACGGGTTGTAATGGGGCTAGGCTAAGGGTAGGAACTAGGACATTTTAAAGTGGCTAAGGTGATGAAAATTCGATTTTTATTACAAAAGACTACTCTAAACAAAACTAAACTATAAACATCAACTACAAGGCAACAACTTTAGCCTTTTATTTCTCAAACTAAGAACATGTATTTTTGTTCTTTTTTTTTAGCAATTTTCTCATCTTTTTCATAACATTTTCTGATTGATTTTTTTTATGCAAACAATCAAATACAACTATACAAACTCGACTCCTATAATCGAATTTCCATCACAGAGGTTTAAAAGAAAAAGGTTTAAGGTTATGGGCTATAGGGTGGTCAAACGAAAGGATTAGGCTCAAAATTGGCTACTAGGGGACAAATTTTGGGTAAGGATATAAAAATGGTGTAAAATGGAAAAGGTTTACCTAATGCCTTAATCATTCTCGTGCTTGTATTCGGTCTATGGTCTCAAACGTATTAAAAGTTGCAAGTTCTATAATACATGACTAATGGTCCACTCAAACAAAGAAACATAGTATGTAATCTATGATATAAAAGTGGCTCAAAACCTCACATATCTAAAGGGTATGGTATGTGACATGCATAAAATACTAGTTTCTTAGGCGGATTATTCCCAAATAACCACCCGCTAAATACCCGTCATGTTATTAATTTGAACTTGACCATGACAAAAGACCAAATGGGTTGTGACATCCCTCGTTGACCTAGTTACTTGTGCTTTAAGATCGCTTTCGAAACAAGACATTTTTGAAAAAATTTTGAAATTTTCCCCCAGCCCCACACTTGAGGTAAACATTGTCCTCAATGTGTAGTGTTTAAATGAACGGTTCAAAATCAAAAACTTTTACTACTCCCCCATCCCCACACTTGAGGTAAACATTGTCCTCAATGTGTAAGAACTAGAGTTTTAAAACGCACAAGGGATGTGACACGACTAACTTCCCAAAAATTCCACCCCGGAAAATAACATACAATTACAATCCACTTATTACTAATCTAAGAATATAGGTAAAAAGGAAACGCATGCACCTGATTTTTTTTCGCTAGATGCTCATGTATTCTTCTTCTCATCATAAAAACGGTTATCCCGCGAACATGTTTTACCTACAAATCTTAACCCTTGTGTAGAAGCATGCTTCTCACAACCATTGAAATTTGTTAGGTGCTTAGTTCTACCATTTTTTATAAAAGTGTTACCAAATCATGTGTTAAATTACCTTGATTTTTGTGGAAATTTTTTTTTACAACAATAACAAACCTAACTCACTTTCATAAATCTTACAAAAGTCTACACCGGGGTGAAACCTCCAAGGAATTAGCCGTGCATGATCTAAAGGGACTTGATCACCGGATGAGGAGAGCCTGAACATCATCATCTTGAAGCCTTGAAGTGGTGGAAATAGTGATTAAGGGTTGGAATGATTGATGGTGATGAATGGATTGGAAAGGTGAATGATGATTAGGGTTGTAGAAGTGATGATGATGATCGAATCAAATGATTGTCAATCGAATGGATGGATTAGAGGATGAATTGGTGGTGTATCTTGGCTCCAAGAGGTTTTTCTCACTTCAAAATAGAGTGTAACTCCCGTTTCTTGGTCAAAATTGATGTTATAACTCCTCCCCAACTCAAAAATCAAGTTTTTCGCGAAGTGAGAATGCACGTGGCGTCACCGACGGCCATTTAGGGCTTCCCCGACGGCCCCTGGAAGTCTCAGTTTCACCCGACGGCTTAATCTGCTGTTTACGAAGGTTTCTGGACGACGGAACAAACCAGAGGGCGTCGCCGACGGTCCTTTTGGGCGTCACCTACGGTGCCTCTAAATACCATTTTTTGCTTTCTTCATAACTTCTTCGTTATAGCTCCGTTTTACGCACCGTTTTCGCCCACGTACTCGTAATTCAGCCCTCTATCATGCCATCTTCCAATATATTCATTTTAAATTCATTAACATCCCCCAAAACACATCCAATCTTCATGATTAACCCGGTTTTGTTCATTTCACATCCCTGGTTGATCCCGTTCGCTCCCGGTGCTCCCGATTAACTCCTTAAACTCTTTTAGACCTGTAAAACACAAATCCCATTAAAAGTAGGTTATTCAAGATTAAAAGCTATGTAAAAACAACAACTTAAGAATAAACGAACAACGGTTTTCAACCACGTATCAAGCATCATCTGCACCACGTGCATCGCACCATGACGCACCATCGCGAGTACACATGGAAGACACCGAAGTTTACTCCAGATCTCCTACAAGGTATGAGTCTACTCATTCTGAGACCCGACAAAGAGATTATCATAACGAATCTTATCAGAGACAGTCGGTTCATTCTCGGTTGGGCCCGCGTTCCCACCATAAGCGGGACACCTACACCGACGAGTTTGACAGAACATACCAGGAGGGTGATAATACAACTGTGTTCAGCCGGATGCAACAGGATCACAAAAGTTATAAGCCTCGCGCGGTTTATAACCCAGATGCAGAGCACGATTACAATTTAATCTACCTCCCGGCAGAGGCAGCGGAGAATTCGAAATTTGTCAGTGAGATCGCCTTAGCTCCCCTGGAAAAGGCGAAACTACCATCAAATGTCGGGAAATTCAACGGCATGACAAATCCGGACGATCACCTTCGCGTATTTACCAGCGCAGGCCTGGTAGGAGGTTGGACCTTACCAATGTGGTGTAACCTTTTCATCCAAACTCTCACAAGTGCAGCGCGACTGTGGCTTGATAACTTACCGGTCGGGAAGATAACATCGTGGGAGGATTTAAGAGAAAAAATCCTAGTGCATTTTAGGCAACAGCGAAGGTCTATCAGAGACACCGCTGACGTGATGAACATTTGGAGGCGCGATGATGAGAGCCTAGAGGACTTCATAACGCGTTACAACAAGGAAGTACTAGAGATCGGTGACGTTCACGAACATTTGATACGAGCACAGTTCAAGTATGTTGTTCGCTGCGATGACATGATCAAGGTTCTATCGGGAACGGAGGGGTTACCCAAGAGCTGGGAAAAGCTGATGGCTGCAGCCAAAGTATACTCCCATACAGAACGAAACCTCAGCACCGACAAACCACCGCCACCACAAAATCGTCCTCAAGATATGAGCGGGAGCAGCGGAAAAATCTCAAAAAGAATTGGAGGGACTCAACCTCTGGAACATACTCATCTGAAGACGCGCGGGCAACCATAAACAAGCTCGCAACACAGAGGGAAACAAAACAAGAGAATAGAGAACGACAGTGGACCCCCCTAACGAAAACTCCGGCGGAGGTGCTCAGCACAGAGGACTATCAGTTCAAAACCCATCCGCCAATGAAGAACAAGAGGGGTCAAGATCCGAATCAGTATTGTGACTACCACAAGGATAATGGTCACACTACAAACAATTGTATGTCCCTCCTCACCGAGATCGAAAAAGCGCTCAAAAGTGGTGAACTCACCCACTTACTACAGAACGTGCGGAAGGATATAAAACAAATTACTCGCGGCGATGAAGGCCCGAGTAAGAAAGCTAAAAACTAAGCGGCGCAAGAAGCAAGTAGCATACAATAGCCTCTTCACATGTTGGTCAAGTTCTTCAACTTACCAATCCATGGCGTAGAACTATAGTATGAGTAAGTTAAGTCCCATTTAATTAGCCTAAAAAGACAACTTTGTACTACGGCATCTGAGCCTTATCATTAATCAAAGCAAAGTTAGTTCTATTATTTCAGTGTTTATTACAAAGTGCATGCAATTTCTTTTGATAAGCGCAAAAACATTATGTTAATCTTAACACAAGTCTCATGAACAGTCAGTGATCACACGCATCGCGCAAGGCCCAGCCTTACGTTCACACATGACTTTATACCACCTTTATTCGCCTTACCTAATCAAAGAAATTGTACTCATGCAAAAAATTGTAATTCAAACACATTTCATAACAGTTACTGGCGCATCATACGCCTTAACAAAAAATTATAAACATACACGACAGTGTATAAAATAAAGTAACAGACAGGGATCCACATCCCAAACCTAAAGTTGACTATCCATTGTTAATACAACCACAAAGCAAAGAAAACCTAAGCTAGGTCTTCGTCTTCACCTTCTTCCCTGTCTGGGAAAACTTCTCTTAATCGTGTCATGAACTCTTCAGAGTGTAGCGCAGCATTAATAAGATCCATGACCGGAAGCTGCAAAGTATTAAATTGAGTCTTTGCAGCAGCAAAAGCAGCTTCAGTATCAACACCATGAGTAGCAGACTTACTAGTGTCCTAGTCAACCTTTAAAGCGTTAACTACATGATGGGAACACTCTACATACCTTTGGGCATACCCATCATTCCGTGCAACAACCAGCAAATGCGCAACCGTTTTATCTAATTCTTCGGAATTAAGAACTGAGTCAAGAATCTGCACAAAAGTAAAAGAAGAGTAAGAAGACGCGCAAACATCTCCAAATGTTATCAAAGATAGATAAACTTACGCTTACGATCCTGCACTCTTTCAACCACAACATGTCACTCTTCAATGGTTCAAGCTCACTCTCCGCCGTTGCCCGCGCAGTCTCAGAGTTCTCCAACTTATCTTCAGTCTCGGCAAGACGGCGGGAAGTCTGCGCCTTTTCAGTCTGTTCAAGATCTAAATCTTTTTTAGCAGCCTCAACTTCCGCCTTAAATTGTTCCTGCTCAGATAACAAAGAAGTAAGTTCTTCTATCTCCTTATCTCTAAGGGCAAGAGTAGCACAGGTATATACCTCTATCTGTTCACTTCTTTCCCTGTGAGAGCGTGCTTCATCATGCGCTGCTTCAGCCTCAGCCTTTTCTTCTTTCAATTTCTCAATCTCCGCATCTTGTTTTTTCAATCTCTCAACCTCAGCTTTGAGATTATTAATAACATTGCGGAGACCCATCTTCTCCTTGTTGTCTTTCTCAGAAATCTCCCTCCAATTTTTGCGCTCTTTGGAAAGGAGAGCAGCTCCAGCCTCTGCCTTCCTATTCCACCCAGCAACAGACTATTCTTCTGTTTTCAGGTCATTCTCAAATTTAGCCCGGTCAGCTTCCTATGTAGCCTTCATCCGGGCCACTCGGGCCTCATCTTCAGAAAATTTTTTCTTGGACAACTCAAAGGCAGCCCATTCTTTATGCATACTACGCCACTCGCGCACTATGCGATGCATAGTAGACGTGTAAGTAGCAGCATCTTCAAGGTAAGCGTGATAGGTCTGCTCATGAGGACGCCCCTCTTGAAATTTAATCTCCCCAGGAGTAAAGGTTCCCTGAAACCACTCTCGACACACACGCCAGTCTGAAAAGGTATCACCCTTCTTCAAATTCCAAACTGGAGCGTGAATTTCAGAGGCATTCTTCTCCGAGTAAGTTCGGTAGTAATAATCCCCCAAAGTTTCATCCGGGCGGATAGGGGAATTTTCATCAACATAAGCAAAAGAACTTAGGTCTTCAGGGACCTTCTCGACATTTACAGGCGTAGAGGCAAAACCCGTAGTGGGAAAAGTTGCCACAGGATCTTCTTGAGCAGATTTTCCTTTCTCCGAGTCCCGCGTCACAACTTCAGGAGATTTTGGATGCCCAACATCAACACCCGTAGCCCCCGGGCTAACAACCTTCTCCGATTTCGCCAAAACTTCCATAGGATTTTCAACCTCAGGGTTCCCTGCCTCAGCAATCCTCTCTGCCTCATCTTCACCAGTGGCTTTAGTACTTTCTAGCTGCTCGTTAATCAGGGCGTGAGGGGGTGAAGGCGGAAGATCCTCATTAACCGCGGATGATGGCTCCGCATGCACAGGAGAAGTTGGCTTTTCTAAAAAACCAAATATATGTATTATAAAAACATATAAATACGGATAGAAAGAAAGCAAAGAAGATGCTTACTTGGATGAGGTTTTGCGATAAAAGCATCTTGATTACCCCTTTTGGTAATCTTCCTCTTCTGAACCTTCTTCGCTGGTTGCACCTCAACATCAACCCCATACTGTTTTCTTTTTCCCGCTTTTGTCCTCAACAAAAGCTCCGGGCTTGACTCTAATTCTATTGGGTCATCAGGATTTGAAGGAGTAATGTCTGCAGTATCCCGAGGCTCCGCCTTTGGTTCCATTATAACTGCAGGTGCAAGACCCTCCAACGAGTCAGACACCACCACATAATCACACCAGGAGTCAGAGGAATGGCGTGTACCTTTCTTCTCTCCTTTAACATTTTTTGCTTTTGAAGATTAAGTCTTCTCCGCGTCATTTTTTCATGGCGCAACAGTGGAAGCTGGCGCACGTTTTTTCTTTTCAGGGTCTATGCCCAGGTTAGACAACTCACCTACTAGGAGAAGCAAAAACTTGCAAAGGTTATCCAACGCGCAAAAGCAGCAAAAAATAGCATTGCAATTATAGTAAAATTACCAGCGCCAGTTACGGGTTGTGCTGACAAATCTTTATCCCGCGGAAGAACAAAATTCTTGACAATCTGATGATACCAAAGCTCCTCATCAGCCCTTTTTGGCACAGTGGCCATCCTCCCACCTCTCTCAAAACCAACAACATGTAAAGAGACAACTGCAAAAGGGGAAAGGGGGCAAATTCAAAAAAAGGGGGGGGGGAGAAGAAAAGAAATCCAGAGTCTTACTGCTATCACCCTCCCTGTACACCGGCATATCTTCTCGATTCATCACCAGCAAAGGCTCATAGCAGCACCAACCAGGGCCTTTTCCGGCAGAGCAATCGACGGAACATCCTTTATGTCCTGGTACCAAGCCTCCGAATAAGGAGTTTGTATCGTCTCCGTTACAACCTCCACTTTACCCCTAAAAACCATCTTCATTGGAATCAATCCGGCTTTAACGAAGAAGAATTTTTGCTTCCAATCATGAAAAGATTTTGGGGGGCTCAACAAGATCTTCTTTTCCGAAGCACGTTGAATGAAAGAATAAAAGCCCTGTGAACAACGCATTTGATGGAATACTCGAAAGCGATCGACTGTCGGCTCAATATGCATCCCTCGACAGGCAAACTCGAAGTGACGAACACGAACCATCCCAATAGGGTGCATTTGGGAAAGATGAAACTTATAAAACGAAAGGATATCCAGAAAGAACTTCGTTACAGGCAATCCAAAATTGCCTGCACAGAAAAAATCCCAAAAAAGGGTAATATATCCGGCCGGAGCGTCTGCCGCCATTTGACCTTCGTCAGGATATCGAGCATCCCAACTGTCAGGGAACTTGAAATCTCGAACCACACCGTCGAAAGTCTCCTTCGACCACTTCAATGGTGGAAGACCAGTCGCCATTTCTTCAGAAGAATCTTCGTGATATTCTCCGGTTGACATAAAGGTGAAAGTTGCAGATTTTTTCAAAGAAATTAACGGAGAAGACAAAGGAGACCCAAGTGCAAAGAATAGAGAAACAAAGGTAATCAATAGATTTATATACCCACCACCATCAATGACCTAGAAAACCGCAATAACACCTTTTTCGGAGAAAACAGGGTTATCTAAGCACCAAGGGCGAGTGGAAATAACAATAACGTGACTTCACGCGCGCGAGTAAGCCACGATCAACAACGTACAACTGACAAGTGACAGCCTGTCACACATCAACAACCGTCATTGTACCTTTTCACTGCCAAAAGTCAAGTTTTTCAAAATCGAAATCATGAGCAAGAGTATCTTCCCCAAGAAGATTCTCCATTTTCGCGCCAAAAACTCTACAACAAAAACTACCTACCTTTTATAGTCTAGTGCTCCACTTATTTGCATAAGAGCAACACTAGACTGAAAGGACTTGATGGGGTAAGGCCCCAAAAACCTTGCACAGGTGCTTGATACCATACCACAACTTCATCAAAGTGCTCTCTTTAGAATGAACCTTGCGCGGTCGCGCACTGGTTCTAAAAGAGAACTTAAAAAAGAAACAGTTTAAAACATCCGCGCGCCAAAAGGAAACTAATAAATCCTTGCGCAGGCTCCCATACAACAGATATAATAAAATCCTAATGAAATCTCCGCGCTAAGGCCGCCCAGACTTGGGCAAAAATAACATTTATGTCATAACATAAATAGCATGAGGAAAAGCCACATAGGATTACAGCTGTAATCCTTCTAGAAGGCTTTATCGTGCATAACCATTCGGTTATAACCGAATGGCCACGTGGCATCATCCCAAGCACTCCTCAAAGTCACGATGATGGCACCAAATTGAAAGAAGATCCACACTTGCCCACTTTCCACGTGGTATCACCCCAGCCGTTGATCATAACCACGATCCGTGTGCATACACATCCGTTAGTGGCTAACGGTGGAGGAAATAACCGCTTACGGAAAAGTATTTTTCGTTAAGTTTTCCATCAACAAACTTTCCCGCCCAAACTTCGGCTATAAATAAAGGATAATTTAGGTACAATTACTCAAGTTACTCTCACTTCACTTTACTATTACTTCTTCTTCTTCATCAAACCCTGTACTTATTCTCACGCCGGATGGTGGTCACGGAGAGAACCCCCATTCTCCCAGTGGCGAGTCTAACGGCAGTTTGTTTTGCAGTTGTTGTTCGAAGAAGGAGATCAGTTACCCCTGAATCAAACGAGAAGACCTAACCCTTTTATGCAGATTCAAACCCATTGGTTCAATTGATTCTGGTCGATTAAACCAGTGTTTCTTCACCCATGTACCCCCACCGACTTCCGGATGACATGGCCATTTCAAAAGGTATCTAGTCACCATTAATTCATGAATATAATAACACCTCATAAATCAGTTACATTAAGTATCTTTGATGTCACATTATGTAATATTTATTGAACACACACAACATGGTTGATTATATGAACTTATTAGTCGTGGCGCTTTTGTTGTCACGTTATGTAATTCAATCATTTCAAAAGAAAATAAAAAAACATGGAAACAACAACTTGCGGGGTGGTACTTGATGGAATTCTTTGAAAGCATTAACATGTTTGCTAAGGAAACGAAGAACTGAAGCAATCACAGAAAAATTATCTTTATATATGATTGTGATAAAAGATAAAACAAAACATAATATACTGAATATATAAATGAAAATGCAAAATAGATGTAAAACATTACCAAAGAACCGGTAGCCTAATGGTATTAATGAGTGTAGTAAGGTGTGGGTTCTAGTCCCGTAGTGAACATTGGTGTAATATTTGGTGAGTATGTGAGTTTGTCATTCTAAAAAAGATATATTTGATGGCTCATCTCTTAATTAATACGTGTTGGCCTTAAATGAGTTTACGATTTAATTAAGTGTTTATTTTAATTGAGTTACCTAAAACATGAAAACAAACCTCTAACATCAATAGGACATGTATCTTTGCCAAACAAAACTAATTCTGAACAGTTAATCATATACAATTACTGATTAATATACCAAATCCAAATATAATAGGAACAAAAAAGGAAAACCATTATGTTGTGTACCTGATCACATTCGAACAAAAAGAACATTTTGCTGTAAGAAAAAGGAAACTATCAAGTTGGGGTTTGGAACATCAGGTTGTATTGTTGTACCTGATTTTTGCTTCTAGTTTGGTCTGCTGCTTGTGATTAAATCGCATGCAGTTCCGCTGCTCATGGTTCATCTATTTTATCTGGTTTGTCCGGTTCGATTGACGCCTCCTACTACCTCCATCCTATGGTTCGCTGTTGAAAATTGATTGACAATTTCTCAATAAAAGAGAAAATTTGATGAACTGTTCGTTCATATCCATTTTCGTATGTACTCACCGCAAGAATCTTTTATCCTAAGGTTGATGAAGTACCTTGTGAGTTTTCTCTCTTTTCTTTTACCCTTTCAAAATAGGGAAATTGGACCATCAAGCCAGATGAAATCTAAAATCCCTTTACTTATGTGAATTAGATCTACAACAATCCAATTATAAACAATCAATCTATCCAGTAGTCAACATTTCTTTGACTATAACATATATTTCCATTTCCATTTCAAATCTAATATGTCTCCAATGCAGCATTATTACAGATTTCATCCAATTAACATCCACTTTTTTTCTATTTGTATAGATCATTCCGTACAGTATAATGTGGTTTGCAATCTTACTTCAAAAACCTAACATCTAAAACATAAATCTTAAACCTAGCGCTGCCCAATTTGACTGAAACGTCAAAAACACTCCACCTTTTTAACATGCATTCAACTCACACAAAATAAATAAAAAACAACATCAAGCTGAGGATAAATTACAAAAACATTCCACGAAAACCATTCCATCGACCTCAAAAACATATAGAAACCCAACAATAAAATCAAAATCAGATAAGTAAACCTCAAAACCGAAAAAAACCCTGACCAAAAATTGAAGAACCGGGACAAGAGCACGCAGCAGAGCCGACAACCTCCGATCATCTCCTTTGTCGGGTTTCCAGCGGAACCCTAGCCGCCAGAGAACCGACTATTCCACTCAGCGTCGTCGTTGGTTGGTAGGACTGTGAAGCGGTGGAGTTCACTCATCGCCGTTGTCGGGTGGTGAAGCGGTGGGCGGTGGGGTTCTGCTCCATATCTCTCTATATATATATCTCATCGTATGTGTAGAAAAAGAAAAGGATCCAAGAAAGTCAGTCAGATGCGAAGATGAAGAGAATGGTGAGAGACAGAGTCAGCAGATATTTTTGATGAAAAAGGGTTATATGATGGGGGAGTGAAGACATTTTTTTTTTGGAAAACGCCCCAAGCCTATAGTACAATCAACATAAGCACAAAGTGGTTGCTTATTTATAAGGTTTTAATTTAATTAATGATTCACAACTTTTAATATTTACCATCATTAAAATAATTTAATATTAAATATATATATTTAAAAATAAAAATGATAAGAGTAGATTTCATTGGTCGAGAGCCTTAGGGCCACTAACCCTTTTTACCCTCACAAGCATGAACTACCTCATGCACACGCCTTTCATGTCACCAGTAACGCCTTGTGGGGGTGTTTCATGCCGATCTCACCACCACCTCACCGAGACTTGAGACCATAACAAATGGTCTTATGGTGGGCTTAGAAGAGGCTTTAACTAGCCGCTTTTCTCTCTCGTAGCTAGGGCAGAGCCCCGTCACGGGTCTCTCTTTCACGCTTACATATGTCGATTCTCTATGTTGGGGCACCACCCACGTGGCAGGGGTGTAGTTAGGTTAAACCCCCCACAACATACAAGTTTCCAAAAATAGAGTTGACAAGTTGTTGAGTTTGGAACACCGAAGTTACCCTACATTGGGGAAACAGAGTGTGTGAGTATTCGGATTTAGTGGGGAGTTTGGATTCGGATTCAAGTATAATAAGGTCTATGTACACAAGAATATATCTCGTCTACATACTCGTTTGGACACTAAGATTTTATGTGTTTTCATGGATCCTCACTTACCCATTAGAATCACAAATGAGAAATAAAGAACAAAGATAATATAGCCTAAGTTCATAACATCTAACCATAACCCGATTAGTATTACGAATTTGGCTATATATATATATATATTATGTAGTATAAGTCCATCATGTATTATCATGTAGTGTCATATAAGTCAAGCATGGAGGCATGATTAACCTCATTTTATGATTCACCAAAGCACAAGGTTATCAACATAGTTATCAACTATGTTGATAACCCGGTTGGTCATGAATAACAAGAATTATAAATTAACTAGTTTTACCAAGTAGCCAAGTAAGATCAACCCGGGTGTTTCATACCCATCATGGTAAATGTTGGAGGTGCGGCGGGGTTGTGTTACTTTGAGTCTTGGAAGCTATTTGGATGAACATAGTAAAACATCAACTGAGGTGGTGGAACAAGTTTGGAGAGCCAAGGCTTTCATGGTTCACACCTTCACCAAAACATAAGTCTCACAATATTGAAGATGGTGAGCTTGGATGGTTTCAACACTTGTGGATTGTTTAAAACCTTGCCAAAACAGAAAGTTTAGAGTGTGTTTGCGCCCCTAAACTCATAAGAATCAATCTTAATCAAGCCCCATAACCATAGATGGGTTTAGGAACAAGATAGGCACAAGATTCATACAAGAAAGTTAAGTTATGAAAAAGTTTGCAATAAATAACTTCAAAACAAAAAGTTTGGACCTCAAAATAGTGATTTTCCACCTTAGTTTACCATGGTAAACTTGTGGAAACACTCCTAGAAGTGTTCCATGCTTTCAAGAAGAAGAAAAGATGAAGAAAAATGAGATAGGTGCTTACTTTGGCACTTAGATAATTCTGCCACAACTTGCAAATACAACTGATTTGGGAGTATTTTGAGAGTGTAGGAGAGTTGGAAAAATGCAAATGAGGTGATGGAGGCTTAGTTTTATAATGGAGGATTAGGGTTTAGTGTTTAATGAGGTTTAAAGATGATTGGGGAAGGAGAAGGTGACCAATGCATGAACTAGAAACAACAATTTGTGGATTCACCACCTTGACGTCATGCCAAGGCAAATGGGGGGGGGGGGGTCGTGTGACGCGGCGCCTCTTTTGGCCAACCAGTTTCATTTTATTATAATTTGACCCCGGAACTTTCATGTGTTTGTTAATTAATGCCAAAACTTAGTGGTTTAACATGTTTTCGAGTATGGAATATGTATGTAAGTGTAATTCGTGTATCGTGAATCTATGTATGAGCATTTGCATGTATAACAAGAATCGGTTTGCAAGTAAACACGTATTTAATGATTGTTTGTATGCATGATACGTATGTATAAAGTATGGAATTTCAAATCCTCGAATTACAAAGTCGGAAATGAATACAAATACAAGTTTCCAAAAATAGAAGTATAATTACATCATTCCAATTAAGGAAAGTACAAAAAAGCAAAGTGTTACAACCCAAGCTACCCTAGGGGATGACGGTGGTGTACTTACTTCAGGTTGCTACCCTAGAACCCTTACTCGCAGCGCGCCTCTACCTCCCTTAGGTGGTTTACACTTACTTCACCAACCAAATTTGATGCCCATCACCCTCCGTAGAAAGACAAAAATAAAGCATAAGGAGAGAAAGAGGGTGTCGGGTTTTGATTTTCAATAAGTTGCAAAACATTAAGTAACTAAAATATCATAAAACTAAGCAATTTTATAGCAAAACTGAGGAATATCCTTAAAAAACAAACAATGTAATTGAAAATTAAATATGTAAAATGTATAATTTTGAGATCAAATCACTAAGTTGTTAAAAACTAAATAGCTATATTTATAATATAATCCTTATTACGTTATCTCCCGTCTATAATTAAAGGAATGATCAATTATTGATGTGTTTTTTAATACATTTTTACTTTCTAACAAGATAAGATTTGGCATGTTTTCTAGAAGATAAAAACATGATATAAAATAAACTTTTTAACGTAATCTAAATAATATTATATATATGGTAGGATTCTAGAGTGAACAACCTCCCAAGAGTCAACTGTGTGAACAGATCTAGACCGTTGATTTGCATCATCTTTAGATATTAAATGAATGGCATAAGGGTAATTAGTTTGTTAATTTTTTCTATTTAATTAAATGAATAAGGGTATTTTTGTAACTACACAATATAATAAAATTCAAAACCTAGAAACTTTATAGTTTCCATACCTAAATAGTTTCCATTTTCTTCAATTAACCTTTTATTCCCACTTGCATATCTTCTCTCTCTCACATTCAGATTGCGACGGCATAGAAACCCAGATCAAGTTCGTCGGAGCAACCGAGTCGCCGGAAAACGCATCTGATTTTCAACTACTAAAGGTACACAATGTAAAGTCTTAATGTTTATATGTTTTAGAAAGTAGTTGCATGTTGCCTTTTGTTTTATAGATGAACTAAGAACATCAAATCGGAATTATGGTTTGAATAATGTGTTCAGAAAGTTGTTTAGTCACAATGTTTTGGTACAAAGGTTTGTTTTTTATGAGTAGTTATTCGAGTACATGTTTAATTCCTTTGAAGGATAAGGGTGATTTAACAAATTAGAGGATGATGCTCTGTTTTGATTCGAGTTTAGGCATGTTTGTTTGGTTGGTTGAGATAACCTAAAATCTTTTATGTACACCTGTGTACAGCGTGGTTAATTAGGTTGAGATTTTGAAAAATTATGTATGTACACCTGTGTACAGCGTGCTCTATTTTTAAGGGATTCTAGGCTGTTTGTTTGGTTGAGTTGTTGTAGAGTCGTTTATGTACACCTGTGTACAGCGTGGTTAATTAGGTTGAGATGTTGAAAATTTGTTTATGTATAAGGTTGAGATTTTGTAAAATCGTTTGCTGCCTTTTTTTTTTTTTTTTTTGAAGAATAAGGTTGATTTAACAGTTTTGGTCATACTCTGTTTTGTCATTAATTACCTAAAGGAAGTTCAGCATCCGAATGGGTTGGAGTTTGAAGCAGCAATGCAATACAGGTTGGAGCCTCCAATAGTCGTGATTATGAAGATATGGTTGAAGAGACACGTGAACTGATTGAATCGAAAAATCCGATCGTGTTTAGGTCCAAGATTCAGTGTCTTGTGGAAGCAAGCCAAAATGTGGTACGTGGGTTATAAGCTTATCTTGTATACGATTAACTTTGCATGCTTATTGATGGGTTGTTAAATATTAATGGATGAAAATAGGAGGATGGAGATCAAGTGAAGCCAGTTGCTGGAAAGCACAGAAAGGGCTACAACTGTAAAAAGTCAATGTGCCAGAAAAAGTACTGCGAGTGTTATCAGGGTTGTTCACATCACGGTGTTATGGTTCAATTTGTTTCAGATTCTCGCAAATTACTTATCTTAGAGGTGTCTGTTTTGACCCGTATACTTATACAACGTGTCAAGTTATTTATAATATCTAACGGGTCAAACAAGAAAAACTAAAACTTTTATGTTTTGCATTGTATAGATCAATGTTTGTTTGGTTTTTCATTATGTACAGGTCGTTGTCATTCAAGAGAGAGATTTTGTTAATAGTTTTTTTTTTATTGTGATGTTGTTGTAGTAGTATAGGTCAAGTTTTGTAACATACAGGGGTTTTTACTCTGTTTTTAGGCGATGGTATGATTTTTGCTTGGTTAATTTGTTGTAGACATTTGTCGAGGGTTTTTTTATTAAATACACTTGGTTATGAAGATTTATTAATACACTGTGTACACATGTGTATATTGTCTGCAACCTGGGTTGTACACTATGTACACATATGCATACGTAGTCGATACACATTAACACACGGTCTTACAAACCTAGGTAGTAGTATAGATCAAGTTTTGGTAACAGGTATATATGGTTCACAAAACCAACCAATGTAAGCATTAACACGTGGTCTTACAAACTTTTACTTAAATCATTTTGAAATTGATAGAAGGTACATTGAGAAAACTCATTGTTCTAGAAACATATCTCGAGTAAAATGTCTACTTTGTGACAACAAAAACAAGTTCTAAGGAAAACTAACGTAGAATTAAACAAATGTAGCACATGGTTGTGACAAGCAGCTAAAACTGCTACAGCATCGGCAAAAACGGAACATTAGGCCTAAAATCACCCGATTAGATGACATGTACCAACGGACTCCATCCTTCGAATGTCACCGCCATATGAATATTTAAAATGCTTCTTTTTTGGTGAGTCTGGTCATTAAACCCTCGATGAAAGATCAGAACTTGACAAATTGTTTAACAAATATTAGAAAAAATATCACGATTGTTTAGCCCGAACACGGCCACTTCTACGAATAGTTTTGTCTGATGAATCCATTTGGGGAGCTTGAAGATATGCATTTGTTTTTCCTTTCTAGAATTTGGGGCTGTAGAGATTACTCCGTTTTCCTGTTTCGTTGCCAACAACTGTACCATTTGAAAACGCATCAGCCCTTTTCCACCTTTGGTTTCAAACACCATTTGCCTGCACATGCTCCATAAAATTAGACACTTGTATTGTCACAATAATACTTATGGATAATACAGTTTGTTCTTCGGTGTACACTGGTATGTTCACCTGTGTACAACAGTTTGTACACATGTGCACAACAGTGCATTACATAAGTCTACACTATTCCAGGTTGTAGACAAATAACCAACCTTTTGTACACCTGTGTATCGACTGCTTATACACATGTGTACATAGTGTACAACTCAGGTTGCATAAAATATACACATGTGTACATCGCAGTATACCATAGCCTAAAAACAAAGTAAAAACCCCTGTACAAATGTCTACAACAGATCAACCAACCAAACATCATACATTAACGATTTTACAACAAAATGTGCACACCAAACATCATACATCAACGATTTTACAACAAATCAACCAAACAAACATCATAACATTGCCAAAAAACAGAGTAAAATCAAGTATCTTGTTAAATCAATACTATTCTTAAAAAAACCAAGTATCTTGTTAAATCAAAACTAGCATCAATCAAACAAAACAAACTACAACAATTTACCTTATTCCAAGCAGAACCCAGATGAGTACATGAACCAGACCCAGCTGAAACATCCTCTGTAGTGAGTTTCCTAGGAAAAGGGGGTGGTGCAGCATCTTGTTTGACTTCTCTGACCCAGTAGGTGTAAGACGACGTCGTAGTGGAGTCTGTACTCTGTTTCTCTGTTGACACCACGCCACCTCCCTCCATCTTCAAATTATACCCAATTCAACTGGAAACCCTATGAATCCTAATTGTTGAATAAGAAGGAACAAATCTTTAAGGGGAAAATTGGAAGATCAAACCTGATTGGATGAAGGAAAATCAATGGAATTCGAGATCTGTGAGAGAGAGTATTCCGGCGAATATGATGGTCACGGCGATGATCTGTAACTTTTGCGGTCCTCCTCTGCGATGATGATGAAAGACGGTAAGAATTGCAGCAAAAAAAAAAACTACGTGATGATGATGATGATTTTATGGGTTTATGGAACTGATGAACACCGAATGTGAGGATAGGAAGTAAATCGCATGATTAGCTGGTGATTTGTTAAAGTGATAATGATTAAAATTTTATAAAAATATAAAATATGTAAAGATTTGGAATTACTAAACTTAGTGCATGTAACTGAAATCAATTAGTGATATAATGATTTAAATTTAATAATAGTTTATATGTACAATTACAATCCTACCCTTAATCATCTTAAACAAAATCAAGGGCCAAGATTAGTTCACACAATTCACTTTCAAGAAGCTGTTCACATTTGAACCTAACCCATTATATATAAACTTAAAGTTTATAAATAATAAACTTAAAATCCATATAATTTTATACAAAAATATAAATAAAACAGAAATATATAAAAAAATATAAATTTAAATATAAATAAAACTTTAAATTATTTTACTCAAATATAATTAATTAAAAATAGACTCTCTATTTATTAAAGGGCATTTTAGTCATTTTATTAATTCCTAACAAAAAAAAAGATAACAAGGTTTGGCCTTAGTACTCAACATTATAACAAATTAGAACATTAATACCTGATTTTGCAACAAAAAACTATTAGTACCCGACATTAAAATTTGACAGAAACCACAAGGACCAACGGTGTAATTTTTTCTACTTTTTAGCTAAAAAATCAATTCTGTTAAATTAGTTTTTTTTTTCGTTTGATGGTCAATAAGAAGCCATAATCATTTGAGGCTTGATGTTGTTCTCTGTTCATTTCTTTTTTTGGATTTCTACGGCTTTTGAATGGAATTTTCGTATTTCACATTTAGCAACGGCATTCAGTTTGATAGGCTGCATTGTCTTCCAAAAACATCGAGGTTATGTACAAACCGATTCTCAAGGGGCTTACAATGGAAAATGACAAATTCCAAAGTGGTTGTTTAGGCTAATGTCCATATCTAAAGGTGTAAGTAATCAATTTTCTTGGACCCTTTTTTTAACAAACAGTGTACTTCAAGTTTTATAGAAAAGATGATCTTGGATTTGAACCTTGTTAATTGTTATTGTTCTTTGTTCATATCATCAGTGTTGGTTTTTCTTTTCATGAGAAGGCCCAAGTCTCTTAGCATAGGCCACAATGAACTATTGGCCCAAACGTTTAATGAGAATCGATAAAACCTTAATAATGGGCCATTATATACATCAGCTGGGCCTGAGATCAAAACAGGTTTGAATGGAAATAAACGGAATCAAACAAATCTATGGAAGAAAAGAAAAGCATTATCGAGATGGGCTTGACTTAGCAGATGTAATAAAATCCAAAAACATTATTTGGGTCTTATTGATACAGGGAGATCCAACTCTGGGCTCATTCAAAGTTGCCAAATGGAAACGTCAAGTTTAAATGAAAAATAAAGGATTATCTGAGGCTTTGTATATAACAACTCACTTTCAGCGGCACCCACATGTAGGGGTGTTTATTATTCGAAATAGACTTGAAAAACTTGAAATATGTGATATTCGATTTGATTCGAAAATCACAAATGCGAAATGATCGAATTTGATTTGATTCAAATTATTATATGTAATTTTGAACTTGTGATATTCCATTTGATGCGAAAATTGAACTAGAGTTATCCATGTAATCTATATGTACACACACAATAATACAACAATAGTTATATTAATATAAATCAATACATAATTAATGCATAAAAATTAGGCTTTCTAATTCTTGGGCTAGTACTTCAATTTGATAATGGCGAGGCTTAAAATTTAGTAACTTCATATGGAAGTTGATTTACAATATTTTGATCATATGCTATTGTTGATGCAACAAATATTAGACCAATGATAATAGCTGGGCTGGTTAGGCAAAAGGGTTGAAGGGTTTAATTTTGCCTAACGCAGGTCGTGGGGTCCCCCCACGTTTGCTAGACGTGGAGAGAGGTTCACTAGTTTGATTTTGTTGTTTGCTCGAGATCCTCCACTGAAATGTGTTTAGTTTCGGATGTGGGAGCAAAGAGAATGTGTGTATTGAATGTGATGGAGAGTGACTTGCATAGGACAAGTACTCAAGAACAATGGCCAGAGATTCGTGTAGAATCAGAGCTAATCCAGAATGTCTTTCACACTTAATGAAGTGTCATATATATAGAGAAGGTTATCTCTCAAAGAAGAAACCATTGACTAGTGAAGTATGTCTGCAGTGGGGGACTTACCCTTTTGAGGGTTCAAGCCTTTTGACACGCAGGTAAAAGACTGTGTTCTGTGTACTCGCCTTACTTTTGCGGCTATGAGAGTTGGTGAAGCAATCAGAGATGTGACCATTTACTGTTCATGTATTGCTTTATCCTAACTCCCGGGTTTTTAACCTTCGAACCTTTCAACCTTTTAAGCATTCATGTGTTTTAGTCATTTTATTTGGTCTTGGGCTACCCTCGTCATCAGACCCCCAAGTCAGAGGTTTTTGGGAATGAGCTCAAAGACTTCTGACTTTTACACATCTATTTTCATTGCTGAAAGGCTTCGAGGCTTGAAGGCTTGAAGGGTTGAGGACAATTGAGAATTTTTTGAATTTCAAAACTGACAACTGATTTGATTGATGTGTGGCAGTTTATTGGTCGGCGGTTTTTGCAGTGCAATTAACTGCTATGTAATCATAACTCCTATTTTAGCCTTATTTTCATTTTTTTTATCATCACAATCACAAAGTTCCTTCATTTTCTCTCAAGTTTTCTTCATATCTTCCCTTCTCTTCGCCCAGGTTAGTTCTTTATTTTCGCTTTTCTTTCTTTCGATCATAACTTATGGGTGCTCGTAAAGATTTAGCCGTAAGTTATTCGCGTTTAACCCAAGAGGAGGTTGAAACGTTTTGTATGGAATGGGGAATTGGGCTAAAGTTTAAACCAGTTGCTCCGGGGATGGATGTCTCAATCGATCAGTGTCTGGCTGGTTCGATTGCTCTTTACTGTCGACACTTTGAGTTTTCTAATCTCCGACATCCATTTTCACTCTTTGTTTTAAACGTGTTAGAGTATTATCGTGTGTCTTTTGGTCAAATACACCCACAAGGCTTGGCTAGAGTTTTACATTTCGAGGTTTTGTGTCGAGCGTGTGGTTATGACCCTACTTTGTTGTCGTTCCGCCGTTTCTTTCGATTGGCAAAGAACGGTGATTGGTTTACATTTGAGACGTCTAAAGCCAATATTTACTTGGTTTCATCTATGGTTACCACACTTGGTGCCTGGAAGGATCGGTTTTTCTGGGTCTCGGATGAGATTCTTCCGTTCAAAATGGTTTGGAGGCGACCTGAGGCCATTCTTAACGAACCCGAACCTTCTGCTTCTGAGATAAACTCCCGTTTTCTTGAAATTATTAGGGAATGTCCCTCAAGGGTTCGTCCTTTTCTCGAGCAACTTTTGGTGTTACTGGGTATTAGTAAGTTGTGGGATAAACCAAATCGAGACCCGGTTCTTATGAGGGATGGACAGGGTATGTTTTTATACATTTATTTTTTCTCTTTTACTTGCATTTTATGATCTTTAAATATGCTTGTCCATTTTTTGCAGTTATGTCTGCTTTGGAATTCATTAAGAGCGATGATACATCGGATGTTGCATTTGGGGATGTCCAGGCTACTCCTGGTGAAAATGTTGTGGTTAAGGGTTCAGAACAGAGGTTCGAGGGTTCGGGTTATGTAGGTGTGCCTGATGTGAAGGGTTTTAAGAAGGCTATTGTTCCCAAGGTTGTCCGATGTTCAAATCGTCGTCAGAATACTGCTTGTCCACCATCTACTCCTGAACATGTGGACTTGAGTGATGATATTGGTGTTTCTGTGGATCATGCCCTGGATGAAGGTGTTGAAAAGGAGAAGGAGTTGGTTATTGCTGGGAAGAAGTCTGTTGGTAAAGGGGTTGTTGTGGCAGGCTCATCTGGTAAAAGTGTTAGCGGTTCTGAAGGTCTTGACCTACATCAGGTTTATGTACCTGATTGGGGTGTGAAGTTGGGTGATAGTTGCAAAGATGCTACTGTTTGTGAGGATGTGTTAAGCCATATTGCTCCTCCCTTGGTTCATGGTACTATTGCTGAGATGGATGATGACATGATGCTGTCTCGTATGATTTTAAGTACTTATAACCTTGCTGCCATGCTTCCTCAAGGAGTTGCTCGTTTTCGTAAGAGGATGCATGAGTATGAGGAATTTTCGAAGAAAAAGGACAAGATGAAGGCTACTGTGAGCACTTTGACGAAAGAAAATGAAGGCTTGGTGAAAAGGGGGGAAACTTTGTCCAAGAAGGTTGACGAGTTAACCCAAAAGCATGAGGCAGAGGTTGGTAAGTTAAAGAAGCAGGTGGAAGCCTTGGAGGCTTCGAGGGTTCAGCTTTCTGATGACAACAAATGGCTGATTGAACACGGGTTTCAACAAGTTGTCACTTACCTTCTGCATTCGGCTGAGTTTAACAGTGTTCTGGGTGGTGTTTTTGGTAAGCTTTTGGAGCATGGGAGGCATCAGGGTTATGTTGCCGGTTACAAAGCTTGCCAGTCTGGTGATTCTCAAGACAAATCTTCCCTCTACCGCCCCGAAGCTCTCAAGGTTTTTCAGGATTCAGTTCGAGAGATGGAATGCTTGACTTATCCCTACGTTGGTGAGGTCTCAAAATGTTTTGGCAAGCACATATCTGTTTTGCAGGATTTGAAACCACGTGGGCTTGATGAGGTTGTCTGCAAGGAAGTGCTTGAATCTTTGTCAAAGAAGAATTCCTGCTCGGGTGATAGTGAAGATACCTTTTCTGGTGCTGGTGAAGGCTCGAAGGATCCAAGTCTTGAAGCCTCCGGGACGGCTGTTGAGGAAGGTAAGAGGAAGAAAAAGGCTAAGAAAGCTAAGGGGATGGAGCTAGTGCATCAAAGCCTGTGGTAAGTGATGCAAAGTAAAAGCTTTTAGGGCTTATTCGTAGCTTTCTTAGCATTTTGTTGAACAATGTTATGTATCTTTGTTAAACACTTTAGGTTTTACAGAAAACCCTTAAGGTTTCTGTTTTATGGTTGTGGTTTGACCTTGGCGGTCATTTGAACAATATCTTAGGTTTGCGAGCCACTAAGGCTTGCTTTAACTTGTTTGGATGCTTGGAAGCCTGTTAAGGCTTCTTTTATTATGTTACTAAGTTTCTATTATTTTCCTTGTGTTATGCTTTTTGTGCTTATGCCTGTTTTGCTAAGGCAATTTGGTTGGTTTAAAGCCTTCAAGCCTTCTGGCTATTTGAATGTGTGTAGCTTGAAGCCTTCAAGGCTTCCGGCTACTACTTTGGTTTCATGACTTGATACTTTGGTTTGTATTTTTGAGTTTTGGGTTGTGTGCAACTTTTTTACTTGTGTTGTTGCATTGTTCCTTGGATTATTCTTATCTTTATTGTATTGTCTTTGTTGGGTTTGTGTTGTCTTTATGTTTTTCATATCTTAAAGGGTTCAGTGCTGCAGTCACTTAGCCTTGGTATTTTTAACAAGAAGACATAGCACCTATCCTATTCATTACTTTCCTTAGTTCGATTTCACTTCGTAAGCCTGTCTTTGATAATTTTTCTAAGGCTTAAGGAACATTTGGTGTAGGCTGTTCGAACCCGTTAATGAGACAACTTTGTTTTTAATTATAAGTCTCATGGAGTTGTATTGACTAAGGAACTCACCCCTTATATAGGTCCATTCAACCTTTGAACCTATTGAGCGATGTGGCCTGGGAGCTCATCCCCTTACATGGCCCTTGCCATGGAGTTTTTTGCTAGGTTCTCAACCTGATTTTAGGATAGAAAGACAAATTTGATAAAATATCTTCATTCATTCAAGAGATGTTGTGTTACAAAAGGTGATCATAGTACAACTCTTGAAATGCATCTTGTGAAATACAAACCAATCTTTCTTGATTAGACATGGAACCTCTTGAGGGTCTTTCCATTCCAATGTCTTGGAAGCTTTTTGCCTTCTGAGTCGGCTAGCTTATAGGATCCACCCTTATGTGTCTCAAGGATGGTATATGACCCTTCATATTTTGGGCCGAGTTTTCCTTGGTTCTCTTTTTTACTAGCCTCATTGTTTCTAAGCACCAGGTTTCCTGGCTTGAAGCGAGTGTGCTTGACTCTTTTGTTGTAATAGGCTTCCATCATTTGTTTGTACTTGGCTTCTTGGATTGCAGCTTGGTCTCGGGCTTCCTCTAGGAGTTGTAAGTTCAACATGGTCTCTTTTTAGTTTGCTTCGGGATCCATGTTGACCGTTCTTTGTGTTACAACTCTTACTTCAGCTGGAATCACGGCTTCAGATCCAAATACCAAGCTGTAAGGTGTTCTTTTGTAGCTTGTTTTTTCGGTTGTTCGTATGGCCAATAGAACACTTGGCAATTCTTCAAGCCAATTGCTTTCATATCTTCCCAATCTGGCTTTGGTTCCTTCAACTATTCTTCGGTTCATCCTTTCAACCTGACCGTTTGATTGTGGATATGCCACTGAGCTGAAAACCTGAGCTATTCTAAATTCTTTGCACCAAACGCTGAAAGGCTTCTCGGCGAATTGCTTTCCATTATCGGTAACAAGCACTCCCGGCAATCCACAGCGACAAATGATGTTTTCCCAAACGAAGTCAATGACTTGCTTGCTCGTGATTTTTGCAAGTGGTTTAACCTCAGGCCACTTGGTGAAGTAGTCTATGACTACTAACAAGAACTTCACTCCACCTTTGGCTGGTGGGAATGGGCCAACGATGTCCATCCCCCATTTATAAAATGGCCATACTGAGGTTATCGGGACAAGATCATGCTTGGGACTTTTCGGGACTGGTGCATGAATTTGGCATGAATCACACTTCCTTAGTTGCTCAGTGGTGTCTCGGTGCATGGAGGGCCAAATATACCCAAGGTTCATTAATTTAGCAACCACCGTTCTTGATCCAAAATGGGCTCCGCATATCCATTCATGTACCTCTTTGACCAAATACTGGCTTTGTTCGGGACCAACACATCTCAGCAAGGGTGCAAGGTAACCCTTCTTGTAGAGGATTTCACCTTGCAACACGTACTGTCTAGACTTGACTTTAACCCTTTCAGCCTCTGTTTGATTAGCAGGTAATTCACCATTTTTAAGGAATTTCTTGATTGGAGTCATCCAATTGGGACCTTCTTTGGTGGTTACATCTTGAACTTCAAATTCTTCAATTGATGGAGTTTTCAATACTTCTAGCAACACCTTTTTGGTGAGGTGGGCAAAAGTGAGAGAAGCGAGTTTACTCAAGGCATCAGCCTTCTTATTTTGAGACCTGGGAATTTGCTTGATGGTACACGTTTGGAATGTGTTCATCAGTTCTTTAGATTTTTCCTTGTACCTCTTCATGTTAGGTTCCTTTGCAACATAACTGTCATTCACTTGGCTTGACACCAACAACGAGTCCATGAAGACTTCAAGCTTTTGGACCTTCATTTCCTTAGCTAACCTTAAGCCAGCTATCAGTGCTTCGTATTCAGCTTCGTTGTTGGTGGTCTAAAAATCAAATCAAAGAGCATATATGAATTCTAACCCTTCCGGGTTGATTAGAATAAGACCGGCCCCTAACCCTTCAACGCTTGAAGCCCCATCGGTGAAAAGCTTACATGCTTCAAGGTCTGAAGGTTCAGTGGCAGCTGTGTTTACTTCAGCAGTTGTTTGTTTTGGGACTTCTACAATGAAATCAGCCAGGACCTGGGCTTTGATGGCTTTTCTGGGAACATAGGTGATGTTATGTTCACCAAGTTCAACAGCCCACTTGGCTAATCGTCATGAATTCTCCGGTTTTTCAAGCACACTTTTTATTGGTTGGTCGGTGACCACCTGTATGGGGTGTGCTTGGAAATACCTTCGAAGCCTTCTAGCCGTTTGGACTAGGGCTAGAGCAAGTTTTTCCAGGGGAGGATACTTGATTTCAGCCAATTTTAGAGTTTTGCTGAAGAAATAAACGGGTACCTGAACTTTGTCTCGTTCAATGGTGAGGACCGCACTTATTGTTTCTTCAGCAACTGAAAGGTATACGGAGATCAACTCTCCCGTTTCTGGGGCTGCAATGTCAGGTAGAGAAGGTAGGTGTCTCTTCATCTGGTTGAAGGCTTCTTAAGGCTCATCAGTCCATTTGAAGTCCTTCTTGTCATAGCATCCCTTGAGCGTTCTGAAGAAAGGTAAAGACCTTTCAGCCAATTTTGAGGTGAAACGCTTCAGGGCTGCAAGCTTTCTGTCACGACCCCCGACCCACCCTGGACGGAATCGGAAGCCGCGAACAGCCAAGTGGTACCGGTGATTATTTTGAAAAATATTGCAGCGGAAATTTCATTAGGACCGTGAGTTAGGAAAAATATCAGAGTTTAGAAAACACCGGATTTTATTTATTAAATAGATGGGATAAACCCATGTTTTACAAAGGTAGCTTTAATAAAGATAAATTTGATTACATAAAACAATATTTCTTAATTTGATTTAATTAATAAAATAAGCCACCTCTTGAAGCCCTTCAGTGCCGGATCCAACTCTTACTCCAATCTACTGTAATTACCTGAAACGCGTTTTAAAAAGGTTTTGTCAGCAGGAAATACTGGTGAATAATTTTTTTTATGAAAACGACTCGTTTGTTATAATTTACAGTATTAAGAGCGATTACATTGTTTCCATATATCAACCAACTACCCACAGTATTTGTCACTCGACCGGATCTGTGACTATGGTCATATCACTCATTGGCCACCCGTTTGTCCAATGGTGACGATTATCAAGTAATGTATACAAAACCCCACATACCGGCTGTAAATTGGAGATTACAAAGACTTAATCCCTGTAATTATAACTTTGAAAATAACATGATTTTGTAAAATACTTTGATAAAAAGAGAATGACTCACATTATAAGCATGCAGAGAGTTTAGCCTACTGATTAGCCTTGATATTGCAGATTTACACAGGCAGAGCTTAGCCTATTAATTAGTCTTGTAACCTAGTACACACGAACTAGGTAAGTAACTAATACAGCATTTACGATAACTCACGAGATTAAAACCCTCACAACAAATGATAAAGTGCAATACTTAAACATCCATCGAATTAACGACGAATGACAAAGCATAACCCAAGTTTGAGCAGCACTTAAACATTCATTGGATAGTTTCAATCGATCGGACATTGAATCGTAGCAGCGATCAAGTTAATACCCGGTATCGTAGCAGAATTCGAGCTAGTGTGTGTTTGGTAGAAATCAGACTATAACTCAGTGTATGAATTGAGTTTTATCGTCGTTCCAACGCCAAACTGCAAGTCCCACACCCCACTATTTATACTGAGAAATTGACCCCCTCGCGTGGCGCGAGGGGTCCATGTGGTTGCGTCGCGTGGCGCGACGGGTTACATTTTATCATAGGGTTGCCACGTTTTCAACTAGCCTGGGTGTGTCGACGGTTCAATTAAATTCGAATTCTACAACGTACAGTGAGGATAATACCAATTAGGGAATGCCCCTCCAGAGTTTTAGGGACCCTGATCCTGATTCTGATTGTTCTGAAAATTTTAGGGTTTATGTAGGATTACTTAGGGGTCTTAACTAAGGTTTCCTTGTGAACAAAATATAATAATAAATAATAGTTTTGGTGAGAGTTGTTATGGTTTGGGACAAAAAGGTTATAAAACGGTGAGAAAAAAGAATGGACCCACTTTGTAACTTTAGGGATCAACTAGAAAGCCTCCTGGTATAAATTTTGGGTATAACTTCTGAGATATAAAAAAATATATAATGCACTCGTTTTAAGTATAGTATCCCTAATTCAACCTTGTCCCTATGTCACGAGACAGAACCCCAACGAACTTAGTCAGGCAGAGCCTTGACATGTGTTATGGGCTCAGATCAATCGGAAAGGGTAGTGATGATTGGGAATTACAACACTTAAAACAGGCATATCTTTATTATTATTATTATAGTGTAAAATAATAATAATAGAAATATATAAATATAGACAAAAAAAAGAAAGGCGAAAGAAACTAAAGAGTAGCCAACTTTCAGGAATACATGGATCTATTTATATTACCTCCTAAAAATTTTGGAGGTTACATATAGCCATAAGTTGCAGACACGTCCATCATTGTATTATTATTTTATTCCTTTTGTTGACACGTAGAGATCGGATGGACACAATTCGAGATTCTTTGAACACGTATAACACCTTTCTAAATTTTGGTTATTATTATTTATTTTCTTCTTTCTAAATATCTCGATCACATATATACAAATTTCAATTCAAAATTTATTATTATTATTTATTATAATTAATTTAACTGCTTCACTTATTTGGCACTTATAACTTCTAAAATATGACGTTCTAGAAAATTAAAAATATGTCTTTAGAACGAGAATATTTTTGTCTACATTTGGGTCTAAGTTTCATTAAAAATAGAGTAGGTTAAAAATACAATGTATTATTATAATTTAATTATTATATGGTTCCTAGGCCCGTCTATGAACTTCATATTTCTAATAGTCCACTTACTCGTAAACTACCCGTCTAATAATATAAGTTTTTATATACTTTTATTTTTATTAGACAGGTCACCTATATACAGGCCAATTATTTAATATAATATTTCAACCAATTATATAAAATAGTGTTTAAAACTATTTGGGTTGAATATTTATATTAAAAATAAACTAGTTACTAGTTACTAGTGGTTAATAAATTTAACCAAACCTATAATTCTTATATAAAAATAGGAATGTTACATTCTCCCCACCTTGTTTTAAATCTCGTCCTCGAGATTTGGGTTACGATATTTCTTTTAGACTTATATCATATTTTAGTCAATAAAACAATATTAAGGTAGATGACACAAAATTAAAATATCAAATTTTGTGAGTATGAGTTGTACAATAAGTAGGATTCAATGGTTCAACTGAATTAGTTCAAGAAATTGATGACAAACGAAATGAGATGAAATGCTATAATTTCTAAGGTGACTAGTTTCAAGCCAAAAGATATATGATCCATAGATGAATGTGAAGGACTTTTAGAATTAATATAATTCTTTGTCAAAAGAAAGCTTACTTTGATTGGCAACTGAGGAAGACTCAAAATTGACAGGTTTCAAATGAAATAAAAGCATGAAAATGATTTGTCAAATATTGAATTATGATATGAGAAAATCAATGTGCTGAGATGAGTAAATTGCAAGGATACACGAAAAGACAAATAGAGTTAGAGTATTATTGTCTTAATACATAATTGTATTAAGAAAATTTTTATTTTTTTATTTATTATTATTTTTTTATATAATTAAAATTTGCTAAATAAGTATGATGACTTAATTTATATACATTAACTAGTCATTATCATGGTTGGATATTGGTTAGTGCTGCCTTGTTTAAACATGGGTGATCAGTCCATGCCTAACTAAGGCTAGGCTATCCAATACCTGCCCCTGACAATAACCCTAGTATCTAAAAATAATACTAACACTACTACTATTTAATATATTATTACTAATAATAAAACTAATATTAATTATCAATAATAATAAATAACTAAACATAAATTTAAATGAGAGTATACCTCAAACATAATTTTATACATACATATATATATATATATAAATATAAATTCTTTACCTCAATGGTTTAACAAGAAATATTTTTAAATATAGTAATACTATATTGTAAATTAGGTAAGTTTCCATATATATACACTCAATTATAATGCGTTTTTTTTTTCAAAAATTTCATTGACACGATATCAAAGAGTCATCGTTTTGTAATAATGCGGTTCACAGTGCAAAAATCAAGTATAGCGAAATGATATTTGAGTTTGGATAAAACGACAAATTGGAATGAAGCCCTCCAGTGGTCTTCATAAATCAAACGAACCACATGCGTAACAAACAGTGCATGTGTAAAGTGTGAATTTACCAAGAAATGAAATAGATCAATATTTGCTAATATGAAAGAAATCCTCATGGTATGATGACCATTAGGAGGAGTAGCAATGCAAAAGTCTATTCACAGAGGTCAGAATTTTAACAAAAGGAAAAAAATTTATCTGGAATTTTGGTGTGATAACCTTTGTTAAGTGACATTACCAGGGAATGTCGAATAAAATGAAATAGGGGATTTGCAAAGGTATGTGACTCTTTTTGCAGCGTCAATAATTATGATTCTGATTAAACTATGTACCGATTGTTGTGAAATCTTGTTTTAACGTACCTCAGCAAGATTCGTGTCATTTGTAGGATCGCGTAGCAAAGTGCTTCTTTTTTATTAGTAGTTCTTCTACTAACGGAATTAGCATTGGTGTCATCGTGCCCAATTTATATTTTCCAAAGGTCTTGCCTTGGAAGTCGTGTGTGATATACTTCGACGTCTGTGGATGTATCATTTAAGTTTCATGTGTTTTCTTGTGCACTAGCACAATTTTACATGCTTCTTACTTGCGTTAATAGTTTATGGTAACGCATTGATGGTGTCCCAACTTAATGGGTTTCCATTGTTTATATTTTTACACGAGTTTCGAGGTAGATGATCAAACGAAATAATGTTTGATATCGGAAAAGAGATTCCTGATAAAGAAATCTAAACACATATGCTTTTGCTTTATTCTTAATTGACTTTTGGAATTCTTTATAGATATACATATCTATATAATCATATATTTTACATGTTGTAATATACATACCCTCTATAAGGTCAATGTATTTAGCAGATTCATATTTCCAGAAACAAGTCAGATATCAGGTCATGATATTATTTAGGGAAAACTTATCACTTGTTTGACATATTATATACCCTGTCTTATCCGGTTCTCGCCGGAGATGTAACCTCAGTATATCCGGACAAGCTGGAGAGTCTGCTACACCATACCCAGTCTTGCCGGAGAAAATTTTCTATTTCCCATAAATAGTATCTTTTCAAGATTTTAAAAGTGCCTCTTTTATAAGGGCTTTTATCCAGAATCAAGGAAATTTGTATTTCCATAACATATCTTTATTCTAGATCAAGTAATATTAATAAGCAAGAATTAATAGTAATTAAGTGCTATTGCCTGCAATGTTCTAATCGTCATTCTTACAGCATACCAAAATCCATCATATTTTATTTACACAAGTACTTAGCTTATCTCTAAGCTTATACTAAGGCATCTTTTCTTAAGTTCAAGTCTAAATGCTATCATGTGTGCTACCAGTTAATATCATTCTCCTAACTCTTTTAGGTATTATTATCACAACACCTATAGGCTTAAATCAGTAGCTCTGATACCACCTTCTGTCACGACCCCCGACCCACCCTGGACGGAATCGAAAGCCGCGAACAGCCAAGTGGTACCGGTGATTATTTTGAAAAATATTGCAGCGGAAATTTCATCAGGACCGTGAGTTAGGAAAAATACCAGAGTTTAGAAAACACCGGATTTTATTTATTAAATAGATGGGATAAACCCATGTTTTACAAAGGTAGCTTTAATAAAGATAAATTTGATTACATAAAACAATATTTCTTAATTTGATTTAATTAATAAAATAAGCCACTTCTTGAAGCCCTTCAGTGCCGGATCCAACTCTTACTCCAATCTACTGTAATTACCTGAAACGCGTTTTAAAAAGGTTTTGTCAGCAGGAAATACTGGTGAATCATTCTTTTTATGAAAACGACTCGTTTGTTATAATTTACAGTACTAAGAGCGATTACATTGTTTCCATATATCAACCAACTACCCACAGTATTTGTCACTCGACCGGATCTGTGACTATGGTCATATCACTCATTGGCCACCCGTTTGTCCAATGGTGACGATTATCAAGTAATGTATACAAAACCCCACATACCGGCTGTAAATTGGAGATTACAAAGACTTAATCCCTGTAATTATAACTTTGAAAATAACATGATTTTGTAAAATACTTTGATAAAAAGAGAATGACTCACATTATAAGCATGCAGAGAGTTTAGCCTACTGATTAGCCTTGATATTGCAGATTTACACAGGCAGAGCTTAGCCTATTAATTAGTCTTGTAACCTAGTACACACGAACTAGGTAAGTAACTAATACAACATTTACGATAACTCACGAGATTAAAACCCTCACAACAAATGATAAAGTGCAATACTTAAACATCCATCGAATTAACGACGAATGACAAAGCATAACCCAAGTTTGAGCAGCACTTAAACATTCATAGGATAGTTTCAATCGACCGGACATTGAATCGTAGCAGCGATCAAGCTAATACCCGATATCGTAGCAGAATTCGAGCTAGTGTGTGTTTGGTAGAAATCAGACTATAACTCAGTGTACGAATTGAGTTTTATCGTCGTTCCAACGCCAAACTGCAAGTCCCACACCCCACTATTTATATTGAGAAATTGACCCCCTCGCGTGGCGCGAGGGGTCCATGTGGTTGCGTCGCGTGGCGCGACGGGTTACATTTTATCATAGGGTTGCCACGTTTTCAACTAGCCTGGGTGTGTCGACGGTTCAATTAAATTCGAATTCTACAACGTACAGTGAGGATAATACCAATTAGGGAATGCCCCTCCTGAGTTTTAGGGGCCCTGATCATGATTCTGATTATTCTGAAAATTTTAGAGTTTATGTAGGATTACTTAGGGGTCTTAACTAAGGTTTCCTTGTGAACAAAATATAATAATAAATAATAGTTTTGGTGAGAGTTGTTATGGTTTGGGACAAAAAGGGAATAAAACAGTGAGAAAAGAGAATGGACCCACTTTGTAACTTTAGGGATCAACTAGAAAGCCTCCTGGTATAAATTTTGGGTATAACTTCTGAGATATAAAAAAATATATAATGCACTCGTTTTAACTATAGTACCCCTAATTCAACCTTGTCCCTATGTCACGAGACAGAACCCCAACGAACTTAGTCAGGCAGAGCCTTGACATGTGTTATGGGCTCAGATCAATCGGAAAGGGTAGCGGTGATCGGGAATTACAACACTTAAAACAGGCATATCTTTATTATTATTATTATAGTGTAAAATAATAATAATAGAAATATAGACAAAAAAAAAAAGAAAGGCGAAAGAAAGCTAAAGAGTAGGCAACTTTCAGGAATACATGGATCTATTTATATTACCTCCTAAAAATTTTGGAGGTTACATATAGCCATAAGTTGCAGACACGTCCATCATTGTATTATTATTTTATTCCTTTTGTTGACACGTAGAGATCGGATGGACACAATTCGAGATTCTTTGAACACGTATCACAACTTTCTAAATTTTGGTTATTATTATTTATTTTCTTCTTTCTAAATATCTCGATCACATATATACAAATTTCAATTCAAAATTTATTATTATTATTTATTATAATTAATTTAACTGCTTCACTTATTTGGCGCTTATAACTTCTAAAATATGACGTTCTAGAAAATAATAAATATGTCTTTAGAACGATAATATTTTTGTCTACATTTGAGTCTAAGTTTCATTAAAAATAGAGTAGGTTAAAAATACAATGTATTATTATAATTTAATTATTATACGGTTCCTAGGCCCGTCTATGAACTTCATATTTCTAATAGTCCACTTACTCGTAAACTACCCGTCTAATAATATAAGTTTTTATATACTTTTATTTTTATTAGACAGGTCACCTATATACAGGCCAATTATTTAATATAATATTTCAACCAATTATATAAAATAGTGTTTAAAACTATTTGGGTTGAATATTTATATTAAAAATAAACTAGTTACTAGTTGTTAATAAATTTAACCAAACCTATAATTCTTATATAAAAATAGGAATGTTACACTTTCCATTTAGGCTTTCTACCTCTTTTTTGCTTCGTGGTGGCTTGGTTTCAAGAACAGCTTTCACCTTGTTTGGATTGGCTTTTATACTTTGTTTTCCCACAATGTGTCCCAGAAACTTTCCTTCCTCGAACCCAAATGAGCATTTTTCGAGGTTGAGCTTCATGTTAACCTTCCTTAGGTTCTTGAATGTTTCTTGGATTTCGTCAAGCATTTGGTATTCCGTTTTGCTTTTGATTACCAAATCATCGACATATGCTTCCATGTTTCTGCTAATTTGACTGGCAAAAGCCTTGTCAACTAGGCGTTGGTAGGTTGCACCCGCGTTTTTGAGACCAAAGGGCATCTTTTGGTAGCAAAAGATCCCCTTGTCCGTGTGAAAGGTTGTTTTCTTTTCATCTTCTTTTTTCATGAGAATTTGGTGGTAACCCTTGTAAGCATCGAGGAAACACTTGAAAGGGTAACCAGTGAGGGAGTCAACCTTGAGATCAATTTCTGGCAACGGGTAACAATATTTAAGACAAGCCTTATTCAAGTCTTTGAAGTCTATGCACATTCTCCAAGAGTTGTCGGGCTTTCGAACTATGACTGGGTTTGCCACCCAGGATTGGTACTTGACTTCCCGGAGAATTCCAGCTAATACAAGCTTTTCAACCTCTTGGCATGCAGCCAAGCTTCTTTCGGGTGCTAAACTTCGTTTCTTTTGGACAACAGGCTTGACATCTGGTGGTATTTTTAACTCATGTTCGGCAATGCTTCGAGTGATGCCCGTCATATCTTCCGGGCACCAAACAAAGATATCGCTGTAATGTACCAGCAGCTTTTCAAGGTACGAGAGAGTTTCTTATGAAAGGCTTGGATTAACCCTTATCCTCTGTTCAGGATACTTAGGGTTGATGAGCAGACTTTGCTTGTCTTCTTCACTCTTGGAACTTTCCCCTTCAACCATATAGGCCTCTTGAGTAGATTGAAGGGTTGCAATCCCCCTCTCGGTAGGAAACTTGACAGTGCCATGACCAAAAGAGACAACCATGTAGAATGCACACTGCCCTGGCCTTCCTATGATCACGTCATAGTTTGAAGGTATATTGATGACCACGAAGGTGAGGGGTTGGATTCTTTCCATTTTGCCTTCGCTGAAACGAACATCAAGGGTTAGTTGCCCTAAAAGGCTTGAGGGGTATGTCGGCAATACCTTTTATGGAGGTTCCTGAGGGTTGAAGCCTTGAACGTTCTTCATTGCTTAAACGGTTGAAGAACTTCTCGAACATGATTTCAGTGGCTGCTCCAGTGTCTATGTATGCCTTGTTTGTTTATAGTGTACCCACAATTGCTTCAACTACAAGGGGGTTTGAAAGTGGGTTCTTTTCTGTTGGAGGGAAACAAACGCACTGAAGCTCCCAAGCTTCCAACCTCTGTCGTTTGTAGGGAACCTTTCCATCAAAATCCACCATGTTAACTTCCTTGCCCTTTCCTTCGGCCATCTTGTCCCTTACCCCCTTTAATAAGTGAGCAAGTTCCCCGGATTTGACGGCATCTTCAATCCTCTTTTTCAATTGAAAGCAATCATTAGTATGGTGGCCCTTTTCTTCATGAAATTCACAGAACTGGGTGGAATTCTCATTCCTCTTGCTTTTGGGGAGAGGTCTTGGAGGTCGAAAGCTTTGTTTTACTTCCTCTGTAGCAAGAATCTCTAGAGGGGTCTTGGTGAGGGGTGTGAAGCTCATGCCTTTTTCCCTGCTGTAAGGGTTCCGACCTTTAAGCCTTCGCTGCTCTGAACCCTTTTGGCGTCTGTCATAGGAATGGAAGTTTCCCCTTTTTCTAGCCGGGTTGTTGCCTCGCCAGCTTGATCCCCTTTTTCTTTGCTCTTTAATGTCTACGGCCTCCTCTCCTCTGATGTGGGCTTCAGCCCTTTCGAGAGCTTCTTCCAAGGTCTTGGGCAGGGATTTGTTGAAATCTCTTGTGAGATATTTGGATGTAATGGCGTTCATAAAACCGGCCACTATCATTTTTTCGTCTGCCCCTACATATGTGAGACCTTCCTTCTTGTATCTTTCAATGAACTCTTGAAGGCTTTCGTCATCCCTTTGTTTTATCTGAAAGATTACTGTAGCATCTTTGACGTATCGCCTTTGCTGTGAGAAATTGGCCAAAAACCCTTTACTTAGATCATCGAAGCTTCGAACGCTTCTGGCAGGCAAATCGTTGAACCATATCCGGGCTGAACCAACGAGAGTTTGCATAAACATGAGGCAGCATTCAGCATTCGACCATTTCTCAATTCTGGCGGCACCAGTGAAGATCTGAAGGTGATCTTCCGAGTCCTCAGTCCCATCATATGTCTTGATATGGGATGGCATCTTGATCTTCGTTTGAAAATCATAATTGGCTATTTGTTGTGAGAAGCATGAGAGATTACTTGGCTTGTAAGGCTTGTCCAAATCTTCTTCAACCCTTGCACCTATGTTGTTGTTGTTATTATTCTTCCCTTGAGTGGCCAACACTTGATTGATAAAGTGTTGCCACGGGAAGCTTGCCATCATCTGGGCCATCATCTGGGGCATAAGGTTGAAGCCTTGAAGGCTTTCAGGTGCAGCTGTGCAGTTTGCTCCCAAGGGAGTGCTCATAACGGCACTCCGTGCCAAGGGAAGCACAGACAAAGCTTGTTCCCATGTAGTTGTTGTTGAGGGTGGAAGGCTTGCTACTGGAGATTGCAGGGGTTGGTCTAAAGTCAGCTCTGTCACACCCTGCTAGTTGCGGAAGCGTGTTGCGTGTGACATAAGAAAGGTAATCATTGCATCCAATCATGTATCACCGGCTCAAGACTTGTTTCCTGAAATACATGTAGTTTTAAAAAGTCAACAAAAGTTGAGCGAGTTCATACAGTTTTTGTTATCATATGTAATCGTAGCATTCATAAAAATGAAATCTTGTAATCGTAGTATTCATGAAAATGAAATCTTGTAATCGTAGTATTCATGAAAATGAAATCTTGTAATCGTAGTATTCATGAAAATGAAATCTTGTAATCATGGTATGTTCTGATTCATTTATGGAGTCTGTTAAGGATCTATCAGTGGGTAGCGAGCCCCCTGACATAATGTACCATAAGCAAATAACCAAACCGAGAACACTTTGTCATCATTGGGATCACAAAAGCACTCCAGGGTATACCAACCAGGAGTGGGGCGTGCCTCAAGCCCAATAGATCTACATCTTTTGCACCTTGGTCACTAAGTGATTAATGGTTACTAATGTAGTTTCCCTACTTATGCACATTGATCATGTCATCTACTCCGTAACTAACATACCAATAGTTTTAGCATGTATTTCCCCTCGATGTTTTTGAAAACAAAACATTGAAAACAGTGAAAGGAGGGACATGAACTCACAAATTTGCGTTTCGTGAAATATGATATCGAAGTGAGCGTCCGTACGTGTCAATAACCTACATGTGTACTAATCTCGTTAGACACTAGGTCTTTCAGACCTCGCACAAGTTGTTTATCTTGAATTCTTTATTATGTTTTCGCTTGTCATCTTTAGAACAACTTTATATTTTAGAGCGTTGATAGTTTACTCGCTCGATTGTTATGTGTATTCATGTATTCTGTACGTATTGAATTATATGCGAACAGCTTCGAAACTATGTCATTGGGCTTAACCCACGTTTTATTGTTATTGGGCCTAGCCCTAGTTTTCTTGTTATTGGGCCTAGCCCTAGTTTTCTTGTTATTGGGCCTAGCCCTAGTCTAATTCTAGTGAGTCCATTAAATATACTCTTGCAATTTTTACCAAAAATTCACCAAGCATGTAACTTAATAAGTTCGTTTTTCACATGAAAAATACTTGGTAATTTTTATAGTTTTCGACTTTCCGGATTCTTGTTTTTGACCACTTAGTTATGCGTTCGCTTTAGTGTCTAAAAATATGTTATTTTAGACTCGACATTGTAGTAACTTGTTTACGATGTCGATACGCCCGAATTGTCGTCATCAAGTGTTATGTATTTCCATTTCGGCCATTTTATTTAATTGTCCGATTTTACTAGCATTTCTTGGACCATGTAGGAACATGTATGTGTATTTTGATCACCCTATAGTTATCTAACACATACACATATATAACACACATTACAAGCACTTAGCAAGTTTCCGAAAATATATAATTTTTCTTACCAAAAATTATATTTACACATTGTTATATTTTTACCCATTTATTTATGTAAAAGAATAGGTTTAAGTTCATGAAACTTATTGAATATTTAAATCTTAAATATTCTCATTAGGGTTTCCAAAATGACGTTTATGTCCACTAATCGCGTTTAACATTGTTAATCACCCTTTAATCCCCTCTTTAATCGTGATTAGATTTTTAGAAAAATTCGCCATAGTTTCCCCTAAACTATGACGTTTCCCCACGTTACAAAAACGCGTTTAAATCAATAATCAATTTCTAAACATCACTAAACTTATGTTTACATCACTAACCATACTTATTCCCTCAAAGATTCTTATGAGCATTATTTTGCTTAAACTTTCAAGTCTTCAAAGTTAACCATTTATTAAGTTTATTTCTTACATAAACTTGATTGTAAATTGTTTTTCACTTTTAAAGATTCACACATCTTTATGTAGAAATTTCCAAGACTTTTACATAACACTTTGGATAATTAATATCACATAAACTTATTTTATGTCAAAAACCAAGTTCATTAGTGTTGTTAAAAGCCTTTTCACATGATTATTCTTGGTTTAATCTTTCAAGAATCACTAAATCAAGTTTATATATAAATGCTCATAATCTTTGAAGTTGATGATCTTTCTTGATTTAAACATAACTATGTTTAAATCACATATTTATGTTCATCATAATAATATGAACACAAATATAAAATACTACATAAAACTAACAACAAGATCATCATAATTATACACTTTAAGCTACTAATCACAACAAAATTAACATAATCAACAAGATCACATGAACATATTAACACTAAACAACATAAATCAACACATAATATATTCATATTTAGTGTTTATTAGCTTTATGTTTAGGGTTTTTGATTATGTTTAACTTTAACTTCAAGATAATCAACTTGTACTTCTATGATTAACTAGTAATAAGAAGCATAAAAATTGTGTTTAGAAGACTCACAAAATGCACAAGCTAAATAAGAAGATTAGAAGAAAGATAAGCTCCAAAAAGACTCCTAGTAAAGCTCCAAGTTTACCCCATGGAAGGATGATCTTGTAAGGTTTAATTTAGTGTAAAAATGGGGTGTTTACTAGAACTTGAAAGTGAGTAAATGGTGGGACTATGGCTGCCGTGAACAAGAGAGCACCAAGGAAGGGTTTTTTTTTTTTTTTTTTTTTTTTTTTTTGACTTTGAAACCTTGTGATAAGAATGAAATGTTATGATTTGTTTTCAATTAAGTTAGATACTTCAATCAAAAATCATAACTTGTGCCATACCATATTTCTTCTTACTTCAAACAAAATCAAAGAGGTGGGGCCCCCCATATTTTCGTAAGTCATGGGGGCGGGTGTAATATATCTTTTTTTTTTATAAAAAGTTACTAAAAATAGATATTTTAGTAATTAAGAGGTGTAGGGTGATTAGGGGTTTAATTACGTCGTTAGGGGGTAATTAGTGTTTCGAAACCAAAATTATTATTAACTAGTTCCCTAAACTAGTAAAAATCATGTCTTGATGCTTAAAATGCTTTTCGTTTCGTCGTCGGCTCGTTTACGGTACTTTTATGTCGTACCGACAAGAAATTCCGCAAGTTGTTTTCTTGCATCCGAATGTTGTATGAAATGATTCCGAGTCCCAAATTTAGCTTCACTAGCTCGCTAGATTCTTTGTTTGCTTGTTTCATGACCAAAAATGTCGCCTACTAGTTCGTCGAACCGCTAACGGACTAGTTTAGCGCATAGCGACGTAACGCCGGAAACTTGTGATTATATATCTTCCGTTGGTATCATCTTATTGTTTTAGTATGTTTTTCATCAATTGACATTATTCTGAAGTCCCGGAAATGCTTTGTTATAAGTTCGGACGCATTACAAATACCATATTTTAAGCCGAAACGGACATTTTTGAGATTAGGGCGTTATACCGGAAAGCCTTGTTTCTTTGCAAGACATGTTTTCACAATAATGTTTTCTTATATAAATGGACTCAGTTATGTTATCCGAGTGTCGTTTTTCAGTGTTTTGGTCTGATTTCACGGTTTGCTGGCATAAATAGTGTAACCGTGAATAGTGCACGCAGCACTTTCTACCAACACCTCTAGGACATTGTTTGTTTGGTTTCGCCATACGATGAAAAACTAACATATGTTTTAGCTTTGTTTTCTTGTCCTAACGCTGTTATTCAGTATACGACCCAGTTACGAAATTAAATTACGCTAAATGCACGAGATTAAGAAATATAAATAGTGATTAGATTGTACGGAATTACCAGTTATTTGCCAGTTGTCACATTCTCCCCCTGTTAAAAAGAATTTCGTCCAAATCCGCCCTCCGCCCAACACAGCGGTGATCGACACTTCCGTCCGTATAGTGCTTCGAATGGGGCGGCTTTAATGCTTGTGTGATAACTGTTATTATATGAGAACTCTACCAGCGGTAAATGATTATCCCAATTTCCGCCCAAATCCATCACACAGGCGCGAAGCATGTCTTCCATCGTTTGGATGGTTCGCTCGCTTTGCCCATCGGTTTGCGGATGAAATGCGGTGCTCAAATCCAGACGAAATCCAAGCGATTCTTGAAATGATTGCCATATTCTTGATACAAAACGACCATCACGATCCGATATTATCGAAGTAGGCACTCCATGACGTGCCACAATCTCGTTGAGGTAGATTTCGGCTAACTTCGCGGTACTGTCTTTTTCACGAATAGGTAGGAAGTGAGCCGACTTGGTTAATCGATCAACGATAACCCATATCATGTCATGACCTCGAGAGGTCCGTGGGAGTCCTGTAACGAAATCCATTGATATCTGCTCCCATTTCCAAACAGGAATCACGGGTTGTTGTAATAACCCAGATGGATTTTGATATTCGGCCTTGACCTTTGCACAAGTTAGGCAATTCCCAACGTAGATCCCAATATCTTTCTTGAGTTTAGGCCACCAATAATATTCTCTCAGATCCTGATACATCTTATCAGATCCCGGGTGTATTGAATATCTGGACTTGTGTGCTTCATCCAGCACTAAGTCTCGTAAGCCACCAAAATAGGGAATCCAGATCTTTCCTCTGAAATATAAAGTGCCATCCTTATTTGTTTCCATGTGTTTCCTTGCTCCTCGCAAGTATTCTGCTCGTATATTTCCTGGTTTTAGGGCTTCCCGTTGTGCGTCGCGCACTCGAGTTGTAAAGTTTGTCTGGATTGTCAACTCTAAAGCCCGTACTCGTAATGTTCTAACTCGTTCCTTCCGGCTCAAAGCATCCGCTATAACGTTTGCTTTCCCCGGATGGTATCTGATTTCACAGTCATAGTCATTCAAGAATTCTACCCATCGCCGCTGGTGCATGTTTAATTCTTTTTGATTGAATATGTGTTGAAGACTTCTATGATCAGTGAATATGGTACACTTAGTACCATAGAGATAGTGACGCCAAATCTTTAAAGCGAATACCACTGCACCTAATTCCAGGTCATGAGTGGTATAGTTCTTTTCATGAACTCTTAACTGTCACGACGAGTATGCGATGACTTTTTCACGTTGCATTAACAAGCACCCCAAGCCTTGAAGCGTTGCATCACAGTACACCACGAAGTCATCGGTACCGTCAGGGAGTGATAAGATTGGCGCTTGGCATAGTTTATCTTTGAGCGTTTGGAGTGCCATTTCTTGTTTTTCACCCCAATCAAACTTTTTATCCTTTTGAGTGAGTGTGGTCAGCGGTTGAGAAATTTTAGAAAAATTCTCTATGAATCTTCGATAGTATCTCGCTAAACCCAGAAATTGTCTTACTTCTGTTGGGGTCCTTGGAGTGTTCCAGTTCTTTATGGCTTCTATCTTAGTTGGATCAACATGTATTCTTTTCTCGTTCACCACATGACCGAGAAATTGTACTTCACGAATCCAAAATTCGCATTTTGAGAACTTAGCGTACAATTGTTCCTTCTTAAGTAACTCCAGAATAGTTCTCAAGTGGTGCTCGTGTTCCGCCTCTGTTCGTGAGTATATTAAAATGTCATCAATGAATACGATCACGAACTTGTCCAGGTATGGTTTACATACCCGATTCATCAAGTCCATGAATACGGCGGGAGTGTTCGTTAAGCCGAAAGGCATAACTAGGAACTCGTAATGCCCATAGCGAGTCCTAAACGCTGTCTTAGGAATGCTTTCCTCCTGAATCCTCAGCTGATGGTATCCGGATCTTAGATCGATCTTGGAGTAGAAGCTGGAACCTTGTAACTGATCGAACAAGTCATCAATCCTCGGTAAAGGATACCGATTTTTGATAGTTAGCTTGTTTAGTTCTCTATAATCGATGCACATTCGAAAGGTTTCGTCCTTCTTCTTGACAAATAGCACCGGAGCTCCCCAAGGTGAGAAACTCGGTCTAATGAATCCCTTGTCAAGTAACTCCTGAAGCTGAGTAGATAATTCCTGCATCTCCGAGGGCGCGAGTCTATATGGAGCTTTCGCCACCGGTGCCGCTCCCGGCACAAGATCGATATGGAATTCCACTTGTCGTTGTGGAGGCAGTCCCGACAAGTCTTCCGGAAAGACTTAGGGATATTCCTTCACTACAGGTATGCCTTCCACCTTGCGCTCCTCGAATTTCTTGTCCACCACATGCGCAAGAAAGACGATGCATCCTTTCCTCAAACATTTTTGAGCCTTCATGCAACTAATAATTCGTAGTGGCGTGTCTTGATTCTCCCCGAGTACTAAAAGATGTTCTCTCGTCGGACAGGGGGAAGCTAATGATCTTCTCGTGACCTATGACTACGGCTTGATTATCGGTTAACTAGTCTACATCAAAAACTACGTCGTAACAACCCAACTGAAGGAGTGAAAAGTCGTTACTGAATTTTCGTGCTCCAAGTTCGAGTGTGCATCCTTTGATGTCCTTCCTGACTTGACTAATTTACCATTGGCCAATCCTATTGAATGAGAGGACGTCTTGTTTACTTGACTCGGCCAAGCATACTTTGAATTTTATGGGGATGAAACTAATACCAACACCGGTGTTAAACAAAACGGATGCAACAGGTCGGTTGATAGGAACGTATCGGTGACCCTTAATGACTTCACATGACTTCGCTAATTCCTCATTAGCTATCTTGATAGAGCAAGACATGTTTAACCTACATGACTCTAATTCGTGTATATGCTTAGTATCTAAAGACACTAAGTTAAGCCGACGTTGGTATCCAAAGAATTGATACATGATGGTTGTAGAGTAGAGCATACCCCTAGACTTGCTTACTCACTATCTTGATTCATCCTTAACCATCCATGCTCATAGTGACCTCCTTGCCACAGTAAAAACCACCTCGTTCATTCTTAAATATAACTAACTCATTAGTTTCTGTTTTGTGCCAAGTCTCACCACACTGCTACTCTTGTCACTTTTGCAAGTGCCCTCATGATGAAAGTTTCACCTATCTCATTCTGAATTTTGACAAGTTATTAGCATACTTCTTAATGCGAGCATCGATTATGGCAGTAATCGCCTTCGCTTTGCTTGTCACGGGGTTTCTCTTTCTCTTAACACTCTCCTTGGGCAGTCCTCCATCCTCACCACATCCTTGGTGAGACTGACTGAGAGAGTTACTTGAAAATAAATCTAGGTAGGGTGACATGATGTGATCATGATTCGGATCTCAGGGCTAAACCCCAAATGTAGCACTCAGTGCGTTTGGATTCGAGTGTTACCCAATATGCAATCAATCCTTGACAAATTGTAGGGGCGTCGGGTAACTAATAACATTAGCTCTAATCATAATCGAGTTCTAGAGCTCGGTTTCCAAACTTGGAACTTTTCCACTAGCGATCAATACTCTTCTCGCTTAAGACTCTTGAGTTCTTCCCATAATAATCTCTTTGTTGTATTACTCCCTATAGTTTGCACTTGGAGATTCCACCAAGTTAACGCCTCATTCAACAAAAGGCTATTCGTTTACCAAAACGTTTACTTAGGAGTACATTTATTAGCAAGGTTAACTGACTTCCTTGTCTTTATCTAGCGGATAGAACTCACCGCACCTTCTGTATCAATGAGGTCTCACGGCTTATAATCCGGAAAAGCCTTAGGATTAAAATCTGGTGTGATTACATCTCCAAGTGTGGCATTGCCACTCATTCTCGTCCCATCGGGATTTGAACCGCTTGAACTACCGGTACCATCAGTACCATCACTAGTGTTGACTCGACAACCTCATGTTGTTCCATATGACCTCTAGTTCAACTTTAATAGTAGGGCGCTGATTAACTGACCCCCTTCTAGGCGTAGATTTTCTTGTCGACGCCACGTTGTTTTCGATACACCGTATCATTGGGTCTAGGCTTTTATTTGGACAGATATAGCCTATCATGCGCCTAAGAATTAAGAATGTGATTGGTCATGGAAACCTCATGACAGCGTTGCTCCAGTATGTTTGAACAATGATATTCATGAATAAATGCATTCCAAAATGCATAGTACCTCTTGAGTGTATTAGCCATGTGCCTAAATGGGAAAAGAAGTAATTCGTTGAGGAGGAGAAACCAAACGGTCGTCTCCAATTTTTTTACAACGTGTATCCCATACTTCCTGGATCTCGATCGCCCAAAGTAGGAAAAATCCTTCGCCGCACTAGCCTGTGTGACGAATACGTTGATACTCTTTGAGCTCCACGAGCTTCGACAAAATTGTTATAATTTCCATAGATGTCGAATAATTCAATGAAGGGGTTGTAGCTTGGCTCATGCCATAGTATCCCTTGGAATAAGACAAGTATCAAACGACAGAGTTTAATGTAATCATCTCCGATAACTAAGATAAGGTAAGGTGTCATAGACACCAAAGAACCAACCCATGTACAAGAATTTCGAGAATGTTGAGGAAAAATCCTCCATGAGTGGCTAACGATTTTTGTTTGCTTTCGATGACTAGTCTCAGATGACTCATGTTATAGATTGAATATTAAGTGCAAACAATACGTGTAGTCTTCCTGTATCGTAGAGTGTTATAGTAACCATTCCGGTTAGTGTTCTACTAGATAGAAATTTGAACAACTTAAGAACTTCGAATGGATAGTGATCTCTTGGTTTGACCCGCAGAGCCCACCAGGATTCCCATGCACTACAAGTTGTTATTACGTGGGCCCCCGTAATAATAAATTGTCTTGCATGGTCACCCCAGTGTCTCTCGTTCAAAGCAGGCGATCAGTCAGAAAGAGGAGTCTATTGTCTACATACTTTTAACACAGAAGGGACCTTCGTGATTGTCCACATGCTAACGCCCATTGTCATTATTCGTGAAAGGGCACAATGTTAGCCGAAATAGGAATAAAAAGAATCCGTAATAATAATAACTGGAGGGGCACCTTTAAGATGAGTACTTCATCTTCCTTGTCTGGACGAGAGTGTCATCAATCACGATTAGTATGAGCCTCAGGGACCTCGTCCCACTAGTAGGGTTGTTGTCCAAGGCCGCCACCTTCACCTCGTCGTCACTACCAAAGCCGGACATATACCATCCGAGGGAAAATAACCATCTTCCATGGTATCAATGCTTTAGGGTCTCTCTCAGGGACCACACCCGCCATAAGCTTCGTAATAGACGCGAGGTCGTCATTCTCATCGCATGAGTCAAGTGTAATAATAGGATTCGTAGTCGAAGTTATTTTCGTTCATGGCAAAATATTCCGTACAACACATATATAAATACATTATATATATAATCACTAAATCTCATGTTATTTTTGTTCTCGTGTTTCACATGTAATTCCTAGTGTTTCGAGTCTATTCCTTATAGACTAAACATGTATTGATCCATATCCGTTACTTATGATTGAGCTCGCGTGATAGATCCTCATGTTATCGTGACACAATGAAAACCTTTTGTCATTTTGTCATACTTTTTGAAATCACTTTTGTAATGTTATCGACTTTGTTTTCATGTGAGAGCCCTTCGGTGATTGTAGACCAAACTTTAATAAAAGTTTTTCCCCGGTTCACTACAATCGGAGCTCTGATACCAATCTGTCACACCCTGCTAGTTACGGAAGCGTGTTGCGTGTGACATAAGAAAGGTAATCATTGCATCCAATCATGTATCACCGGCTCAAGACTTGTTTCCTGAAATACATGTAGTTTTAAAAAGTCAACAAAAGTTGAGCGAGTTCATGCAGTTTTTGTTATCATATGTAATCGTAGCATTCATAAAAATGAAATCTTGTAATCGTAGTATTCATGAAAATGAAATCTTGTAATCGTAGTATTCATGAAAATGAAATCTTGTAATCATGGTATGTTCTGATTCATTTATGGAGTCTGTTAAGGATCTATCAGTGGGTAGCGAGCCCCCTGACATAATGTACCATAAGCAAATAACCAAACCTCCAGGGTATACCAACCAGGAGTGGGGCGTGCCTCAAGCCCAATAGATCTACATCTTTTGCACCTTGGTCACTAAGTGATTAATGGTTACTAATGTAGTTTCCCTACTTATGCACATTGATCATGTCATCTACTCCGTAACTAACATACCAATAGTTTTAGCATGTATTTCCCCTCGATGTTTTTGAAAACAAAACATTGAAAACAGTGAAAGGAGGGACATGAACTCACAAATTTGCGTTCCGTGAAATATGATATCGAAGTGAGCGTCCGTACGTGTCAATAACCTACATGTGTACTAATCTCGTTAGACACTAGGTCTGAATAGGTCTTTCAGACCTCGCACAAGTTGTTCATCTTGAATTCTTTATTATGTTTTCGCTTGTCATCTTTAGAACAACTTTATATTTTAGAGCGTTGATAGTTTACTCGCTCGATTGTTATGTGTATTCATGTATTCTGTACGTATTGAATTATATGCGAACGGCTTCGAAACTATGTCATTGGGCTTAACCCACGTTTTATTGTTATTGGGCCTAGCACTAGTTTTCTTGTTATTGGGCCTAGCCCTAGTTTTCTTGTTATTGGGCCTAGCCCTAGTCTAATTCTAGTGAGTCCATTAAATATACTCTTGCAATTTTTACCAAAAATTGTAGGTCCCTCGGAGGTTGAGGTTAAACCTTATCCTTGTTAAGTTTAACACACTAGCAAGTGCGGAATCCAAGCTAGAATGCAAACCGGTAGTTTATAATGAGAACACAAGCTACAAAGAGAAAGGTAGACACACAAGATATCAAAGTTTTCTCTTGTATTTCAGTGGACACGGTTACAGCCCTTGACCAAACTGAAAATACGCTCTCTACAAGACTAAGTTCACTCACATTGTGAAGTGAACATATTACAACAGTATATATAACCTTCACAGCTCGTCTGGTCGAAGGATCAATTAGACTGATCGAAAGATCATCTATCGAGATACAACCTATCGAAGGATCCACATATACCTCGAAGGATTGAAATCCTTCGAGGTCCATCTATATCCATCGAAGGTTATCTTTCGAGCTCATCGAAGGATATAAACAATCCTTCGATGACTCATCCTTCGACCCACACAACTTACAAACCTTTTTCTAACTGTTTGACCAAGTCAAACCAGGAGGATGGTTGACTGGTCAAACTTACATTAAGCACACACATAAACACATCTAAGACGTAACACGACTACAAAAGACATCATTTTATATCATTACAAAATACAGACAAAGTACAGACACAAGTGCACCAACAAACTCCCCCTTGGCTGTAGCTTTGTCTCGATCTTTGTGTCTTCAAGTCTCTGACGTCCTTTCAACCGTTAAGTGATGCGTAGACCATGCACTTCCCGCATTCACCAGTAGGTTGAAGCAATACCGGGCCATCTTCTAAAACTTCATTGCTTGTTCACGATCTCTAACCAAGTAATTGATCTCGTGATCCTTAAGAACAATAATATCCGACCTGGACATGTTAGTAATCCACATCGGATCTATCATTCGAAAGTTCTCCTGACTATCTCGGAATAAGATCACGGCTTCTCCAGTATCTGCATCATAAACCCAGCAACGAAAGTTTCCCAGAAAGTCTGTCTTCATTTTCAACAAAGGTATCTTCTTCATCAACTTTGGAGGATCATAAACCAATCGATAACGAGCGGTATTTGTCTCTGGATCTAGCGTGAATCTGATTGGCTCGTATCGAGGAAACTGCGGCTTGTATAGAGGGTCCTTCCAACCTTTTCTTCGTTCCAATCTGATCTTCTTCGCAAACAAATCCACCATCTTGTCGTTGACTCGATTAATTACCTCCAGCTGAGCCAAAACCGCAACATCATAATAAGGAAGTGAGAGAATGCTGAGAAGAGTCCTGAAGTACTGAAGGCCGCATTCTCGCTTCACAACCATGCAATGAAGCTCCTTGATGAACATCCAGCTGATAATACGACCCCTAGCCTGATTTCTTTCCAGAATCATGTAGTTGGCCTGATCCAACGGAGGGAGCGGAGGAGGATTCCTAGCTAGGAAATCCGCTCGCCATTCTTTCACTGTCTTCTCACGATTTTCTTGAACTGAAGGAGAATCTGAAGAAGGATTAGAAGATTCTGCTGTCTTTGCTTCCACAAAATCATCATCAAGCGAATTAAGCTCCACATTATCTTGACTAACATAAACGGGACGTTCCGGATCCGAACCGATGAAGATTTCTTCAATCGTAGAGAAATCGGTTTCGTCCGGAACCAACGGAGTAGCATCGATCGTGGTCACATCAACTTCATCCATTGCTGTTAGAGCTAACACACATTCATCAGACATCTCAGTAACATGTTCTCCCTCTTCTAATAGTTCACCCGTGACTGGATGATACTGTTGAACAGTTGAGGATTCAGGGAGATCGGTGAACGCTTCCGGCTCAAGACTAATATATTCAAAAACTGCTGAAGCTTCCAATGTTTCAGTTTGCTCAGAAGGACCAGTAGCTGTTGGAGGAGCAGAAGGAGCATCTTGAGATGTACCAGACCCACCTGCAGCACCAGATGCAGTTGCACCAGAACCTGTGGCAGCTGGTTGATCAGGATTTGCTGCATCATCATCCTTATCATCGCCACGCCTTGAAGGAGCGATGCCCAAAGCTTTGCACCGTTCATTCCAAAGTGTAACGACTTTGTGATCAAATCTCTTAAAGTTCGCTTGAACAGGCTTGAAGGCTTCCATTAATCTATCATCACGATTCTTATAGTGATCGGACAGCTCTTCATGCTTCTGTTTTAACGTTGTTGCCTCACGTTCTAGCACAGTACTATGCTTCTTCATTATCTCAACCTCTCTATCACGAGCCTTATTAGCTTCTTTCAGTCTTTCTATCTCTTGAGCCTGTTCTCTTATCTTGACATTCTGAGCACTAACAAGTGAGACCAGCTTGTTGTGTGCCTCAGCATCATGTGTTCGCTGTATACGGTATTCTTCAATCTTTCTTGTATTCCGACCGACTAAGGTACCCAGTTCACTGACTTGTTCAATCAGGAATTGAATTTTCTCAGCATCAGACAACACAGATAATGTTTCTGCTAGAGTAGGCCGTGAGGGCTCAGGACCTGAGAAACCAGTCTGGCCAGATGGACCAGAACTACCTGTTGGACCAGGAATAACAAGAGGAGGATGTGGATGTGTACCTGAGACGGGGGTTGCAGGCGGCTGTTGATCAACAGGCGCCGTGCGTGCCCCAGAAGACGTCTGTGGAGAAGAGATCAGATCCAGCATCTCTGATGTAGTTAATTGTTCACTGATAGGAGGCAGCTGTTGCTCCGGAGGCGTTGAATGCTGAATCGGATCAGGTGTAGTGACATCACCAGCCGTTTCACCTGTTGGCTTTGATCCGCCCCTTGATCTCTTAGAAGTACGAGTACCCTCTCTTCTTGCTTGTCTCTTCCTTCTGAGTAATCCAGGAGCAGCAGGAATATAATCATCATCTTTATCAGATTCTGCAACATTCACAGGTTTCTCAATACTTTCAAAACCACGAAAATTCCCTCGCTGATCATAAGCCTTACGCATCCCTGGAGGAGGAGGATTATCATCCTCAGAAGATGAATCATCATTACCAGCACCTCCTTCAGCATCAGAAGACGAACTGCTTTCATCGGCCAACCTCCTCGGCTCGTCCACCTTACTTTTACCTCTGTCAGCCGCAACATTACCTGACTGACTAGCAGGATCACCAGCTCCACCTGCACTAACACGAGCATCAGGATCGACAAACACTCCCTGAACTTCTTCTGCAGCAACATTCACATCAACTTCAACATGTGCTGCAACACTTGAACTGCCAGCAGACTTCCTGCTCGATGCTTTAATACCATGCTTAGCCCCAAGCTGCGTGTTAGCCAAAGCGATTAACCTTGGCTCTTCATCATCAGAATCACTCGCATCTCGACGCCATTTGTTGTTCTGCGGTGCCTCGTAGGCCGGAACATCGAGATGACCAATAAGCTTTCTAATTGGATCCGATTCCTTATAGTTGGACATGGATTTGAAAATCAGCAGTGTACGCTCATTCATCGAATTGACAGGTAGAACATCTTCTTCAGCTTTAGGAAGATCAGGAATCTGATCATCAATCATCATCTGCATGAATCTAGGATATAGCCAAAACTTGGTAGATGTTCGTTGAGTTGCTGACGGGAGTGGCCTTCGAGCATTTTCTTTCAGATTGTCGAAAATATAGCGTGATATGTTGAAAGGCTTGTTCAGAATCAAAGCCGTAAACAATCCCGTTAAATCAATCGGCGACAGATCATATCCAGATCGTTTGTTGCTCAGGCAGTGAATAAGGATATGCAATAAGAGCTTGTACCGAAGCGGCATAAACTTTTTGTTGATCTGATTTGCAAGAACGTTATCGCTGTACCGTAGCCTTATCAGCAAGCCCCGCTGACATTGTAAATCAATAGAAGTAGAATCTTCTGGTTGATCTCCTAGTTGCAGACGTGCTCTGATAGTGTTTTCTGTAATCACCACGGGTTTCTCAGCAACTGATCCACTAATCACTTCCTTGTTATCCACTGTTTCAACCACAGCCGAATTCCAGAACTCCTTGATATGAGACTGATAAGCAGTGTGCTGTGTAGTGATTGCATAGTTGATACGAGTGCGATGAAGATACTCCATTATTCCCGTGAATTCCGGACTGATTTTGTCTTCCGGTTGCAAATACGCGGCCATGTTGTGTCGTGGCTCTGACATAGATTCAACTTCCGATTTTTCTTTCTTGGTTGGTTTTGCCCGTTCCTTCTTTTCTTTCGGTGCCATTTCTGTTCATGAAAACACGGACACGTAATGAGAAACAATCAACAGTCAACAAGGATTTCACACTTAGAAAGATTTCAATTCCTTGAAAAATTTCTAAGTGTTCTGTCTCGAAAGATCCCATTTAGGCATCGAAGGATGACACATTGATCGAAAGATGTTATATGCTTCGAAAGATGACAGGCCTTATCGAAAGATCAACTTTCGAAAAATAAAAATTTTGAAAGATATTTGATTAATCGAAAGATCTGATCAACCGAAGGATGATCCTTCGAAAGGCTTAGAATCCTTCGATTCTCAGTTTGAAGGATATTTTACAGTCCATCTTTCGAGGTTAAGACATCATCTTTCGAGATCGAAGGATGATCCGGTGACACTGTTCATCGGCGATTTTCCGGCGACACTGTTCATCGTTTTTCGGTGACAGTTTTAAGTGTGTTTTAAGTGGTTTCAGATCATTTAGGTACATCAAACCATTTAAAACATTACTAACAAGACACTTAAAACAGACATAACAATATCAAACCCAACACCTGACACAAAACCCCAACCCGGACACAATCACATACACATGAACCAATCAACCAAGAACACACAAAGGCTTTCAGACCATTAAAATTCAAACCAAAGACTCTGAAACATAAAACATCAGTCAAGATATAACATTATAAACATCAAAAACCTACAACAAACATATTCACATTGCATAAGAACACATGATCAGATGAAGTGTTTATGTTGTTGTTTGAAACGGGTATTAGGGTTATCCTACCGAGATTGTAGATGAAATCCTGATACACTAACTTTTTGATTCAATTTTGGCAGAGTTTTGGTAGGATCGGACGTTTTTGAAATAGTGAAATTGAACAGTTATGATGAAGTGAAGAAGAAGACACCCTTTTATACTCTGACCTCGAAAGTCGAACCGTCTCGAAGGATAGATGACCTTTCGAAAGATGAAAAGGTGTTTCGAAAGATCAGCTTTGGGTCGAAGGATCCCTATCTGGATCGAAAGATACCAGATATTTGTGGGAATCCTCGAATGATATCTTTCGACCTTATCCATCTTTCATAAAGGTCTGTTGACCAATTCATCTTTCGACAGAGATGATTGACTTTCATTGACTTTCATTGACCTTCTGATCTTTCGAGGGCCATTGCTTCCTCGAAGGATCAGATTTCCACCAACACTTTGGATTTTTGGGAATTTTCAATTTAAGCCCTTCAAATTCTTAAAAGCTTTCAGAAATGACCGTTTTGAAAAATTGTCCGTTATGAAGTTCTGCAAAGGTCAGTTTTATGAAGTATTTCGGCTTGTCAGATATCTGATCGAGTACCAACATCGGTTAATCAAAAAATAAGATTATGTTGAAAATCTTTTTGGATTTTGATAAAATAAAAGACAATAATTTTAGAATCCTTTGAATGTTATCAAACGACATCACCGCTAATGTCGTGCTGATATGCACCAAACGACAAAAACTGTTTAAAGAGACAATAAAAGTTAATCACTAAAGTTAAGCAGTAAATAAATATGTACAAACACAACAATATTTTTGCGAGTTTCTGGCGAAGAGAATCATATCAGTTTGCGGTCTTTTGTCAAAACACATTTCCTTTTAATATTCTTTTACAGAAGAGGATAAGTATTCTACCACAATTACCGATATTGTTATCCACTTAAACTCAACGATCAAGTGTAATCATAATGCATTGAGATACATTAAGGTATGATTTATACTTACCGACCGGTGTTCATCCACTCACGACACATTCCTGTATCAAGGTATGCACGAGAGTTCATCTTACTGGGGAGTATACCATTTATCATCCGTTTTTAACGTATATAAAATGTGAACAAGTCACTTATTTGATTTGAAAACAAGCCCTATGTGATAGAATCACTTATTGATGAGGAACTTGATTTTCATATGCATGAGGGCACAGGAGCAAGTCCGTGAACAGGTCAGTACTTTCGTACAGCAGAGAGACGAACTTGACTCCCGGATAAATGTGATATTTTATCACTTATTTGTTTGGACATGTGATTGTTTATCACTTATTGAGGTCGAATGCAATATGTACACGTATGTATAGTATCATGGAAGATCTAGACTTGCGTCCCCGTTATTTTTTCGGTAAAAGATACAACCATGATACCCAGATGATAAACAACATAAACCCCAAATATCTCAGAACCTCGGCAATCTATCAAACGAAATTTCGGTACCAAGACCATATGCCAATGAGCGGTTCCCACGCGGTTTTCAGTTCGTTATGTTTATATCCCCTGCACACTTTAAAATGATCGTGAGTCTACCGGTACATCATTAGTAGAGCTACTTATCTTTTTTTTTCTTTTCTTTTGATTTCCAGAAACATGTTTCGACCGACCTCTGATGTAATATCATTTTCTCTTATCTTGCCAAGAAACTCATTTTTGTTTTTCTATTGTTTTTGTGTTTTTCTGAAATTTCTCCCCCTTAAATGCAGAAAGTAAATAAAGTAAAGACATATTTTTGTATTTTTGCGGTTTTTCAATGTTTTTGAATTTTCTTGAAGCTTTCTCCCCCTAAAATTTAAAAACAAGGAAAGTAAAAGACAAATTTTTTTTTTTTTTTTTTTTTTAATTTACAAAAACGATTTTCCGATGTCGGTTACTCTTGCTTCACCTTTATGCCGTTTACCAAAAGTAAATAATCGAATCTTGATTTATCAAATGCTTTGGTAAAAAGGTCGGCACGTTGGTGATCGGTATGAATGTGAACCACATCGATAAGTCTCTTTTCAAAGCAATCACGTATGAAGTGATATTTAATATCGATGTGCTTCGTTTTTGAGTGTTGTACAGGATTTCTAGTGATCTGTAAAGCAGCTTCATTATCAACATAAATAGGAGTAGTTAGGAATTCAAAACCGTAGTCCCACATCTGTTGTTGGATCCATAGAACCTGGGAGCAGCAACTAGACGCAGCAATGTATTCCGCTTCACATGTAGACGTAGCCACACATGTCTGCTTCTTGCACTGCCAAGTGACTAGGCGATTGCCTAAGAACTGACATCCTGCTGTAGTTGATTTTCCATCTTTCTTGCAGCCGCCGAAATCAGAATCACTGTAAGCCTTGAGATCGAAGTTATCATCCTTAGGGTACCATAACCCGGTGTCAGGGCAACCCTTCAGATAACGAAAAATCCTTTTGACAGCAGCATAGTGAGAGACCTTCGGATTCGCTTGGTATCTAGCGAGAAGACATGTTGGATACATAATGTCGGGTCTTGATGCGGTGAGATACATTAAAGATCCAATCATAGCACGATAAAGTGAAGAGTCCACAGCTTCCCCTTTTTCATCCGGAGTAATCCCGTGATTCTGCGGAAGAGGAGTAGAAATTGGCTTCGAATCGGACATCTGGAACCGGCTCAAGATGTCTCCGACGTACTTGGTTTGATGGATAAAAATTCCAGATTCGGACTGATTAACTTGCAAACCCAAAAAGAACGTCATTTCACCCATCGCACTCATCTCGAATCGATCTTGCATCACTTTCTCAAATTCCTTGCATAAATTATCATCGGTAGAACCAAAGATAATGTCATCGACATATACCTGTACCAACAGAAGATCTTCACCTTTTTCTTTGATGAAGAGGGTACAGTCGATCAAACCCCGTCTAAACCCGTTGTTCAGTAGGTAGGTAGACAGTGTTTCATACCAGGCTCGAGGTGCTTGATGAAGACCATATAACGCTTTGTTAAGTAGTAAAACTCTGTCAGGATGTAATGGATCTTCAAACCCCGGTGGTTGCTCGACATATACTTCCTCTTCGACTACTCCGTGTAGAAATGCACTCTTAACATCCATCTGGTACACCTTGAATTTCTTGAAGGATGCGTAGGCTAGAAAGATTCTAATAGCCTCCAGACGTGCAACAGGAGCATACACTTCATTGTAGTCAATACCTTCTATCTGACTGAAGCCTTGAACAACTAACCTTGCTTTGTTTCGGACAACAATTCCACGATCATCCTTCTTGCACTTAAACACCCAACGAGTTCCGATCTTCTTGTAGTTGTCGGGCCTATCAACCAATTTCCATACGCCCAACTTCTCAAACTGCTGAAGTTCTTCTTGCATGGCTTCCACCCAGGAATCATCTTTCAATGCCTCCTTCCAAGATCTAGGCTCTTCTTGGCTAACATAGCAGGCGAAAGACCAATCATTTTGTTGTCCCGATTCTCGTATCTCAGCATACAAGCCAGCATTTTCGTTATTTCTGATTTGATTTCTTGTCCTAACACCACTGAGAACATCACCTATAATATTCTGCTGAGGATGAATGTTATGAATTCGGGTTTCAGGAACTAGAGGAATTTCAACATTGGTCCTCAAGTTATTGATATTTAAATTCCCGATATCATTTTGAAGCTGTTGAGTTGTAGAAGATGATGCATTTTCTTCTTGGACAATTGGCGCAGACACTGGATCCGTTGCTTCTGAAGTACCTTGAACCGGACCCCGTGCTTCACCATCATTTGCATCAACATACTCCTCATCTTCCGATGACAAATTGTAGTCGACAGCATCATTAAACACCTCATTTGAAGCGAGATTGTTGACAGAAGAAGATGCTTGTGAGTCAACAATGATTGGGCGAGCTAACTGAGAGCCAGTCGCATTCTCGCTTTCAGACAACATTTGAGCAATTGCATTGTCATCATCAAATGTCGGCAGATTGAATGAGTTGAAAAGACCATCATAATCGAACATCCATGGATCTCCAGAAGGCTTCGGTGGATTAGAATATCTTTGAACTCTTACTTCACCCCATTCTTCAATCCTCTTGGTAGTCAGGTTCCATACTCGCAGATTAGGAGTAGCATACCCAAGGAAGTAACCTTCGATAGCTTTGGCACCAAACTTCCCGTCAGGCTCAATCATGGTACATGGTGCACCAAAAGGTTCTAGATATTCTAAGTCAGGAGTATTCTTGTGTAGAAGTTCGAAGCACGTTTTGCCATGTCTTTTCACTGTGAGAACCCTGTTTAACGTGTAGCAAGCCGAGGCAACAGCTTCAGTCCAGAAACGAACTGGAAGCTGAGACTCAACCAACATGGTTCTTGCAGTCTCAATTAAGGTTCTGTTCTTTCTCTCAGCGACTCCGTTTTGTTGTGGCGTGTACCGAGAGCTGTATTCATGAAGGATTCCTTTTGCAGTGCAAAATTCATCCATAACCCTGTTTTTGAACTCGGTTCCGTTGTCGCTTCGAATTCGCCTCACCTTTAGATTATAAAGATTTTCCAACAAGGTGATCAAATTCTTTAGAATTTCTGGAGTCTCGCTCTTGTGGACCATGAAATCAACCCATGAAAATCTTGAATAGTCATCAGTAACTACCAAGCAGAAAACTTCCCCGTGCACACTCTTGTGTTTGACTGGGCCGAAAAGGTCCATATGCAGACGTTCGAGTGGCATGTTTACAGTGTTAACTTTCTTCAATGGATGTGATTTCTTGATCTGCTTCCCTTTCTGACACGGCACACAGACATCTTGAAGTTGAAAATTCTTCACATTGACACCTCTCACCAGATTGTTTTTGACAAGGTGATTCATTTTTCTGAGGTGAATATGACCCATCCGTCTATGCCAAGAGATCGTCTCCTTTTCAGTGGCTTTTGAAATAAAGTAAGTAACTTGTTTGGACTTGGTTATTGCTTGGCTCATATCGAGGACATACAAATCATTAACTCTTGGTGCTGATAAGAGAATCCATTCTTCGGGAATCTTGAATCCTGGCTTCAGCACATAACAACCGACATCATCAAAATGCACGGTGAACTTCTTGTCGCAGATCTGAGAAACACTTAGGAGATTGTGATCCAATTGTTGCACATAATTGATTTTGTCGAAACTCACAACTCCATTTGAGATCATTCCCTCGCCGGTGATATACCCTCCTTTGTCTCCAGCAAATGCAACATATCCTCCTCTTATACTTCGCACATCGAAAAGAAGACGGTAGTCGCCCGTCATGTGCCTGGAAGCCCCACTATCAACAATCCAATGACTATTAATAGTTCCTCCTGGAGCCGCCTGCACATACAGTTAACTTATCAGTTTGAGAGGGGGACCCAAGCCTTTGTGGACTTGGGTCGTCCTTGATCATCAAGGAAAGTGATTTCAATCACTTGATGATTAGGAAAAAGAACCTTTGGTGCTCCCCCTGATTGAATTACCTGCTTTGGCTTCCAAGCGGTTTGTCCTTTACCAGTATTTGAATTTATTGTTTTAACATTTACTGGTTTTACAGTTTCAGATTTTGCTTGTACAGGTTTTTCTTCTTTGACCTCTGATTTTAATGCCTTTTCAATTACCTTTTGATTCTTTTGCTTTAACTTCTTTTCCCTTTCTTTCAAGACACGTGGGTCTTGTTTAGGGGAAACTGGTCGTTTTCGGTAATCGATTTCTTGGGGAGCACTCGTTGTTGACTTCAGCTTTTGCACGTGTGGGCAATATCTTACAATATGCCCAACTGTCCTACATTCAAAACATGTTCTCCGCTCTACAAACTTCGGAGAAACATGTTGATGACCAGACGGAGAACCAGACAATGAACTTTGTGATCTAGACGTGCTTGGGCCTAAATCACATCCGTTGGTGTGTTGGGTGTAATTATTCTGATCATTTCGTTTTAAAATTCTAAACTGTTGTATAAACTCAAGGTTAGATTTATCCTGAAATGTTTCAAGTTTGTCTGAACCGGTGGATCCAACAAAGTTCATTTTCGGTCCTCGCTTCTTAACAGGAGCTCTTTTGTTTTGCACCTTTTGTTGTTGAACCTTAGGTTGCTCAACCCTTGATTGTTGAATTTTAGGTTGTGCAGCCTTAGGTTGAGTAGCCTTAGACTGTTCAACTTTAGGTTGTTGAACCTTTGGTTGTTCAGTCTTAGGCTGCTGAACTTTAGGTGCTTGAACATTCTTGTTCTGATCCTTCTTTCCCTGTACCTTACCCTTTCCGGAGTTGACTTGTTGTTTTCGCTCAAATGGTAGTTTTTGGTTTCCGTATTGTTTTCTAATTTGTTCACACGGAATTGGATCACATTGAGTGACGGTAACTTTGCCACTTTTGTTCCCCAAAAACTTATCAGTGCATCCTTCAAAAATTTGCTCAATTAAATCTTGATTTACATTTTTAAGTGGAAAATCTTTGTTAGAGTAGATTTTGCTATCTCCTTTGAGCGTGTACAACAAGTTATTCTCTTCACGGCTAGATACAAGGGACTCCATTGCTTTTGACATTTCAGTCTTACTCGGTTTCACTGGTGGATCACACAGGATGTGATTCTCAATTGGAATATCTGTTGTAACCGAGTTAGACTGTTGTTTCACAATTTCTTCAGATTCATCATCCGAAGAATCAGCATCCTCAACAATGGGAGGACTCTGTTCCTTAACACACAATGAATCTGTCACATTCTCAGATTCTGATTGACCCGAGGATGATGTACCAGTTGTGAACCCGAGGCCTGCTGCAAAGTCATCTAGATCGAGTGGCACAGTAGGTTCAAAACGGGGCATATCCTCGTCATCAGGCAATTTGGAGTAATTGTGATTCATTGGGGGAGGACATGATTTGAATCCAATACATGGTTTATCCCCCTTTTTCTTTCTCTCTTGAACGTCAATGATGTGATCCAATACAAAGCGGGAATTGGAATAGCTTTCCAGTTTCTGCTTAATTGTTTCACATTCACATCGAGCTGTTGCCAATTCTACCATTTGCTTTTCAATTGTGTCAATAAGATTATTGTTAGCATGTTGTTTTCGCAGAACAGCCTTTTGTAATTCTGAAACATCATGTTTTAATGACGCAATAGTTGCTTTAAATTCCTTTTCATTTCTGGTTAAAAACAAGTTAGCTTCAGTTGCTTTAGAAAGATCTACAATCAATTCTTGATTGTGTTTGTATGTGATTTTAAACTGACTTTCCTTTTCAGCATATTTAACATTTAAGCTATCACAATTTTCACAACTAACTACAGTGGGTTCATCGACACATACCTGACTTGATGAACTGTCGACATTAGCCATAAAGGCTGAATGGAAAGAAAAAGATCCATCTTCAGAGAAGAACTGAGCAAGCTTCTCGGAAGTTCCAGCAGATTTCTGGCAAAGAATAGATCTCCTCTTGCATAATGCTTCAGCTTCAGCCAAAAGCTCATCAACTTCCAAATCTAAAGCATCACTTGATAAATCACCAGCATCAAGTGATTCCCCATCCATGCTCCCACTATAACCCGAACTATCTTCATCTTCTGAAGATTCACCAGCAGACACGGGTTCTACGACCTTCTCAATCACTTTAGCATAACATGCTGTTCCACCATTTCCTCCTTCTCCAAGCTGAAGGTTCCAATTGCAGATTTCATCAGCTTGAACAACCAATCCTCTGTGGGGATTAGTGTTTGTGGATCCAGATGCATTTCCTCCAACCGGCACTATTGATCTGTCATTGTTGTTCTGTTGCTGTTGTGGCTGTCCTTGATTCCTGAAGGGATTCTGATTTCCTTGCTTAGGAGGCTTCTGACACTCCCGCTTGAAGTGACCCTTTTCACCACAATTGAAGCAAGTGACAGCATTCTTATCAAAGCCATACTTGGTGTTGTTGTTGCTATTCAAGTTGGTTCTCCCCGTCCTTTCCATAAACTCCTTTGCTCTTCGAATTGCACTAGCAAGAGCCCATTTGATATCCATCATTTCAAACTCTTCCCTATCCACTTGCTGATAATCTTCATTGGTTAGATTGATATTCCCAATCTGACCTGCAACCAATCCACAATAAGCACTAACCAAGGTGTTCAACATCTCCATATGCTCCTTGGCTACTTCGACACTGACTTTTGAAAAGCTGGAAGTGTCTAATCTGACTGTGTTCGGATTGGAAGTGGCTTGAAAGTTTGAAGAGCTTCCATAAAACCCTTGCTGTTGCGGTTGTTGCTGCTGAGCTCTGCTTGGGTCTAAGAAAGGCGGTGGTGTGAATTGAGGAGCAGGTTGCACATCCTTTTGTAGAGAAGAAGAATCTGGTCTTGAGAACATCGTGTATGCTGAAGGATCAAACTGATTTGTTGTGGAAGGCCCGGTGTTTGAGATGAAGGCTGTTTGTAGCTTCGCATGTTGAGAAACTGGTTTTTCTCCACTGATGCCTCCTGCAATCCCATAGTACATCTCTGGATTTTGAGGAGTTAGTGTTCTTTTTGCCTTAAGCTTTTCTTCTACATCCTTGTTCTCCAATTTCTGAATTAACTCATACACAGTGATTGTGTCTAGAACACCATTTTCTTTGAGAATTTCAAGATAACTGCTCCACTTTGCTGGTAAGCTATCAGCAAATCTCTTCACCATTTCTTGTGGAGTGGCAGTAACTCTAAAGGCAAACATCTCGCTCAACAAATGATGGAACCTTGTAGATAACTCTGCCAAAGTCTCATTCTCCATACACGTGAATCCTTCAAACTCTTTCTTCAACAATTCTTGCTTGATCTTTCTAGATTGAGCATTTCCTTCACATCGTAACGTGAGCATATCCCACAAGCTTTTAGTAGTCGTGCAGTAAACAAACTGGTGGTAAATGTCTCTGTGAAGAGCTTGTGTGAGAATCATGAATGCTTTCTTCTCTAACTCAAATTTCTTCTTATCCTCCTCAGACATAGTGCTGTAAGTTTGTGGATTAGATCCTGCAACTTCCAATTCATTTTCAAATGGAGTAAAGAAGCACATCCATAGATCTTGACCTTGCCCCTGAACATAAGTTCTCAGCCTTTCTTTCCACCATCCCCAATCATTGATGTGATTCAGCTTTGGCGGTTTTGTGCTTGTACCAGTTTCACTGTCGTTCTGCATCATAGCTTGAATGCTGCTGCTTTGATTTGTGACCAATGCCCATTGATTTGCAGTTATCATTGCAGCTTGAGGTGGGGCAATAGCCTGCATCCATGCATTTTTGTTGAAATCTGACTGAGATTGCGTAGCTGATGATTGCGTAGCTGATGATTGTGGAGTCAAAGTTGTTTGAGTCCACGCGGTTGGATCCCACTGACCGTTTGTTCCCATTTTATAAAGACAATTAATATATTAAGTGAAAAATATATTTAAAATTTGAAAAACAAGTTTTCCCCTTTTAAAATTTAATTTTTCACAAACTATGTTAAAATCTCGAAGGATAACAAACAGCCGAAGGATCTTTGATCGAAAGACCTGAAAAACACAAACTTGTTAAACTTAAACAGATTAGGCTCGAAGGAACAGAACTGTTCGAAAGATCAACAGTGTTCGAAAGATCACTGTTGAGTTTCGAACAATGACTTCGAAAGACTCTCCAATCGAAGGATCCTTGTCTTTCGAATAAGACCTGTAGATCGACAGATATATCCTTCGAAAAGATTCCTTGGATCGAAAGATAAGTCACAAACTTCGAAGGATGTTCGAAGGATGATTATCTATCGAACCTCCTTTGATCGAAAGATGATCTTTCGATTTCGAAGGATATCCTTCGATCTGCACTGACACAGTTGACAAAAGTTGACAGGTTGGTGAAAAGGTGATTGGTTGGTAGAAACTTTCTGCAGAAGGTATGTTAAGACCATACTTTCTGCCAACCCAGATTTGACTAATAAAATATTGCCTAAAAAGAAGGTTCTTATCCAGAAACCGGTCACCGGAGTAAGCCGGAATTTGGCCGGAAATTACCAAACTTCTTAAAAACAAGTTTTTAAGTTACCCAACCCGTTCTTTAACACACCCGGTTAGTTTAGAACACGTTTTTACGTCAAGAACTGTGAGAAAAACACTAAAAACAGATGATAACCCGTGTGAGTTTTTGTCCAAACACTCCAAAGTCTTGTATAAACTCGGTTTTTAACAAGGAAAAGAGCCACGGCTCTGATACCACTTGTAGGTCCCTCGGAGGTTGAGGTTAAACCTTATCCTTGTTAAGTTTAACACACTAGCAAGTGCGGAATCCAAGCTAGAATGCAAACCGGTAGTTTATAATGAGAACACAAGCTACAAAGAGAAAGGTAGACACACAAGATATCAAAGTTTTCTCTTGTATTTCAGTGGACACGGTTACAGCCCTTGACCAAACTGAAAATACGCTCTCTACAAGACTAAGTTCACTCACATTGTGAAGTGAACATATTACAACAGTATATATAACCTTCACAGCTCGTCTGGTCGAAGGATCAATTAGACTGATCGAAAGATCATCTATCGAGATACAACCTATCGAAGGATCCACATATACCTCGAAGGATTGACATCCTTCGAGGTCCATCTATATCCATCGAAGGTTATCTTTCGAGCTCATCGAAGGATATAAACAATCCTTCGATGACTCATCCTTCGACCCACACAACTTACAAACCTTTTTCTAACTGTTTGACCAAGTCAAACCAGGAGGATGGTTGACTGGTCAAACTTACATTAAGCACACACATAAACACATCTAAGACGTAACACGACTACAAAAGACATCGTTTTATATCATTACAAAATACAGACAAAGTACAGACACAAGTGCACCAACAAAAATTCACCAAGCATGTAACTTAATAAGTTCGTTTTTCACATGAAAAATACTTGGTAATTTTTATAGTTTTCGACTTTCCGGATTCTTGTTTTTGACCACTTAGTTATGCGTTCGCTTTAGTGTCTAAAAATATGTTATTTTTAGACTCGACATTGTAGTAACTTGTTTACGATGTCGATACGCCCGAATTGTCGTCATCAAGTGTTATGTATTTCCATTTCGGCCATTTTATTTAATTGTCCGATTTTACTAGCATTTCTTGGACCATGTAGGAACATGTATGTGTATTTTGATCACCCTATAGGTATCTAATACATACACATATATAACACACATTACAAGCACTTAGCAAGTTTCCGAAAATATATAATTTTTCTTACCAAAAATTATATTTACACATTGTTCTATTTTTACCCATTTATTTATGTAAAAGAATAGGTTTAAGTTCATGAAACTTATTGAATATTTAAATCTTAAATATTCTCATTAGGGTTTCCAAAATGACGTTTATGTCCACTAATCGCGTTTAACATTGTTAATCACCCTTTAATCCCCTCTTTAATCGCGATTAGATTTTTAGAAAAATTCGCCATAGTTTCCCCTAAACTATGACGTTTCCCCACGTTACAAAAACATGTTTAAATCAATAATCAATTTCCAAACATCACTAAACTTATGTTTACATCACTAACCATACTTATTCCCTCAAAGATTCTTATGAGCATTATTTTGCTTAAACTTTCAAGTCTTCAAAGTTAACCATTTATTAAGTTTATTTCTTACATAAACTTGATTGTAAATTGTTTTTCACTTTTAAAGATTCACACATCTTTATGTAGAAATTTCCAAAACTTTTACATAACACTTTGGATAATTAATATCACATAAACTTATTTTATGTCAAAAACCAAGTTCATTAGTGTTGTTAAAAGCCTTTTCACATGATTATTCTTGGTTTAATCTTTCAAGAATCACTAAATCAAGTTTATATATAAATGCTCATAATCTTTGAAGTTGATGATCTTTCTTGATTTAAACATAACTATGTTTAAATCACATATTTATGTTCATCATAATAATATGAACACAAATATAAAATACTACATAAAACTAACAACAAGATCATCATAATTATACACTTTAAGCTACTAATCACAACAAAATTAACATAATCAACAAGATCACATGAACATATTAACACTAAACAACATAAATCAACACATAATATATTCATATTTAGTGTTTATTAGCTTTATGTTTAGGGTTTTTGATTATGTTTAACTTTAACTTCAAGATAATCAACTTGTACTTCTATGATTAACTAGTAATAAGAAGCATAAAAATTGTGTTTAGAAGACTCACAAAATGCACAAGCTAAATAAGAAGATTAGAAGAAAGATAAGCTCCAAAAAGACTCCTAGTAAAGCTCCAAGTTTACCCCATGGAAGGATGATCTTGTAAGGTTTAATTTAGTGTAAAAATGGGGTGTTTACTAGAACTTGAAAGTGAGTAAATGGTGGGACTATGGCTGCCGTGAACAAGAGAGCACCAAGGAAGGTTTTTTTTTTTTTTTTTTTTTTTTGACTTTGAAACCTTGTGATAAGAATGAAATGTTATGATTTGTTTTCAATTAAGTTAGATACTTCAATCAAAAATCATAACTTGTGCCATACCATATTTCTTCTTACTTCAAACAAAATCAAAGAGGTGGGGCCCTCCATATTTTCGTAAGTCATGGGGGGGGGGGGTGTAATATATCTTTTTTTTTATAAAAAGTTACTAAAAATAGATATTTTAGTAATTAAGAGGTGTAGGGTGATTAGGGGTTTAATTACGTCGTTAGGGGGTAATTAGTGTTTCGAAACCAAAATTATTATTAACTAGTTCCATAAACTAGTAAAAATCATGTCTTGATGCTTAAAATGCTTTTTGTTTCGTCGTCGGCTCGTTTACGGTACTTTTATGTCGTACCGACAAGAAATTCCGCAAGTTGTTTTCTTGCATCCGAATGTTGTATGAAATGATTCCGAGTCCCAAATTTAGCTTCACTAGCTCGCTAGATTCTTTGTTTGCTTGTTTCATGACCAAAAATGTCGCCTACTAGTTCGTCGAACCGCTAACGGACTAGTTTAGCGCATAGCGACGTAACGCCGGAAACTTGTGATTATGTATCTTCCGTTGGTATCATCTTATTGTTTTAGTATGTTTTTCATCAATTGACATTATTCCGAAGTCCCGGAAATGCTTTGTTATAAGTTCGGACGCATTACAAATACCATATTTTAAGCCGAAACGGACATTTTTGAGATTAGGGCGTTATACCGGAAAGTCTTGTTTCTTTGCAAGACATGTTTTCACAATAATGTTTTCTTATATAAATGGACTCAGTTATGTTATCCGAGTGTCGTTTTTCAGTGTTTTGGTCTGATTTCACGGTTTGCTGGCATAAATAGTGTAACCGTGAATAGTGCACGCAGCACTTTCTACCAACACCTCTAGGACATTGTTTGTTTGGTTTCGCCATACGACGAAAAACTAACATATGTTTTAGCTTTGTTTTCTTGTCCTAACGCTGTTATTCAGTATACGACCCAGTTACGAAATTAAATTACGCTAAATGCATGAGATTAAGAAATATAAATAGTGATTAGATTGTACGGAATTACCAGTTATTTGCCTGTTGTCACAAGCTCGTGCCCTAGTGGAGCACCGGCTGTAGCTGGTTGGGAAGAGAAAAGAGGAAATGTTGTTGGATTTGGCCTTGTGTACAGGTATGGGTTAGGATTTGGAGGAGGATTGCTGGGACCAGCCTCATCCCTAGATGCGGAGGGTTGTGAGTTTGCAAACGGAGGAATGGGAGGTCCAGGAAATAGTGACGGTTCTGGTTCGTCATAGTCCAAACGAATCCTCACTCTTTTATCTCTCTCCCTACCCACATATTGGTTGAGGAGAGACCTCAACTCCAGGAAATTGTTGGCGACCCCTTCAGGGGTGAGCTCAACACGTGAGAGGATGTTAGAGACACCGACGTTAGGGGATGGGACCCCTGATCTGGACGGAGTTGGAGTTTGGAAAGTGAGAAACTCGGGGTATGAGGTCCCCGTGGGAGTGCTCCCCGGTGTCGAGAAAGACGTTGGTATAGCCACATGAGCTTGGCTAGTGCTAGGGGTAGAGGTATTTGGAACTTGATTCACCTCTCCCGGAGATTCACTTTCCGACATGGTAGTTTCAAGAGAATGGAGCTACACTACTAGGTCTTTTGAAGAAAATTAGTGGCGTAGCCTCACGGTGGGCGCCAACTTGTTGATGCAACAAATATTAGACCAATGATAGTAGCTGGGCTGGTTAGGCAAAAGGGTTGAAGGGTTTAATTTTGCCTAACGCAGGTCGTGGGGTCCCCCCACGTTTGCTAGACGTGGAGAGAGGTTCACTAGTTTGATTTTGTTGTTTGCTCGAGATCCTCCACTGAAATGTGTTCAGTTTCGGATGTGGGAGCAAAGAGAATGTGTGTGTTGAATGTGATGGAGAGTGACTTGCATAGGACAAGTACTCAAGAACAATGGCTAGAGATTCGTGTAGAATTAGAGCTGATCCAGAATGTCTTTCACACTTAATGAAGTGTCATATATATAGAGAAGGTTATCTCCCAAAGAAGAAACCATTAACTAGTGAAGTATGTCTGCAGTGGGGGACTTACCCTTTTGAGGGTTCAAGCCTTTTGACCTGCGGGTAAAAAACTGGGTTATGTGTACTCGCCTTACTTTTGCGGCTAGGAGAGTTGGTGAAGCAATCAGAGATGTGACCATTTACTGTTCATGTATTGCTTTATCCTAACTCCCGGGTTTTTAACATTCGAACCTTTCAACCTTTTAAGCATTCATGTGTTTTAGTCATTTTATTTGGTCTTGGGCTACCTCGTCTTCAGCTATGAAGTTGTAATTTTGATGTTGTCATTTGATACTTTGGAGTTTGGATGTTTTGGATTATTTTCCACATTAGTTTGAACCTTTTTATCATTTCGCTAGTCTAGATATGTATTTTAAATATTGCAATTATGACTTTAATCGTTCGAGTTTGTATAGTTATTATTTTTTTAGTTGAATCAAGCTAATCGATTCTAAGTTTAGTTCCATTCATTTACTAGTATGATATAAATTTACATCAAGATAGATGGTAAACGGGGAACAAGCTGCGCCGCTACCCCTTTTTGAATAACAAAAAAACAATGCGCTAGAAGAAGGGACTTGATTCGAATAACTCAAGTAATTCGAAATTCGATTCATTGAACTCCCTATCACTTGATCCAAGTAAAATTCCCTAAAGTAATCGCAACCGTGTTTCTTCCATCATGAACAATCTTAACGATTTTAGCGAAGACCGTCCCAATCGATCTCCTATCCAACTTCACTCATCTTGCACAAGCTTAGAATAAAAAGTTTCAATAATTAAACTTTAATCACAAACCTCAACAAATCCCCATCCGAGAGTGATTTCTTCCTCCAATTCTACATCAAAGATATAAAGGAATCTCTCTCCACCCTTACTCTTTTTCTCGACGCATTACCATTACTTTCAATTGTATCTTTTTTGTTTTTGTTTATGAGTGTGTTTTCAAACCATCAAAATCGCCTTTTCCAATTGTCCTGCTTTCTAATTGGCTATCGTCATCGCACATTTGGTTTTGTGAGGGAAAGAGAGAATTAGGTCACCTAAAATAATTTGAGACATATTGTAGATAGATTGATTAAGGTAAACTTATTTACATTTGTAACTTAAGGATGATTTTATACACGGGTTTTCAACGGTTCGATTTTTAGTCTATTCGGTTTTATTTTTATTTTAAACGATCATAACCGAAAACCTAACTGAACTGAATAAGATATGACACTTTCTTAAAAAAAGAAATATTGTGGATATTCAGCTAATACAGGTTACTCGGCGAATTCAGAATTTGCATAAATAACCGGATAAATATTATATGATTAATTATTTATCACTAATATATGTATATTAAATATAACTTTCAAACTAATAAGTTTATTTTTTCATCACACTTTTGGCTTTTTGGAAGAGGAGGAGGCAATTAGAAAGTCCTTTTTGTACAAGATAAAAAGTCAAAGTAAGAAAGGCCTTTTCGTACAAGATAAAAAGTCAAAGTGCAGTGCAGCACACTTCGTGCATATTTGTTGCATGACACACTTTGTGCATTCTAAAGCGGCATGTTATGAGTTGCAATGCTTGGCTTCATGGCTTTTAATTTGCTTCTCAGTTTGATGCTCTCTTTTTTTCCACTTCCTAGTGGTTTTTACTCGTTTGCAAATATTCCACTAAACGGGTGGTAGGTATAGGCAGTAGGGGTGTTATTCGGGTTATTTTTCTCGGGTTTCATATTAGTTAAGTATTTTTCAAGTAACCTCCAATCTTCCCACTATTCTACTAAAGTAAACACATTTAATGATCAATGTTAAGTTCTACAAGTTTACGCATTTTAACATGTCGGCTACGATACCTATGCTAATTGTAGACAAATTTAAAAACTAGATCGATATAACCAAATTTAATATTTCACACCCTATAACCGAACCGATAACACCACAGGCAAGCCAATTACCCGGTTTTCAAACTCAAAACCCGATCCACCCAACTCATAAACAAGTCGATTCGTTTATTAGAATATCAGTTATTTCGACACGCCTAATAGACAGTTTCCTAACCTTTTGTCTCTTGGTGTGGTTAAACAATTGACATGTGTGACAAAAAAAAAAGTAATGTGAAAAAAAAACAACTTTTGTAGATATTTAACCAAAAAAAAGGAGCCGAGGGTGGAATCTGTAATTTTTCCTAATTCCCTTTCTACTCCAATTCATATATAAACATAAAAACGCATATTTATTATGCAAAACCGCACACACAACTTATTCTCTCACCACAATTAAAAAATGGAATTCTTTGAGAAAGCAGTGGCCGTTAGGCTACGAAGCCATCTCGACAAGTACCTCGTGGCCGGAGACGACCAACAAACGGTTCGGCAAAGCCGAACCGCGGGTTCAACACCGGCCGCGAGGTGGCTGATCGAGCATGTCGAGTCTAACGACCACGTCATCCGTCTCAAAAGCTGTTACGGCCGTTACTTAACGGCCTGCAGCACCCCAGTTCTCTTAGGCACAACTGGCAATAAAATAATCCAATCAGTTACCGAAAATTCGAGGGACCTGGCTATCGAATGGCAGCCGGTTAGGGACGGGTTCCAGTTCAAGTTCAAGTCGTCCGTAGGGACGTATTTGAGGGCGAACGGGGCGATGCCACCGTGGAGGAATACGGTTACACATGATGGAAGTTTTACTAGCTCGACGAATAATTGGATTTTGTGGGATGTGGAAGCTGTAGATGTTGTGGAGGATGAGAGTGTTAGTAACTGTTTATCGATAGTTCCGAGTTTTCCGGTCGTGTTCGATGAAGTTTCCGGCCCAGAAGTCCGGTCGCCGATGTCCCGTTACGCTTCTAGCTTCTCGCCTCCAACCCCTGCCCTATTGATGAAGAAGGTACGTTTTTTTTAACTATAATTTTACATTTAAGGTTGTTTAATATTATTTATTTATTTTAAAATGCTATAAATTTTATAAATGATTAAGTATATCCCGGTCATTAAGGTGTGTACGTCTACAATCAAAAGATCGAAAGTTAAATCCTGTAGCATGAACGTTGTGATGTATTTATTCTATATAAAATTAGGAATTATTGTTAAAAAAATAGTGAATGTGTGTATTTTTATAATATACAATTATATCGAAGAAAAGAGATATATTAATTTAGATAGTAACTTTGACTTAAAAGAGAAGGTGTTTATAATTTCAGTAAATATAAAGAGTAATACTTGATATCAATAATGGTATATTAAAGAAGTATTGGTGATCATTACTAAGTAATCAGTTTGCAACAGTTACTGAATAGGAAAAACTACAGTTCTATGGTATACTTCAAATATTTTTATAAATAGTAAGATCATTTAATTTGTTACAAGAGTTAAATTACAACATAAACACTTTTGGAACAACTGAAATTATAAATTTGATCAGAAGTCAAATACAGAGATATGGCCTCCTTTAGTTGACAAATATAAATGTTAGCCGAACATTTTAGGTCTAAAGTTTAACATAATATTTAATGATAGTTATGTGGTCTTACATTAGAAATTAAATTGTTTATACTCTGTAGCATATTGTGCAACATTATGTCGTAGAATATAACCTTACAATAGAGTTAGGACATCAGATGTCAACTCTTCATTATATATAAAAAAAAAAGATAAAGAAAAAGAAAAATAACGTTTATTATTATTACTAGAAAAAAGGTATAAAATTTCACAAAGTGAAGTCAAAACGTGTGGAATATAATGGAGGTAATGTGCACACTGAGTGAGTTAATGGCCACTAAGGTGTCAAAATTCCAAACGGCAATGGTGGATGACTGGATGGTAAATATGGTCATTTTATCTTTTACTAGTGGGCCTCTAAAATACGCACCTCTAAAAATGCTTCATCTTTTAGAGTGAACCACTTTTTTTTAACATACTGTTTGTGATTGTGCTTTCTCCCATAGAACAAGTGGATGGTAGAGTAGGGGTGGTGTATCTAATCTAGTGTTTCATTATTCAACACCATCCATACATACATATATACATATACGAATATTGAACACTTTTTTTTTTTCAAAATCAATATTATGTTTAGAACTATAATAGCTACATAGTATTTTTGTACTTTTTGCTTTAAGTGAAATATATAAACCGGTTACATATCCGTCTTCCCACTATCTTTGTCTCCCTCATCAAATAAACAATGCACTACGTAAACGTGTTTTATACGGTTTTCCTACTTCTTAATATAATATTGGTTATGAAAAGAACACGTATGATAATTAGACGGATATGTAACTCCATACCTCCCTTTTTTTGTCTCTCAATGTACTAGCTTGAGATGTTCATAGTTTGTTTCGGCTGGTTTTGATATAACCGGGCAACTAGTAACTACAGTCTTTGACTAAACTAAACCGAACCAGCTGAATCGGCGAGAACTGGCCAAAACAGTTCACTTTTGACCGTTTTGAATGTTATTTTTACATAATCGAACCATTTACAATGATTTCAAGATCTTTGAAAGTGCAACGAAGTTGTAGGCTTTAGGAAAAAGCAGGGGCGGACCCAAGAACAAACTTGGGTGGGCGGATGCCCCCTTTAAAAAAAATTAGTGTATTTTATAGGCGAAAAACCCGATCGCACCCCTTCAAAGTTTGGTTAGAACTACCGAATTGTATTACTCATAACCCACCTGAACTGGCCGAATTCGCCCGATTTAGACAGTTCAGTCGGTTTCAAATGGTTTTTGAATATCCCTAATAGCAAGACTATGTATGAGTGATTACGTGATTCTCGTGATTCAATACACAAATAAAATAAATGAATATCTCCTTTATAATACTAGATCTTTTTGGTCATCGAGAACTCAAAGTTTTGAAGACAATGAGAATCAGATTCACGATAGCTTAGAACTACCGAATAATGGACCGAACATGACAGTCTCCCACCCAATAAATCACGGCAAAAAAAAAATGAATTTATTTTTATTTAAAAAACAAAAAGGAATTTATATAATTGTTGCAAGGTAACTATGTTTTTTTTTCTTCATATTTTGCCGTTCAAAGAAAAAAACAATGGTTATTGTAAAAGATTAAAACAAATGGTAAACTAATAATATTATGAAAATGAAAAAGCAAATGATATATATATCGTCTATAGTAGGCACGACTGATTGGGTTGTACTTGTGAAGTAAGTATTTGTTGAAGGGTGTAGAACGAAACGTAATTATAGTTAAGGGACAAATTTATAATTTTAACAAGTGTATGTGTATTGGAAGCCGTTCGTGGTGGTTGACGTGGAACACATATATTCCACATTTGACCCTGCTACACTGTTTGTCCTAGTATTATATGCTTTCGATTCCCGCAATGACTGAATCCTATCACAAAGTTGCGACAAATCCTAGTACAAGTTACGACAAAAATCATAAGCGTTTGTCGTTTAATTAGTGGGATTATACGCGTTACACAATGAATTTTTGGTTAGTATCAGTTTAGTTTATTACAATATCAACGTAATACGGCACTCGTGTTAACAAAGTTTGTAGTTGATATCTGTCCTTTTAAAGTGGTCGATTGTTCTAGTCCGATAAATAAAATTAGAAGTACGTTTAGAATATGTATAAGTTAGTGAATCTAATAAAAATTGCAACAAATGTTTTAGAAAAGAGTTAACTGCCATTTACTCGTTTGTTCACTATTGTCATTTCAGACCAAATTTCAAAATTACACCGTTTCCTTCCTGACATTTTGGAAACGTGTCATTTCAGTTAAAAAAAATAATCACAGTTAAAAAATTTAGTTAGCTTAGGGGTAAAATTCGCTTGTTTCTAAACAGGTGGCCACGGGTTCGATCCCGGCCAACTGCAATTTTGACTGTGGTTACCCCTAAGCTAACTGAATTTTTTAACTGGTTATTTTTTTGGGCTGAAATGACACGTTTCCAAAATGTCAGGGAGGAAAATTGTGCAATTTTAAATTTGATGGCAAAAGTGAATAAACCACATGGACGTAAATGATAATTAACTCTTTAGAAAATATGACCTTTTAAACATTTTTCTGTTATCTTTATTATTATTAAAGTATTATATCTTTTAAATGAAGTTAATACACTTGCAACACTCCATAATCATGACCTGAAATTCTGGACCAACAAACTAAAACTTGAATCACAAAAATGATACACATAACAAATCATACAATATTTATCTTCCTAACCTATCTAATAATAATACAATGAAAATCTCATAAACTATTTCCTATTATTTATAGCAGCACGTTAACGATAATAAAAAAAATTATATAATTAAATTATTCGTTTACATACTTTAGACATCTATTACTTTTTTATAAACAATAGCTAAATTGTTTGATTAACATTGTTTGTTTCTGAGTTTAACACCCACATACATGCAGGTGAAAATGTTTCGTGGTCGCATGACAGTTACAAACACCCAACTTCAAACCAAACTTAACAAACTCACCTCCTATGCTTGTCACTCCCTTTCACACAAACTACCACATTTTCGATTAACTTCCCCTATAAAGTTGATCAAACACACCCATTCGATCCAACGACAATCCGAACCACCCTCGATGAACCTCCTTCGCCACGCCAAGGTCGTCCGCTTAATAAGCCACCACGGAAAATTCCTCCACGCCAACAGCGACCAAGTATCCGTTTCCCAAGACCGCAATGAAAGCAGCATGAACAACCGTTGGACCATCGAATTCGTCGATGACACACCCGATAATGTCACCATCATTCGCCTCAAATCATGCTACGATAAATACTTAACCGCCTCGGACCATCCTTTTCTTTTTGGGTTAACGGGAAAGAAGGTACTCCAGTCCACGCCAGCCCGTCTAGACTCGTCTGTCGAGTGGGAGCCGATCGGGGAAGGGAAGCAAATGAAGCTCAAGACGAGATACGGGCATTACTTGCGGGGTAACGGTGGACTTCCACCGTGGAAGAATTCAGTTACACATGACATACCGCACCGGACCGTTACCCAAGATTGGATTATCTGGCAAATCGATATCGTGGATACCGTCGACCAATCGATGCAGTTGGTTCCGTATTCGGATTCGTTTACTTCTGAACCGACCTCACCAGCATCGAGTTGGTCAAAGTCCCCGACTTTCTCCAATCACGAGGTATAAAGAAAGATTACGGCTTGTGCTAAACATACCCCGCTAGGGTGGGGTATGTTTAGCCACCGAAAGGTGACATATATATTCTAATCATATAATATTTCAGGGTTTAATGTGGTTATTTTTGCAGTCGATTGATTCGCCGCTTAAGAGAGAAGAAGGGCGAGCAATACATTACCGTGTGATCTCGGACATGTTTGGAGAAAGCGATGAAAACGGACAAGGATTTTGCATTAGCTTTAAAGGAAACGAAGTAAACGAGTTGACTCGTATGTTGGAGGAAGAAACGAGACTACACAATATAACGGTGTGTTCTCAAAGTCCGTTAGATGGAAAGCTCTACCCGCTTCGATTACAGCTTCCTCCTAATAACGTCACCATGAAAGTCGTGGTGGTTCAAAACTCTAGCGAAGGCGAGAAACAATATCGGTTCAAGGTTCGAAGCTCCTCCAAATCGTCTTTTGGGGGATACTTTTGAGTTATGACAATAAACCCGCCAAATTTATCGTACAAGATACGGTAAATTTGATGGGTTTGTTATACTTTGTCTTACTATAGAGTCATCAGGAATAATCTGATTATAGAGTTATAAGGAATAATCTTATTAACCGACAACTTCATAAACCTCGACGAACATTTCGAGTTGCAAGTTGTTAATACACCTCTCGATTGTGTCATGATGTATGAGGACGGTTTAAATGAGTTTGTAACATGCTAATATATGTTTCTAATTTAATAGTGCATTGAATTACTTAATCTCACCCTTATTTTACATAAACATTCTCATAGGCCCTCAACATAGGGAGAACAACAAAGTTCATTACAACCTTAAAACGACATTTCATCCGGAAATATAAGCAGACATCTAAACAACCTAAGATCTTCTGTTTGTTTGATTGTGTGTTTTCTTATCCAAGGATGAGAATTGAGGATGCTTTACCGGTCCTACTAATACTCGACTTCTTGAGGCAGTCTTGCGCGTCCTGCATACACATACTGCATTTCCTCGGTCCATGTCTGCAAAACCCGTCAAAATTATCACTAAAAACGCAAAAACCGATTATATAATTTATTTAAGTTATAATGAAGTGTGATTAAAATTTACTTGATGACGGAATGCAATCCTCAATTTTGGTACATTTGTTTTCTGTATATCATTTCCTTCGGGTCCTCGCTTGTAGTACTTGCTTCCAAGCCAATGTGCCTGCAATGTCACTTTAGATGTCATCCCACGTATGAATATAAAAACGTACTTGAAAATCGAGATTTTACAACGAACAACGTTGCCCAGTCTCTACATGTTGCTTCAGTAAATTAACGGAGGGCGTAAATGTTGTAAATCTTAATTTTACCTTGGCTGCGTGTGAGAATCCAGACTGGTAAACGGAGTTTCTTGCTATCTCACAAAGGTCACAAGAACTTAGCTTCCAAACCTAAGGAGAACAATCGTGTAAGATAAAGGAACAAGAACACAAAATTGATTGCCTGGTGTGGTATCTCTAACGGGTCAAAAAGGTAGAATATAAAATTGGATTATAAAGAAATTTATCAAATGAGTCGAAAGCTCCTAAAGTGCAGTATTTAGGATAAAACATCCAAAAAACATTTTATTAAAAAACTTAGGTTACTATTAGGCACATCCGAAACACAAATTAGGTACAAAAAACCGAAAGTGTTTCTTACCTTGGCTGCAACACCGTATTCCTCCACCAAAGGTTCTTTTGTTAGATGAATTTGCAACGGGTCATCAGTTGAGAGCGAAACATTCATGCCACGCTGGAAAAACATGGGAAACGGGTTGCGATGGTAGTCCAGGAAAAGCGAATTATTGCTCAGTGGAGACATAGCCAACCCGATCTGAAACATAACGTTAATTAATAATTCGTAAATTCTTTTGCAAAAGGTGAGTTTAGTGAGTTAATGGCTAACCTGAGCAAGGTAGTACAAATACTGTAATACAGGAGATTTTCGTAAATTAATCCCATGTGAAATATTGTGGCATAAGAGAAATCCAGCTGCTAAATGGTCAATATCACCCGCCTGCAAATATTTTACATTAATTAAAATCAAGCACCATAAAGAAACAAAAAACTAAAATTGAGAAATGAAAGTAACGTTAATAAGTAATAACCTCTCCACAATGAGGCCGCAATCTAATTGTTGGCAGTCCTTTAGATTCACGAAGCTGAAGAAACAAAAATGAATTACGTATGCATTTATTTAAAAAAACTAAAACTATCTAACATATTTAGAGAAAAAAAATACAAACCTTATTAAGGGTATAGAGGTTCGCATAGCAGTAATATGCATAATAAGAGTATGCAGGATTGAAATCATTTGTCCATTCAGCTGGCGTTGGCATATGCTTAGTGGGCCGTCTTTCGGGCTTGCTTTCATCATCCACAAGGTCAAGCCCAACAACCTGTTAAAAATTTGTTACGTTAAGAGTTAATCAAAGAATATTAGTAACAAAACAGTATACTTTACCTGCATTAGGAAAATGTGGAGTTGAGGATGAGATTTCGGATCAACTGTGACTTCAAAAAGAGGAATAAACACATTGTCCAAAATATTCTGAAAGGATGTCACTGTTCCCATACTCTTGTAAATGTTATATAACCGCGGAAGCTGAAAAATGGACCTCCATAAATATATCAACATATATAGATACACTAAGAATTTAAATAGATATATAGATTGATACATACTTGAATTAGCCAAACGGCATTTTCACTATAAATTGAATTGTTGATGAACCAACTCGCCAACTGATCCCATTCGCTTTGCTTCCTTCCGTATATCGACACCCTATACTCCGCCACCTGGTATTTACTTGCATCAAGATCGGATAAAACTTGCTTCGTTAATTCTCCCAAGAAACGACCTGAAATCACAAGAGCTTATAATCATATGTATATGTTTATAACGTGCATTTATAAAATTGAAGTGTTTAGTTTAAACAGCAGACTGACCTTGAATCAAATTGTCTTGCTTTAAGAAGATCTCTCTGAGTCGACTCTGTCCACAAGGGTTGTACTTGAGATTAAACTTGTCGAAACGGTGAAATGTACTCTTGTCGGCATGCACATCCAATAAGTCAACATTAAGGTCATACCTGAAGTCCATTTTTAGTCATAAGAGACACTTTATAAGCTAAAAATAGAGTAAAATGCCATTTTTCGTCCATGAGGTTTAGCCAGTTTTGCGACTTTCGTCCAAAGGTTTGTTTTTCCGCATCTGGATCCAAAAGGTTCGAAATCTTGCCATTTTCATACGGCTTGTTAGCTACATCCATTTTTCTCCAATAAGTTAGGGGTATTTTCGCCTTTTTTGTTAACTTAAAGGGCAATTCGGTCTTTTTCAGCGTTATTCCGTATTCGGTCTTTTTACATGAAGTGAAAAGGTCTGAATTGCCCTTTAAGTTAACAAAAAAGACGAAAACACCCCTGACTTAACGGAAAAAATGAACGGAGTTAACGAGCCAGATGAAAATGACATTATTTCAAACCTTTTGAATCCAAATGCGGTAAAACAAACCTTTGGATGAAAGTCGCAAAACTGGCCAAACCTCATGGACCAAAATGGCATTTTACTCCTAAAAATATAATAAAGATAGAAACTTTCCACCAACCCAGTTAAGTCTAAACTCTCGAAAACTTCTTTCAATGTAAGATATTGTCCATCACGAAATATGACCACCTCATCCGGTTCTTTTCGTAATTTAGATTTAATGAAACGGAGAAGGTGTTTTTGGTTCATGCAAGCGGAATGATGAACATGAGTGTCAACTTTTCTGATATTGTAAAAGTCACGATGGGGTGCACCTTTTTGTGCTAGAAACTCGCTATCTGCATTCACCAACAGATGAAGACGGAATTTCTGCAAGGTGTTTAGTATAAGAACAGTAGAACACAATTATAAAGTCAAATGAATCAATAACGTGAACACGTTTTCTAAAGGAAATCAGAAAACTCCACCTCCTCGAGAAATCTTAGCCGGTGAAAACACGCAGAACGAACATTTCCAACAGAGATTATTTTGAGAACGTGATGCATGTCGGTAAAAAATGTCGTTGCACTTGCAACAGGGAAAAGTTCAACAGAATCTGAAAATATAAATAATTAAACCCGCTAGTTAACAAAGTTAAGCAATGCGGGATTAACGTAAATCGGTAAATGATCGTGTTTTTATGTTAACCTTACCGTTCTCACTTGCATAAACACGAACAACTCCATCTACCATTCTGAAGTGATGCTGGTTGCAATATAGAATAAATAAATTAAAAAAATAAAATAAAGTATAATCACTGAAATATTTATTAGAAGAGGTAAAGCCAACTTACTTTAGTTGATTCAACCGGTACGAACTGAAACGGGTCACTTTTAACGTTATCTGCTTCATGTGATTGTGTCCATGGAAGAACTTTTTCTCTGAACACGTATTTTTCCCGTAAGTCTAAGCATTCGCGTATCATTTTCCTAACTTCTTCCTCTTCATGATTCAACGACTCTGGATTTAAAAATATAAAGATTTCAATACTGAACGGGCTTACGGTAATTGAGAAGCAAGCAAGTTAGAATACTGAAATAGGATGTTGTGAATACCTTTCATCAAAGTTGGTTGCGGGAAAACTATGTTGGGATCTTTACCAGGAATGTTTTCCGAAGTAAGTTCGGTTTTCTCGATGCCGTTATCTTCAGTTGATTCTTTCGTATGTATATTAGATTGGTTACCGTTTGCATGCTCGGCTTGTGCAAGAACCAAAGACACATTCTGAATGCTCGAGTATATATCCTGCAAAACGAAACCAGCAAATGCAAGATAAATGTACAGAAAACCAAGAAAATTTATTATGTCAAAAAGGATAAATTTACGTGTGCAGAAGAGCTTATGATCTCGCCCTCGTCAAAGTACTGAATGTCCTCCCCAACAGCAGTTTCGGTCCCATCATCATCCGAATTTTCAGCTCCATCGTACGCATAGCTAGCTGGTGATCGTGGTGTATGGATTCTACCTAAAGAACCAACTCTACTCCTGGAACCGGATTGATGATCATGGTGATGTTCACCTGAACAACAAACACAAAAAGTTACTTTAATATTTATAATCACATACCAAATTTTCAGCACAATAACAGAAAGATAGTAACCCTAACTAATTACCAATAACAGAAAGAAAGAAAAAAAAAACATACAAAATTGAAAAAATATATACAATCACTATAATCAGAACAGGGTTTCCGATATTATTCGACAAAACCGATCACACATCAACCTTAAGGGAAAAAAAAGAGGGCTTTTTCAATCCAATCCACAATCAACACTAGCTTAACTCCATCCTAAAACCTAAGGGCTTACACCTTACTTTTGAGCCTATATCTAAATCAAAGTTTATCTCTTCTAACAAACAACAGACAAAACAGAGCAACATACTATGACCACAAAATTACAAATTAATCACCTGCTAATTGTATTAAAAAAAACCCTAACTAATTACCAATACCCAAATAAAAAAAATTTATTATAAAGTATAAACACAAACACATACCTTGTCTTTGATTCATCCGCAAAGGTGGTAAATTATCCGACACAAGTTTCTCCAAGGAGCCAAACGACACCGGTTTACCCACCCAGTCATTATTCAACCCGACATTCGGCAACGAAGACGACATACCAAACGCATGATTATTATTATTACTATTATTGCTCATCAAATAATCACCACCACTACCAGCAGCACTGTCGTCTCCGAGCTCATCAACAAAATTTGTATCATCAATATCATCGATATCTTCAAAAGCCGAAAGCTCTTCGTGATCAGAGTAGGGGCGTCGGCGGAGCTTGATGAGGCGGTCGATGACCTGATCAACGCTGCGTTTGTGTATGTAGAAAGCTGAGATCGCCATTACTGATGCTCCGAATAAGGTTGCTAGTGCGAAGTGGATTGGGGTTAAGGGTGAGTCCATTTTTTTGGGTGTTGATGGAAGTGAAGGTGGGTTTTGATTGAGGGTTTTGGTGGTGAAAGGTTTGGTTTGAGAGATGGTAAAGAAGAAGAAGAAGAAGAAGAAGAAAGTAGTATATTTATACTGTAATGTTTTGTGAAGAAATAGTGGCTTTTGAGTAAGGTTTTTCTTAGGAGATATGGGCTTCTTTTTTGGCCCATATACAAAGAGAACATCACTAATTTTTGTAAGATTGTGAGGAGCATAAAACCGGGTTTTTTTTGTTTTTCAAAACTGGTTCTGGGTTAATAATAACATACTTTAACTGGGTTGGAACAGACCGGTTTGAACCAGTTTTTAAAACATTGGGTATAACTGGGTTGGAACCGATTTCCATTCATAGGATATGAAGCTGATGAATAACTGGTGGTAGGGTTGGGTATGAAACCGGTTCCTCCGTATTAGTTTCTAGTAATATCTGGCTCCATATATAGTTAGTGCTGAGAGTTATAAAGCGTTTTAAAATAAAAAATTATTGTGTTTGTTTTAAACTAGTTTTTGCCCCGCCTGCGTTGTGGGGGCACTAAGCCAAATATCTCACTCTCATAACATGTAAGTATGTGTTTCGGTTACTTGTACATACACAATCATAACTCAACCAACTAAAACAAAACACTACCATGTTTTTGCTAAAAAAAAAACTAAAACGATTATATATATAGTCGTGACTGATTTATTTTCTACAAAGAGGTCATGACTAGAACGATTATATATGCTAATTGTTTTTTTATTAACTTTATTATAATATGGTCATGACTGATTTATTTTCTACAAATAGGTCAAAATGTATAATTGCTTTGAGCAGAATGAATCGAATTGTTAACCACAGTTTCCCATAAGTAGTCAAATGTATAATCACTTTTCGTTGGATGACTTGGAAACGTTGAATGTCTTGTAAAGATCTGCTTGGACTCGCCGCGAAAAGCTGTTTAACCCAAGAATGTAAGCATCACTATGCTTCCTTTGTGTTATTAAAACTTTAGGGGAATGTATTTAAATAACTTGTGATTTGTGTGTGGCATTTGCAGCTGGGAGGCTGAACTTGTTATATGATCTCAATTCGCCACCAGAAATGATGGTGGTAAACACGGGTTTGTTCCTGCAGTTCACACCATTGACACTGGATCAGGCCAAAAGATTGAATCTTGCAGCAGATAAAGAGGTTGCTGAGGTTAATCAAGACTCCAAGAAGGGGTTGACTATTTGAATGAAACACCAAATAGTCGAAACAGAAACGAAGAGAGCACAAGCATGGGACATAAAAGCCTGATGTGCAATAAGGGAGATGAAGCACAGAGATCCGTTGATGGATGGGATTAAACTTTTGAATGAGCATAATATGAAAATGAACAATTCAAAGGGTGAAGCGCCTGCAACAGTGGCGGACCCAGGAATTTTTCCATGGGGGTGCGGAACATTTTTAGAAATTTTAGGCCCCTAGGTATATAAGTAAAAAAATCGGTTCGTATCGGGTCGGGTCGGGTCGGGTCATGTAAAACAAACGAACATAAAACTAAATTTATATAATAATAAAAAACATGTCAAACCTTGTTACAAACATAATTAAAACGTTGACGCCCTGCGAGTTTTCATTTTTTGAAATCTATTCAAAACATAATCTAAAGCTAATTTTTTAAGCAATTCTTTCTCTATTTAATTTTCAACTATTCATTGCCTTAGAAATCATAACGTAAGTTGTAATCACCCTAAAAATATATAAGCAACATAATCACCCTAAAAATCATCTAAACAACCATAAAGAACGTCAAAACACACAAAATTTCAAACCTATTTAACAACTTTATTACCTTTTTTTCTCCTATAATATCAATCAAAATCATCAAAATAACAAAGAAACTTACCCGTTTCCAAAAGGAAGAAAACAATGGCGTGTGACTCGGTTTCATTCACATCAGGCCCTGCAACGCCAAATGACAGTTATAAGCAGACATGTGGTCAGAATTCCAAAAGGAAGAAAACAATGGCGTGTGACTCGGTTTCATTCACATCAGGCGCTTCTGGTCTTCTCCAAGAAGGATCAACTGAGGAGACCAAAACGTTCGATAAGTTACACGACCTGAGCAAATCAAGCTGTGATGATAAGCATGCTCTAAGAAACTCTAAAGCTTGTTTCCTATAAAAGGCATCCATCCATGCTACTATTCTTGTTCATAACAGCTGCTATAGCAAGATCGTTCCAAAGGTACTAGAAACGGAGTTTCAGGCTCAAATGCATAAATTAATTGATGCCCACGCTCTGGGTTTTCCTGAAACCTTCTGTTACGACCGCCTAACTTGCCAAGTAATTGTAATGATTTACCAACACCCACCCACCCCCCCCCCCCCCCCCCCGGTATGGTGCAGCAGGACCGTCTCCGAAAATAAAAATAAAAAATGGCCATGTTCGAGATAAAAAAATTGGGCCATATTCGCAAATTTTTCATATAATATAAACTCATCAATCATTCAATCAAATATATAAATACTAAAAACCCATAATACTACGATAATTGTTATGAAATAGATATAACAAATTAACAAAAATAATTTAGCAAAAATTATCAAATTATCGAACCTACTTGCTAAGCGAACAGTGTGGTTCTTCTAGCGTTTTTTGAAGCAAAGCTCTCGATCAACTCCTTATAATCCATAGTATCTAATATTTCACTTTCAATAGAAATTGTCGCCAACCCGTTTAGCCTTTCTTCTGATATTGTAGAACGTAAATAGGTCTTCAACAACTTCAACTTTGAGAAACTTTTTTCTGCCGATGCCACAGTTACCGGAATTGTCAACAATACTTTATATGCATTTATAGCATTAAGATAGGTAGTACCGCATTGGAATATATTAGACCTGGCAAAACAAGCCCATCCATTCTATTTTGGGTTGATATGGGTATTTTAAATTCTAAGATGGGCCAAACAAAATTAGTCACTAGGTTAGGATGGGTTATGAAGTGATAGATAACAAAAAGAGTAGGTCATGATGGGTATGATGTTACGCCCTTTTTACGAAAAGACCGAAATACATAGAAAACATTTAGTTTGCAACTAGAAGCATTGTATTACCAAAATACCCTTGTAGCTAGTTCGAGATCAACACTTTCCCTAGTCTAGTTATGGGTGTTAATCCGAACTACCCTGTCAAAATGCAAGTTTAAAATACCTAGTTACAACCGACTAAGTTTCTAATCCATCATTTACATAACAAAAGACAACTTTTTAAGAAGTAAAAGTTTAACAAAAACATTGTTTCAAAAGGGCGACACTACTACGGAAGCGCATAGACCATGGTGTGCATGTTGGTGTTCGTCTCCAAGTTCGCCACGCCACCTAAATCACGGATTTTCCTACATCGCAAATCAAGTTTAACTAGTCAGTTTATTACAATGTAATAATAAATAACAACTAACATCCATTCGTGTCATCACATAACCATGTCATAATTTCACTTTCATCGACCCGTTGAACGGGTCATTATCTACCATCTCCAAACGAGACAATGCATAACCTTCAATAATCCGTTAATCTCGGATTAACATAAGCGCAACATAAACATCATTCCAAATCCGTTCATGACAGATTTAACTATGGCATTACATTCCTTCATAACCTTCCAATATACGACTAGTTCAACCCCAACCGACCACAACATAAACTTTTCATCATTTTCGTCTCTTACGACCCGTTCATGACGGGTTAAGCTATCAACTACACATCATTACGGATAATCATAATTACGGATCTAATATAACAATAACAATTAGAAAGTAAAGCTTGTATGCATAAAACAACATACCTCGATCCTGTGAGCTGTCCGACCTCCTAGCACTTGAACCTTCTTCTTTTACACCTACATCAACATGTTCATTCATTTAGCCCGACTACATAACATTTCATTCTTTTACACACTTTTATCATACAACATCTTGTTATTTGTTCTTTTGGGCATTTTATCAAACACTTGGCGGGTTTCACCTTTATAGGGTATTTAATTACAAGTATCTTCACACACTAATCTACAAGTTCATAACAATCAAGCAAGTTAATGAGATTCTCTCATCCTATATCATTCATCTATGTTCCATCCCTCTAAACAAGTTAAATCACCATAACCCGGACATCAATCGAGTTCTAGTTCATAATCTTAACTTCTATTGGTATATATCACAACATTAATCATAGTTGGGTAAAAACCCATTTCCTAAAGTTCATGATTTCAAGAAATTCAACTTACCACTTTGTTATTCACACCTTGATGACCAAGGATTTGCGTTCCTACAATCGTTCGGCTTGAAATCACCTTCAATTTGATGGAATTAGTGAACTAGGGTTTGGGGTGTTCTTTTCTTTTCTCCTGGACAAGATCACGCACACACTAGAAGTGTCTAGTGTGTGTGTTATCTCATTTAACTAGTCTTTCTTTTAATTTTTCATGTTTAGTCCCTCGGTTCCTAACGTTTATTTATTTTAGCCCAAACCTTCCTTTCATGAACTATTTTAGAGAAAATAATTAGATTACATATTTTTGGGGTGTTACAAGTCTACCCCTCTTAGAAAAAGTTTCGTCCCCGAAACTTGAACACATATAAAAATCAACATTTACATACCGAATAAAGAAGGGTAATGCTTTCGCATTTCATCTTCCGACTCCCATGTAAGCTCCGACCCCTTCCGGTGTTGCCATTGTACTAGAACTTGTCTAATGGCCTTATTGCGAAGATTCTTTACTTTAAAATCTTTAATGGCTATCGGTCTTTCAACATAATTTAAGCTCTCATCTACTTCAATATCATCAAGAGGTACGATCGCCGATTCATCCGCAAGGCACTTTCTTAGTTGTGATACATGGAAAGTGCTATGGATCCCATCTAATGAAGACGGTAATTCTAGACGATACGCCACTTTCCCTACTCGAGCCAAGGTTTTAAATGGCCCAATATAACGAGGCCCCAATTTTCCCCGTTTACGAAAACGGATTATACCTTTCCATGGGGATACTTTTAATAAAACATAGTCTCCTACTTGAAATTCGATAGGACGCTTTCTCTTATCCGCATATGCCTTTTGCCTATCCTGAGCCGCCTTTAATCGAGCTCTAATTAGATCAATCTTTTCGTTGGTCATTGCTATCAATTCGTTAGGCGCGAGCTCCCTTTGTCCCACCTCCCCCCAACATACGGGCGTCCTACACTTTCTTCCATATAACAGTTCATAAGGTGCCATTTTGAGACCACTATGATAACTATTATTGTAAGAAAATTCCACTAGTGGTAAATGGTCATCCCAACTTCCCCCGAAATCTAGCGCGCATGCTCTTAACATATCAATAAGCGTCTGAATCGTTCTTTCTGATTGACCGTCAGTCTGCGGGTGGTAGGCGGTACTTATGTGCAGTTTCGTGCCCATACTTTCATGGAACCTCAACCAATAACGAGAGGTAAATCTCGTATCCCGATCTGAAACTATTGACACAGGCACCCCGTGTCGGGATATTATTTCATTCACATACACTTCCGCCATCTTTTCTGAGGAGTAGGCCTCTCGAATTGGTAAAAAGTGTGCACTCTTCGTGAGTCGGTCCACAACTACCCATATCGTATCATGCCCCTTTTTCGTTCTAGGTAGCTTAGTCACCAAATCCATTGTTATCTCCTCCCACTTCCATACTGGAATTTCCAAAGGTTGTAACTCTCCATAAGGTTTCTGATGTTCCGCTTTCACTTGAGAACACGTCAGACACTTCGCGACGTACTTAGCAATATCGCGTTTCATACCGGGCCACCAATAGTTTGTTTTCAAATCATAGTACATTTTTGTAGCCCCAGGGTGAACGGAGTACCTTGACTTATGAGCTTCTTCAAGTAGCACTGTCTTGACCTCACAAAACCTTGGTATCCAGATCCGCCCAAACCTTGTTTTAAGCCCGTTTGAGTTTTCTTCAAACTTTTCTGCTATTCCTTTCGTTCTTTCTTTCTTTGGATCCCCTTTCTCTAGTGCTTTTATTTGAGTATCTCGTATCGTCTCAAGGAGGTGAGGTGTAACTGTCATCTTCATAGATTTGACATGAATCGGTTGTGGATATTCTTTTCGACTCAACGCATCTGCTACGACGTTTGCTTTTCCCGGGTGATATAAAATATCACAGTCATAGTCTTTAATCAGTTCCAACCACCTTCGTTGCCTCATATTCAAATCTTTCTGTTTGAAGAAATATTTAAGGCTCTTATGATCCGAGTAGATCGTACATTTTACCCCATACAGGTAGTGCCTCCAAATTTTTAAGGCAAAAACTACCGCTGCCAATTCTAGGTCATGGGTCGGGTAGTTCACTTCATGTGGTCTGAGTTGTCTTAAGGCAAAATACCCTTGTAGCTAGTTCGAGATCAACACCTTCCCTAGTCTAGTTATGGGTGTTTATCCGAACTACCCTGTCAAAATGCAAGTTTAAAATACCTAGTTACAACCGACTAAGTTTCTAATCCATCATTTACATAACAAAAGACAACTTTTTAAGAAGTAAAAGTTTAACAAAAACATTGTTTCAAAAGGGCGACACTACTACGGAAGCGCATAGACCATGGTGTGCATGTTGGTGTTCGTCTCCAAGTTCGCCACGCCACCTAAATCACGGATTTTCCTACATCGCAAATCAAGTTTAACTAGTCAGTTTATTACAATGTAATAATAAATAACAACTAACATCCATTCGTGTCATCACATAACCATGTCATAATTTCACTTTCATCGACCCGTTGAACGGGTCATTATCTACCATCTCCAAACGAGACAATGCATAACCTTCAATAATCCGTTAATCTCGGATTAACATAAGCGCAACATAAACATCATTCCAAATCCGTTCATGACAGATTTAACTATGGCATTACATTCCTTCATAACCTTCCAATATACGACTAGTTCAACCCCAACCGACCATAACATAAACTTTTCATCATTTTCGTCTCTTACGACCCGTTCATGACGGGTTAAGCTATCAACTACACATCATTACGGATAATCATAATTACGGATCTAATATAACAATAACAATTAGAAAGTAAAGCTTGTATGCCTAAAACAACATACCTCGATCCTGTGAGCTGTCCGACCTCCTAGCACTTGAACCTTCTTCTTTTACACATACATCAACATGTTCATTCATTTAGCCCGACTACATAACATTTCATTCTTTTACACACTTTTATCATACAACATCTTGTTATTTGTTCTTTTGGGCATTTTATCAAACACTTGGCGGGTTTCACCTTTATAGGGTATTTAATTACAAGTATCTTCACACACTAATCTACAAGTTCATAACAATCAAGCAAGTTAATGAGATTCTCTCATCCTATATCATTCATCTATGTTCCATCCCTCTAAACAAGTTAAATCACCATAACCCGGACATCAATCGAGTTCTAGTTCATAATCTTAACTTCTATTGGTATATATCACAACATTAATCATAGTTGGGTAAAAACCCATTTCCTAAAGTTCATGATTTCAAGAAATTCAACTTACCACTTTGTTATTCACACCTTGATGACCAAGGATTTGCGTTCCTACAATCGTTCGGCTTGAAATCACCTTCAATTTGATGGAATTAGTGAACTAGGGTTTGGGGTGTTCTTTTCTTTTCTCCTGGACAAGATCACGCACACACTAGAAGTGTCTAGTGTGTGTGTTATCTCATTTAACTAGTCTTTCTTTTAATTTTTCATGTTTAGTCCCTCGGTTCCTAACGTTTATTTATTTTAGCCCAAACCTTCCTTTCATGAACTATTTTAGAGAAAATAATTAGATTACATATTTTTGGGGTGTTACAAGTCTACCCCTCTTAGAAAAAGTTTCGTCCCCGAAACTTGAACACATATAAAAATCAACATTTACATACCGAATAAAGAAGGGTAATGCTTTCGCATTTCATCTTCCGACTCCCATGTAAGCTCCGACCCCTTCCGGTGTTGCCATTGTACTAGAACTTGTCTAATGGCCTTATTGCGAAGATTCTTTACTTTAAAATCTTTAATGGCTATCGGTCTTTCAACATAATTTAAGCTCTCATCTACTTCAATATCATCAAGAGGTACGATCGCCGATTCATCCGCAAGGCACTTTCTTAGTTGTGATACATGGAAAGTGCTATGGATCCCATCTAATGAAGACGGTAATTCTAGACGATACGCCACTTTCCCTACTCGAGCCAAGGTTTTAAATGGCCCAATATAACGAGGCCCCAATTTTCCCCGTTTACGAAAACGGATTATACCTTTCCATGGGGATACTTTTAATAAAACATAGTCTCCTACTTGAAATTCGATAGGACGCTTTCTCTTATCCGCATATGCCTTTTGCCTATCCTGAGCCGCCTTTAATCGAGCTCTAATTAGATCAATCTTTTCGTTGGTCATTGCTATCAATTCGTTAGGCGCGAGCTCCCTTTGTCCCACCTCCCCCCAACATACGGGCGTCCTACACTTTCTTCCATATAACAGTTCATAAGGTGCCATTTTGAGACCACTATGATAACTATTATTGTAAGAAAATTCCACTAGTGGTAAATGGTCATCCCAACTTCCCCCGAAATCTAGCGCGCATGCTCTTAACATATCAATAAGCGTCTGAATCGTTCTTTCTGATTGACCGTCAGTCTGCGGGTGGTAGGCGGTACTTATGTGCAGTTTCGTGCCCATACTTTCATGGAACCTCAACCAATAACGAGAGGTAAATCTCGTATCCCGATCTGAAACTATTGACACAGGCACCCCGTGTCGGGATATTATTTCATTCACATACACTTCCGCCATCTTTTCTGAGGAGTAGGCCTCTCGAATTGGTAAAAAGTGTGCACTCTTCGTGAGTCGGTCCACAACTACCCATATCGTATCATGCCCCTTTTTCGTTCTAGGTAGCTTAGTCACCAAATCCATTGTTATCTCCTCCCACTTCCATACTGGAATTTCCAAAGGTTGTAACTCTCCATAAGGTTTCTGATGTTCCGCTTTCACTTGAGAACACGTCAGACACTTCGCGACGTACTTAGCAATATCGCGTTTCATACCGGGCCACCAATAGTTTGTTTTCAAATCATAGTACATTTTTGTAGCCCCAGGGTGAACGGAGTACCTTGACTTATGAGCTTCTTCAAGTAGCACTGTCTTGACCTCACAAAACCTTGGTATCCAGATCCGCCCAAACCTTGTTTTAAGCCCGTTTGAGTTTTCTTCAAACTTTTCTGCTATTCCTTTCGTTCTTTCTTTCTTTGGATCCCCTTTCTCTAGTGCTTTTATTTGAGTATCTCGTATCGTCTCAAGGAGGTGAGGTGTAACTGTCATCTTCATAGATTTGACATGAATCGGTTGTGGATATTCTTTTCGACTCAACGCATCTGCTACGACGTTTGCTTTTCCCGGGTGATATAAAATATCACAGTCATAGTCTTTAATCAGTTCCAACCACCTTCGTTGCCTCATATTCAAATCTTTCTGTTTGAAGAAATATTTAAGGCTCTTATGATCCGAGTAGATCGTACATTTTACCCCATACAGGTAGTGCCTCCAAATTTTTAAGGCAAAAACTACCGCTGCCAATTCTAGGTCATGGGTCGGGTAGTTCACTTCATGTGGTCTGAGTTGTCTTAAGGCAAAATACCCTTGTAGCTAGTTCGAGATCAACACCTTCCCTAGTCTAGTTATGGGTGTTTATCCGAACTACCCTGTCAAAATGCAAGTTTAAAATACCTAGTTACAACCGACTAAGTTTCTAATCCATCATTTACATAACAAAAGACAACTTTTTAAGAAGTAAAAGTTTAACAAAAACATTGTTTCAAAAGGGCGACACTACTACGGAAGCGCATAGACCATGGTGTGCATGTTGGTGTTCGTCTCCAAGTTCGCCACGCCACCTAAATCACGGATTTTCCTACATCGCAAATCAAGTTTAACTAGTCAGTTTATTACAATGTAATAATAAATAACAACTAACATCCATTCGTGTCATCACATAACCATGTCATAATTTCACTTTCATCGACCCGTTGAACGGGTCATTATCTACCATCTCCAAACGAGACAATGCATAACCTTCAATAATCCGTTAATCTCGGATTAACATAAGCGCAACATAAACATCATTCCAAATCCGTTCATGACAGATTTAACTATGGCATTACATTCCTTCATAACCTTCCAATATACGACTAGTTCAACCCCAACCGACCATAACATAAACTTTTCATCATTTTCGTCTCTTACGACCCGTTCATGACGGGTTAAGCTATCAACTACACATCATTACGGATAATCATAATTACGGATCTAATATAACAATAACAATTAGAAAGTAAAGCTTGTATGCCTAAAACAACATACCTCGATCCTGTGAGCTGTCCGACCTCCTAGCACTTGAACCTTCTTCTTTTACACATACATCAACATGTTCATTCATTTAGCCCGACTACATAACATTTCATTCTTTTACACACTTTTATCATACAACATCTTGTTATTTGTTCTTTTGGGCATTTTATCAAACACTTGGCGGGTTTCACCTTTATAGGGTATTTAATTACAAGTATCTTCACACACTAATCTACAAGTTCATAACAATCAAGCAAGTTAATGAGATTCTCTCATCCTATATCATTCATCTATGTTCCATCCCTCTAAACAAGTTAAATCACCATAACCCGGACATCAATCGAGTTCTAGTTCATAATCTTAACTTCTATTGGTATATATCACAACATTAATCATAGTTGGGTAAAAACCCATTTCCTAAAGTTCATGATTTCAAGAAATTCAACTTACCACTTTGTTATTCACACCTTGATGACCAAGGATTTGCGTTCCTACAATCGTTCGGCTTGAAATCACCTTCAATTTGATGGAATTAGTGAACTAGGGTTTGGGGTGTTCTTTTCTTTTCTCCTGGACAAGATCACGCACACACTAGAAGTGTCTAGTGTGTGTGTTATCTCATTTAACTAGTCTTTCTTTTAATTTTTCATGTTTAGTCCCTCGGTTCCTAACGTTTATTTATTTTAGCCCAAACCTTCCTTTCATGAACTATTTTAGAGAAAATAATTAGATTACATATTTTTGGGGTGTTACAAGTCTACCCCTCTTAGAAAAAGTTTCGTCCCCGAAACTTGAACACATATAAAAATCAACATTTACATACCGAATAAAGAAGGGTAATGCTTTCGCATTTCATCTTCCGACTCCCATGTAAGCTCCGACCCCTTCCGGTGTTGCCATTGTACTAGAACTTGTCTAATGGCCTTATTGCGAAGATTCTTTACTTTAAAATCTTTAATGGCTATCGGTCTTTCAACATAATTTAAGCTCTCATCTACTTCAATATCATCAAGAGGTACGATCGCCGATTCATCCGCAAGGCACTTTCTTAGTTGTGATACATGGAAAGTGCTATGGATCCCATCTAATGAAGACGGTAATTCTAGACGATACGCCACTTTCCCCACTCGAGCCAAGGTTTTAAATAGCCCAATATAACGAGGCCCCAATTTTCCCCGTTTACGAAAACGGATTATACCTTTCCATGGGGATACTTTTAATAAAACATAGTCTCCTACTTGAAATTCGATAGGACGCTTTCTCTTATCCGCATATGCCTTTTGCCTATCCTGAGCCGCCTTTAATCGAGCTCTAATTAGATCAATCTTTTCGTTGGTCATTGCTATCAATTCGTTAGGCGCGAGCTCCCTTTGTCCCACCTCCCCCCAACATACGGGCGTCCTACACTTTCTTCCATATAACAGTTCATAAGGTGCCATTTTGAGACCACTATGATAACTATTATTGTAAGAAAATTCCACTAGTGGTAAATGGTCATCCCAACTTCCCCCGAAATCTAGCGCGCATGCTCTTAACATATCAATAAGCGTCTGAATCGTTCTTTCTGATTGACCGTCAGTCTGCGGGTGGTAGGCGGTACTTATGTGCAGTTTCGTGCCCATACTTTCATGGAACCTCAACCAATAACGAGAGGTAAATCTCGTATCCCGATCTGAAACTATTGACACAGGCACCCCGTGTCGGGATATTATTTCATTCACATACACTTCCGCCATCTTTTCTGAGGAGTAGGCCTCTCGAATTGGTAAAAAGTGTGCACTCTTCGTGAGTCGGTCCACAACTACCCATATCGTATCATGCCCCTTTTTCGTTCTAGGTAGCTTAGTCACCAAATCCATTGTTATCTCCTCCCACTTCCATACTGGAATTTCCAAAGGTTGTAACTCTCCATAAGGTTTCTGATGTTCCGCTTTCACTTGAGAATTCTAAAAAATAAAAAAAAATCATAAAAATTTGAAAAAATCCAAAAGAAATCCAAAAAACATAAAAAATCAAGAAAATTCTAAAAAATAAAGATTTTTTTAGAACTTTTACAATTTTTTTGATTTTTTCGATTTTTTTGGTTTTTTTAGATTTTTTAAAATTTTTTAGATTTTTTCGATTTTTTTATTTTTTATGATGTTTTTGCTTTTTTAGATTTTTTTGAATTTTTTTGATTTTTAAGGAATTTTTTGATTTTTTGGATTTTTTATAATTTTTTTGATTTTTTGATTTTTTTTAGATTTTTTAAAATTTTTTAGATTTTTTCGATTTTTTTTATTTTTATGATGTTTTTGCTTTTTTAGATTTTTTAAGATTTTTTTTGAATTTTTTTGATTTTTAAGGAATTTTTTGATTTTTTGGATTTTTTAGAATTTTTTTGATTTTTTAGAATTTTTCTGATTTTTTTGATTTTTTATAATTTTTTTTATTTTTTGGATTTTTTAGATTTTTTTTGCATTTTTTAGAATTTTTATGATTTTTTATATTTTAGAATTTTTTTGGATTTTTTTATTTTTTTGATTTTTTAGAATTTTTTAGATTTTTTTAAAATTTTTTGGATTTTTTAAAATTTTTATTATTTTTTATAATTTTTATTTTTTAGAATTTTTATGATTTTTTAGTATTTTTGATTTTTTAATTTCTTTTTTGAATTTTTAGAATTTTTTTGAATTTTTAGAGTTTTTTGGATTTTTTATAATTTTTTAGATTTTTAGAATTTTTTTTTTAGATTTTTTTGATTTTTTAGAAATTTTTAGATTTTTTTGAATTTCTTTTTATTTTCTAGAACCCATCTTAACCCAAACCCATCCTAACCCAATCCCATCTTGACCCATTACCCATCCAACCCTTTTTTTTAAAATACCCATCCTGACCTATACCCATCTTAACCCAAACCCATCTTGACCCATTACCCAAACCCATCCAACTTGCCCACTTTGCCACCACTAGAATATATAGTCTAAAACATCAAAAGGGTTGTCAATGTGTCTCGGTAAAATTGTATTAATCAACTTTAACTCTATATACAGGCCTTTATTTTTGTTTAGACTAGTCACTTGGGCTTGTTAACTGGGCCATTTTTTAAAAACTTTTAAACAGACACTTATTTAAAAATGGTCTACATATTCACACACCCTAGTCCCTATTTACACACCCTCGTATACGCATCGTATAGGTCTGTACGTCGCGTATAACCTTTTTCAATTTCCAAGAGAATCTCTGATTATGTCATATTTTGTCTTATATGCCTCATATAGGCCTATATGGAGCTTATACACGAAAAAGACCATTTTACCCCTAAGTTAGGCCTAGACTGGGGGTAAATTGGTCTTCTTTGTCTCTCTTATATGCCTAGTATAGTATGAGACGTATGTATATAATGCAAATTACCATTTTACCCCTGAGTTATGCCTAGACTGGGAGAAAAACAGGGTTATAATGGTCTTTTGGACCCCACTATACGCCCAGTCTAGCCCTATATACGGCATATATTTTTAATTTTTTTGTTTTCTCTTTTTAATATCCATAACACTAATATTAATTATGAAAAAACTCATATTAATTATAATAACGTACAAAACTCATCAATTTTAAAGATAAAGGACACCGCCTGCAAAATGATATAAAGATAAAGGACAAAATTTGCAATTCACTCTTAATTATAAAAAAATCATATTAATATCAATAACACTAATATTAATTATGAAAAACTCATATTAATTATAATAACACTAATATTAATTATAAAAAAAACTCATATTAATATCAATAACACTAATATTAATTATAAAAAAACTCATATTAATTATAATAACTCTAGTATTAATTATAAAAAAACTCATATTAATTATAATAACTCTAATATTAATTATAAAAAACTCATATTAATTATAAAAAACTCATAGGTGTGGTTTAGGTCTCGTATATGCCTATACAGGTGTTGTATCATATCATGTACTTGTTATTTTTATTTAGGGTTAATGGATTTAAACACCCCCAATTTTTGCCATTTGGCCGCTGGCACTCTCAACTTTGACTTTGACTTACACCACTCTCAACTTAACACTTGGGTTGCTGTGTCACCCCGTCGTTAAATAAACACTAACTGGGTTAATTCTTTTTGCTGACGTGGCCATTTTGTCCAACATGGCATGGTGACATGGCTTGTTTTTATGAGTTTATGTTTAATTTTTTTTATTTTCAGTGTATAAATCACCCAACATCATCTCCTTCCCCAACATTTCACCACCGCCAACATCAGCCATTATCATCTCCTTCCCCCTTTCTCACCACCGCCACAATCAACCTAGCCACCACCTCCTTCTCGGTTACCGACGACGAAACCTCCGACACCCACACACTCCCAACCACCCTTCACTTCCACCTTCACGTTGCAGATCGGAAGAGAGGGAGCCGCCGCACACGGCGGCGGCGCAACGACAGAGAGACAGAGAACGAGATCAGAAAGAGAAGAGAGAGATAGTTCGAAGAGAGAGGGAGACGGCAGAGAACAACGGCATGTTTGCCAGCCGTTCATTTCTCCGGCAAACACCCCCTTCTCCGTTTTTCCGATTATGATGATGATGAAGTTTGCCGACGGCGGTGGAAAGTGCTCTAATTCGGGCGACGGCGGTGGAAAGTGCTCTAACACCTCATAACTCTCCTTTTCTTTTGATTTTTTTTGTCAGAGGTGTCGGTTTCCTTCTCAGCGGCGGCGGCGGTGGAAAGTGCTCTAATTCGGGCGCGTGAATGGTGGTGGAATCTAGAGATGAGGGGTGAGAATGAAGCCGGTGATGATAAGTTGAAGGGTATGAGAAGGAATTTGGGATTGCAGAAAGTGAGAATTGAAAGGGAGCGGAACGGAACGTTGGTGAATCATTAGATTTACGTGTTGATTTTGCAAGCAAGAAATTCATATCAGTGAGGGTGTTGTTGGCAGAGATTATGATGAGATTACATTTTAGGGGTTTTGTTGCTTGATGATAATAAATGAAATGGTTAATGGGTTGGTGAATCCGTGTGGGTATTTACGACGGTGGTGGCAGTTGATAAGGGTGGTGGTTGGTGGAGGCGATGATGGTGATACCGTTAGACAGAGGGGGAAAGGGGATGGGGCTTGGGTTTTATAAAGAAAATTAGTTTTTACACGTCACCATGCCACCTAAGCAAAAATGGTCACGTCAGGAAAAAGAACTAACCCAGTTAATGTTTATTTAATGACGGGGTGACACAGCAACCCAAGTGTTAAGTTGGGAGTGGTGTGAGCCAAAGTCAAAGTTGGTGCCAGCGGCCAAATGGCAATAGTTGGGGGTGTTTAAATCCATTAACCCTTTTATTTATTTAAAATAGAAAACTTTTGTATAAAAGATTGCTAGAACGATTAATATTGTATAAAATATTTGTAAAAAAAACCTTATATACACCCCATATAGGCCTATACGTGGCATATATGGAGCATGGTTCATATATGAGACCTATACGAGGCAAAGAGTTTCTAAATAGGCAGATAGGGTGTGTTGACAGTTTTAGCCTTGAAAAAACTTTTGGTCTTTTAGCAGGCCCTTATTTATACAAACATCCATAATTTTTTTAAATCTCTCTCTCTCTCTCTCTCTCTCTATATATATATATATATAATTTTAAAAATTTTCGGACCCTATATTGATTTGGGTCCTGATTGCAGGCAGCACCCCTATAGACGGCCCTGCGGTGCAGGTGTGCATGTTTGATACAAAATGTACCTTTTTAAGATGTTTACGGGATATCATCAATAGAGAAAGATATAGATAATCTTTGAATGGCAATTAATTCAGCTATAAAAGAATGGAAGAAATTTATCCATAACCAAGGTCTTGATCAAATGTGCAAATATGGTGTCAGTGTGCAAATATTATCACAAAGTCACAAACATGATTCACCTAAGCTAGCTATGTGTGTAATCTATACTATATAATAAAAGAAACCTGTTTTGGGACACTTGTCATTCTCTCATTTAATTGATTAAAATTATTAATAATACTAATAATAATAATATTTAATGTAAATTAATAATATCGAGTTATCTTAGATGATATAATATCGAGTTAAAAAGTTATTTATATTACGTTGCCTTAGATATGATCACATTACATTATAATATTATTATATATTATGTCATCGTATTATAATAAACAAATATAATCTATCTATACTATATAATAAAAGAAACCTATTTTGTTACACTTGTCATTCTCTCATTTAATTGATTAAAATTATTAATAATACTAATAATAATAATATTTAATCTAAATTAATACAAATTTTTATTATTAATAATATTTAATCAAATATAAAATCTAATCTAATACAAATTTTTATTATCAATAATATTTAATCAAATATAATAAGAATTCATACGAATTCCAAAGTTGATATTAACTTTCAAATAATTAAAAAAAAATCCACCTAACATCACAAATGTTTCTGTTAAATTCGATTAATTAATTTGTTCAAGAATCACTATTATCTTTATCATTTAGTACGGTTAACCGATTTATCATCATACAACCTCCCACCTATTCAATCATATGATTTTTCAATCTTATATTAACTAAATAAATAAAGATTAATATTCAATCTTATTCTACTTTAAATAAAAAAAAATCCGTTAGTTCAGATTAATATTCAATCTTATCCTACTTTAAATATAAAAAAAAGTTTTTTTAAATATAGTTTTTTTATTATTTGGTATATAAAATCATATTTATTCAACCTATGTAATACACGGGGGTTTTTAAAAATATAACTTTTTTTATTATTTGGTAAACAATATTACATTTATTCAACCCGTGTAATACAATGGTTTTAAAGATATATTTTTTTATTATTTGGTATATAATATTACATTTATTCAACCCGTACAATACGTATGGTTCTTATAGACATAACTTATTTTATTATTTAATATATAAAATTACATTTCTTCAACCCGTGCAATAAAGGAGGGTTTTAAAAAGATAATGTTTTATTATTTGGTATATAAAATTCATTTATTCAACCCGTGTAATACACGGGGTTATAACCTAGTAAGTAAATATATTAAATTCTCCTTCCTTCCAATATGCGTGTATAATTATTATAAGCTTACAGAAGATAATGTGGTATATTGCTGGGTCAACGAATGTCTTGCTTCACATAACTACATAAGTAATTGTATATTTATCTAATTTAGTGGAAACTACAAGTATTTGTGGTCACTGGTTATAGTAGACTTGAATTATCTATCTATGGCTAAAGATAAATAGAAAATCCACTCGTGTTGGCTGTTGAGAAAACCTTAAACTATATGTTATATACATAATTTTAAGAATTTGAAGCAAAAAAATGTAAAGAGGGCCAAGTAAATGTTTAAAAATAAAAATCACAAAACCCAAAAATGTAACTATTACTTTTTTCCTGGTGTAATTTGCTAGTGTTATCTTTTTTGACAATAAAACACTAAGGTAGCATTCGTTTCATATAATGGAATGAAATTGGAAATAGATTGGGAATTAGAAATTGGAATTGGATTTTAAAGAATTCATTTGAATTAAACTATCAATGGAATTTGGAATTTAAATTATGTAAAATGACATAATTACATGTTAAAATTATCAAATATAAAAACCCACATAAATTTATATATTTTAAAATAAAATCTTTAAAATTAAACTAGTATCCCCCCCCCCCCCCAAAAAAAAAAAAAAACTAATTTGATTAAAAAAATCTTTTTTAAATTTTAACAAGCTGTGACTTAGAAACATATTGAACTAACACGTTTTCAAACATAGGACGAGAAGTTCAACATACGACCATAGGTAGTTCAACATACGACCATAAGTGGTTCAACATACGACTACAAGTCTTAAACATAACTACAAATTTTTAAACCAATATTTTCCTAGCCAAACTTACTCAGCCTCCCTTTCCTCACAAGCTCCAAAATGTTATCACCATAATCTGATCATCTTTTATTTTTTCAATTGCTTTAAACCTTTTCAATCGAGTTAAAGACTTCATTTTCGAAAGCTCTTCGGGCATCATCAAAGTTTTTTTTTAAATATCAAGTTCAAATTTTTTATCTTCACTTTCCTTAAGCCAACAACAAACAAAATAACCGCATCATTGAAACTCTGAACCAAAGAATCTTGTCTCGCCCGTTTCCTCTTCTTACCACGGCTGCTTGAAGTTTCTTCAACTTGAAAACTTGAATTGGTAACAACGTTATGGCTAATTTCATCATAGAGCTTGGTTTTTACCAAATATAACACACAATTCATCATAGTGAGGAAGCTTTTTATTTTTTCAATTACTTGCCTTTTTATGCTTCTGTTTATAGGGTGATAAAAGTTGGTTTATATAATAAAAGGGAATTTAAGGAATTGCTTTTTATAATTATCTATAATACTATATTAAGAGAACTGTGTTTTCTGTCACACCCTGACTTTTGCGGAAGCGTGATTATGGTGTGACTTTCTTAATACCATAACATTCAATCATAACAACAACTATATGATTAAACCATAAGATGTTCATCCATAAATTAAATTTAAAAATTACCACAACATAATTGTCTGAAACGTAGACTCCAAATTTAAGTTACAACCACAACATGTTTTAAAGAGAGTTCACGAAGACTCAACAAAAGACCTTGAATAAAACCGAGTTTAGAACCATGTATCTCATCCAAATTATATTTGTAAATTTTGGAATAATTGTTAAACAATATTTTTGTAATAATACTTCTCAAGTATTTATACTTATATTTCCTTCCCAATGATGAGGGTATTTCATACATGTATATTCGTATTTTTGTATTTGTTAAGTATTCTTATACTTAATTTCTAATTAATTATTCCAGAATAAGTATCCAATATATATTTCCAAAATATATATATTTTAAGGAATATTACTTAGAAAAATTATTCATAATTTTTCTTTTGGCAAAACTATTTGTAGTTCCAAATTAATATATTTTCAAGTCTCACTTTAGAAAATATATAAAAACTTATTTTTATAAAAAAATAATGTAGTTCAAGTTTATCCAATAAAATATATATTTTTCCCAAAAATATTATATTTCCTAGTAATTCCCAAGAAAACATATATATTTTTAATCGTAAAAAATTATACATTTCCTTCTTGTCTAAATACGATTTAACTTGGTGATAGTCATAAAAATCATATTTTCATTTCTTATGTCCAAAATATTATTTAACAAAAATATACTTATAAAAGTATTTTCCGGAATATTTTGTAAGTTGCATTCTTTTATTCGGCTTCATAATATTATGTGTGTAACTTATATATTTATTCCTTGAGATTTTTGGTATTATTTTTTATTGTAATTTCTTGGTGATTTAATGTGTTATATTATTTTAAGTCCTAAAATAATATAACTATTACACAAAGCATAAAATAACCACACACATTATGTCTTTAATGTATATATATATATATATATTCTAAATATATATATTTATCCATTTTTATTTATAAAAAAAATCCAACCTCCAATATTTGTATTTTTGTAACAAAAATTATGGCAAAGTTTATATGGAAACTCATGGTTAAAGTATACTTGTAAATAATTGTTTGAAAATATTTTTCTAAGGGTTTATATTTTTAGAAAATTTTGTCATAGTTTCCCATAAAAATGGAGGTGTCCATGCTATCAAAGCATATCATTTTCTTTTTAAAATCATCTTAACAATCAACAATTCAATCAACACTTACCAAGTGCCAAAATCATGCAATTTATATAACAACATGAACTTGAACTTTTATAAAAACTTGTAGTAACTTACTAGTGTTTTTAGTAAGCCTAGTTACCCTTAAAAATATGGTTATTTATTTAAAAACTTCATTTGCAAAGAAGTTGGGTGTTTACAACTTACAAACACATTTTCTAAAAATGCTTCTTTATGTAATCTTTTTGTTACACAAGTGTTTCTACACTTGTTTAACCCTTAAAAACAAGTTTGGTTTATGTAAGAACCAAATTTATATAAATCTTATTACTGCACTTAGTTTCTTGAGAAAACCATCTTGGAAATCATCTTCTTACAAGACTTGTATTGTGTTTAAATCATCATCCCATATGAAAACAAATTTTTTTATTCAAGTTCATGTATTCATAAAGTATGATCATCTTGGTCTTTCACAAGATCATCACCTTAACTTACTAGATCATATGTTTAATCACAATCTAGTAGGTTCCATATGATGTCTAACATCATAAACACAAATAATCAATCATCAAGAAGCAAAACAACACTAAACAATATGTATTCTTATGGTTTTAAGCTTTATGTGAAGGTTCATCTTTTTGTTCATTAGTGTTCTTGTGATTAACATCTTACATAGTCTTTTTAACCATCAAAATGAGAAGTAAATTCAAGTGACAAGAAGCTTACTACTGGCACAAGGGCTAAGGAAGAACACTAGAAGATGAAGATGATGGAGGTGATGGATAATAGCAAATGGAAGAGGTCCTTGAAGATCCACAAGCTCCAAACACCTTTGGATCACTTGAGATTGTATGAAAAAAGCTTGACAATGGTGGTGGTGTGGTGGGTGATTCTCGGTCGAGAGCCAAGAGAGGGAGAGGAGAAAGATGGAGGTGTGTGAAGTGTGTGAAAGATAAGAGCTCATGATCATCTTATAACCATGTTTAGGGTTAATCCATTGGATAATATGTTTCAATAGTACAAAGCAAGATCTCTAAACAAATCAAGTAAGATCAAATGAAATCAAGGTGTGGGGTCACCTTGTGACCGTCCACAACAGGGGGGGGGGGTCTTGGTTGGGTTGTGATGATACGTTAGGGATATTAGTTGAAATCTAAAGGTCTTATTTAGGTGTTAAGCATATTATGTGTTATATAGTGTGTTAGGGTGTTCGGGACCCATAACTAGCTTGGAAATATTAAAACAATGTTTCTAGTAAAATTTTGGTGTTTCGGGTAGTGTCCGGTTGTTCGGTTAGATACCGGTTCGTTAAAGTGTCAAACTATACCGTTCAGTGTCCTTTATGTACCCTTTTGTAACACTTTTAATTCCCGACACTTAGGAAAGCTTACAGGACCATTTAGTCATATTTTTACATGTTGCTAGCTTGTTAAAAAGCTGATTTTTGTTGATTTATGCTGGATTCAGCACTTTATGTGGGTTTTAGGCACTTAAACTATCACTTAGGAATGCAGTTTTGTGGTCCTTACTTCCCTACACTCTATACTAGTGTAGTACTTAGTCTCTGGCCCATACTGGGTCTCAAACACTGTCTGTCTATGTACTGAACTTTGTCAGCATTTTTCTGAGTTATCCGCTAACTGTGCTAACTGTGCTTTGTGCATCATTTATGTCAATATGGTTTGCATGTAATAATGATGTGACGGTATACAATATGTGATGCACATGTAAGTATAAGGTAGAAATCAGAATGAAGTTATTAGTAATTCAGCACAGTCATTAAGCACTAATCAAGATTAATTAATTGTACGGATACCTGGATTTTTTGACGGTTGTCACATTCTCCCCCTGTTTAGAAAATTTCGTCCCGAAATTTTAGCTCTGCTACTAGCTGCAGGGGAGTTGGGGAACAAATGCGGGTATTTCGCTTTCATGCGATCCTCACGCTCCCAAGTGAACTCTGGCCGTGTCGCGCGTTCCATCGAACCTTGACGAGTTTGACATTGTTCCTACGCGTCTTGTTAACCTTCCAATCAGTAACCTCAACAGGTTCTTCTGTAAAGTGAAGTGTGTCGTCAATGTGAATTTCATCGGCAAGAATGACAACTGTTTCTTGAGTTGGACTCTTTTTCAGATTAGATACATGAAATGTATCATGGACTCCATTTAGTTCTGCGGGTATATCTAACTTGTAGGCCACAAGACCAATTCTCTCCAGGATTTTGAACGGTCCAATATATCGCGGGTTCAACTTTCCATGCTTCCCAAAGCGTGCTACACCTTTCCAAGGTGAGACTTTTAGTAAAACCATGTCTCCCACTTCAAACTCCAAAGGTTTCCTCCTTTGGTCCGCATAGCTCTTTTGTCGATCACGAGCCGCCTTATTGCGTTCTCAGACCTGTATGATCTTATCAGTCGTCTCTTGAACCAATTCGGGACCAACAAGCTGTCTATCACCCGCATCTGCCCAGCATAACGGTGATCGACACTTGCGTCCGTAGAGAGCTTCAAACGGTGCAGCTTGAATGCTCGCATGGTAGCTGTTGTTGTATGAGAACTCTACCAAAGGTAGGTGAGTGTCCCAACTGCCACCCAAGTCTATTACACAAGCTCGCAACATATCTTCTAGCGTTTGAATCGTTCTTTCGCTCTGACCATCTGTCTTCGGATGGAAAGCAGTACTCAGATCTAACTAAGAACCAAAGGCTTCTTGAAAGGATTGCCAAATCAGATATAATCGAGATAGGCACTCCATGACGTGCAACTATCTCTCTGAGGTACAGCTCGGCAAGCTTGCTAGTGTTGTCCTTCTCCTTGATCGCCAAAAAGTGTGCAGATTTGGTCAGACGGTCTACGATTACCCAAATCGTATCATGACCTCTGGGTGTCTTTGGTAACTTCGTTATAAAATCCATTGAAATCTACTCCCATTTCCACATGGGTATTTCAGGTTGTTGCAGAAGACCTGAAGGCTTCTGATATTCGGCCTTTACCTTGGCACAAGTCAAACATTTGCCAACATACGTTGCAACATCACCTTTTAATCTCGGCCACCAGTAGAAATCCCTCAAGTCCTGGTACATCTTATCTGCTCAGGGATGGATCGAGTACCTTGATTTGTGAGCTTCATAAAAAATAACGTCTCTAAGACCACCAAAGAGGGGAACCCAAATTCTTCCCATAAAATACAATGTTCCTTCCTTATTGGGTACTAACTGCTTCTCCATCCCACGGAGATATTCGTCCTCAATATTCTCCTTCTTAAGAGCTTCCTTCTGCGCGGCACGAATGCGCAATGAGATGTCCGTTTGTATAATCATTTCCAAAGCCCTAACCCTTATGGGCTTGATTCTCTCTTTTTGACTCAAGGCGTCTGCTACTACATTCGCCTTTCCTGGGTGGTACTTGATTTCACAATCATAATTGTTTAACAACTCAACCCATCGTCGTTGTCTCATGTTAAGCTCCTTCTGATCAAATATATGTTTTAGGCTCTTGTGATCAGTAAAGATCGTGCATCGGGTGCCATACAAGTAATGTCGCCAGATCTTTAATGCAAACACCACAGCGCCTAATTCTAAATCATGTGTGGTGTAATTCTTCTCGTGAACCTTCAGCTGGCGTGAAGCATAAGCTATAACCTTCTGTCGCTACATCAGTACACATCCTAATCCCTGACGTGAGGCGTCACAATATACCACGAAGTCGTCAGTGCCTTCGGGTAGGGATAAGATGGGTGCATCGCAAATCTTGTTCTTCAGCAACTGAAAAGCTTCCTCTTGTTTATCTCCCCATTAGTACTTCTTGTCCTTCTGAGTAAGGGAGGTCAAAGGTTGAGCAATTTTCGAAAAATCCTCAACGAATCTGCGGTAATAACCAGCTAAACCTAAGAACTGACGGATCTCGGTTGGCGTCTTCGGAGTTTCCCAATTCTTGATCGCTTCGATCTTGGTGGGATCCACATGAATTCCATCTTCATTTACCACGTGACCAAGGAATTGAACCTCACGCAACCAGAACTCGCACTTTGAGAACTTTGCGTATAATTTCTCTTTCTTAAGCAGCTCTAAAATAGCTCTTAGGTGTTGCTCATGCTCTTCCTTCATCTTTGAATAAATCAAAATATCGTCGATAAACACAATCACAAATTTATTGAGATATGGCTTGCAGACTCTATTCATTAGGGATGGCAAAAAAGCCCAAGCCCGACGGGTATACCCGAAACCCGAAACATATGGGCCGGGTATATCCGAAGCCCAATGGGTATGGGCCGGGTACGGGCTTAAAAAAAGAAAAAAAATCGGGTACGGGTACGGGTATGGGATTTAGTGATACCCGCCTGATACTCGGCCCATTTACCCGAAAGTATTATATTATAGATTTATATATATATATAAACTTAGTACATGTACTTGTTACTTTCTCTATAGTCATATGTGGATATCTGTTTGGCAGGTACTTAGTGAACAAATAACTTATTTTTGAGCATGTATATTGGATATGTAAGCTATCACCCTTTATTATGTGGATGTTTATGCAATTAAGTGGTCCTGATACAATTACTTAGTTAAGTAATCATTTTTATTTAGTTTGGTATATTTGGTCTAAATATGATATGTATGTTATTAATCACATTTTCATTTGCTATAGTCACTAAAATAGTAAATTATATACACATCAAAGTAAAAATTACAAATTTGTCCCAACGGGTATTTTTATAAAATTAACGGGTATACCCGATATCCGCGGGTATGCCCGATACCCGACGGGTAATTACCCGACAAATACCTGACGGGTAATGGGCCGGGTATGGGACAAAGAATTACAATCGGGTACGGGCCTGGGATTACCAATACCCGGCCCAAGCCCGGCCCATTGCCATTCCTACTATTCATCAAATCCATAAACACTGCTGGCACGTTTGTCAAACCAAACGGCATAACCAGGAACTCGTAGTCTCCATATCGAGTTCTAAAGGCCGTCTTTGGAATACTCTCCTCTTAAATTCTCAACTGGTGATAACCTGATCGAAGATCGATCTTGGAGTAGAAACTCGAACCTTGTAGTTGATCAAACAGGTCATCAATCCTTGGCAAAGGATATCGATTCTTAATGGTCAACTTGTTTAGCTCTCGGTAGTCGATGCACATGCGGAAACTACCGTCTTTCTTCTTGACAAACAAAACTGGAGCTCCCCAAGGCGAGAAGCTTGGTCTGATAAATCCTTTGTCCAAAAGCTCCTGAAGTTGCGTCGACAACTCTTGCATTGTCTGAGGGTGCAAGTCGATAAGGTGCCTTAGCTACAGGCGCGGCGCCTGGAACTAGGTCAATGTGGAATTCGACTTGTCGCTGCGGCGGCAATCCTGGCAAGTCTTCGGGGAAGACTTCAGGATATTCCTTTACAACTGGGATATCTTCCAACTTCGGCTCAGCGGCTTCCTTGTCCACAACGTGTGCCAAGAAGGCAACACATCCTTTCTGCAAACATCTTCGAGCTTTCAAACAACTGATAATCCTTAGGGGCGTATCATGTTTTTCTCCATGCACCACAATCGTTTCTCCATTCGCCATTGGAATGCGAATGATCTTCTCATGACATACGATCTCCGCTCGGTTACTTGATAACCAATCCATTCCAACTACCACGTCAAAGTTTCCCAACTCGACTGGCAGAAAATCAAGCGTAAACTCATGCTCCCCGAGCTCTATTACGCAACCTCTAATGACTTCATTCGCTTCTACTAGTTTTCCATTAGCTAGTTCTATCGAGTACGGAATATCTAGCTTACTAGATACCAACCCAAGTATATTCTTAAATTCTAGGGATACAAAACTATAATCGGCACCAGTATCAAACAGTAGAGATGCAAAGTGTTGGTTGATAGGGAACGTACCCGTGACTACGTTCGGATCTTGGCGAGCTTCCCTAGCTCCGATGTTGAAAACCCTTCCCTGAGCTTGGTTGATCTTTGGGAATTCTCTCTTGAAATGCCCAACGTCTCCACAGTTAAAGCAACCTAGTCCCCGACCATTTCCATTCCCATTACCACCCCGGTTGTTGTTTGCTCCACGGTTTCCACTACCAGCTTGATTTCCAAAACCACCACGATTTCCATTACCGCCATTTCCTCATTGATTGCGGTTTCCATACCCATTTCCACCACGATTACCATTTCCATTCCCGTTGCCATTACCTCTCAGACCACCATTACCACGACCGTCACCATACCAGCATGTCTCTTTGGCATGACCAACCTTTCCGCACGTCTCATACTTTCCAGCTCGGCATCGTCCATTGTGATGCAACTAACACGCATCGCATTTGGCCAAGGTACCCATATACCCTTTTCCTTTGTTTTCAACACCAGTCTTGACCTCGGCTGGTGAGTTTGCTTCCTTCTTCTTGTTAGCACTGCTGGCACCCTTTTTAAAATTTGAGAACTTCCTTTTGTTCTCACCTGATGACTCAATGTGAGTCTCCTTCTTCTTTTGATCAGAAATCAAGAACTTGTTCAACCTGATTGCTTCTTCAGTTAGTGCCACACTCAGATCAATAGCCTCACTGATCGTTGCAGGCTTTGACGTCGTCACCATGCTCATGATTTGGGGTGCCAATCCCCAAATAAAACGCTCAATGCGCTTGAATTCCGGATCAACCATGTAAGGAACGGCGCGAGATAGGTCGTGAAATCTCTGCACGTATTCAGCAATCTTCGGACCATCCATCTTGAGGTTCCAAAACTCAGTTTCCAATTTCTGGATCTCGGCCCTTGAACAGTATTTCTTGCGCATGAGTTCCTTCATTTCATCCCATGTCATGGCATATGCAGCCTCTTCTCCCAAGGTCTGAACTTGGAGATTCCACGATGATAGCGCTCCATCTAAGAACAATCCAGAGATTTAGGTGACCTGGTGCTCCGGCTCACACTTGCTCATTCTTAGCACAGTTGCAGTTTTCTCCGTCCATCTAATAAAAGTTACAGCACCCCCGGTGCCGTCGAAATTCAGAGGCTTACAGTCTAGGAACTGCTTATAGGTACAATCTGTACAAGCAACATCATTCACAGAAAGCATTAGCGAACGCACATGGAATATCCAATTGTAACGTAATGTGTCTTTTAGTGACTTAAACATTACCAAGAGGTGGGTTACTTCCCGAGGTACCTCCGCTATGTTCAGAGTGCAATGCCTCGTGTTGTGCTATCGCTCGCGAAATCCGTTCTTGTAGCTCAGCCTCTGTTGTGGGCAACTGTTTGTCTCTTCGAGGAGGCATCTTCTAAAGAAGATTGTATAGGTCAGGTCTTATGCACATAAGTATGTAGTACGTGTATGTAATAACATTTTTCAACACAAGTAAACACATGACATCTCAATCATAACACAAACAAGTAATTCAACAATGTATATAATGAGAATGTTGTGATTGAGCTTTCATATATCATCGACCACAAATACAGTTTTACATGTTCTACAAATGTATCATATCACATCAAAAGGGACTACAGGGTCACACTACCCTTGTCCAAAATATCCATCAAGCTACAACAGTCATAAAATCAAAAAGTGGTATTCAAAAGGCTGTGCAAGCTGGGCTCAATAGCGACACTCTCATCAAAAGCAGCTACCTGCATAAAACCAAAAACCGGCTATGCTGATGGTGGATGAGGAGGAGATGGAGGAACGAAAAGCAAACTGCGCACATGCGCTAACTCCTCCTCAAGAGCATGAACGCATCGCAACAGATAACTAATCTGTTGCTCCATGGTAAGAAATCAAACGTCAAAATCTAGGTATGGCAGAAGAGGTGCAGGTGGAGACACGAAAGGTGACTGACATGTACAAGGTGGGGGACGTGGAATCCTCTCTAGCTCCATGATTCTATGACACAAAATCTCCTGCTGAAGCTGCAAGGACAGAAGTAGCTCATCCCCCGTGTAGCCAATAAAGTGGGAGGGATGGTATGGATCAGAGACTGGCATAGTGTTTGGCGGAAACCATATGAGTGGCTCGCTTGACGGTGCAGAAGCAAAATGAGTAGGAGGTGTAAATTGTGGCATGAAGGGAAAAGCTGCTGACACGTGAGGAACATGACCAGGCTGCTGGCTGGACGGACCTTCCCCTGGACGGGGTGGAGGGATATCCTGCAAGAATGTGATCGGCAGGTCAGTGCGGTGTATATCAGACACATGAGGGTGAAACGGGGAAACGTCAACAGGTGCATGTGTAGGTGCAGGTGGAGGAGTAACAGGCTCAACGAAAGGGGGCATATCATCATCGTCCTCTATCGACCCATTGCTGGTGAATGCATATCTGGGGTCTACCTGATCGGCTAAAACGGCATGGTCAGCGGGTGCAGGGATCGAATCGGGTACAAGTGGTGCAACAACATGTATATCAACAGGTACCGGGTCATGATCAGGCAGAGGATCAGGGGCAGGTATAGGCTCAGGAGCAAGTGCCTGCTCAGGATCAGCATGTATCTGCTCGAGATCAGCGGGTGCATCAAAATGCTGATCGTCGGGAACAAAGTCAATCTCATTCTCAGGCTCAATGTCAAGATCAAGGTCGTGTGGAATAACAGGTGCAACAGACAGGGCAGTGTCAGAATCAGAATCAGTGGGGTAACACTGCAGTCCCAGTGCATGCAAAGTGGTGGATGACACAGACTCGAAAGAATCCGGACCAGAATGATCAGATGAAATCTCAACGATAGGAATCTCAATGAGTGGAACAACAATAACATCATCAGCTGGAACTCCATCTCCCTGAGCAACATCAGGGGGACCATCAATGAAAAGATCTACATCATCATCAGACAAAGCATCAAAAGGCAAATCCTCGAGAGGAAAAGCCACAAGAGGAAAAGGGGCGAGGATCAGAACCACGGCATGCTCATCATCGGGATGTCCGAGGATGAGATGGTCCTGGTCAGGAATAGGAACAAGAAAAGGATCCTTGTCGGGTAAACCATCAGCGTGCAGTACATCGTCGCCAAAGTCAGGTAATGCAAAAGGCTGGAAATCATCATCATCGTCACTCTCAGTGTCGGAGGTAAAAATCTCAGGGTCTGGGATAATCTCATCGTCCGAAACAATGGCCATAGGGTTGACAGTATCTGACAGTCCACTCTTAGATGAGGACACGGTGTCTGTAACAAAACAATCACAACATATGCACATATATCAACAATCATCAAATAAGCATGTAAGTAGTACAATGTAAGCATGTATTCATCCTAGTCTTCCTAGACTATCCCACCCAGCCTCTCAGACTGAACTACCTAGTCTCTCAGACTAAACCCCCTAGTCTCTCAGACTGAACCACCCAGTCTCTCAGACTGGCCCAACTAGTCTCTCAGACTAACTCCCCAGTCTCTCAGACTGAATTACCCAGTCTCTCAGACTGCCCCAACTAGTCTCTCAGACTAACTCCCCAGTCTCTCAGACTGAATTATCCAGTCTCTCAGACTGAACTATAAACGAATTCTTTGAAATGTGATTTGTGTCTTTTATTGTAAAAAGGTTTGTTTCCTGGATTTGGGCGTTTCATGTATGCAAAGAAAATATGTTATGAAAACATTTTCGTGAGAGCCCTAATGATCGTAGTCTAGACTCGAGAAAGAATCCAAGTTCGCTACGATCGAAGCTCTGATACCAAGCTGTCACACCTTGACTTTTGCGGAAGCGTGATTATGGTGTGACTTTCTTAATACCATAGCATTCAATCATAACAATAACTATATGATTAAACCATAAGATGTTCATCCATAAATTAAATTTAAAAATTACCACAACATAATTGTCTGAAACGTAGACTCCAAATTTAAGTTACAACCACAACATGTTTTAAAGAGAGTTCACGAAGACTCAACAAAAGACCTTGAATAAAACCGAGTTTAGAACCATGTATCTCGTCCAGGATTAAGATACATCTCCTAAACCCTAACAACTTCGGATGACATCTTTTATTCATGACGCAGCTTGAAACATGCAAACACCCGTCAGATCCACTTAATTTCCTGAAATACATGTAGTTTAAAAACATCAACAAAAGTTGAGCGAGTTCATGTGTTTATGTATGTATAAAACCTTTGTAAACAGTGTATGTATGTATGTTTGTAAATCCCGGTATGAAAGCAAACAAGGAAACAGATCACCACTGGTTTGCAAGGCCACTGGTATGTGTGACGGCGTAGGAAGGTTCAAACCTAGCAAATTTGTACCGGGCTTCCGGCTGTAAGACATAGTCACCCTATAGGCCACCCTGGTCCTCATGGGTGTGGGCTCGCTACACCCAAATAGATCTATCACTCATGCCCCTCGGTCCTTATACGAGGATTAATGGTCTCAAGTATGCGCCTACCCATTCACATGATCTACTGTACTTTCCTAGGCTAACCATACCAATTGTATTTGTATGTAATCCTTTTGTAACATGTATTTCACCCCTGAAATTAATAAACAAAACAGTTTAAAGAAAAGGGGGATATGAACTCACAGTCTTGCGTCTTCAGTACTCGTAATTCAAATCCCTTCAGCAAACACGACTACCTACAATGTGCTAGGGTCTATTAGACGAACGGGTCGTGCTAGAATTAACATTTTTGAGTTACGTTTCTGATATTATTCCAATTTATATAATTATAGTCAAAATAATTAATATTTCAACTTAAATTATATTTGTAAATTTTGGAATAATTGTTAAACAGTATTTTTGTAATAATACTTCTCAAGTATTTATACTTATATTTCCTTCCCAAGGATGGGGGTATTTCATACATGTATATTCGTATTTTTGTATTTGTTAAGTATTCTTATACTTAATTTCTAATTAATTATTCCGGAATAAGTATCCAATTTATATTTCCAAAATATTTATTTTTTAAGGAATATTACTTAGAAAAATTATTCATAATTTTTCTTTTGCCAAAACTATTTGTAGTTCCAAATTAATATATTTTCAAGTCTCACTTTAGAAAATATATATAAACTTATTTTTATCCAAAAATAATGTAGTTCAAGTTTATCCAAGAAAATATATATTTTTCCCAAAAATATTATATTTCCTAGTAATTCCCAAGAAAACATATATATTTTTAATCGTCAAAAATTATACATTTCCTTCTTGTCTAAATATGATTTAACTTGGTGATAGTCATAAAAATCAGATTTTCATTTCTTAAGTCCAAAATATTATTTACCAAAAATATACTTATAAAAGTATTTTCCGGAATATTTTGTAAGTTGCATTCTTTTGTTCGGCTTCATAATATTATGTGTGTAACTTATATATTTATTCCTTGAGATTTTTGGTATTATTTTGGATTGTAATTTCTTGGTGATTTAATGTGTTATATTATTTTAAGTCCAAAAATAATATAACTATTACACAAAGCATACAAATAACCACACACATTATGTCTTTAATGTATATATATATATATTTATCCATTTTTATTTATAAAAAAAATCCAACCTCTAATATTTGTATTTTTGTAACAATAAAAAAAATCCAACCTCTAATATTTGTATTTTTGTAACAAAAATTATGGCAAAGTTTATATGGAAACTCATGGTTAAAATATACTTGTAAATACTTGTTTGAAAATATTTTTCTAAGTGTTTATATTTTTAGAAAATTTTGCCATAGTTTCCCCTAAAAATGGAGGTGTCCATGCTATCAAAGCATATCATTTTCTTTTTAAAATCATCTCAACAATCAACAATTCAATCAACACTTACCAAGTGCCAAAATCATGCAATTTATATAACAACATGAACTTGAACTTTTATAAAAACTTGTAGTAACTTACTAGTGTTTTTAGTAAGCCTAGTTACCCTTAAAAATATGGTTATTTATTTAAAAACTTCAATTGTAAAGAAGTTGGGTGTTTACAACTTCCAAACACATTTTCTAAAAATGCTTCTTTATGTAATCTTTTTGTTACACAAGTGTTTCTATGTTTAACCCTTAAAAACAAGTTTGGTTTATGTAAGAACCAAGTTTATATAAATCTTATTACTTCGCTTAGTTTCTTGAGAAAACCATCTTGGAAATCATCTTCTGTTGGGATTGAACCCTACCAGAGGAACAGATAATTAAAGCCAAAACCGGATCACAACAGTGGATTCACAATAAGCAGTTGTTTACATTAGGCTTTCCCATTGAAAGTGATTATAACAACTGATGGTTCTCTATCCACTGTCCGTATACAACTGCTGCTACCCTTTAAACTGCTGATATAGTTCTGAAGAAGTAAACACTGCTGGTTCAATCTACGGATGACAAAGCACTGCCCGCTCAAGGACTGATCAACTTTGAGGAAAGCACTGATAGAAGAAGATAGCAGTAGTTTAGTGTATTACTTGTCTTATGTAGAATCAGTGGTTAAGATTAACAGTGTCTGTATAGGAACAGTTGTTACAAGTTGTTAGGCTGTTAGACGTCGCTTTCATGGTGACGTCAGCTGAGATGCCTCAGTGGTTTGGTTTGCCTATAAATGGAGCAGTACTCTGTACTGTTACATTTGATTGACTGAGTGTGTAACGCCCTGCGTTTTCAAACTTTCTACATTTAGAAACCATTATTTGAAATTCTATTTTTGGAAGGTTTGCAACATTGGATTCATCGTTTCGTTATAAACATTGTAATTCGAGACTTAACTCGTAATGAAACTTGTATTTATTTCAAATCATACTTTATACAATCATACATTCATACGCGTGAAACGTGATTTGTGATACTTGCAAGTGTGTGTTAAACCTACCATTTCGTGACTTACATAATTCGTACAATACTTATACTTAATCTTATTCGTTTTGGTACTTATATAACCTTTAGAACATGCTTTATACACTAAAATATCTTAATTTGATCATAAAACCCGTAATTGGTAATATTGGACTAGTTAGGAATCAAATAACAAAAAAATAAGAATTTGTGTTTCAGCCCAAAGGCTTACGGACCGTAAGCCTCCCACCCTTACGGTCCGTAAGGGTGTCCAGCGGGCAGATTTTCAAACAGCTCGCGAATTTGCACGAAATCCCACTTCTAACTCTCACCCAATGGCCTCTAATCTCCATTAAAACCCTCCTAACCACTTCCTAACTTCTCCCCTATAAATACACACCTCATCCAAGCTCAAAACGCTTTACAAACTCATCTAAATCTCCTTCAATCACTCAAAATCGTTGCTAAAAGTTCAAGTTCGGACAGATTCATCGAGCTTTACGAAAATGGGCATAACTTCTTCCTTTCTTTTCCGTTTTGGTCCATTCTTTTTCCAGAATGCTTGGCTTGACCTTAGCTTCGATTCTAGGGGTGTTTCACAGCAAACAAGTCCCTGGAACTCCGGCAAAAAGGCTTCAAAGTCTACTGTTTAAATTTGTTTTCATTAATCTTTGCTTAAACATGAGTTTAACTCACTCAAACCTATGTCCTAATGCTTACAACCTATCTTGTGGTTGGTTAGGCTTTAAAAAAAGGTTGAGACATACAAAATCAGAGGTTAAACCTCAAATAAATTATGTTTTGATTAGGGTTTTTGACCCACAAGTCATGTTCAAGTTTCTAACTTGATGTAGGAGTGATTATGGAACAACTTGGGTTTTTCCAACATAAAATCCCCACATGATTTGATGATTTCTCATAGCTTAGATTGTTTACATTCTTGTACTAATCATAGTTCATGACCCTCCTTGTTTGTCCTTACAACAAGTGTAGTGGTGAACGCATACGAGGTGCCTAAATGGAAGCTTGCTCTTCCTACCTCCTACATGACTTCTATGACACATTTTGAGGTACCCAAATGAAGATATAATCTTCTACCTCATGCTTGAAATACATGTACTAAGGACTTATTAATATATACTACCTAACCTAAATAATATCTATGTACATTCGAACCTTTGATGTTGAATTCATGTTCATTTGTCAAAGTAGTAGGACATCATCTAGGACCTAAACCTTGTTATGATTCTTATGAGTGTTCAACTCATGAAAACATTATTATAACCCTCGTGGTTACCAAGTGTCATACAAGTGTTATGTGTTGAAGAGGATTATGTTGATATAATACTTTTATGTTGTTTTATTCCGTATCTCGACTCTAAGCCTACTTGAACTTTAACCCTTATACATTCGGACTCTAAATCTCTACTCGTCAATAATTGGATAATCGGAAAGCATATGCAAGCTTTGTGAGTATACTCGCAACCCCCTTTTTATGTTTACCACTTTTTGGGGTGTAACATGTTTAACTATTAAACTACACTTAAACTTATTCTTTATGCAATGCACAAAACAATCCTTATACATGAATACTATGTTATGATACTTGATGCTTACGTGGACCATACTTATGTGATATGTTTTAGTCATTAGCTTTCACGAGCCTCCATTTGACATGTATAGCGCTATAGGAGTAGCACACCACCCGACGGGGGATTGTTAGGTCATTATACTATACGGTCTCGTCACTTTTGTGGCGAGGGATGCTAAATACTAGTGGACACTTTGGGTTTAGACGTAATGATATGCATGCTAGTTACCTTGCTTACAAATTGCCATGTGGATTCGAGTAAAATGCTTTTATACTTATGCTATACTTATTCAAACCTTGTGTACTCGCCTTTGCTTTTGCATTGAACTTTATTAAAACATGTTGCAGGTTTAGCGATGATGTTGATGATGCATGGAATCTAGTAGGATGCTTAGATACACACTTTAAACTTTGTATTTTATTTGTATTGTATTCCATTATTCATGTTGTACTAGTTTCAAACTCTTGTAATTGATTCTTTAGAAATGAAATGAAATTTACTATTTAAATACTTGTCACGATTATTAGTGTTATGATGTCTCGAGCAATCTTCACACTTCGTCTCATCCCGATGTTTCCGCCATTGGTTGGGGTGTGACAGATTGGTATCAGAGCCATAACTATAGGGAATTAGGTAGAATTGCCATGCTTTTACCTAGTCTATAGATTTAGAGCCTTAGTCTCATGCTTTGCTTGAACTACTTGCATGTTACCTTATTTGCTCATTATTTATTTTCTTTAGATCTTTTAAACATGTATGTCGCTTAAGTGTTCATACTTGACATACTATTCTTATGTGTTAATACATGTTCTATTATGTGTTAATATTCGTTTTAATACTTCATTCTTTATGTGCCATTCTCTACGTGTTTATACTTGTTTGTTTAATTTTCAACATATGCTTTTCCTCATACATTTTACTCTACCATTCTAAGTCCGCAAACACTCGCATTATACAAACGAGACAACTTCACCAAAATAGGCGTGAAACCCACAATTTGGTGAAAAAACTCTCAGTCTATCTACTTTTCTTTTTACATGAAATTCACCATCAAGTTAGGAGTGAAATCCTCACCTTGATGGAGAAATTCAAATTTCAAATTCTAGTGGACCCTCGTCAAGTGTCGAAATTAAATTTTGACCCGACGAGTACCAACCACACTTAGGATACAAAATCGTCAAGTTAGGGGTGAAACCCGCACCTTGTCGACTAGTTCCATTCTTTGATTTTCATAAATCACGCCAAGTCTCGAAATTTCAATTGATTTGGGACATGTAGTAACCGGAAGGGTAAATACCGTTAACCGACTTGTCGGCGAGAGTATTCCACCTATTAGGCCAAAGCATACTCCCCAAATTCGAAAGACTTTTCGGCCACTTGGTTAGTCAAAAGTTCCGTTTTGGAACCATCCAAGTTTTAATCAAACATGTGTTTCTATTATTTATTTTATACGATGAAATCTTTCCAATTCGAATTTACTTACGATATTTTCTTCTCTCACACACATCATCTTTTTCATACACTTATACATATGCATGATTTCATATAATTTAAATCCATATTCCTTGTAACGATAAGTAGAGACATATCATCGAGATAGGAGTGATTTCCTTACCTTGACGATTAACTCCACTCCCCCTTCCTTAAAAACGACCCCACCAACGAGTTAGGGGTGATTCCCTTACCTAGGTGATCGTTACCAAAACGTCTCTTCAAAATATCTTATATGCAAACTCGAACATGTTTTATACCTAAGTTATTGATCATTATTCAAAATACATACGTGTACGATTTCAAAATATATTGCTTTATCAAGCGTATTTTCTATCCTACAACCTATTTTCACCTAACTCATATACACGAGATTCTTAAACTTATCTTAAACGTTTTACTACACAAATTTCCAAACCTTACGAAATGCTACCTATCGAGTTAATCGGTCCAAGGAATCTCTTGCCCATGAACTCCATATTTGACTCAATCACTAAAACGCACTCATGATAAATATCATCAAACTAAAGACTTTCATTCTCAATCAGAGGAACAAGCCAACCATTCTTTTACACCTATAAGATCTTATAGACGCTATATGATCGTTTTACCAAGGACTCTTTTCAACCTCAACAAATCATTTGTTAGAACTTTTAACAATCACTAAGTCCTTTTGCTAAAATTCTTTTCTAAGGATCATCGTTTTCACAAGAACCTCCTAAATTCATAATTTCTTGTTTAATAAAACGAACTTACTTTCGATTGAAAACCTTTTTCCTACACCAATTTACAAAACTCGTGGGCAAGAAGACTTCTTGGAGACCGACCATCTTCGGATTTCGTAAACTCTTTTAAAACAAAAGTAGCATTTTCATTCATTACAAAATGCATTACGCTTAACCAATGAGTACTTTATATCCTTTTTCATATGCAAACTACATTCTACCTTTCAAACCAAGTTCAATCTAATTTTGATACGATAAACTCAACGTTTCGTTTAAACAACTATACATACATGTCATCATACACGTTTTAGTCGTTTTAACGCGGAAATTTCATTTATAATAGTTCGTATTTACATACTTAACCTTTTGAACGATTTTATACACTTAAATCTATGATGTCCCAACATACACTATATACGTAAAATTTTAATATTCATACCTACACTTACTTTCATACGTTTTATGCTTATACTTATACACGTACTACTTATACGTTATATGCTTATACTTATACACATACTACTTATAAGTTTTATGCTTATGCTTATACACATACTACTTACACCTTTTATGTCTGTGCTCATACATACATGCGTATTCATACTTAAGCTTATGCTCATACTTTCATTCATACTCATACATTCGTACCTACATGCGAGCGTAATCCGAGGGATTCGCTTGCGTGGGTCCCATACATACTTAAGCATGGACTTGCTTACATACTATATTCTTATACGTACACATTCTTATTTTTTTTTAAATTATGTATACCCTGATTCATGCACGACTAGTACAAGCTATGCGGATCATGCAACGATCAAAATAATCGCGGGTGCACACGGGATTATAGTGATAGACGCATGAGAATCATAGAGTGTACTACTGTGTATGGTAAGACACGGAACGTAACATGACACCGAATAACGGGACAGACATAACATGGTCAAAACATGGTGGATACGCCAGTGGTACTTCCTATATATAAGTGTTTTCAGCATGTTACTAAACTTTCGTAAAACGTACCATGAGAAGTTCAGTGTTTTGCAGACCTAATTAGACCTAATACAAACTTTATACTACTCACAAATGCATTATATTTGATTATCCATGACGAGACTTCATCCTTAACACACTACGTTCATCTATCCAACGCTTACGCTATTCTTATGCTTGCATTCTTTAAAGGTCAATCGCTCACTTCTATACTCGTATTATACCCCATTATCCTTTCTTTCATACGAACCTCGTTCACAATCAAGCTTGTTTAAACATTCGAATCCTAACTTATCTTATTACCTTTAGAACCGTCTCTATATTCTTTATTCTCGTGTAAACGTATTTACTAGGTCGTTAATACTTGATTTTACCAAGCTTTCTCGTTCCACTCGAGAAGCAAATTTTACGAATATGTGGTCTTATGCTACCTTAAAAACTTCCTATGCAACCTACCTCACTTTTTATTGATTTCAAACCATTATATGAAGACCTCCTTCGTAAATACAATACATTTGTAAAGAAACTCCAAATTTAGCTATTCAAATCGTTTTACCTATGCACGTTTCACTCATGCCTATGCCCCGAAACCATTTTAGCCAAACAAATCCACTTACGAAGCTAATTTACTTTTCTCCCCTAGAATTTCATACTTTTCGAAACGTTTCAAAATCTCAAAGTCTCAAGTTTTTACCAAAACTCTCCAAGTCTACCTCTTGAATAAATTTCGGGACGAAATTTCCTAAAGGATGGGAGACTGTAACGCCCTGCGTATAAATTTCATACTTTGCAACCTTGGATTCGTCGTTTCGTTATAAACATTGTAATTCGAGACTTAACTCGTAATGAAACTTGTATTTATTTCAAATCATACTTTATACAATCATACATTCATACGCGTGAAACGTGATTCGTGATACTTGCAAGTGTGTGTTAAACCAACCATTTCGTGACTTACATAATTCGTACAATACTTATACTTAATCTTATTCGTTTTGGTACTTATATAACCTTTAGAACATGCTTTATACACTAAAATATCTTAATTTGATCATAAAACCCGTAATTGGTAATATTGGACTAGTTTGGAATTGAATAACAAAAAAATAAAAATTTGTGTTTCAGCCCAAAGGCTTACGGACGTAAGCCTCCCACCCTTACGGTCCGTAAGGGTGTCCGGCGGGCAAATTTTCAAACAGCTCGCAAATTTGCACGAAATCCCACTTCTAACTCTCACCCAATGGTCTCTAATCACCATTAAAACCCTCCTAACCGCTTCCTAACTTCTCCCCTATAAATACACACCTCATCCAAGCTCAAAACACTTTACAAACTCATCTAAATCTCCTTCAATCACTCAAAATCGTTGCTGAAAGTTCAAGTTCGGACAGATTCATCGAGCTTTACGAAAATGGGCATAACTTCTTCATTTCTTTTCCGTTTTGGTCCATTCTTTTTCCAGAATGCTTGGCTTGACCTTAGCTTCGATTCTAAGGGTGTTTCACAGCAAACAAGTCCCTGGAACTCCGGAAAAAAGGCTTCAAAGTCTACTGTTTAAATTTGTTTTCATTAATCTTTGCTTAAACATGAGTTTAACTCACTCAAACCTATGTCCTAATGCTTACAACCTATCTTGTGGTTGGTTAGGCTTAAAAACAAGGTTGAGACATACAAAATCAGAGGTTAAACCTCAAATAAATTATGTTTTGATTAGGGTTTTTGACCCACAAGTCATGTTCAAGTTTCTAACTTGATGTAGGAGTGATTATGGAACAACTTGGGTTTTTCCAACATAAAATCCCAACATGATTTGATGATTTCTCATAGCTTAGATTGTTTACATTCTTGTACTAATCATAGTTCATGACCCTCCTTGTTTGTCCTTACAACAAGTGTAGTGGTGAACGCATACGAGGTGCCTAAATGGAAGCTTGCTCTTCCTACCTCCTACATGACTTCTATGACACATTTTGAGGTACCTAAATGAAGATATAATCTTCTACCTCATTCTTGAAATACATGTACTAAGGACTTATTAATATATACTACCTAACCTAAATAATATCTATGTACATTCGAACCTTTGATGTTGAATTCATGTTCATTTGTCAAAGTAGTAGGACATCATCTAGGACCTAAACCTTGTTATGATTCTTATGAGTGTTCAACTCATGAAAACATTATTATAACCCTCGTGGTTACCAAGTGTCATACAAGTGTTATGTGTTGAAGAGGATTATGTTGATATAATACTTTTATGTTGTTTTATTCCGTATCTCGACTCTAAGCCTACTTGAACTTTAACCCTTATACATTCGGAATCTAAATCTCTACTCGTCAACAATTGGATAATCGGAAAGCATATGCAAGCTTTGTGAGTATACTCGCAACCCCCTTTTTATGTTTACCACTTTTTGGGGTGTAACATGTTTAACTATTAAACTACACTTAAACTTATTCTTTATGCAATGCACAGAACAATCCTTATACATGAATACTATGTTATGATACTTGATGCTTACGTGGACCATACTTATGTGATATGTTTTAGTCATTAGCTTTGACGAGCCTCCATTTGACATGTATAGCGCTATAGGAGTAGCACACCACCCGACGGGGGATTGTTAGGTCATTATACTATACGGTCTCGTCACTTTTGTGGCGAGGGATGCTAAATACTAGTGGACACTTTGGGTTTAGACGTAATGATATGCATACTAGTTACCTTGCTTACAAATTGCCATTTGGATTCGAGTAAAATGCTTTTATACTTATGCTATACTTATTCAAACCTTGTGTACTCGCCTTTGCTTTTGCATTGAACTTTATTAAAACATGTTGCAGGTTTAGCGATGATGTTGATGATGCATGGAATCTAGTAGGATGCTTAGATACACACTTTAAACTTTGTATTTTATTTATGTTGTATTCCATTATTCATGTTGTACTTGTTTCAAACTCTTGTAATTGATTCTTTAGAAATGAAATGAAATGAAATTTACTATTTAAATACTTGTCACGATTATTAGTGTTATGATGTCTCGAGCATTCTTCACACTTCGTCTCATCCCGATGTTTCCGCCATTGGTTGGGGTGTGATAGAGTGAGTTCTTCTCCTCTAGTCCAATCCTTTCATCTTGTGTGCAATCAACCTTGGAGCATCAGGCTGAGGGGGAGTTTTGTTTGTAAGCATGCTTTGTAATATTTTGATTTACTTTGTAATCTTTCGACTGATGCAATTCATGTGTTTATCAAATCCATTTCTCTTTATGGTTGTGTTTACAAAGTTTGTTGTTCATTTCCACTGCACTTAAACTCTGTTCATCTCTATTGATTTGTTTAAATTATACAAACAAACACAATCATGAGAGTCTCCGATCCTAACAATTGGTATCAGAGCTTGGACAGTCAAATTCGATCTAACAGTCAATTTGACATAACAGTTCAGCTCAAAATTCATTGATACTAAGGTTGATTGTATTTAGTTGAAAAACAGAGTAACGAGAAATCACGTTCAAAGTGACTACTCAAAGGCTCTGTAAAACAACCAAGATGTCATAGGACACACAAGCTTCACATAACAAGTGATCTCATACATAAACCACCTACAGTTTTCAGATCTGAAAATATATCTGATAACTATGGTAAAATTATTTACGAAAATTGATTTCAATTGTTGTTATGAAGTTTTTGCTGTTTCCATCATGTTTGCTGCTAAAGTATGTACCTCAGGTCGACAAAAACCTATGTTCATAAAACATTAGTGTTTGTGTCGATATAAAAAGAGGGAAATTAAAACTTTAGTTACAAGATCTTATGTGTTGAAAAACAGGTTGGGAATCCTGTTGAAAAGGACCAAATCAACTCTGTTAAAAACACATTAAGAAAATCAGTTGTTGAAATTATAACGCTCGGCTCTTTTGTACTTTCCATTTATAGAAAGTTTTGTTCGTATTTCTATTTTTGGAAACCTCGTGTTCTTGTAATCGTCCTTTCCTTGTAATCATTGTAAAACCAAGACTTGGATCATTAATGAAACTCGTATTTTGTTACAAATATGTTATACACACGTTATGTATGCTCGTATGTTCGAATTGGTGAATCAATTGATGTTAAATCGTTATTCTTGGAAACTATGTGCTAAACTTGTAATTAAACTAAACTTGTGCACGAAACGTATTTTGAACGTGAACGACACTTGATTCGATACTTATACGCTTGATTATACTTGATTTATACTCCTCATACTTAATCATGTCTTAAACTATGCTTTTGTGACAAATATGGCCCTTAAATACCCTAAAAACATCAAATACACAACTCTAGGGGCCAAACTGTAATAAATGAAACTTTATTTCGAATAAGCAAGCCCGGGCGGCCTGCGTGGACTTACCCTGATATCTTAGGCGGGCCGCATGGCCCTTAGGTCTGCAGAAAACATGTGCAGTCACGACCAGATTCATTTTTGAGCGGGATTTCTTTGTTTAAACCGAGTTTTAGCCTTAATTATCCCCCCAAAACAACCCTAATCACTCCCCTATAAGTACCCAAGGTCCACCAAGCACTTGGACACTTTCAACACTCTCAAGTTCTAGCAAAAATCTGCATTTTCGGACAGATTCATACTCTTGCACTAAAGTAAGCATAACTTGCTCATTTCTTAACGAAATCACTTGATTCTTCTTCCTACTTGCTTGGATAATCATGGGGTTTGATTCCTTGACTTCTCCTTGGAGAAATCAGACCTGGAATTGCCCTGAAATGGTCCAAGAACTTTCTGTTTTATTACATACTCTTTCAAACTTGTTTAAACTTCATCCAACTTATGTCTAACACATCTCACACCAATGTCCTAATGCTTACAACCTCTCTTATGGTTGGTTAAGCTTAAAAACATGGTTGAGACACTTGAAATCAGAGGATTAAACCTCATAGTTTTCTGTTTGTTTAGGGTGTTTTGACCCACAAGTCATGTTCAAGCTAGTTCTTGAGGTAGAGTGATTATGGAACAACTTGTTCCAAACATACAATCCTCACATGATTTGATGATTTCTCTTAGTTAGATTGTTTATATTATACTAATCCTAGTTCGTGACCCTCCTTGGTTGTTTTTACATCAAGAGAAGTGGTGAACATTCAAGGGGTTCCTAAACGGAAGCTTATTCTTCCTACCCCATACATGACATCCATGAATAACTTGAGGTGCCTAAATGAAGATCTTAATCTTCTACCTCCTACTTGAATTATTGAACTTAATAATATGTAATACTTAACCTAAATATATATATACACTCATTCGAACCTTTAATATTAAACTTGTGTTTATATGTTAAAGTAGTAAGATACCATCTAAGACTTAGCACCCCAAGTATGATTCTAATGGGCATATTACCCATGAAATACAATATAACCCTAGTGGTTACGTAGTGTCATATAAGAGTATAAGTTAAAGATGATTATTTTGATATCATACTTTATGTTATGTTAAACTCCAAATTATAATCTTCCGTTGAACGCCAAACTCACACACCTACGTTTCCTCGTGTAGAAGGACTAGGTGCTCCACCTTAATCTACTCCAACAACTCGCTCGCGGGAATTCCAAGTAGGAAAGCTTGCAACCACCGTGAGTATACTCGATCCCTTTTTCCCCTTTACACTTTGGGATGCAACATGTATAATTATGCAAACAACTTTTGAACTAAACATACTCAATCTTTGAACGAAGCATGAAACTAATGTGACTTACTTGCTATTCTTGTATGCTCTATGAACGATTTGGAACGTTATATGCTCATTGACTTGCTCGCCCACCTTAACAATTATAGCGCTATAGGATTAACGCCCCGCCTGCTATTCTATTGGGTATTGTTAAGTTACCACCCCGCTGAACGATTGGGATTAGGCTATTTTTATGCGTTGTGTTCTAGGGTTTGATCATATTGTACGCCAAAATTGCATACTAGTAATCACATATTATGGATCATGTTGGATTTGAGTTTTTATTCTATTATGCTATGTAAACAAACTTGTATACTCGCTCATTGCCTTTGCATTGAAACTCTATTTTAATACATGTTGCAGGTTGATTATTGAAGTATGGATGAATGATGAAACAAGTTTAGGGTGGACTAGATACACACCTTTAATCTATTTATCTTTTGTTGATTTGAATTTGAACAATGTTGTTATTTCCATTTTAAATGTTGTATGACAATTTAGTTCTTGCAATGAAATTTGAATTCAATTAAATATTGTCACATAGTGTTATGATGTTTTGAGCAATTTGTTCGTCTCATCCTGATGTTTCCGCCATCGGTTGGGGTGTGACAGAAATAGTCCAAATCATATGTAATGTGAGACTTGACATATGCATGTACTGAATATGACCAGTTCTCTCTAAAACATTACTGCAAAATGATCATGGATTAAGTATTTCTTCAATAAAGACCTCCCAGTAAGTATTTCATTACTTATGAATGGGAAGGGTAAAAAGGGAAGAAGGAAAATCACAAAAACTCAGAAGTGTGTTTATCTCAAAACTTTTGTAGTCAAAAGAAAAGAGTATAAATATAAAACACTTAAGAGTCAAAAATTGGGGTAACAATGGTCATCTATCAACTGTGTGCATTCATTGGGTCAGGGAAGTTCAGGTAACAATAGTATCTTCGGTAAATAAACTTACAAGAGGAATAGACAAGATTTTCAGAATCATCACATGGTAACAAAGTCTTTAACAGGGCTTTCAAAAACTCATGTGAACATGTGTCCTCATTTTTGCAATCAACTGACAAGAAAATGGTACCAAACAGTGGTCAAAATGTATTTACAATCTCGTACCACTGTTGTCAAACCACTGACCATTTTCATAAACTTGAGATTGATATGATTATGAGTTTTATTGGAAAATCTACCAGATCCTCTTGATGCTGTTTTCAGAAAATCCTTTAATTATTTTTCTGGAAAAGGATTTTCTCAAATAAAGCAGGATATATTATTCTTTATTTCTCTGTATGAATAATATATTTTATACTTTTACTGGTTTTTAATAGTAAATGTTTCAATCTCCTGTCAGGATATAGAACCTTTATTTTTTTTTGGGTGATATTATCCTCGAAAATGGATCAAAAGGAAATGGTGTATGTGTCTAGTTTAAGGTCATGTCAACTCAAGTTTGGTTTTATCACAGATCAAAGACTGGTTGCTAACAAGTTTTAAAACACTGGGATACTAAACCACTATCAGGATTCTATAAAAGTTTCAAAACATGTATTTGACATATGGCAAAACCTTGAATAAAAATCTTTGTAAAAGCTTCTGACAAATTGAACTTGACAATTTGCATCTAAAATGTATTTTGTTAAGGATAGCCATTTTGCAGATATTTCAGAATCATCATCAACAGATGAGATATAATTATTCCTTTCATCAGAACAGCAGATGCTCAAAATATTCGTCAAAAGCTTATCCACTGGTGCACTAACAGTTGTTGATATACTAGTCTACAAATCCTTACCATTACCTTACCCCTAATCAATGTTTTGTTCAAACATCTGCTTTCTAAATACTGTCCACTGCTGAAAGTCAACCCCTGTTCTATCATTCTCTTGATAAGCACTGTTGTTCAAAAATCAGTGTTGTATCCACTGATGTGCTATCTACTGATAGTGAAAATCATCCACTGTTACCACATTATTACCGTTGTACCCATTGATGCCTGCTTCATCAGTGGCTCTCAAAAAAACTGTCCTCCATAAAACATCTTTTCATCAGCGGTTGACACGTGGTCAGTTTTTAGCCTTCAGATCTTTATAACCGCTGCCACATCAGCGTTCATTCTTTTCCCTAAATAAAACCCTGATAAAAACCCCAAACAGGGTTTTACACTGTCGAATTGAATTCCAAAATTCTCTTCTCAAAGCAGTTTTCCCACTCTCTATCTCAAATCATTCTTCGTCTCGTCTTCATCAAAATGACGAAATCAAAATCAAAATCAAAATCATCCTCATCTTCATCTCCCAAAGAAGCCACACAAATGGCCGCTGGAACTATTGAAATTCCATACAAATCCCCTCACAACTACCTGGGTCTACTCACAAAACCCACCAACAATCACACCTTCGATTCCATCATTGACATTATGTCTGCGTCAAAGTACAAAACTTTGCTTACAGCAGATTCTCCAATATACCAACAAATCCAGAGAGAGTTTTGGAAAAAATGCAACCCTTGACAAACAAGGCGAGAAAGTCATAGCCATCAACTCCTCAATACAGGGTAAAGCGATTCAAATTACTCCACAATCCATTTCGGAAGTCTTTAGACTCGATGATCAGAAAGGTAAAACATCTTTTCCCAAAAACAAGTTGAAAACTGATTTTCTGAAAAGAGGGTATGCAGAACAAACAAAAAGGGACACCTTACAAAAAGGTTATTTTCCTTCTGCACCTAGATTTTTATTTCATACACTTTTGATGTGTGTTTCAAATAAAACAACTGCTTTTAACGAAATACCATTGAAGATCCAATGTTTGGGTTATGCTATTTTAAATAATGAAAATTATAACTATTCCCAGGAGATCTTTGATGATTTGGTGAAAAATGTTGATAGCAAAGCATTTCTACTTTTTCCAAGGTTTCTAAGCTACTATTTTAAACAAAAATTTGGAAAAGAAAATGAAAATTTGCTCAAACAAGGTGTTTATTTTCAAATAAAAGGTTTAACACCTGAAACATTCACTAGAATGTTAACACCTATAAAAACAAAGTAGAGGTACCTGAGCAGAATTTAGCAGTTACCACTGCTCCTCAGGTATCAGCTGCTGATCCCACTGCTCCAGGTGATCATAGCAGCACAACCACTGCTTTGAAACCCACACCTGCCATCATCAAAAAGACCAAAAAGAAATCATACAAAAAACCTACCAAACCCAAAACAAAGGCAACTCTGGAAGATGAGATCCCATAGCCACTGCCGGTGACAACACAAATGTCACTTACAACCACTGCTGCTACTTCCTCACAACAGATGGAAGAAAGATCTCCACCATTGCCTCAAACTCCTCCTGCATCCTCACAAAAGGATCAGGTTGTAAGCACAGGGACCCCACAATATGAAGCTCTGGACCCAATCGGATCCATCTTCCTCAGTCCTGATCCCAATGACATGTCTCTTTCAACACCCATACCCTCACCAATCACATTACCACAATCTATAATACCTTTGTTACATGCTGTTGATATAGCTCAGACACAAACCAGTTCCTCTCTATCACCTATCACTGAGAGTACACTCCCATAAGTGACTGGGTCTGATGCTACTACCCCTGCTATCCCATCAACAACTGAGGAGGTTACACCCCTTGAGTTACAAGTAACTCTTGGTGGTAGTTCAAGTGGAGCAACAACTACAAGTGTTGGATCAACAGATCTACATTTGGATAGTTGTTTCATTAGTAAGACTCCCTTGAAGGCAATTTCTTCTATAGCACCTCTGGTAACCACCAGTGAGTTTGTTTTAACCACTGGTACCCTCAAAAGGTTATCAAGTGTTGAAGAGAGAAGCCCCAGAACCAAGAACAAGGGGCATCAATGGGTGATTTTGGGACTCAGTTCCTAAGTCACACATTGGTACAACAACTGCTGGTGGGAAATCAGATGATCCCATTAACTTGGGTGATGATTTAAAATATCAGAAATTGACGGACAGAGTTGAAAAACTTGAAACATCTGTTGCTGAAATAAAAGATATGGTGCAACAGCTGTTAAAAGCTCAAAAAGCACAATCCACTGCTGTTCCAGCTCAAGCACCTGCACAACCTGCACCTGCTGCAAATGAGCTATGGAATGTATTTCAACCCCTGCTTGAAAAAAAAAACAAATGGCTGATCAGCAGCATGCAATACATGTACAAATGCTGACAAACATGGTGGAGTCAAGATTTAAAGATACTCAAGCAGACATCAAAGCTATCAAGGCTCATATCCAAAGCACCACTGGAAAGGTTCCTCCCACTATCCTCTTCATGGATAACCCCCTTCCAGATAATGCCAAAAAAAGGGAGAAAATCAAGCAGTTGAAGAAGAAGGGAATTGAGGATGGTGTTTATATTGAACCGGAAAAAGAAAAACAGACATCTAAACCACCTCCCAAAGGCTCAAAACCTCAAACCATAAAATCTCAAACTTCCTTCCAAACAGTTGATATGTCAGTGGTTTCAAAAACTGCTAGCCAAACAGCTGCCATCTCTTCAACACACACCACTACAACCACTGCCCTACCATCACAACCTAAAACTACATCACCACCCACCAAATTACCACCTGCTCAAAAGCAGAAGACATCTACTGACACATCAGTAGTTGTAATGACAACAGAGGTTGAAACACCAGTTGTTTCAACAGCTGTTTGCCAGTCATCCACCACTGCTCTCATCAATGTCACATCACCACCATCACCTCCTGCGAAAAAGCAGAAGACATCAGATGTTACAACATCTGTTGTAATAACAACAGTGATTCAAACACCGGTTGTCTCAACACCTGTCAGTCCAAAAATTTACTCCAGAAAAAGAAAAAACAACTCAGGCAGGTGATGACAAATATGATCCTATAGCTGCAAAATATCCACTGGAACCTGAAGTTGTAAAAAATGAGATGAGACAATTCTACACTGAGGATGATCCTTCAAAAAGAAGATTTCCTTCTCTCATAGGCTTCATAGTCCCAGAAAATATGGATGAATATCTCGAGCTCAAAGCAAGGCAAGCTAAGATAAGAGCTAAACTTGAATGCAAAGACCAAGGTGATGAAGCCATTTAAGAAAAAAATGGAATTCTTGCTCACCAAAGTCAAACAGATGGAAGATTATGCAAGAGATCTGAGCAAAGAAATGTCAAATAACCACCCAAAGCAGATCTACGAAAAGAAATGAGAAAAAATATCTTGCATACATCATGAAAGAAAAATTTTATCCAGCTGAAGAAAAACAATTCGAAGAATGGCCAATAGTTGCATTAAAGCATGAGGCAAACAAAATTGAAAGAATAAAAAATGATTCAAGCAAAAAGAGGACAGCTCCAAACTGGAACAAATACAAAAAGCTCATTGCTGACCTTACATCTGAGTATAAAAGAAAGAAGCAGGAGCTGGTGGATGCAAAGGTGGATACTGCCACAGCCATAGCAAAATGGACAAAGCAGTATACCGATGAGGCGTATGAAAGGCTGAAGAAAAGGAGGATGACAGAGTCTGACACTCCAAAGAAGCCTGACTACAAAAAGCCAGAACAGCAGATTAGTGCTCCTAAACCACTGATCACATCAGCAGATACCCCTATCCTTGTGATAAACCAAGAAAAAGGAAAACTGTTGACCAGTGAAGAAGAAAAAGAAAAGGAAGCTGAGTACTTTACAGAAGCCATCAAGAAAATGGATCTAAAAGAAGATAGCTCAGTGAAACTTCAAAACCTTGTCAAAAAGGTATTAACCAAACCTGCATCACCAAACACTTCAGCAGACATGACAGCCATTGAGCTAGATCAAAAGAAGAGACAAGAGCAGATTGAAAAAGAGACTACAAAAGATATAGCTGCAGCAAATGATGTCATCAGAATGGCCTTCAAACAAATGTCTGCTGAAAGTTCACAACTTTTCACAAGGCCAATATCTCCAAACTCATCAGTAAATAAATCTCTCCCAAGAAACCCATTGGGTTCAAAAATACTAAAGTGGATGTCTGATCAAAAGACCCATGTATTGACCCTGTTCAGATCCAATGGAGAAGTGTAGTACATATCAAGGAAACAAGCACTAAGCCTTGGTGTTGAAGATCTATAAGATCTCCTTGAGAAAACCAAGTTTGGTTTATGTAAGAACCAAGTTTATATAAATCTTATTACTTCACTTAGTTTCTTGAGAAAACCATCTTGGAAATCATCTTCTGTTGGGATTGAACCCTACCAGAGGAACAGATAATTAAAGCCAAAACCGGATCACAACAGTGGATTCACAATAAGCAGTTGTTTACATTAGGCTTTCCCCTTGAAAGTGATTATAACAACTGATGGTTCTCTATCCACTGTCCGTATACAACTGCTGCTACCCTTTAAACTGCTGATATAGTTCTGAAGAAGTAAACACTGCTGGTTCAATCTACGGATGACAAAGCACTGCCCACTCAAGGACTGATCAACTTTGAGGAAAGCACTGATAGAAGAAGATAGTAGTAGTTTAGTGTATTACTTGTCTTATGTAGAATCAGTGGTTAAGATTAGCAGTGTCTGTATAGGAACAGTTGTTACAGGTTGTTAGGCTGTTAGACGTCGCTTTCATGGTGACGTCAGCTGAGATGCCTCAGTGATTTGGTTTGCCTATAAATGGAGCAGTACTCTGTACTGTTACATTTGATTGACTGAGTGAGTTCTTCTCCTCTAGTCCAATCCTTTCATCTTGTGTGCAATCAACCTTGGAGCATCAGGCTGAGGGGGAGTTTTGTTTGTAAGCATGCTTTGTAATCTTTTGATTTACTTTGTAATCTTTCGACTGATGCAATTCATGTGTTTATCAAATCCATTTCTCTTTATGGTTGTGTTTACAAAGTTTGTTGTTCATTTCCGCTGCACTTAAACTCTGTTCATCTCTATTGATTTGTTTAAATTATACAAACAAACACAATCATGAGAGTCTCCGATCCTAACATCTTCTTACAAGACTTGTATTGTGTTTAAATCATCATCCCATATGAAAACAAATTTTATTATTCAAGTTCATGTATTCATTAAGTATGATCATCTTGGTCTTTCACAAGATCATCACCTTAACTTACTAGATCATGTGTTTAATCACAATCAAGTAGGTTCCATATGATGTCTAACATCATAAACACAAATAATCAATCATCAAGAAGCAAAACAACATTAAACAATATGTATTCTTATGGTTTTAAGCTTTATGTGAAGGTTCATCTTTTTGTTCGTTAGTGTTCTTGTGATTAACATCTTACATAGTCTTTTTAACCATCGTTAGTGTTCTCGATCACTGCTACGATATAATGTCCGATAGATTGAAACCAATCCGATGGATGTTTAAGTATTGCCCGTAATTGGGCTATAATTTGTCATTCGTCGTGAGGGTTTTGATTTCGTGAGTTATATAAATGTTGTATTAAGTTACTGACCTAGTTTCATATGCATTGCTGTTTAAATTAGGTTACACGGCTAAATCAATAGGCTAAACTCTGCCCGTATAAACTTGCAATGTGAGTCATTCTCTTTTTATCAACTGTTTTACTAAACCTCAAATTATTTTTCAAAGTTATAATTACAGGGATTAAGTCTTGGTTATCTTAAATCACGGGCAAGTGGGGTATTGTGCACATTACTAATTTCTCACGGTTATGTTCATCAACCTAACAGTTATAATCATCACTACTTGGGTGAAAGGACCCAATAGTGGTATGACCATCGTCACCAGGGTGTGACACGGCGCCAGATAAAAATAAGATAGTAGCCATTGTAATCGCTCTTATGCTGTAACTTATAACTAACGTGTCGTTTTATATAACTTGAGTGACTCGCCAGTATTTCCCCACTGATAAAAATATTTTTAAAACATGTTTCAGGTGACCTACTGTGAATCAAGGAAAAGTGCTACGGAGCACTAACAAGCTTGAAATGGTGGCTCAGTTAAATAAATAAACATGTTTTGTAAACACAGGGAATTTCCCCGTGAAATTCCTCTATTGTAAATTACGGGGTTTGTCCCAAATTATGAAATAAAATAATTGGGTATTTTCAAATTTTAAAGATCCTGTTAAACTTCCACTGTCAACTCGAATAATAATTACCAAGGGTTTCTGTCCCGCGGATCCTGGACCGGGTCACACCAGGACGGGGGCCATGACAGAAAAAGGTGGTATCAGAGCCACTGATTTAAGCCAATTAAGTATTTAGAAATACTTAATTTCTCAAATTTCCACTATGTGATGCTGTGAAAATTTAAATTGCAATATATAACTTTCTAATTAGTATTTTGTGTTTCCTCTATATCTGCTAAACAGCATGAATGAGTTGTCTGAAGCTCTTCAGAATCTTACTATCTATCCTGCTGACGTAGAAGTTTCCAGAAACTTTTCTGATTATCTGGCCGACACTGAAGAACCTATGGAGTTCCAGGCTCAAGCCCAGGAGAAACCCAAGATGAAGAAAAGAAGGAGGATCGTAGGCTGGAGACGCAGCCGGAGGAAGAAGCCAGCTGCCCAGAGGATTAAAAAGACTGAGGAACCAAAAGACAAAGGCAAGGGAAAAGAGATCGGGGAGAGTTCAGGGCAAGCCCAGGAAATGCCACTCTGGGAAGAGCTGGATCGCAAACTGGCAAATTGTGACCTCATTGGACCTGCCAATGAAGACCTCTTCAATTACGCAATTGAATCACAACTTCCAGTTAATTTGGAACCTGCTATCCCATATCCCATTGTCAACCACCAACTTCTACCTGGAGAGCTGGAAGAGTGGTAGACAAGTGATTGGCAATTTCAGAATCTCTTGAATAACCCCAACACCTTTTCCCCCCAGTTTGACCCAGAGCCTGCACCAAACCCACCTATGAGCACTGAGAACTTGGCTGAACTCCGCCACTATGGCGAGGAGCTGGTGGATGCAGGAAATAGAATTCGGGAAGTGGGGGAGAGGATATCCTAGAAATACGACGAGAGTGAACGTCGTTTCTGAAATGCCAACTGACGGGGATCGTATGTGGGTGTGTGTTTAATAATAATAAAATAATAATAAATATTAATAAAAATATAATCATGTAAAATAACTTAAAATAAATTTTTGTAACATAACTGGTGTGTACAGATGCCTACTAATATATATAAAAATATCAACGTCGCAAAGTCGACAATTTTGGTTATACATGTTAACATGATTATGTGTGAATGTTTATTGTGATTGATTATTATTTATTTTATGCCAATAATTTACATTTGTATATTGATAATTATCAGATGGAACACGCCGTCAATGAGCCAGTTAACGAAGTTAATCAATCTGAACAAAACAATGGAGACCAATTTCTTAATAGGCAAGATATAGAAAATATCGTTGCCCAAGGAATAGCTAATGCTATCCCAGCAACCTTGCTGCTGCCCTAAATCTAGTTGAACCTCAACCAATTATTTCCAGCAAACGTACTCGCGACGACAATTTCAGTAATAGTGTAAATGGAGGCGGCAACATTAATAATAATGATAATGATGGGATGCAAGCCCCATTCCTTAAGAAAATGAAAGCTGCAATGCCTAGTTGCACTTACAAGGAATTTCTTGCCTGTAAACCAGTTGAATTTGCAGACAATGAAGGGGGCAACTGCTGCACTGCGTTGGTTAGAGAAAACCGAAGCAGTAATTAAAATACGTAAATGTGCCGAGGAAGACAAGGTCATGTATGCGTCGCATCTTTTTAAAGAAGGGGCACTCGAATGGTGGAACACCGTACTGCAAGCTAAGGGAAGTGATGTGGCGTATGCCATGAATTGGGCAGAATTTAAGAGTCTAGTAGAAAGAAAATTCTGTCCCGAATATGAAGGGGAACAAATGACAAATAAGTTCCTGAACCACCGGATGGTGGATGTAGACTGTCGAGGGTATACTTCAACATTCTTCGAGTATGCTAGAGTTGTACCAACCCTGGCTTCACCAGAATCGGTACTTATTTCTCGCTATATTTGGGGTTTGATTGGCGAAATCCGTGATATCGTTAAAGCTGCGAGACCTCGCACAATTGACGATGCAGTGGAATTAGCCAACACTTTGACAGATGGACTGGTGCGTACGCGAGAAGAAAATAGAAAGAAGGAAGTGGCCCAAAAGATTACCCAAGGATTCCGAGTGGGTAATAGTAGTAATTTTAAGAAAAAGGGAACCGGGAAATCTTCTACTGCTCCATTTTGCAGTACCTGTAAAAGAAAGCATTTTGGAAGATGCAAAGGGTATTGCAATTTCTGCAAAATTCCGGGGCATCAAGAAGAAGATTGCAGGAGGAAGAAGTCAACAATCTGCTTCAACTGTGGAGAAGCTGGACATTTTAGACCAGACTGCCCCAAATTGGTCAAACCAGCTGACAACAAAGCCAAACCTGCATAAGGAACTACCAAAAAGAATGTAAGAGCCTTCCAGTTGACTACCCAGGAAGCAGAGCTAATCCCAGATGTAATAGCTGGTACGTTCCTAGTTCACTTCGTTTATGAAAAAGTATTATTTGACTCTGGTGCAAACCAAAGTTTTATAAATACTTCATTCTGCCAAGCTCTTAACCTACCCTTAACCAACCTTAGACAAATTTTTACGGTAGAAACGGCAGATGGGAATTCTGTTAACATAGATAAGGTTTTGCAAGAAGGAAAGATAGAACTCGTAGGCCATAAATTTTCTGCAAACCTGTTACCTATGAATTTAGCTGGATTCGATGTTGTGTTAGGAATGGATTGGTTAGTAGCCAACCATGCTCGAATCCTCTGTGATAAGAATTCCATAGAAATTCATACGCCTACAGGAGAAGTAGTGGTGATTACAGGAGATAAGCCACGTAAGCCAATGAAATTCATTTCAGTAATGAAAATGGCCAATTATTCAAGAAAACAAGGAATAGTGTATATGATTTCGGTAATCATTAGCACTAAAGGTAAGGAACTTAAGGTAATTCCAGTAGTATCAGAATACTCGGATGTATTCCCAGAAGAACTACCTGGATTATCACCCGATAGGGAAGTAGAATTTAGGATTCATCTAATTCCTGGAACTACACCGATAGTCAAGGCACCCTATCGGTTAGCACCCACCAAAATGTTAGAATTGAAAAAACAGTTAGATGAATTGCTAAGCAAAGGATTTATACAACCTAGTTCATCCCCATGGGGAGCACCAGTGTTGTTCGTGAAAAAGAAAGATGGTTCAATAAGAATGTGTATCGATTATAGGGAATTGAATAAAGTTACAATTAAGAATCGATACCCATTACCTAGGATTGATGATCTTTTTGATCAACTTCAGGGAGCTAGATATTTTCTAAGATAGATTTACGCTCCGGATACCATCAGTTGAAAGTACAAGACGAAGACATACCTAAAACTGTTTTTAGAACTAGGTATGGTCATTACGAGTTTACAGTCATGCCCTTTGGATTAACAAATGCTCCTGCAGCTTTCATGGACATGATGAATAGGATCTGTAAACCGTACTTGGATAAATTTGTAATTGTCTTTATCGACGATATACTTATTTATTCCAAAAGTCAGGACGAGCATCGTGAACACTTGCATGCACTCTTATCTTTGTTAAGAGAAGAGAAGCTTTATGCCAAATTCTCGAAGTGTAAATTTTGGCTACAAGAGGTACAATTTTTAGGACACATGGTGAATCACGAAGTTATTCACGTAGATCCCTCCAAAATAGAAGCGATCACCAAATGGAAAGTCCCGCAATCAGCTATGGAAATTAGAAGTTTTCTAGGGTTAGCCGGATACTATAGACGGTTTATTAAGGATTTTTCTAAAATAGTCGTGCCATTAACTAAGCTAACATGTAAAGCGGTGAAGTTTGAATGGGGATCTAGACAAGAAGAGGCTTTTAAGATTTTAAAGCAAAGGTTAACAAACGCCCCAATTCTTGCCTTACCAGAAGGGACAGAAGATTTTGAAGTTTACTGTGATGCTTCTAAACTAGGATTAGGATGTGTGTTGATGCAACGCAAGAAGGTAATTGCGTATACCTCAAGGCAATTGATAAAGCACGAGGAAAATTATACGACTCATGAATTAGAATTAGGAGCCATAATTTTTGCCCTTAAGATTTGGAGACATTATATGTACGGAAGTAAGTTTACAGTCTATACATATCATAAGAGTTTAAGATACATATTTGGGCAAAAGGAATTAAACATGAGGCAAAGAAGATGGATAGAAATTCTAAGTGACTACGACCGTGATATTCAATATCACGAAGGAAAAGCAAACGTAGTTGCAGATGCCTTAAGTCGTAAGTATCATGAGAAACAACGACGAGTTCGTGCTCTTAGATTAAGTTTACAATTAGACTTAATGGAACAACTGAAGAATGTTCAAGAAACAGCAATCAAGGATGATGCTGAAGGAATGAAAGGACGAATAAAAGAATTAGAGCAAGGAAGTGATGGAATTTGGAGATTCCATAAAAAAAGGACTTGGGTACCTAAGCAAGGAAACTTAAGAGATAAGATTCTAGAGGAAGCCCATAAATCTAGGTATACCATGCATCCTGGTAACAATAAAATGTACCAAGATTTAAGAAACAATTTCTGGTGGATTGATATGAAAAAGGACATAGCTAGATATGTTTCTAAGTGCCTAACTTGTTCACAAGTTAAGGCAGAACACCAGAAACCTTCAGGGTTACTCCAACAATTAGAAATGCCTGTATGGAAATGGGAACTAATAAACATGGACTTTGTTACTAAGTTACCCAAAACCAGAAAAGGTAATGACAAGATTTGGGTAATTGTGGATCGATTAACCAAATCAGCTCATTTTCTACCCATGAAGGAAACCTTTAGCATAGAAAGATTAGCAAAACTGTAAGTAGACGAAGTAGTATCCTTACATGGAGTCCCACTCTCTATTGTGTCAGATAGAGATAGTCGCTTCACTTCACATTTCTGGACAAGTTTCCAAGAAGCTATGGGGACACGATTAAATTTAAGTACTGCTTATCATCCCCAAACAGATGGACAAAGTGAAAGGACGATCCAAACCTTGGAAGACATGCTTAGAGCATGTGTAATAGATTTTGGTGGAAACTGGGATGACCACCTCCCATTAATTGAATTCTCCTATAACAATAGTTATCATTCAAGCATCGAAGCTGCCCCGTTCGAAGCACTGTATGGACGAAAGTGTAGAACTCCAGTTTGCTGGGCAGAAATAGGAGAAAATCAATTATCGGGTCCCGAGATTGTGCAAGAAACCACCGATAAGATCACTCAAATCAAGGAAAGATTGAAAACGGCTCGAGATCACCAGAAGAGTTATGCCGATAATCGACGCAAGCCACTAGAATTTCAAGTTGGAGACAGGGTACTCTTGAAAGTTTCTCCTTGGAAAGGAGTAGTTCAGTTCGGTAAGAGAGGAAAGCTGAGTCCAAGATACATAGGACCATTCCCAGTAATTCAACGCATAGGACCAGTTGCATATCGCTTACAACTACCAGAAGAGCTGGCTGGAGTACATGACGTTTTCATGTATCTAACCTCAAGAAGTATTTATCTGATGAATCCCTGGTAGTCCCTCTTCAAGACATACAGGTGAATGAAAAATTGAAGTTCGTGGAGAAACTGCTTCAAATAGAAGACAGAAAGATCAAGTTTCTCAAACACAAAAGATTGGTACTGGTCAAAATTAAGTGGGATTCAAAAAGAGGACCAGAGTATACCTGGGAGCTGAAATCGGAAATGAAGCAAAAGTATCCTCACTTATTTCAATAAATCTCGAGGTCGAGATTTTTAAATAAGGTGGGGAGGATGTAAGGACTACAAAATTGTCCCTAAACAACCCGTAAGTGAAAACCCGGACCCCTGAAACCCTAATACACATGAAAAATCAAGAAAACAAGATTTATGGATTTCAGGCGGGCCGCGTAAACCATAAGGTAACATCTACGCGGGTCACGTCAACTTAAAGTTGACCGGATAAGCGTTACAGGCCACGTGTCGTACACGTGGCAACCCTACCTGTGACACACACGCCATACACGTAGACTAGGGGCCCTCGCGGGTCGCGTAAAAGTCAAGTGTGGGTTTACGCGGGCCGCGTAAAACCCAAAAACCAGCTATAAATTGATCAGTTCATGAGCTTTGCATCTGTGAACGTAAAACTTTCTAAAACACGAAGAAAGCTTCTCAAATTCGAATTTCCAAGTAGTGAAACGCTGCTACGACTACAGGGTATTAACTCGATCACTGCTACGATATAATGTCCGATAGATTGAAACCAATCCAATGGATGTTTAAGTACTGCCCGTAATTGGGCTATATTTTGTCATTCGTCGTGAGGGTTTTGATTTCGTGAGGTATCGTAAATGTTGTATATAGTTACTGACCTAGTTTTGTATGCATTGCTGTTTAAATTAGGTTACACGGCTAAATCAATAGGCTAACCTATGCCCGTATAAACTTGCAACGTGAGTCATTCTCTTTTTATCAACTGTTTTACTAAACCTCAAATTATTTTTCAAAGTTATAATTACAGGGATTAAGTCTTGGTTATCTTAAATCACGGGCAAGTGGGGTATTGTGCACATTACTAATTTCTCACAGTTAGGTTCATCAACCTAACAGTGATAATCATCACTACTTGGGTGAAAGGACCCAATAGTGGTATGACCATCGTCACCAGGGTGTGACACGGCGCCAGATAAAAATAAGATAGTAGCCATTGTAATCGCTCTTATGCTGTAACTTATAACTAAAGTGTCGTTTTATATAACTTGAGTGACTCGCCAGTATTTCCCCGCTTATAAAATATTTTTAAAACATGTTTCAGATGACCTACTGTGAATCAAGGAAAAGTGCTATGGAGCACTAACAAACTTGAAGTGGTGGCTCAGTTAAATAAATAAACATGTTTTGTAAAACAGGGAATTTCCCCGTGAAATTCCTCTATTGTAAATTACGGGGTTTGTCCCAAATTATGAAATAAAATAATTGGGTATTTTCAAATTTTAAAGATCCTGTTAAACTTCCGCTGTCAACTCAAATAATAATTACCACGGGTTTCTATCCCGCGGCTCCTGGACCGGGTCACACCGGGACGGGGGCCGTGACAGTTAGATACAGGTTCGTTAAAGTGTCAAACTATACCGTTCAGTGTCCTTTATGTACCCTTGACACTTTTAATTCCCGACACTTAGGAAAGTTTTCCGGACCATTTAGTCATATTTTTACATGTTACTAGCTTGTTAAAAAGTTGATTTTTGTTGATTTATGCTGGATTCAGCACTTTATGTGGGTTTTAGGCACTTTCCGGCACTTAAACTATCACTTAGGAATGCAGTTTTGTGGTCCTTACTTCCCTACACTTTATACTAGTGTAGTACTTAGTCTCTGGCCCATACTGGGTCTCAAACACAGTCTGTCTATGTACTGAACTTTGTCAGCATTTTTCTGAGTTATCCGCTAACTGTGCTAACTGTGCTTTGTGCATCATTTATGTCAATATGGTTTGCATGTAATAATGATGTGACAGTATGCAATATGTGATGCACATGTAAGTATAAGGTAGAAATCAGAATGCAGTTATTAGTAATTCAGCACAATCATTAAGCACTAATCAAGATTAATTAATTGTACGAATACCTGGATTTTTTACGGTTGTCACATTTTCTACCTTTTTCGTAATTTTGCCTAGGTACAAATCTTGAAGCACCATGTACAAATAAAGCAAGTCATTTTAGAGGGGGGAAACTTGGACATTGTCCAAAGTTTTAAGACACTTTGAGGACAATCTAGACATTTCATCCATGGAATCCATGCCCACTTATGTCTTCCATTAGTTGAATTAAATTAAGGAATTAAATAAAAGTTTTATAATTATTAAAGGAATTAATTGATTAAATTAAAGGTTAGACATGTAACCTTTGGGATTTTCTTGATTTAATAATATGTATAAATATAAATAATCTATACTTCTATACTACCTTATTAAGAGAACTAGGATTTTTATCCTTTTGGTAATTTTACATTGTGTACACATTTTGAAGCAACACGTACAAGAGAGTCAAACTACTTTAGAGGGGGTAAACTTGCGCATTTCCCAAAAATTTAAGACACTTTAGGGGCATTTTTGTGATTTCGGCACCTTTGTAACCTATAATTAAGATAAATGTATAAATTTTTTCTTCAGTACTACTCATAAATATTTTATGATTATCAGATAAATGTATAAAATTAATAATATTTCAAACATATATTTATATAACAAGTGATCAAAACCAAACTTCTCATGGAGTTGAAAACTCAAATAAATAAATAAATAAACATATAATTGGAATCAACTCTTTTTGTTGAATGCAGTGTAACTTAAATAATATGTTTCATTTTATCAAGTGTCGTAACCGATCTTGCTTAAATGGCTATCATTGAGAATAAAATAAATCGTTATAACCACTTTGATAAAAGTTTTTTTTTATATATAAAAAAGAAACACGCCGTCATGTGAATCAATTCAGTTTGAAATGGTTCTAAAATCATCATCGAACCAAACCTGCAAATGCTGCATCTTTTGGCAAAAGTAACCTCCATGACTAGATAACATCACCATCTTGTTAACTCAACGACTTTTAATCACGACATCTTCGAATTGGAGTAACCCCGCAATTGTGTGAAGTCATCTTAGCTATCACATCAAATCCAACCACAACCTTCATTTTTGCTCGCCAGTTTAACACAACCGCTAGCACTATCGTTCCCATTTTCGGGATTCAACGACCACCATCTTCCATTTAGTAGTTCAATTGCAGTGGTCTAAGACCAATCAGAAGTGCCCTCATCTCAGTTAAGCCGGAAAAGACAACACGACAACCAAATGCAACCGCCACCTCAAGCCTTTGTCTATATGGTCTTCTGAATGCCCATCCTGTTTGTGATCACATAAAAGATATTACACAGATCTTTTAGAATCATCAATGGGTTAGATAGATTTTGTTTTCTGTAGCCGATAACTTAGTTCCATTTTAGAAAAGTCAGGTACACCAACAGCGCCCACTACACTTCAAAACAAATAGGTACACAAATAATTTGTATTGCATGCATTAACATTCATAATACACAGGTACCACTGAAACAACAGCCCCACAAGTCAAGGATGATAACAAAGGGAAATGTACGGCTTCCACTGAACCATCCTTAAGTGATTGTCATCAACCAAAGGATTCACCAACAAATCAAAAGAAAAACAACCCACCTGGTACACCCACAACAACTTTCACTATTCATATAGTTTACAACGTATACACACTCCACATTATTTGTATTAACAAAAAAATGGTTTCTTAGCAACGTCCACGCACACATTCAACATAATCAAAGAAATAGAGAAGGCCCATGGATGTATTGGTACGATGTCCACACTACTAAACACCCCAGCTCACCAGCAAACTAACGAACAAGACGATTGGGAGGATGATGAACGGTGGATAACCAGTATGGACGAAATCAAGGAGACATTCAAACCTTATTTAAATTGATCATATTATCTCGTTCGACGTGGTTACTATGGTCCCCCGATTTAAAATAATTTGTCATTGACTTTCAGATGACCTTTTCTTCTTATCATTAAGCATTTTAGTACATTTTTGGGCCATTTTGCCAGAAATTAAATGATCACTTTTTTATACAAACAAACTGGGAAGTCCATATTGAAAATTTAAATAAATAACAAGCCTACTACTAAAGTAGTAAAAAACAAACAAATAACTAAGTGAAAAAAGAAACATGAGGTCCAGTTTGGTAATGATTTCCACTTCCATTATCTCGTTTACCAACTATTGTATTCTTGGTTTTTATGTCAGTTATGCAATTCATGAATTGATATATTAATGATACTACCACAATACTTTAAAAGACAAACCAGGTGAAACAAACCATGCAAACTGCAGGCCAACAACGATTACACCTTAACTTTAGGCTTCATTTATGATACTGATTTCCAGTTAGTTTTATTCAGTCCTAGGTGATATACTATATTTGTTCTTTCATCCAACCATTGTTACGCATTTCAAGTTAATTTATCATAACTCATATGTTTCGTTTTGTAAGATAAGAGTGACATGTTGGGTTTTGTAACTAACAAACTTCATACTTAAAAGTCAACATTTATAATATATATCATAAATGAATATGATAACAGTCGGGATACCCGTCGCAACGCACGGGCTTTCCCACTAGTTATAAGTAGTGGTTTCCAACGGCTACATACATTTTGAAGAAAAAAACTTGGTCAACTACCTAGTCAAAGCCCCAAACACCTGTGGTGATCCCCGCTTGGGGGAAGAGGCAACACTGATTGGGAATGTGTACAGAGCGGTCACATCTCACTCCACATGGTCTTGATATTTGTGTTAGGGTCATGCTATTCACACACCCCCACCTACCTCTTTGTCTATTCACACACCCCCCCAGTGTCGAGCTATGGCTAGAGCGCGGCGTTTTGGTCCGGTCAACCAGACATAGACTGACGGGTGTCTGACGGGTCTGTTGACCGGACCAGAACGCAGCCAAAGCTCGGTCAGCCTTTTGGCTGGTTGACAGGACCAGAACGCGGCCAAAGCTCGGCGTTTTGGTCAGGTCAACAGACCCGTCAGACACCCGTCAGTCTTTTGTCTGGTTGACCGGACCAAAACGTCACGCTCTGGCCATAGCTCGACACTGGGAGGTGTGTGGATAGACAATATGAGTGTGTGAATAGACATGCCCTTGTGTGTTAATGTTGCCTCTGCTAGCCTGTTTATTTGCTTTTTCTTTAGCACAAGTTTTAAATATATTGTTGATCCCCACACTAGTGCAATTGAAAACTTTTGGTTCGGATTTGTAAATCAAATCACATCACATATCACATATAATCAATATAGGAAAAATTATCAAGACACCAAAGCTGATAATTTCCCAATGTATAGTATAAGAAATTTACGTTATCATAAAAAAATGTAGATAAGTAAAGATATGTTGTGAACATCGAGATCTTAGTGCATTTTTTCACACTTGACCCCCTCATGGGTTCATAAGATCTTTCTCAAATTTTATAACATCTTTCATTCGTGTTGTATTGGGATGATTTGGGTCATTAATACCACATAGGACCATTATTGGATTGCTACACCACCCCCTTGCATCATCCACCAAGGTTGACATGGATTAAACCATAGCAACCATGAGCCTCCTTTTTTTAATCTTTTCTTTTCATTTTCACAAAAATAAATTAAAATAAGAAAATAGTGGTTTGTGTCATAACCACACCCTTAGGGTAGTGGTTTTGGATGATGAATGAAAAGTGGGTGACATGACGCTGATGTGAGGGTCATTGTGACCATGAGGGTCATGACCACACCCTATAGCCTTAGGCTAAAGGATGTGGGGGTCATGGTTGGGAAATGATTAACCACGTAGGAACATGAATGGAATGTTATACCACCCCCTTCCCTAATCCACCATTGTTTGCATGGATTAAACCATGACAACCATGGTCCTCCTTTCCATTTTTTCAAGTAATCACTTCCTTTTTCTTTAGACAAAGATAAATTAAAATAAATAAGTGGATAGTGTTTTAGGTCATGACCACACCCTTATGGTAGTGGTTTTGGATTGTAGGTCAGAGGTCGGTGACATGACACTGACATGCAGGGTCATGATGGTCATGACCACACCGTGAACTACAAATTTATTAACGATCTAAAGTTTAAAAATGACAATAATAATGTAATATGGAAGATTTTCGTATAAATTACAAAATTAGGTTACGTAGGATTCATATTTTAGGTGTTGAAGTATTATGGTCAAATAATTTCATGTTTACTCTTACAAAGTGTCCATAAATTTTTTTATCTTTTTTAAAAGGCTTTGTCAATCACTAATAAGTGAAGTAAGATATAGTATAAGATCTTACAATCCTATGGATACGATTTGAGTATGATCTTTTGAAGGAAAGATACTTTTTCATCTAATAAGATCCTAAGATTTTAATATTTGAGAGAGTCATGTCTTTTTTTCTGTGTCTCAAGAAAAAAATGAAGCATAAGATGTTGGGGTCGGATTATTTTAATATATGAAATTATATTTATTAAAAATAAAAACACTTTAATTACATTAAAAAATAAAAAAAAACAAGTTACAATTCACGTTATCACTCGAAGTTAGCATCAAATAAAAGGGAAAAAAGAAACAAAAATTCACATCACCATGGTTACTTATGAAATGGACGAAAAAACCTTTAATTTTAATGAAAAATGAATGTTGTGACCTGATTGGAACACTTTTGAAACTTGAGTGACCTAATTGAAACACTTTTAAAACTTGGTTACTATTCTACAAAGTTACCCCAATTTTAATGAAAAATGAATGTTGTGACCTGATTGGAACACTTTTGAAACTTGAGTGACCTAATTTAAACATTTTTAAAACTTGGTTACTATTTTACAAAGTTACCCCAATAAATAACTATATAAATAGTGTAGTTCTTATTTAATTTTCATTATATAACTTAGGTTTATTAAAAAAAATTGACACTTTACATCCAATCGATATCAAATTTGTTTGTCACCGGTTATCTATAAAACATAGGCTACTTTAAAATAATTAACTTATACACATTCAATCATTTGAATTAGACAACTCTTTTTTTTTTCTAGAAGATCAAGTTCAATTTTAAAAGTTTTAATTACCTTTCTAATAAATTGCTTAACTTTTTTGAACAGAAAGCTAATTGGCACTTTGTAAAATTTAAACTCTTGATCTCGACATCTTATCACCGAGTAGTGGTTATTTATATATGATTTTATCATGGGTTGAATAGGGATCGTTCGTTTTCAACATTCTCAGACGTTTTGGTCAATCACATCACATTTAAAGGATTTTGGAAGACAAACAAAAATGCAAGTAATGTACGCCTCTTTCCATAAAGAGAGCTACACATGCCACAAATATTAAAAGAAAGATAAGATTATATTTTCTTTTGAACTATGAAAGATAAGATTATATCATGCAACATATCACTTTTAAATATAATATATCTATATGGAGGTGAATTAATCATAGAGGTTTTACGGTCGGGTTCGACGGTACTTCTGTGTGAACCGACTGTTTATATGAAATGATTTTGACAGGTTGACGATTTTCGAAAATGGAAACTAACATACTATTTGCACGGTAAAATACAACTGAAAAAACACCACCTAGCGACAATATACACATCTATATATGGGTTGGTCTCGGTATATAAGAAACACCAGTTCTAATCTGCAGATGATAAAACTTAAGATAGTAGTCTCAACTGGAGTTAATCCTTAATGACTTCTAGATCAATCAGTTGATGTAGTCTTGAGAGCTAATACGCAAAACAGAACATTGTGAGCTCGTTAAGAGAAAGAGAAGTGGTGGGGGGGGGGGGTCTTCTTGTAACCACACTTCGACGTTAGACTAAGTATCGCTTTAAGAATAAAGCAAGTGTGTGTTAAGAGTGAGTGAGAGAATTCAGATGTTTAAACCTTTGGAGGAGAAAGGTATTTATAGCCGATGGGTTTGATAAAGAATGTGGGCTGACACGTGTCATATAGATTTTATGTGCAATGACACTTGAGTCAATTTTTAAGTTCCACCATTTTTTGAACTTAAATAACTTTTATATGCTAGAACTATTTTTTTTTAATTATACCATAAACCCTATCATTTTTCTCTTTAAAATGTGTATAATATTGGTATTTTTTAATATAAAAATAACAAGTTTTTTTCCATTTCAAGTGTGACCCACTGCACGTATTACTGTGTTGTTATACAATGTATATGGTGTTTTTATATGCCTCGGTCTTAAATAGTTTTCATATAATCTAACAACACAATTATCTGAGCGATTACTCAAAGACACGTCAACATTGAATAATAACAACGCATCTATATGCGTAGTTATCTAGACTTGTGCACATATCATTATCCTTTTATGGTCTACTTTCCATTGTGTTTTTAGTTTAATGCTCATTTTGTTTTATATTATGTCCATTGTGTAATGCATAATTGAGTTTTCAATTTTTTTTTGAAAGGTATAACAATAGGGTACTCATATTAAGATATAAATACGCTCGATTTTACTGTATATTTTTTTAAAGAAACAAATTACGTATTGTTGTGAAACTAGCCTACTAGAACAAGATTATAAGAGAACAATAGGGAGAAAGAGATTGATCTTATTGATTGAGGTGTGTCTTTACAAAGGAATACAATGAATATATATATAGGAGATGAAGTCTTAGAGAACAAGCAAATCTATTTAAGGAGTTGATAACCACATAATATAATATATTTATAACACTCCCCTTTGGTTATCAACTTTGTATGCTTTGAAATGCTGCATCGTTAAAAACCTTGCTTTGGAAAACCCAGTAGGACAAAACCTCAGCTAAGGGAAAAAGAGTGCAACGCGTATTTTCTTCTCCTGATACTTCTGGATCAGATATGTTACCTCATTAAAAACCTTACTAAGAAAACCCAAATAGGACAAAACTTAGTGAGGGAAAAAGAGTGCAACTTGAATAAATCTCACCCTCATTATAATATGCATTCTTTAAGTGACGTGTGTCCATCTTCCTTGAAAGTTGCTCAAAACATTTATAGAATAACTTGTTGCTTGATGCCTTGAAGTACAATCCTTTAGTTGAATAATGTTGTAAAATCTTCTTGTGAGACTTCTAGTGCTCCCCCTTACGAACAAATACCATAAGATCCACAACTATGTTGTGTTACATTATTTACATCTACAAGACTAACAAAACTAGTTTTCATGTGTTAGTAAAATCTAGGCACATATCATTCTTATCTTTAGAGTATCGACATATCTTCTTTACCATTCGAATGTCTCCTCACTGGACATGTGCTATATCATATTTATAAATTCAAATAAAAGATATATATAATCATGCATAGCTAGGAAGAAATATCAATGCACAGTTTCACTTTAGCCATGGTACTTTTAGAATGAGAATCCTTACTTTGGTAGAAGATGATAATAGTCATTTCTTATAAAAAGTGTCTGAACAACCTTTAGCATACTTTAAGGTTCAATTTTATCCATACTATAATGTCCCATCATCTTCTGGATGTAGTTTGATCAATGGATAAAAAATATGATCACAAATATACTCGGACTGTAGGTTGAGTAGTAACTAGACTGAGCTAGAGTCATTCAAAATTCCCCCTCTAAAAGCTCGACGGTTTCTCTCGATGGTGCCTAGACATCATCACTGTAAACTGCGATTATAGTGAACTTTTAGGAGAGGACTTTTGATAAAGATGGATGATATTATCAAACTCATATTGCTCTTTTATCAGAATCTCTCATGAGTTGTACAACACTCAACCCAACTATTTTATCCATACTATCTTTTTAAGTTTATAAAGATACATTCATGAGGTTTTGAAATCAATGCTTCAGGCATTTACAATCATTCACTTACTTCTTTCCACTTTGAAAAACAATGTATATGCATACACTCTTTAGAAGTTCTGTTACATAAACCTCCTTTATGATTTCTATATCATATGCTAGGATGTCTTGAACACTTGCTTTATTTGTATACTACATATTGTACCATGCTTGTACACTGTACATTGAGATACCATAATCACCAAGTACAGGTATTCTATGTATGTTTATTGGTGCACAAGAATTACATCCATAAGATGTTTCAACTAACCTTATAAGCACTTAAATGCTTAATGATACTCAGCAGGAGTTCCAATTATATTCAATGTATTCAAATATGAATCTGTATACAATAATCATATCGTTCTCGAGAACTTATTTTACATGATTTTAATAAATTAAATCCTTGAGGGACTTTCATGTAAACTTTTAGTATCCAGTGATTCATAACTTTCATAAAATGCATATCAATTCTCTCTTTATATTACCAGACTAATTAAATATTGGAAAAATAATTACATCCGCCACTAGAGAATGTGTCTCATTATAATCAATCATGGGTTTTTGCGAAAATCCTTGTGCACCATATTTTCCTTATCTCATTTAATTTGATTTTCACATGATTCGCATAAAAGCCCCACTAATATCCAACATACTTTACAAATTCAGTTGTATGGACTGTTGGTCCGAAAAATTTCCATTTCATTAGAGAATTTAAATCTGCCATACTTTGCGTCTTTCCATTTTGGCCAATCATTTATGTATTTTCATTCATAGGCAAATCTTAAATCCTGATCCTCGTCATTTCATCATTTCAAGCGCTATATTATATACAAAAGTATAACGACGTCAATTTTGTTTCGATTCCATACATATCTTAGACATGGTATAACTTATCGAGATCTCTTTATTTTCAGGTACCTGAGGTCCTTCTTGAACCTTCATGTCTAATGTCTCTTCAGGAGACCTTTTTAATATAACCTCGACTTGACCATCTTAATTAGTTGCTCCAACTTTCGAGGAATTTTATTATTGGAATCGACTGGTCTACCACGCTTCAAACGTGCAATAGACTCATTACAAACATATGGTTGTCCTTCTGGGACACTCATCTTAATTGGAGCATTAGCAGTTGGTATATGTGACATAGTCACCTTTTAAAGGTCAATGAATGTGTCTGATAATAGATTCGCTAATCTTTGTAAATGAGTTGTTCTTTGAACTTCTGATTCACACCTTTAGTTTTGAGGATCAATGATAATTCATACCAACTCATTTCTTTTCCAACTGCTTTTTATCTCCCCCTGATATTGGGAATGTTAATCCATTGAGATGGATATCAATTAATTGATTCGTAAATAAACATCTCGTCAAAGACTCTATTCGTTATCACATATTCCCAACCATCTTTTAAGGTCCTATCTTTGTGCGTAGTGGTGGATCATTTATATACCGCACAACCAAAATCTTAGCAGGGACATCTTTGGTTCCTGACCAAAAACCAACTATAATGGGGAGAAACTATTACAACATGTTGGCTTGATGTGAGTTTATGTTATTGCATGTAAATTACATGTACTAAAATAGAAACATGAACTTTTGCTCTCGTGATCATTGTTTAGTGATCGTCTTCAACAAAAACACTTATTTTAGTTATCTTAATAACTTGAAAATAAATTTCATAGTTATAACCGAAATAAATATGCCAATCTGGAACAATGTACTTGCTATATCATTAGTCAAGCCATAAATCACACAATCCTTAGTTGTGTATTCGATAACCATTTAGACGATGCATCGATTTTAACACACAAAATGGTATCATGTTAGGATATGCGTATCCTTTATCATTTCCAGAATATTTGGGCATACACACCCTCCCTTATATGGCAAAATATAAAAATTTTCCTTGAGAGAAAACATTACATGCTAATTACCAGCTTGAATAATCTTTTAGCTCTTCATTATGTTTCACATCATCATTGACTCGGTGTGGTCTAACCGGTCATGCCAACTAATTAAATAATCATGATACATAAACTTCTAGTTTACGATCGTATGTGTATTAGTTGCACTATGCGAGAGAACAATGCATTATCATTGCAAACTATCATGTTATATAACTTTTATCCTTTTCACATTTTGTTCTCATATAATCACTTCTTTAATTTGCTACTTCTAGTGGTCTATCTCATTATGACCATTATTACAATTCTAATAGTCGGTCTCATTATTAACTTGGCTATCATAACATTCTGATGGTCAATCTCATTATCAACTTGGTTATCATAGCACTTCTGATGATCGATTTCATTATTAACGGGGTGTTCAAGATCGGATTATCCGCTTTTCGGATATCCGAAAATTTCGGATAGTGAATATTGATATCCGAACCCGAATCCGAAATTTCGGATATCCGATTTTCGGATATCCGAATTAAAAACAAAAACAAAAAAAAATCCATTTTCTGCTTCACAACATAACTTGTATTCGGTGAATCCAGCCAACAAACAATCAACAAAGTCATAATAAAATTCAAGCTTTATAAACTTGTAATAACATATAATAAAAATGATTCGTGAACACAACAATAAAAATGATGAATCCTGACATAAGCACTAAACATCCAATATACATCTTTAATTCTTTATAAACCTGTAATAACATATAATATATATTATTATGTAAAATGATGGATCCAGCCATCAAACCCACATAATTTCAATATGTAACACATTTTCAACTAACTGATCATCATTGCTAGCCCGAATCAGCCGCTGCAGAGCTTCTTTGGCTGAAATAGAGTGGAGAAATCGGCAGCAAGTTTGGATTTTAACGATGAAACTGGAGAAGAACTAGGGTTCCGGTGGGGGGTCCAGTTGCGACGGCGGTAGGGACTGGGACAAGGGGGTTTGGTTATGGTGGTGTTTCTTGGTGGTGGAGGGTGGATGGAGGTGTGGCCGTTGTAGGTGCGGCGGGGGTGGTGGCTGTGTTGGATGTGGTGGAGGAGGTGATTGGTGGTGGATAGGGTAGGGTTTGATGGGGGAGATAAGAAGATTTAGAAGATGGAGGTTCTGAATTCTGAAGTTGCGTGAGTGTGGATTTAGGGTAAAAATAAATGGGCTGGATCATGATGGCCCAAGTAATACATATATAAAAAATATTTTTTTATTTAAGTTTTTCGGATTCGGATAATCCGAATATCCGAAATTTTTGAAAATTAACATCCGAATCCGAAACTTCGGATTATCCGATTTTCGGATATCCGAAATTTCGGATATTTCGGATACGGGTTTTCGGATATTTCGGATTCGAATTCGGATTCAGATTTTTTTGAACACCCCTAATTAACATGACCATCATTACAAAATTTCTTAACTATATCCATGATTACGACATTTTCAATGATCTTTATATAATGTCATTCACTTTAGGGAATGGAATAACCAGAACAAGCTTCATAGCTTTTCATTATTTATTTTCTTAGACATACGAATATAAAGTCACTTCAAACCTTTCATACCCTTTTAATAATATTGCTACTTCAAGAGCATATTTGAGGTGTGACATCCGATAATATTTATCTGAGTTTCCCTTGTAATAATCTTCTCTTTGCAATTTTCATAACACCAATAGAGAAATAATTAGATGGCTGAGTCATATAAGATTTATGAGTATGACACTTCGAGTGTAATGCCTAAGCATATCTATACTCTTTCATGAGATTTATACTAAACCACAACTTTGATTAAATTGTTCTATTAAATATCATATATATAATACACAATAACGTATAGAATGCAAAGTATACATGAATTCAAATTATACAATACTTGATGTTATACCATGTCACTATATAGAACCGAATTGTGATAATATTTTATGAAATAAGATTTTTTTCATCGTATACAAGCATATATATATATATATATATATATATATATATATATATATATATATATATATATATATATATATATATATATATATAATTTTTGTATCAACGTATTGTATCATGGTATACCAATTATAAATATAACACATAAATATTTATTACTTAATTTAAAACTATAAACATGTATTACCATGAGGACCTCTGTAATAAGTATGTGTCATCAAATAAGTAATAATTTTTTATATGAATTTCAAAAAAAAAAAAAAAAAAAAAAACTCCATGGTGAACCTAGATACAACATTCCTTGTTAAAAAAAAATATTCCAATTCTAAATAGGCAGGCCATACATTTTCGTCGTGACCACAATCCTTTGTTTTCAACATCTACGTATATATGTTTATCACAAAGGTATAACATAATATAATTATAACATGTTATCACATGATACAAGTTATACTAAAACTTCATGAAAAATGTATCTCTGATCATATCCATACCAAGCAATATAAATGACTCAAGAACTACTAATTTCTTATATAGTATGAGCTATTTCTCTTCCAAGGAAAATATACTATCATTTTTATAATTTTGACTAAAAAAAAGTTCTCTTCTACACAAATTAATATGTCAAGAAACTCTATTTCGTTTAGAAAATTTGTAATTAGAGTTTGTGAGAAACTGATGCCATTGCCATGCGTTTGCTAATCGTTTTTTAGAGGATGAAATATATTATCCATAAAGAATATTTTACGTATACATGTATTACTTCATGAATAGCATATATGTACTTCCTATATAAATGTCATGACTTCAAATTCAAATTTTATATTTAAATAAAATATTTTATTTACGTAATTATCCATTAGAACTTGTTTGATGCTTGTAAAATTAATTACAAAAATATACTGTTCAGAAAAGTTGATTTTTGACTTAATTAGAGAAACATACTATTCAGAAAAGTTAGAAGATTTTGACTTAACGAAGAAGAAAGAAGCACTTTAGATTTTTTTTTAAATCGTATAGTTTTTCTTTGATAAGCGTTATCTTTCATTATTCAACGTAATATCATCACGCATCAGTGACCCGAATCTTTATTTACCATCTCTACACATTTATTCATACCGCTACACATTTATTCATACCGAGTAAGGGAGAAATTTAAAAGAGACAATAATACTTATATATAATATTTAAAAGCAAATCCTTTGCTTCAGAAAATATGGATTATAGTAAAATAAAACTATAATTTCATATACATTGATTATCTAATATTTAACTTCCGAATGGTTGAACGGATCAAATTCCTTTTCAAAATTTTGATGAATCCTTGTCATGTATTAACAAAATAACTTAAAAGCATCTTAGCCCAAAGTGGTGAAAGAAAAATTAAGAATATTCACATGGAAGTTGCAAGTTATGCATGTATATAAATTCTGAATTAACAAAATTCGAAGCACTGACCTCATAATATGACTTGTTCCTTTTACCAATAGTATGGCCAAGAATGAAGATGAGGCGATATGCGGAATGCGTTTTGAGATTCTAGATTGAGCGAACTTTGGTCACAACGAGATGACTTATCAATACTGCGTGCTTAGAGTCTCGTGCTGATAACGTGTTGTGAAACTAGCCTACTAGAACAAGATTATAAGAGAACAATAGGGAGAAAAAGATTGATCTTATTGATTGAGGTGTGTCTTTACAAAGGAATACAATGAATTTATATAGGAGATGAAGTCTTGGAGAACAAACTAATCTATTTAAGGAGTTGATAACCACATAATATAATATATTTATAACACGTATAAAAAAGTTACGGATGTTCAAAAAGGGGTACTCAATTAAGGATATAAAGATCGCATGTGCATTTTTAAGCATTTAACTTGCATATACATATTCTTTTATTTCTCTTGGACAAAATTACCCCCTTCTACTTGCTTTTTTCTTGGATATTTGTCACTCTATAATGGTTTGTTACCCTTCTTATTTTTAAATTTCTTTGTACTATAACTCAACCCGATTAATGGTTGTGAGTGAATGACAGAAAAACTGTTAGTGTTTATTGTATGTCTGAGCAGACACTATTCACCATTTAATTTTTAATATATTTTAAAAGTGATTGTGAATGGAGGATAAAGAAAATGTAATGATAAAAATATAAAAAGTTTTATTTAGTTAAAAAAAATTAAAAAAATATAGTTTTTTTCAATATAATTATAAGATAGAAATAATGGAAATGATATGAATACTCTTTAGACTAGAGGATATGGGGAGGCTCATCCCAATGAGGATGGGCCGCCATGTAGGCGTCACATCACCATCCCATGGAGGATGAGTCTCCTTGCATTTTGAGGGGGGTGGAGGATGGGGCTACCCCACATAATTTTTTATTGTTTAATTTATTTTATTTGTTTAACTTTTATTGTTTAACTTTTTTATTTGTTTAATTTTATAAAAACAATTCAAAATTTAAATAAAAATAAGACATAAAAGAAGATAATAAAATCCACTACATAACATAAATAAAAATTACATAACCTAAAAAAATTACACTACCTAAAATTTATAAAAAAAGACTAGATTTAAAAATTTATAAAAATTAAACTACTCGTCTTCCTCTTCGTCACCGTCACAGTCGTTTGCATTGTTCCATATGTGTTCTACGAAATCCTGTTGAAGGTTTGCATGCGTGTAGTCGTTGGTTAGCGCGAACGAGTTTAAATCATGTTGCGTCGGATCTACCGGGACAGTATTCCTATAAGATGCTGATGTGTGTAAAATGCAACATATAAATTACATCAAATAAGGCATAAAACTAACCCTTTTTAAGTACTAATATTGGAAAAAGAGTGTTTTTGTCTTCCTTTTGTATTTTCAGGATTAAATGAGCTCAAAAACGCAAAAGAAGCAAAAAGACAGCTAAATCCAACATAAATACAAGAAAATGAACATTAGTGGACTGCCCGACCCCTCAACGGCACCTTCCAAAGCAAAAAAAGAGAAGTCAGAAGACTGAACACGCCCCGTGCTCAGCCAGCACGGGGCCGTGCCCAAGAAGCAGCAGAAAAGACAAATCTATAGAAGCTTCTATTGCCCACCACGGGGCGTGCCCAACGGACACGGGGGCGTGTCGAAAGTACAGCAGGCGCATTAATTGTAATTGCGAATTACAATTAATGAGGAGAGAGAGTGTCAGACAGGCACGGGGCCGTGCCCAGCGGACACGGGGCCGTGCCCAGCACTCTGATCAGCCTATAAATAGGAGTGCTTGGATTCATTTCATCTCATCCCTTGGCACACCACCTCTCTCACACTTCATCCACCACCCACCACCATCATCCACCACCATCATCCATTGTCCATCGTAGAGTGTGTGAGTCGTCTCGGGATCCAAGATTGATCGTAAGAGTTCTTGACAATCAAGGCCATGTTTGCCTAAGTCTCTTACATCACTTGGTGAAGACAAAGTGTCTAGTATAATACTTTTTATTTCTAATCTTTTGCACTTTTTATTTGGTTTTGTATTAATGACTTTAATAACTAGTTACTTATGTTGAAGGTGATCTTTCCTTATCGTTTGTCCGTGGTGTCTTGGCATTATTTTACTGTCTATATAAAATAAAGGATTTTCACCATTCATATCTCCACGGTCTATATGGAGGTATGTTGGCTACCTGGTCGGGGGTTAAGGGAATGGTTTGGTAAAGGTCTTGCCATTGTTCAGCGTTTAGAGGTCCTGCAATGGACCTGGGTCAAATTTAGTAGGACCTCCTTCAATGCTTCACGGTATTGGATGGCGGGGGTCCAAACTCTTTGACCCCCTCATAAGTTAACTACTATTAATACTATAACCCGGCTATTTAGGACTGTATTCCTGCTGACTCAGACTACTTAGCCGAGGGTAACGTCACCGCCAAAAGCGGGGCCTACCACAATACTGCATTAATAACTTAATTCATTATCTTCCAATAATCCACCCTTTTAGGATTGTATCCTTGCTGACTCAAACTACTGGGGTGAGGGTAACGTCACCTTCAAAAGAGGGGCCTACTACAATAACTAAGATAATCTCTTAATTATGTGCAAAAGTGCGGAAATAATCAAAGGTTATACTAGATACGAGTCGGAACCAAGTGATTCATCTTGTCTATCTGTTTTTATTTTAATTTTATTTTCAGCATTTTAGTTAGTTTTTATTTTTCTTAGCTTAAAACTTTTTTCTAAACTTTTATTTTGATTAGACGTTGAGGATAAACCGGTACTAAAAGCTCTTGTGTCCTTGGACGACCTCAGTATCTTACCAACGCTATACTACACTCAACGATGGGTTCACTTGCCCATATGTGTGTTTAGTGTTAGTGAAATATCGTGTTTTATAAATTTAAAACTTGGCTAAAATAAGTGTTAAAAAGGGCTTAAAATATACACCTAATATAAATAACACTTCACGCACATCAATGCATTCTCATCATACTCACAAATTGCCTGACCTTCGTCTTCAATAATCATGTTATGGTGCAAAATGCAAGCGTACATACAAAGGCGCAACCTCTTCGGTGTGAATGTTGGTACACTACGTTTGTCGACTACGTCTTATATCGAGTCTTGTAGTGTATAGGTTAGAACATGGCACGAAATCCAAGGAACATGTGATAGAATAGGTTTCGCTTATGTGTCCTTGGCTAGTTTCGCTCATGTGTCAGTCATCAGGTGGTTTCGCTTATATGTTCATCAGATGGTTTCGCTTATGTGACATGTACATAAGAGCGAAACCTGTGAGCCTATATATAGTCTGAATGAGCGAAACCACATACATAGTTCTAGGTGTTCTCTTCCGGTAAGCCACGAAGTGCTGCCGAAGTGTTGTCAGAGCCTGTAATTGCTTCAGTTATCAATACAACAACAGTTTAAAGTGAATCTAGCTGAAATCGCACCAAAGCATTAGTTTCCGCCTCTTGTTTTGGATAGGAATTCTTCTGATCGACTCAAACAGGGCCGAATACGATCCTACAAGTGGTATCAGAGCTCAGGAGGAAGAGTTCTTGCCATTTCAGCTGCATTTATTCTGTTTTTCTACACTTTCTTCAAAATTTTAAAAAATTTCACGGTAAAACCAGCTCAAATTCACACACAGCACTCGGAATCATGCATTAATAAACCCTTGAAAATTTCAAAGCTAAAATCGACCTAGAACTTAGGATTTTCAAGGTTTCGCTCATATGAACTCGTGCAAAAAGTGACGTCATCAGTCGATTTCGCTCATAGGACACTTGAAATTTCGCTCTTGTGGACACAAATATCAGCTAGTTTCACTCTTTTGGACCTTTAAACTGAGGTTTCGCTCCAAATTGCTCAGTAGTTTCGCTCTTAGGGTTTCGCTTATCTGAACAAGCAGTGGTTTCGCTCCAAGAAGCACTTAAGGTTCCGCTCTTGTGACAACTAAGGGTTTCGCTTATAGTGACACTTTGGTTTCGCTTTTGTGACACTATAGGGTTTCGCTCCAAGTTCACTTAAGGTTTCGCTTATTTGAACACTTAAGGTTTCGCTTATTTGAACACTTAAGGTTTCGCTTATTTGGTCACTTAAGGTTTCGCTTATTGTGACACTTAGAAGTTTCGCTTATTGTGTCACCTTGAGAATTCGAGTTTGTGACAATTCAGAGATTTCACTCCAAAGTCAATTTTGCCTTAGCTTGGAAATTTTGTGAACTTGTGAACTTTGAACAATGGACACTGAATTCTATAACGCATTTGCTAGCCCGATTACAATCACACAGAATGCTTTGCATGAGAACAAAACCAGAACGTCTCAGAAACCGCCTAAACTCATGGATATTGATGATTACAATGGATGGTCCGAACGGTTTAGAAATTGGGTTGAGGCGTATCATTTGGATGCGTGGGAACATACGGAAGAGCCTTATGTAAAACCCACAACAAATGGTGTTCAGCAAACAATTAGAGAAATGAGTACTGAAGATAAAAAGAAATACAGGGATGAGAAACTGATGGTGAGTCTGCTTCAGCAAGCGATAAAAGAAGACATTCTGATACTGCTTCAACATGATGGAACTGCTTATTCGATTTGGACAGAATTAGAAGCAAAATTTGTTGGTAGTGATGATATGCTCAAAAACAAAATGTCTCTCATGAAGAAAGAATTCGATTTATTCCGTGGTTTGAAATCTGAAAACACCAAGCAAATAATTGATAGATATTGTAACTTGGTGAGAAATATGACAAAACTTGGTATTAAAAAGGATACTGATGAATTGATTGAAAAACTTGCAGATGCACTACCTCATGAAACTTGGGGAACATTTCTGATGATGCTGAGATCCAGCAGAAAAGATTATAAAAATATGACATTGGGAGACTTCATCAAACACTTGGAAGCTCAAGAGATGGAGCAAAGAAAGATTGCCAGGATGAAGAACTACGATGGAGAACAAGATATCAGCCTGTATTACAAAGGTGGTGTCAACGGAAAGTCAAATTTTTCTCCAAAAGTCGAAACTGCTTACAGTGCGAGAGATTCTTCTGAAAAGAAATCATCCCAGGGATCAAGCAGCACAAGATTTTCATCATTCGATCCAAACATTTCTACAACAAAGAACGGAAGAAAACTTCAATGCAATATTGTATTAACTCTTGAAAGTGATCAAGATTATTCTGAAGAAGTAGGTAAAAATCAAATGTCTTTGTTGGGAATGGTGTTGGAATCCTATAGTAGTTTTGTGGCCGGAAAGATCGGTAATCCAATGCTCACGAAAGAGGATTACGATCAAATCGATGCTGAGGAAATGGAATTGATGGACATTAAATGGTGCATGGCAAGTGTGTTGAGACGAGCTGAGAAGTTTAAACAAATTACGGGAATAGATGATTTCCGTGATGCAAATGTTTCAACTTTAGGTTTTGATAAATCTAAAGTTACATGTTTTCGTTGCAGGGAAAAGGGGCATTTCAAGAGAGAGTGTAAAAATCGTGAAGCTAGTGGAGCCCAAAATCCTTTCGGAAACAACGATTATCACAAAAAGGCGATTTATCATCAAGTCACACCACCAGCACCGCATCAGGCACAAACTGCACATGGGAGAGATGTGATTGAAGGTTCAAAAAGAGCGTGTCTAGTTAATCAGGGCAAGTATGATAATTTTACATGGGATAAATATCTTCCAACAAACAGCAAAGTGTGTTTGGCAGAACAAGATGATGAAAAGTTGGCTGAAGGTTTCTGTTGGGACAATTTTTGCCCAGATCAAGAATTTATAGCCAAAGAGATGTCCAAAGACACTTCATATGCTAAAGCTTTCATTGCAAATGCCTACGATTTGAAATGTGCCGAAAAGTGCAGAAAAGTAATGGAAGCTGCTGAAGCAAGACGGAGAAAGCTTGAAGAAGAGGAAGAAGAGGAAGAGAGATTAAAAGCTGAGGCAGAAGCTGAGAAAAAGAGAAGAGCTGAATTTTTACGATCAAACAGAACAGTCAAAGAGGTTCCTGAATTTGAAGTCAAAGTTGATGCAGAACCTGTCAAAGTTCCTGAAAAGTGCATGAACTGTGATTCTTTAATCAGGCAAAACAATGAGTTGCTGCATAATATAAACAGATTGAAAGAATCCTATGATACAATGAACAGAGAAATCAACAAGTATACTGATTCAAACGGTGAACAAGTTGTGGCAATGAATACACTAAAGAGAGCTTACCTGAGACAACTTGATGATGTTAATTTTCACATAAAGAAATGTGCTGATCTGGAGTTGAAGTTGGCAGCACAAAAGATAGAAACTGAGAGAGTCAACAAGCTATTAGAAAGTTACTCATGTTAGTAGGTCTCGTTTTTCCGGTGAGGATCGATAACAAAAACCTATCCTTGTTTATCACAAACACGGTAACGGGTGCGGAATCCCCGTGACGGTGCAAACCAAACACAGTTAATAAAGAACACGGATTAACCAATGAAACACACTCTATTGATTAAACGGGATGAGACCAGATTACAAACTGATACAAACACAGTTTTGACAGAGTTTCTTTAAGGGTATGCTCTCATCTATTTCACACAGAAACAGTGAGGGGTATTTATACTAGACACAGACTAGACTACGACGAAACACTAAAGTCGACGAAACACATTCTATTTCGTCGACATACATATATTCTATAATCTGTTTCGTCGTTTGTTGTTGAAGCCCAAGTGATAGTCAAAGCCCAAATGAAGTCTTCGGCCCATGTGTGAAGAAACGGCCCAGATATCATTTCTGTTTACAACTTCCATTAATTCAACATATGAGACAAAACTATGTGACATCATCATGACATCACTAAGGTGATGTCATGGTGATGTGTTTGCGGGAAAGGCTTGCGGCGCTCCGTGCTTCGCGTGTCGAACTCTGGGGCGCACGACGGAGGAATGTCGTGACGTCGGGCTTGAGCCGGACCTAACCGAGTCGACCCGAACCGAATCGGAACCGAGTCGAGTCGCGTCCACATAAAGTGTACCAACAAACTCCTCCTTGTACGCTACTCGTGAGTTTCGTCTTCCGTGTCTTTCATGTCGGAGGATCTTCAAAGTCTTCACGCATAGTAAGAAGAAAGTGTATCAACAAACTCCCTATTTCATTCAGGTAGTGTGTTAACAAACTCCCCCTTAGAATGAACTCTCCATTGAGTCATGCTCGTGAATCATTAGACTTGTCAATTCTTCAGATCCTTGTGGTGTTGATGAAGGGTCAGCGGCAACTCGATCATTTTATCCTTTGAGTGCCTCCACTCCGTGTCTTCATTCCAAAGCTTGTCATCGAACATGTTCTCCTCGCCTTTAGCATCTGCACAGGCAAGAAAGCTAAACGCATAATGAGAACAACCGCTTGGAATATAGTTAACATTTAAACAAAAGACACATATGAGATCAAATCTCAATCAAACACCGACCGACAACAGTTTGAAAGTTTAAACAAAATATGTTCAATTTTAATCCTTTACTTTCAAAACTTGTTAACTTCGACAGTTTATGAAGGTGCAATTGTTTTCCGGCTTATGATCAGGATTTTGGGTAGGATAGACTCGAGTTCCAACATCGGTCAATCAAAAATAAACTAGAAGCAAAATCTTTTTGGCTTTTATAAAGTTTAAATTAAAACACACCTAAAATCTTTTTGGAATTTTTCATTTCTCAAATGTAAAGACCGAAAGCAATAAATAAATATATACAAAGATACAGAAACTGAAAGCAGTAAATAAATATATACAGAGATTCTTTTTGCGAGTTTCGAGGGTAAGAGAATCATATCAGTGTACGGTCACGCCAAAACGCTCTTTTTGTTCAATTAGTTGACATTAAGATAAGCATCCTATAGCAATTATCGGTATTGTTGTCCACTTAAGCTCAACTTATCAGATGTAATCATGGCGAGGGGATACGTTAAGGTATGATTTATACTTACTGACCGGTGTTCATCCACACACGACACATTCCCGTATCAAGGTATGCACGAGAGTTCATCTTACCGGTGAGTATACCGTTTATCATCTGTTTGACCGTATAAAAGATGTGAGAAACTCACTTATTTTGATTGAAAACAAGCCCTATGTGATAGAATCACTTATTTATGAGGAACTTGATTTTCAGATGCATGAGGGCACAGGAGCAAGTCCGTGAACAGGTCAGTACTTTCGTATAGCAGAGAGACGGACTTGACACCCGGATAAATGTGATATATTATCACTTATTTGAGTGGACATGTGATTGTTGATCACTTATTGAGGTCGAATGCAATATGTACACGTATGTATAGTATCATGGAAGATCTAGACTTCGTCTCCGTTATTTTTACGGTTTGATACAACCATGATACCCAGATGATAAACAGCATAAAGACCGAATATCTCAGAACCTCGGCAATCTCTCAAACGAAATTTCGGTACTAAGACCATATGCCAATGTGTGGTTCCCACCTGGTCTTCAATCGATTAAGGTATATATCACCCTGCACACTTTAAAATGATTGTGAGCCTACCGATACATCTTATATAGAACTGCTTATCGTTTTTCATTTTGCATTTCAGTTTAAAGAGGTTTAGACAGACCACTGATGTACTATCATTTTCTCTTTTGCTCGCCAGGAAACTCATTTTTGTTTTTCTATTGATTTTGGGTTTTGAAATTTTTCAATGTTTTTGAATTTTCAAATTTGGATTTACTCCCCCTAAAATCAACAAACTAAGATAAATTTAAAAGACACAAAGGTATATACAAAAACGATTTCCCGATGTCGGTTAACTCATGTTTTACCTCAATGCCGTTTACCAAAATTAATTTTTGAATCAGAAATGATGTATCGAATTTTGGAAAAATCAGTTGGCATGTCGGTAAGCGGTGCGGACCATGACAACATTGACGAGTTTCATAGTGAAACAATCACGTGTGAGGTGATATTTGAGTTCAACGTGTCAGGCCAAAGAGTGCTACGAGAGGATAACAATTTATAAAGCAGCTTAAATATCGACAAGTATAGGAGAGATTAGAAATTTAAAACCGTATCCTGCAACTGCTTCGTGCATTGCAAGGAATCTGAGTGCTCTCCCAAAATGGATATCCACCCGGTGTGGATTTCAAAGTTGATTTTGTAGCTACTTAGAAATCTCTTCACAGCAACAAGATCAGAAACCTTTGGGTCCGGCTGGTCTTCCACATTGCAACAGCGAAGGTCTTTGTCTTTCTCTTTCAGAAGTAGTGTGCGGTTGTTCAATCCACACCAAGGCATCCGCACACCCGGTTGGTTTGTTCAACAAACACATTTTCTTCAATCACACCACAAAGAAATGTACACTGCACGTTCATCTTGTGAATTTTGAACATCAGACGTGCTGCAGATGCGTACATTTTGATTTGAATCTATCCTGGGGACCCGATTAAAGCCTTGAACAATCAAACTCTTGGAATGATTTTCAATTTGTCGAAGCTTTAAATTTCTTTCGACAGACAATTCTGTCTTCTTTTCTTTTTCTCTCCATCAAAGGCAACAATTTCTTTTGTCGCCGATCTTGTGCATGAACATTCCACTATCAATAATCCTATGACTATCGAAAGTTCCTCCTGGAACATCCTGCATACTCACTCAGAGATTAGATGGAGAGGGGGACCCAAGCCTTCATAGACTTGGGTCGTCCTTCATCATCGAAGATTGTGACTTCGATTTCCTGATGATTCAGAATGGATTGAGCTTCCCCTGAAACAGTTACCGATTTTGGTTTCCAAATCCGTTTTTGTTTTTCATTTTTAATTTCTAACTTAACAGACTTTGTTTGGACAACCTCCGATTTTAACGCCTTTTCAACTTCTTTGACGTTTTGACGTCGTTGTTTTGTTTCTTATTCTTTAACAGTTCTTTTATCATGTTTTGGCGAAACATGACGACGTTGTGGGTGAACCTTTTCAGGTGGTGCTCTTTCCACAAAATTTGGTTTGGGCGAGTTTGTGCAGTCTTTAATGATGTGCCCAAACTTCCCACATTTGAAACAAGTTCTCCTTTCAACAAACTTAGGAGAACCGGTTCGACTTTCACGTGTTGAACCTGTAGAACCAGAGGTACTTGTTCCTTTATCACACCCGTTTGTGTGTTGGGTGTAATTGTTTTGAGCATTACATTTTAAAATCTTGACTTGTTGGACAAAATCGGTGTTTGATTTGTTTTCAAAAGTCTCAATTTTATCAGTACCCTTGGATGCTACAAATTTAACATCATTGTTTTTCTTCTTGAAACGAGCTCCTTTGGTCTCAACCTTCGGTTGTGAACCTTTAGAATTTTGAGCTCTCTGCTATTGCTGTTTACCCTTAAAAGCGACAGGTTGTTGTTTAGTCGGTAATTTTTGGTTTCCAAATTGTTTTCTCACTTCAGCTTTTGGAATAGGATCACACCGAGTTACTGAAACTCTCGGGATCGCTTTTCCCAAAAACTTAGTTGTTTTATCTTCAAACACTTTATCAATCAAGGATTGATTGACGTTTTTGATTGGAAAATCTTTGTTTGAATAAATTTTGTCATCACCGACTAAAGTATACAACACGTTATCACTTTTAACAGTAGACACTGTCTCAGTGATAGGATCTATCTCTTGTTTAGCACCAGTTGATTGCACAGCAGGAGTAGGAGGATCACACAGAATGTGATTCTCAAAAGGTACTTCTACTCCTTTGTTCTTCTCAAGAGATTTATCCTCATCACTCACATCTGGTTCATCATCTGACGAATCATAGTCCTCAATGGTTGGAGGACTTTGATTTGAAGCACATGATAACTTTTCCTTGCTATCAGATGAGCCCTCCGATGAATTGTCCGGTTTGAACCCTAGGCCAGTAGTAACTTCCTCATAATCAAGAGGCACACTGGGTTCATACTGAGGCATATCCTCTTCATCGGGCAACTTGGTATAGTCGTGTCTCAAAGGGGGTGGGCACTTCCTATAACCAACGCCTTTAACGTTTCCCTTTAGTTTCTGAATGTCAATGATGTGATCGAGCACATATCGGGAGTTAGAATAACTCTCCAATTTGAGCTTGATCGCTTCATATTCACACTTGGCCATGGCTAGCTCTTTCTTGGTTTCCTCAATGATATTAATGTAGTTATTAATACCAATTTGTTTGTTGAAAACAGTTTTTGTTAATTCGGAAACACTTTTCTTTTGGGTTTCAATAACTGTTTTAAACTCCTTTTCATTTCGAGCTAAGGCCATGTTTGCCTCTTTGCACTTTGACAGTTCAACAACTAAACTCTGATTATGACTATGAATCGTATCACATTCAAGTTTCACTCTATCACATTCATGTTTCATATCAGCACAATCACTACATATGCTAGGAGTTTTAGATTTTACCTGACTCGTAGAGGTTGTAACATTAGCCATAAAGGCAGTCTGAGAAGAGAAAGATCCATCTTCAGTGAGAATCTTCTCCATTTCTTTCGATGTAGCATCAGCTTTCTTGATCGAGACAGATTTTTGACATTTCATCTCCTTGGCATCATTCGACAAACTATCAGTTTCAGAATCAGTTCTTTCATTCAAATTCGATTCTTCATCCGAACTACCACTGTATCCCGAACTATCATCTTTTCCCGAAGATTCACCATCGCTGACATTCTTGACAATTTCAGCATAAAACCCAGTTCTCGTTTGATCACCGTTTCCCAACTGTATGGCCGGACCACAATTGACACTTGGATCAAATTGAGGTTGTGTTGTGGAAACTTGAGGTTGAGGTTGGGGTTATGATTGCGAAAGATAAGCACTTTGATTGAACTGTGGAAACGAAGATGAGCTTGTATTTGATACAAACGCCGTTTGAAGCTTCGGTTGCTGAATGGAACTAGAACTAGCTGAAGGACCAAAACCCGGCAAATACATTTCTGTGTTTTGAGTAGGTGCAATCCTTTTAGCTTTCCGAGTTTCCTCTTCGTTCTTTTGCTCCAACTTCTGAACGAATTCATAGATAGTGACATTTGCCCCATCTAGAGCACCCGTATGCTTTAGAAGTTCAATGAATGGACTCCACTTAGGAGGTAGAGCATCAGCTAACCGTGCAATCATTTCCAAATGAGTTGCAGGAACCTTATAAGAACACATTTCACTAATCAAATGATAGAAACGAGAAGTCATATCATTTAGGGTTTCATTCTCTAAGAAATGAAATGATTCGAATTTCTTCTTCAACAGATCATGACGTGTCTTTTTAGTAGCTGCATTTCCTTCTCCTCTCGCTACCAAAAGATTCTGTATGTTTTGATTTTGATTCGACACCATTGCCCATTGACTTGCACTAATAAATTGTTGTTGTTTAGGTATGGTACTCGTCATATATTCGGCCATCGACATCTGTTTTAGATCTGGTTGTGGATCCGTACTCCAATCCCAAGGGCTAGTACAACTCATGTTTGATATATGAAAGTGAAAAACTGATCAAATACTTGAAAACACACTGTTATCACACTTTTGGAAGTCCTCTGTTAAAAATTTACAAGTATCGACGAAACAGGTTGAATAACTTGGCGACGAAACAGATCTAATAATTGATCGACGAAACAGTTTTGTTTGTTTGTGCGACGAAACTGAAAAGTGTTCGACGAAACTGAAAAGTTGAATGATCACATGCAGCCGATATAATACTTGACAATTTAAATGCACTTTACATGTCCGAATTTAATGCAATTCGCAAATTTCTAAATTATGCAAATATTTGGTTCGTGGCCGACAATCTATATTACCAAAAGAATTCTATTGGACCTTAAAATTGAACAATGATTTCAATCACATGAAGTCGCAATTCTTTTTAATATTTTGATTATTCCGAGCAAAATTAAAATCACTTAGTAAATGTAATCATGTGATGACCACTGAAGATGATTAATGAAACACAGAACAATGTAGACTACTGAAATGACTTGAATAGATCAAACCGAGCAACTTGATAAGGTTTTCGTGTGACCTGGACGAAACAGATATTAAAGACCTCCGACGAAACAGAATATTATATTAAATGTCGACGAAACGGAACTTGTTTGATTGTGAACTCGACGAAACATAATTCAATTACACTTGTCGACGAAACATAATTCTTTGTCTTGATTGCGACGAAACAAATTAAGATCTTCGACGAAAATGCTTTAGATCTTATCTTTTTGGTGAGATATTTTCAAAGTACCCTTATCACCTTCTGACACTAAGCCTCAATTTTCAAACTTGCTTTCGGCTCACTGTTTTCAAGTAAAAATCATCATTTTGCTTTTGTAACAATAGTCAAAGAATTGTTATAATAATAATAACACACTGATAATACTTCAACAAAGATCAAGCCCAAGTAATATTTGAAGAACACTTTGAATATGTTGATGAACTTGATGAAGATTTGAAGATTCCGGTCACCAAATAATTTTCCGAAACACGATTTTGCTTAAAACTTTCAACAAAAACCAAATGTTAATATGTAAACACTCAAACAAACAAGGTTTTCGATAAAACTTTTAGCAAACCAACACCATAAACACTGATTTTAAAAGAATTTTTCCAGAAAATAATGAGTTTTTCAAGAACAAAAATCTGAAAAACACAATAACACACTTGTTTCAAACACGACAATGTTTGGTTTTAAACAATGAAAGGAGCCAAGGCTCTGATACCACATGTAGGTCCCATTTTTCCGGTGAGGATCGATAACGAAAACCTATCCTTGTTTATCACAAACACGGTAACGGGTGCGGAATCCCCGTGACGGTGCAAACCAAACACAGTTAATAAAGAACACGGATTAACCAATGAAACACACTCTATTGATTAAACGGGATGAGAACCGATTACAAACTGATACAAACACAGTTTTGACAGAGTTTCTTTAAGGGTATGCTCTCATCTATTTCACACAGAAACAGTGAGGGGTATTTATACTAGACACAGACTAGACTACGACGAAACACTAAAGTCGACGAAACACATTCTATTTCGTCGACATACATATATTCTATAATCTGTTTCGTCGTTTGTTGTTGAAGCCCAAGTGATAGTCAAAGCCCAAATGAAGTCTTCGGCCCATGTGTGAAAAAACGGCCCAGATATCATTTCTGTTTACAACTTCCATTAATTCAACATATGATACAAAACTATGTGACATCATCATGACATCACTAAGGTGATGTCATGGTGATGTGTTTGCGGGAAAGGCTTGCGGCGCTCCGTGCTTCGCGTGTCGAACTCTGGGGCGCACGACGGAGGAATGTCGTGACGTCGGGCTTGAGCCGGACCTAACCGAGTCGACCCGAACCGAATCGGAACCGAGTCGAGTCGCGTCCACATAAAGTGTACCAACAATGTTCTACTTTTGTTGTTGACAGGATTTATCCGGTTGTGAAGAAATTGAAGACATTTGAAGAAGTGAAGACGTCCAAAGAAAAGAAGTCAGAGACAAGAGAAGATGATGAAGTGAAGATTTCTAGTGAGAAACCAAGTGTTGTCTATAACAAATGCCCGCCCCCGGTCGAAAATGGATATTCACCTCGAAATCCAAATTCCGAAAGAGTCGATAAGGCAATAAACTTACAATGGGAGTCTGGGCTGTTGGATAACTTGCCAGAAAATATTGATGTCACGTACACGTCGTCCGACACTGATCATGAGTCAAAGTTGATAAAAAGTGTGGTCGATCAGGTGTTAGATAAAGCTTACTATGAGGAGTCAAAACCAGAGTCCAAATCCAAGTCAAAGTCTGAGTCCGATGCGTCAAAGTCAACAGTCAAAAAGGACAAACGGGTTTATGATAAAGAGTTTTTTATATCAAAATCTAATTTGAATGATGAATCATTCAAAGTGGCATATACTTTGAAAGATTCTGACAAATTATATTCTGATGAGATTTTTCCAATAAGAGGTGTTAAAATTGAAATGATTCAAAAGGTTTTCAAAATTACAGAAATTAATATTTCTGAAATAAAAGATTTAAATCTTATCGTAAAACCTAAACAATACACTTCAAGAGATCAACAAAGAATTAACAAGAAAATGGGTTACAATTGTGATTATAGTTTCCAAAAGAAACCAAACCATAATCGTAATTTTAAAAAGAAAGGATTAGGTTTTATTCAACCGAAAAATTATAAAAATGAAAAAGTTTATAAACCAAAAACTGTGTTTGTTTCAGGGAAAACAACAGAGGCTGAGAAAGAACAAGCATTCAGAAAACAGACGAATCAGGAATTCCTTGCCAAGAAGCAAGAAGAACTGAAGAAGAATGCTGTTCCAAAGAAGATTGAAAAGAGAACCTGTTTTCAGTGTAAAACTGTTGGTCATGTTGCTAGGGACTGTCCGAAGACATTCAAACCAAAACAGGAAGTCTCTGGTAAACTAAAAGAGAAAGTGATCGAGAAAACTGAACTTACAACCAAAACATTTACAGGCTTTGAAAATTCAACCTTTGAGATTGGTGAATGTTCAAAGAATGTGGTTAAAAGAAAAGAAAATTTGAAAAATCAAAAATGGGTTGTTAAGGGTTCAGGGAACAGTTCTGGTGATGAATCTGATTCCACAAAATCAGAGGAGCCAAAAGTTGTTAAAGAAAAGGTTGAAAAATCAGTTCCAAAAGTGGATGATGTGAATTTTCCACCTCTGCGGGCTGAAAATTTTAAAAAGAAAGTTGGAAACGTTGAAATTTCAAATCAATTTTATTCTGACAAGAAAAAATTTGATGTTGATAAGGCTTTCAACGGAACTGTGAAACACATTTTTGGAAAAATGGTCGATGGTAAGGCCAAAGGAGTGAAAGAATTTTATGCTTCCAAAAGAAATGTTCACAGGTCGGTTGAAAGTAAAAATGAAGAAGAGGTTGTTACACCCAAGGAAGGTCAGGCTTGGGTGGATATATTTTTCAAACAGTAAAAACCTGACTTGCCGGAGCTCCCAAGTTGGTAATCGTGGAGCATGAATCGGCATCTTTCATTAGTTATGAAAATTGTTTTTGTAGAAATGTGAATTGCCGGAACTCCCAGGTTGGTAAGCGAGGAGTAGGAATCGGCACCTTGAGAATTCAACCAATAGATGATGATTGGTTGAAAATGCTTGATTGGATTGATCTTACATGTGGTAAATCAGGGACATTAAGTTGTATCTGATTTCCTACAAGTGGTTGAACAACAAAGTGATGAACCAAACCCTTAAATCTACAAATGGTTTTACAAAATCAACACAACTTATTTTCCGGAAAAACCATTTGATTAAAACAAACTTAAGTGTTTTGAAATCAATGGGAAAATAGTTTGTTGTGAGGGGGAGTTCTAATTGTTTATGCCAAGTGGATGGCGAATTGAAGTGATTCGATATCAGTTGTCACGTTATTGTACAGTTTGTTTTCAAATTTCCTAAAATGTGTTTGCATTTTAGGGGGAGTAAGAAATTTTAGAAAATCCAAAAACATTAGAAAATTTGAAAAAGCCAAAAACATGATAAAATGAAAAATGAGTTTTGTTGCATAAAAGAGGAAATGATAGTACATCAGTGGACTATCACAGCACGCTAAAGAAATGTAAAGTCAAAATGTGATAAACGGTCTCACTGATGATGTTCCAGTAGGTTTTTGCACATTTAGTAGATTGTGACGAGATATAAACCTAAATTTCAAACTTGCTTATATCGTGGGGAAACAACTCTCGGATATATGGGTAACCCCCGAAATCTTGTTTGAAAGATTCCTTTTTCTGATATACTAGGTTTTTATACTCAGTGATATCTGGGGTATTATTCCGGGACTTCTGCTGAATGGAAGTTCCGACCTAGTCCTCGAATAATATTTTCCGCAAAGCTTGAAACATAGCATCACCCTCAGCATAAATGATAAGACAATAAAATTGCTTAGCAATGCTGTTGTAAAAAAGATCCTCTAAAGGGGACACACCCAAAGTTGAGTCATGATCTCTCTGCTGAACGGTAGTTCTGACCTGAGCTCTCATGATTCTTCATAATTTATTAACCCCTACAGATATCATTTGTGTCATAATTACCTGTAAGACTGAATATTGGGATCTGGATACGGGAGTATATTCTGAGGTGGGACACGCGATTGAGTTTAAGTTCTTAAAACATTAATATCGTATCTCGAAGCAGTTGAAGTTTGTGTGAAAATTTAAGTGGACCAGTATACTGACAATCTAAGTGAATCGTTTAAAACTTAAAATGAAATGAAGCTTAACGGTGTTGGTGATTTGTCTTAGAAACTGATATGATCCTCTTGCACGAACTCACAAAAACATTGTTTGTATTTATTTCATTTCTGCATTTTCTTGATTCTACAAGTGGTGTCAATTATTTTCTTTCAGAAAATCCAAAAAGATTTTAGTGTGTTTTAGCATAAATTTTGAAAAATCCAAAAAGATTTTCGACAACTGATTTTGGAGAGCTGATTTTCAAAATTCTGAGTGCTAAACATGATGAACAAATGGTTTGGGTGAAAGTGTTTGAAGATTGTTGAAATAAAATGAGAAAAATTTTTGCTATAAAAAACATTATTCCTGCAAGTGGTAAATTAGATTTGAAAATCTAATCCACAAATGGTTATCAGAAAATTTATTTTTGGGTAGAGTTTTTGCAGGTTAGCCAGGTTTCGATCCAGAGCAGGATGAAAGCCAAGTTATGATCTTGTGAATTCCAGACTACGATCCCAGCAGATTGAGAGGGGGAGTCTGAAGACACCATGATATTCAACATCTGAGAGAGAGGAGTTTGTTAATGATAGAGATAAAGAATGAGGATTCTTGCAATAACAAATACTTCAGAGGAAGATCGAAGACTTATAAAGATTGTAGGTTAACAATCGAAGACTCGACACTGAAGACTCCGTCAACATCCGAGGGGGAGTTTGTTGGTGCACTAAGTTTGTCGACTACGTCTTATATCGAGTCTTGTAGTGTATAGGTTAGAACATGGCACGAAATCCAAGAAACATGTGATAGAATAGGTTTCGCTTATGTGTCCTTGGCTAGTTTCGCTCATGTGTCAGTCATCAGGTGGTTTCGCTTATATGTTCATCAGATGGTTTCGCTTATGTGACATGTACATAAGAGCGAAACCTGTGAGCCTATATATAGTCTGAATGAGCGAAACCACATACATAGTTCTAGGTGTTCTCTTCCGGTAAGCCACGAAGTGCTGCCGAAGTGTTGTCAGAGCCTGTAATTGCTTCAATTATCAATACAACAACAGTTTAAAGTGAATCTAGTTGAAATCGCACCAAAGCATTAGTTTCCGCCTCTTGTTTTGGATAGGAATTCTTCTGATCGACTCAAACAGGGCCGAATACGATCCTACAGTGAACACACTTGCCGGTTGTTGAATGATGGCCCATTTTTTTTTTTTTGTAAAACACCAAAACAACGTTCGATGTCTTTTCTTGTAGCTTCTTGACGCTTGACAAATTTTTTTCCTTTTTTCGTCATCGGGAAATGGAATAGTTTTGACAATTGTAGACCAAGACGGATATATTCGGTCAGCAAGATAATACTCGCGTCTATACTCAACCCCAGAAACTGTAAAACGGGTGTCCGGACCGGTTCCGTTAACGACATCGGTAAAGATCGCCGATTGGTATAGCACGTTGATGTCGTTGAGTGAACCAGAGAGACCAAAGAAAGAATGTCAGATCCACAAATCTTGTGAGGCCACGGCCTCAAGTATTAAGGTTGGATGGTTGTGATCACCTCGCGTGTATTTGCCTCGCCACGCATTCGGGCAGTTATGCCACGCCCAATGCATACAATCAATGCTACCGAGCAATCCCGGAAACCCGTGCCGTGCTTCATGAGCTTGGTACAACTGTTGAACATCATACACGTTTGGTTTCCGCAAATATTGTTTGCTATACAGTTTCACCACATTATGACAAAATCGATACAAACATTCCCGCGTAGTTCTTGCCGACATCTGTAAGTACTCGTTCAAAGCGTCGGCCACTGTCCCGTACGCCGGTTGGCGAATGGCCGCAATACACTTTTGTAACGTGGTGAACCCTTCATAATTCCGAGCATCGGGTCGTTGCGTGAAAAACGGGTCTAGCCCCACCAAATCATCAGCAATCCGTGTAAATAACCGGCGACTCATTCGGAACCTTCGTTTGAAAATGTCGGCATTGTAAAGGGGTGCATCCGAAAAATAATCGTTCACCAATCTCGTGCGCTCCTGTCGTAAAAAATATATAAATACGAGGAAATAAGGAATAAGGATAATAAAATTTATTAATGACAAACCTTGGCGGTCTCTGTTAATCCGTATTCGTCTGGTAATAACGCTTTCAGACGAGACGTCTTCCTCTTCCTCCCCCATAAGAATCTGCGCCGCCTTTATCACAGCGTTTACGTAAAACATCTCCTCTTCCTCCGAAGAAGACGAGGACCACCAAGAATTAGATGCCATTGTGGATGAGAAGATATTTTTTTATAAAAGAATGGTATAAAAATGAGAGTGTTTTGGGCTGAAAGTGAGAGAAGAATGGGTGAAAATGGCATAAAAATGGATGAAAGGAGGGGTTTTTATTTAAAGTTAAAAAGTTTTTTTTAATAAATATAGGTAATGGCTAAAAGTTTGAAATCGAGGGCCGTGAAGAACGTCGGGTGTGAGCCGAAGAGGACGCGACGGGGCTAGGGGGCGGTGTGGGGGACCGGCGACAGGCCAAGACGGGCCTAAGCCGCCCCATACCGTCTAGTCTTATACACTTTAGACCAAATTATACCATTTGTTTTATTTAACGTCATACCTAGTCTATTCTTTTGCAACACACTACTACATTAATAAATATCACTAACGTTAAATTAGCCGGTAGTCATCGAAGACATCCTGTAAAATCCAAAATAAAAAATACAGGAAAAAGGTAAATTAGAAAATTTGTTGGCAACTAATACATACGACGACAAATTTCCAATTGTTACCCAGTCAACTAAATTACCGGATAATTATCTTGAAATGCCTTTAATAGAGCAAATGCATCTCCTCCTCCATAACGGTCAGACTTGGATGCATACCCGAGCCACCAAGCCACCGGTTCTAGGGAAAACCGCCCGTTCGAAGGCCCACTGTGGTAAAATCCGGTTCGGCTCGGTTTCGAACTAGCGACCTCCAGAGAGACCTAGTTCCAAACTTAATTGTCACCACCAATGTCCTTCAAAGTGATGTTTACGAGAGTTGAACTTGGGACCTTAAGGATTGAGGGTGTGGTATAAAGCCCTAGGGGCTTTATCACGCCATGTCAGATCCACCTAGGCGCAACATCATATAGGGGGCTTTAAAGACCATCTCTTTAACTTGCATGCAATGATTTAAAGCCCCCTATTAAACAAAATTAAAAAAAAAATTTATTGGTTGAAAAGAGGTGGGTCCCACCTGCACACACCTTTAACCCCTCAATTCTGCTCGTTAGTGTGCTGGCGGAAGGGCCATACCCCCCCCCCCCCCCCGCAACTGTCGCGGTATGGTGTATGGCGCCCCGGGGCGCTAAAAAGGTGAGGTGACGAGGTGGCGCTTAAGCCACCCCCTCTGGTCTAAGGGGAGAAACCAAGTGACGAACCACTAGATTAATTTTTCAGAACCCAATTGGTACACACCTGTATCGACAGATTAGATACACACCCTTATCGACAAATTTGCCCGTGAATAAATGATACCCTATTGGTAGTGACATTTTAACACATATTCATTTAATATTTTTGACATTCTAGTGTTGCCATGAAATGATTATCTCTAGAAAACTGAAAGTTTTCATATATCATTTTAGAGAAGAAAGTGAGAGAGAAAGATTGTTGTTGTATTACTTACTGAAATCAAACAATACAATGAGTTTATATATACATGCTACCCTACACCATGACACTAACATGCACCATACTAACCAACTCAAACTAACCAACTACAACTACCTGTAACTAACTATGACATCATCAAATATACTCTAATATTCCCCTCAAGCGAAACGGGGAGCAACCACGTGTAGCTTGGACCGAAGACTGTCAAAACGTGCAACAGACAAGCCTTTGGTCAAGATATCAGCAATCTGAACCAAAGTAGACACATATCTCACATGAAGAACTCGAGCAAGAACCATGTCTCGTATAAAATAAAGATCAACCTCAAGATGCTTCGTCCGCTGGTGAAATACCGGATTCACTGTAAGATACGTAGCACCAATATTGTCACACCAAATAGTAGGTGGACAAGTCACTGAAACATGTAACTCCTAAAGAAGTGACAATAACCAACGAATCTCGGCCGCAGTGTGTGCTAAACCTCGATACTCTGCCTCAGTACTGGATCGAGCAACTGTATGTTGTTTCTTGGAACTCCAACTAATCAGATTGGAGCCAAGAAACACACAAGAACCCGTCGTAGACCGACGATCATCGGGACACCTTGCCCAGTCAGCATCAGAATATGCATGTATAGTAAAACTCTCTGACCGATGAATACTCAAACCATGATCCACAGTACCACGTAAATAGCGTAATATACGCTTGACCGCAACCCAATGACGGTCTGTAGGAGCCTGTAAAAACTGAGAAACCATGCTAACAACATAGGCTATCTCAGGACGAGTCAATACCAGATACTGTAAAGCACCAATAGTACTCCGATACAAAGTCGGATCCGCAAGAGGCTCACCAGAATAACGGGAGAGCTGACGACCAAACGAAACAGGAGTAGATAAAGATCGACACTCAGATAGGCCAGTGCGCTGAAGTAAATCAAGCAAGTACCGCTGCTGGGATAAGTGTAACATATCATCTGAAAAGGTAGCCTGAACTCCCAGAAATACGAAAGAGTACCAAGATCTTTGAGCGCAAACTGAGAATGTAAGCGGCCAATCAACTCTGTCACAAAGGATGATGAACTCCCAGTAATAATAATGTCATCAACATATACTAAAACGTAGCACATGAGAGAATCCCGACGATAAACAAACAAGGAAGTGTCAGAAACACACTGAGTAAAGCCACTACAAAGAAGGGCAGATGAGAGCTTGGAGAACCAAGCTCGTGGGGCCTGCTTCAGGCCGTACAAGGCCTTCCGCAGGCGACAAACATGATCGGGTCGAGCAGGATCAACAAAGCCAGGTGGCTGAGACATATAAACAGTCTCAGTCAAGTCTCCATGTAAAAAGGCATTGCTGACATCAACCTGCCGGATAGTCCATCCTCGAGAAAAAGCAACGGAAAGAACAAGACGAATTGTTGCTGGTTTGACAACTGGACTAAAAGTCTTAGTATAGTCAACACCAGCTATCTGATGAAAGCCCTTGGCAACAAGCCGGGCTTTATAACGACTCACAGTCCCATCAGGATGACGTTTGATCTTGTATACCCACTTGCAACCAACAATGTTGGAAGTAGTAGGAAACGGAACAAGATCCCATGTCTGATTGGCGTGCAATGCACCCATCTCAGTACTCATAGTATCCCACCAAACCGAAAAACGCTGAGCCTGACGAAAAGAAGAAGGCTCAGTGGTAGGAAGATCAGAAATAGTAGTAGAAGCATGAAAACAACATGATCAGGAAACTGACGGGGCTGTCGAGTGTGGTCACACGAGCGAGTAACCATAGGATGAGGAGGGAGAGGAGAGGAAGAAGAAGGAAAAGGAGGAGGAGGAGAAGAAGAAGGAAAAGCCGAAGAAGGGGGAGAAGTAGTAGAAGAAGAAGAAACAGGAGAACATGACGGAGGAGGAACAAAGAATAGAGTAAAAGAATCTAAAATAGGTGGATCAGTAGAAGAAGAACTGCCAGGGATATCAAAAACAGTCTCATGAATAACAACATGACGAGATGTGTAAGTACGACTCGTGCAAGGATCATAACAAATATATCCACTATGACTAGGCACATAGCCAAGAAAGATACAAGGAGTAAATTTGGGTGAAAGTTTATCCGGGCGAATATCACCAAGATAAGGATAACACAAACACCCAAATGTACGAAGAATGGTATAATCGGGTCTAGAACCAAACAACACCTCATAAGGAGATGAAGAGTGAAGAACCGGTGTAGGCAACCGGTTAATGAGAAATGAGGCAGTAGCATACGCATCATACCAAAAACTCTTTGGTAAGCGTGCATGAAATGACAAGGCACGAGCCACCTCGGAAAGATGTCGATTCTTGCACTCAGCCACCCCATTTTGTTGGGGTGTATAAGGGTAAGAAATACGATAGGCAATACCAGCATTAGTAAGATAATGAGCCATAGCACCCCGAGTCAGCTCAGGTGCACCATCACACTGAAGTGATCTAATAGTGCGCGATAATAACTTTTCGACATAGGGTCGAAAGTGCCAAAAAGCATCAACAGCCTGAGAACGGCATGTCAAGGGATACATCCAAGTAAAACGACTATAGTCATCAATAAAAGTAATGAAATAACGATACCCAGCCCCATGGTTGTAAAACAAGGTTTCCAAGGCCGAGTACTCTCCGAGTAGTCGCTACAAGGCAGGCTGCCGACGCGACTTTCTTTGACTCCGCCTAATTACTCGGAGTCGGTCAAACGCGGTCAACCTGGGCCAGAATTGGATCTAGTAGGTCAACTCGGGCCTAGTTTGACTTAAATAATAATATAACATAATTTCTATGTCTATCATATTAAAGAATGGATATCATTTTCACGTATTTTGTTATAAATATTAGTAAATTTGTGTCATTTGACATATATTTAATCTCCAAAAAGTAATTTCTTTATAATTTAACATGTCCAAGTACTCCCCGGGTACTCTCCGCGTAGACCGAGTACTCTCAACTCCCCGGTCGACCGACTAGGGAGCGCCTAGCGACTTTTGCAACCATGCCCAGCCCTAGACATAACCGATGCGGGTCCCCAAATGTCACAGTGTATAACATGTAATGGATCAATAGAATGAGAAACAACAGTGTGAAAAGGCAATCGACTAAATTTACAAATATTACACGAATTACAAACAATATTTCCAGTTTTATTTCTAGAAGTAAATAATGATAGTCTAGTCATAATAGAATCAAATGGATGTCCCAATCTAGAATGCCACGTCTCTCGCGAAGCAGAGAATGCCGCAAAGAGAGAATAAAGCTGATGCGGCCTAGCACGCATGTTATTTATATAAAAATGTGATGTTTTACTCTGATAAAATATTTCCTAACCACGGTCCTGATGTAATTTCCGCTGCCAAATTGATAAACACCGATACCACCAACACCGAGTCTCGCGGCCGCCCGTTCTCGGGACAGATAGGGGGCGGGGGTTGCGACAGGAGGTGGTATCAAAGCTAAGCCACTGATTCAGCCACAGAAGTGTTCTGCTGACACCAAGATATTATCCAAAATGTTAGGAAATAAATTATGGAAATACGCGCATAATTGTATTTTATTGTTGTATGTTATTTGACTATTTGTTAGTTTACAATATGAGCGACCAAGGACCTTCCGACGCGTATCGTCAGTTGTCCAGCTCACCTAGAAGCGAAGGCACCTCTTCACAGCCTGCCCTCTAAGGGTATTCTGCTGATAATGAAGAAGGGATATTCGTGTTTAAGGCTTAGTCTGAAGAGCCATTCCCTCAGAAAAAGAGAGGATGGTTCAGTAGGGGAGCACACGAGCGTAGGAAAAGAATGAAAAAGTTACAACAGCTGCGGGTTCTAGCAGCCGCTAAGAGAGAGACAGATGCCCATACACAGTATATGCTTAATAGAAGCTTAGCCAATTTTCATATCCTAGCAACTACAGCTGCTGACCCAAACCTGGAACAACTAGTAGCCCCTCAACCATTACCTTTGTTTCCCACGCAGCCGATGGAGATAGAAAATAACCCATAAAACCAAGTCCAAATGCCTGATTTCAACCCAGAGGAGATACCTAGGGTACCAGCACCCAATCCCTTAGACCCAGATTATGACCCGTGGTGGGATGACACTAGGGATTATGTGCAAGGCTACCACCTAACCGATGAACCCATGCCGAACCTAGCAGCTTACCCAGGTCTGGACCCTCTAGATCCCTACTACGATAATGATGAATACATTAGGGAAATATTAGAGACTCCGTATCCTCAGGAAGAACCCATGCCACAGTACCCAAACCCAGTCCCAGCACATGCACCCCCAATGAGTGCAAAAAATGTGCAAGAGCTCCGAACTTTCGGAGAAGAAATTTTAGAAAGTAGCGAGAGGATGAGGCAGGTCGGAGAGCGACTCGTCTGGAAGTACGACGCGAGCAATATGGATTTATGGATGTATCCATATCAGTGAAGGTGATGGTGGAGATGGTAATAATAATAATAATAATATAATATAATAATAAAATAATATAATAATATGTGTGTATGTTTGAAAAAAATATATATATAATCTAGATAATAACTACGGATGCCTACTAGTAGTGTAATTTCAATTCCAGTTGTATTGTAATTTTAATTTTCAGTATTGATTTGTATTAGATGCATATTATATATAAGAAAGAGTAAGTCGCAATGATCGACATTTTTGATCAACATGCGTGTCATGTGATTGATTGAATTAAATATTATCTTGTGATATTAATACGTGGTAAATGTTTAAAATTCAGATGGACAACGAAGTGAACCAGGAAAACCAGAAAGATAATAACCCGAATAACGATAACCCGAATAATGAGAATCCGAACAACAATAACAATGGAAACCAAGTGGATAACAGTGCCACCCAACACATAGTGGCACAAGGAATCATAGATGCAATGCCATATATTATTCAAACTGTTAGGGAAGCGGATAATAAGAGTAGACATAGTAGTAAACGATCCACTGTACCGGAACACAGCGTAAACAATGGACCCTTACTTCAAGCGCCCATTCCCAAAAGAAGAAGAACCATGCCTTATGGTTGTTCTTATAAAGAATTCTGGTCCTGCAAACCAATAGAATTCTTGGGCAATGAAGGACCCATTGCAACTCTATGCTGGATAGAGAAGACTGAGGCAGTCTTAAAAAAATATGCAAATGTGCGAAAGAGGATAAGATAATGTTTACTTCCAATCTGTTTAAGAATTCCACACTAGAATGGTGGAATACTATCCTCCAGTCTAGGGGAAGTGATAGGGTCTACAATATGGAATGGGATGAATTTAAGAATATGGTAGAAAGGAAATTCTGCCCTCCCAATGAAAAAGAACAGATAGCAAATAAGTTCTTAAACCTTAGAATGACTGGAGTAGATAGTAAGGGATATACTACATTATTATTTGAATATGCTAGAATAGTGCCAACCCTTGCATCACCTGAACCAGTATTAATCTCCCGTTACATCTGGGGATTAATCGGGGAGATTAGGCATGTAGTCAAGGCCGCTAGACCTAAAACTATAGAAGAAGCTGTAGAACTAGCAAACACTTTGACCGATGAATTGGTGCGTACACGAGAAGAAGACCAGATGAGGAACCTAGCTCAGAAGCTTACCCAGGAATTTCGCTCTGGAAATTCCAACCGTGGGAAAAATATAGGTTCTACTTCTGCACCCTATTGCAAGTATTGCAAAAGGAAGCATTCTCGAAGATGCTCCATATACTGCAATTTTTGCAAAATATCTGGACACAGGGAAGAAGACTGCAGGAAGAAACTTAACAGCAGGATCTGCTACAACTGTGGAGAACAAGGCCATATCAAGCCAAACTGTCCGAAATTAGATCCAGCTACGAACAACAAGAACACTAAAAATGCTAGAGCATTTTTTTCTGACTGCAGATGAAGCTAAGATGATTCCAGACGTGATAGCCGGTACGTTTTTAGTTAATGATGTTTTTGCTAAAGTATTATTCGATTCTGGTGCGAACTAAAGTTTTATTAATACTTCATTTTTTAAACTTCTTAACCAACCATTAACTAAACTTCCACAAGAATGTTTAGTAGAGACAGCAAATGGGGAAACCATTAAGATTTCTGAAATCTTGCAGGAAGCAAGAATAGAATTTTTAAATCAAAAGTTTATTGAAAATCTTTATCCAATGAATCTGGCAGGATTTGATGTTTTTTAGGAATGGATTGGTTAATAGCCAATAAAGCCAGTATTTTATGTGATCAAAAGTCAATTCAAGTAAATTCACCAAAAGGTGAAAAGATCACAATTAAAGGAGATAAACCATCTAGATCTACAAAATTCATCTCTGTGATGAAAACGGCAAGTTATATAAGAAAAGGATCTATAGTGTATTTGATTTCTATAATCACTAACACTAAAGGAAAAGAACTGAAAGATATACCAATAGTATCTCAGTTTCCAGAAGAATTACCAGGACTACCGCCAGACAGAGAAGTGGAATTCAGAATCCACCTGCTAACTGGAACAACGCCAATTGCCAAAGCACCTTACTGTTTGGCACCCGCAGAAATGCAGGAACTGAAGAAACAGTTAGATGAATTGTTGGAAAAATGATTCATACAGCCGAGTTCATCCCCGTGGGGAGCACCAATTTTGTTTGTTGAAAAGAAAGACGGATCAATGCGTATGTGCATTGATTACCGTGAATTGAACAAGGCCACGATTAAGAATCGGTATCCATTACCAAGAATCGATGATCTGTTCGATCAATTGCAAGGAGCTCGATTTTTCTCGAAAATCGATTTACGATCAGGATATCATCAATTGAAGGTACAGGAAGAGGACATTCCTAAGACTGCTTTTAGAACAAGGTATGGCCATTATGAATTTACTGTCATGCCATTTGGTTTAACCAATGCCCCAACCGCATTTATGGACATGATGAACCGAATATGTAAGCCATATTTGGATAAATTCATAATTGTCTTTATAGATGATATTCTCATTTACTCTAAGAGTAAAGAAGAACATGCAAAGCATTTGCACGCACTTCTAAGTTTATTAAGGAAAGAAAAACTTTATGCAAAATTTTCAAAGTGCGAATTTTGGTTAGAACAGGTACAGTTTCTTGGACATTTAGTCAATCATGAAGGAATTCATGTGGATCCCACCAAGATCGAGGCTATTACTAAGTGGAAAACCCCTGAGTCACCAACTGAGGTTAGAAGTTTCTTAGGATTGGCCGGTTATTATAGAAGGTTTATTCGAGATTTTTCTAGAATAGACATTCCTTTAACTAAGTTAACCTGTAAATCCATTAAGTTTGAATGGGGACCAAGAGAAGAAGAAGCGTTTAGAATTCATAAGCAAAGATTAACCCATGCACCCATACTAGCGTTACCCGAAGGAACTGAAGACTTTGTAGTCTATTGTGATGCTTCTAAATTAGGTTATGGATGTGTGCTAATGCAACGTCAAAAGGTTATAGCTTATGCATCCAGACAACTTAAGAATCATGAAGAGAATTATTCAACCCATGTCTAGAATTAGGAGCTATAATTTTTGCCCTTAAAATTTGGAGGCATTATCTTTACGGTGGTAAGTTTACCATATTCACCGACCATAAGAGTTTAAGGTATGTTTTTGGGCAAAAGGAATAAAATATGAGACAAAGACGCTGGATAGAGATACTTAGTGATTATGATTGTAATATCCAGAACATGCAGGAAAAGCAAACGTAGTAGCTGATGCTTTAAGTCGAAAGTATCATGAAAAGCCAAAAAGAGTACGTTCTCTTAAATTAAATCTACAAGTAGTTTTAAATGAACAGATTAGAAAAGCACAAGAATCAATAATCAAGGATGATACTGAAAAACTAAAAGGAATGATTAAAGAGTTAGAATAAGGAACAGATGAAATTTGGAAATTCCATAAGAAAAAGAATATGGGTACCTAAATTAGGAAACCTAGGCTACCGTATACTAGAAGAAGCCCATAAGTCTAATTATACGATGCATCCGGAAAGTGATAAGATGTATCAGGATTTAAGAAAGAATTTCTAGTGGATAGGAATGAAAAAGGATATAGCAGCGTATGTTTCTAAGTGTTTAACTTGTTCACAAGTTAAAGCTGAACATCGGAAACCCTCAGGATTGTTACAACAGTTAGAAATGTCTGTACGGAAATGGGAATTAATAACAATGGATTTTGTTACCAAATTACCTAAAACAAGAAAAGGTAATGATATAATCTGGGTGATTGTAGATAGGCTAACTAAGTCAGCTCATTTCCTACCGATGAAGGAAACCTTCAGTATGGAACAATTAGCTAAATTATATGTAAATGAAATAGTTTCATTACATGGAATTCCTTTATCAATTGTGTCTGATAGGGATAGCCATTTTACCTCTCATTTTTGGACAAGTTTCCAAAAAGCAATGGGAACCAAGTTGAATCTAAGCACAGCTTATCATCCTCAAACGTACGGACAAAGTGAAAGGACAATTCAGACAATGGAGGACATGCTTAGAGCTTGTGTAATTGATTTTGGAGGTAATTGGGACGATCACTTGCCATTAATAGAATTTTCTTATAATAACAGTTATCACACAAGTATCAATGCTGCACCATTCGAAGCACTTTATGGACGAAAGTGCCGAACCCCAGTCTGTTGGGCAGAAATCGGGGAAAAGCAACTATCTGGACCTGAGATAGTGCAAGAAACAACCGACAAGATCATTCAAGTCAAGGAACGACTAAAAGCAGCACGTGATCGACAAAAGAGTTATGCAGATAACAGACGCAAGCCATTGGAATTTCAGGTATGTGACAAAGTATTATTGAAAGTCTCTCATTGGAAAGGAGTAGTCAGATTCATCAAAAGGGGAAAGCTAAGCCCCAGGTATGTTGGATCTTTTGAGATTATTAGAAGAATAGGACCTGTAGCCTATCAGCTACAACTACCAGAGGAAATGGCAGGAATATATGATGTGTTTCATGTATGTAATCTCAAGAAATGTTTAACTGATGAATCACTGGTAGTACCTCTTAAGGATATAGAGGTAAATAAAAACTTAAATTTGTAGAGAAGCCTCTATAGATTGAAGGCAGAAAAGTTAAGAACCTCAAACACAAGAGATTAGTTCTAGTCAAAGTGAAATGGGACTCCAAAAGAGGGCCAGAGTACACATGGGAGCTTGAATCAGAAATGCAAAAGAAATACCCGCATTTATTTCAGTAGACCTCGAGGACGAGTTCTAAAACAAGGTGGGGAGGATATAACAACCCTCCAAAATATTTTTCGACACCCTAAAAAAATATCAAAATATTCCAATATGTCTTAAAATACACCCCGTACGCGAAAACAGGACCTGAATACCTTTATTTTTATTACAATTAATTAAAAATCAGATTTCTGGAGCGGTGGTGGGCCGCGAAGACCCAAGCCTGGTCTTACGCGGGCCGCGAGCGACCATCAATGCGACGAGACCCTGGGATGCCACGTGGAAGCCACACGTCGAACCTAGAATATTGACCGGACAAGGCTACGCCATAGACCCCTAGGTCGTGGGCCGCGTAGCCCTTGGCTACGTCTTACGCGGGCCGCGTAAAACTTGAAATCTGGCCCTATAAATAGAGACCTTTGGCCTTCAGTCCCAAATCGCACCGAAACTCTTTCTCTCTCGAATTTATGAAGAATTAATATAATTCTCGGGTATAATACCACCTAAATAATGAAGTTCTGCTCCGTTGTAAGTATCATAACCCCGGTTACGTATTAGATACGCTGCCCGATTGATCAATGGTTCCGTAACGGCTGTCGTGGTTCTGCCCGACGTAGTCGTTGGAATGTCGTATCAGGGAGGGTATTGCTAATGTAAATATTGGGTTATTATACTAACACGTGTGCATTTGTGTAATTTATAGATAATCACTAGGAAATCCTTAAAGAAAACCTAAGACAGCAATGTGAGTAATCTCCTTTTTGTAAACTGTTTTTACAAAACCTTAAATGTTTTACAATGCAATTAAGCAGTGATTGAGTTTTTGTAATTCTTCAATTACTGCCGGTATTATGGGGTTTTGTATACATTACTTAATAATCTTCACAATTGGACAATGGGTTAGCCAATGTGTGATATGACCATAGCCACATATACGGTTGAGTGGCAAGTACTGAATGAGTAATTGTGAAGATATAAACATTGTAATCGCTCTCAATACTGTGTTAATTGATAAAACTATTCTTGATTAAACTGGGATTCACTCACCAGTATTTTCCACTGACAAAATATTTTTAAACGCGTTTCAGGTAACAAAATTTGAGAGCCAACTAGAAGCTAGCTGGACAGCACTGAAGGCTTGGAGAAAGTGGCTATAAAAGTTACCTAAATAAAAGAAGATGTTTTATTAAATAAAATAGAGTTTATCTCTACAAATCAGTTTGTAATAAAAACATGGGTTTTATCCCAATATGTTATTTATATAAAAATGTGGTGTTTTACCCTGATAAAATATTTCCTAACTACGGTCCTGATGTAATTTTTGCTGTTAAATTGATAAACACCGATACCACCAACACCGAGTCTCACGGCCGCCCGTTCCCGAGACAGATAGGGGGCGGGGGTTGCGACAGCCAGCCCCTAAACAGCAGCAAAACAGCAGCAAAACAACTTTTATTTTGATGGTTTTGTTAATTCTTAATGCCCACACTACACACAAACCATTTTTAGCAAACTATGGATTGTTATACTGATTTATTAGCTGGTTTTACACTTGTTTTAATCCTAGAACTCCCTAGGACACTTGTTGATCATCCAAGCACCCTCTAAACTCAATAAAAGGGGGTGTTGATTTCATTTCAAAATCACACTTCCTTCTCATTCTTGCTATCTCTCTCAATTTGGAGGATCCTGAATATTTTGGAACCTTCTCTGAGTTATTTTCAGTCCTAAGGACCTTATGTAAGTGTCCTTTCGTGACTAGTTTATTTTATTTGGCTTAAAAAGCCGAAAAGTCAAGTGTTTACGATAAACGCTTTGACTTTTAGCTAGACCGTAAACGGTCAAGCCATTATTCGCAACGAACATGGCTACGTGATCGTAATTAGGTAGGTGTTAAACCTTCAAAAGGGAACCTCCTAAGAATCATGTTTACTTGGTCAATTGACGAGTCAACGTAATATTGTTTTAAAAAGTCAACGGGTCAGTTTTTAAAATAATTGCGATATAAGTTTAGAAAGTTTATAAAATACGTTTTATCACTTAAACAACTTGGTAATAATTATTAGAACATGTGTAAACATGTTCGGCTCGTCAATTCCAGTTCTAGGGTCGGTTCGCAACCGAAAGTCGCGAAGTTTGACTTCTGCGTTGACTTTCGATTAGGAACCGAATTAAATTTGTTTGCTACTGATTTTAGGTTTCGTTATGATCGTAATTTAATGTAGCATGACCCTATAAGGTTATATTAAATAATCATACTAGAAATCTGAGTTATTTGCTTGTTTCCGTTATTATGCTTAATTTTAACTATTATGCCCTTATGTTAAAAAAACGAGATTTTTGAAAATGTGTGAGGAAAAAAAGCTTTATTACTAAGATATAATTATGCCAACTAAATTTGACATCAATTTCTAGTCTCAAACTAAAGTTATGCAAGATATCGTAAAATGAAACTTTTTGTTAATTAAATTATATTTTTAGCATAAATCATGTTTAAACCCAAATTTTGGCACCAAACTTATTACCTACTGTTTTGATATTATTTTTAGGGATTTTTGGAATTTTTGGTCAGATTATAAACTGACCATAGCATTGAGTTCTCGTATAATTCGATAAATGACGATAATACCCTTTTTGTTAATAAAATAAGATTAACATATGAATATCATGCCAAACTTTTTCCTACTGATGTTATATGTTAAATAAAATATGTTAAACATTAAAGGCTGATCAAAATCTCAGATTTTCATAAACATCTCAAATATCATCAATTATCGACTTTTACGCAAATTAGGCGCATAGTATGGTTTAAAACCATATTTAACACCTAAGACTTGTTAGCTACTGATTTTATAAATAAATTTTAGTACTTTAACAGTAAGTATAAGTCTTGAAATCAGACTTCCAATTTTGTCCTTAAAAGCATATGTTAAATGACCAAAATCCCCTACGGTGCATAGTTTGGCTGTAAACGGTAAACCACACATATGTATGATATCCTACTATTATAACTTTATAAAATAAATATTTTTACTGAATATTATAGACCAGAACCTCATTTTACTATTAAATCTCTTTTATAAATCTTAAAATGACCAAAATGCCCTTACAAGACTTAATTTGGTTTTAAAATCTTTTTGGGCATATTTGCTGATATCCTATTGATATCATAACATATTTTAAGCATAATAACTTATGGGATTTGTATATGACTCATCTGGTTACCCGTTTATGCTTATACGCCTTTGGTACGGTTTATGTAACTAGTTTGCATAAATTAGCCGAAACAGGTCAAACCTTATCATTTTTACTTCAAAATCCAGAATGTATTTAGTTTACCCGTATTATACAAGCCTTCATACTTGTTGGGTCTAAATTACATTTTATTCCGGTCATCGCTTAATCTAGCGTATCGTTCCGTTTTTAATATATCCAACTTACCAGTTTAAGTTTATGACTTAAATAAAACCCGTTAGCATTCTAATTGGTTATTTATACCATCATTCCAGATTAGAGCCTTCCGGTAAATTTTACCTACGCTTAATTAATTAAATACGGCTGAGTTATTATAAATCTTGCAATTTAAAACAGGAGCTAGCTCAGGTAAATACTCTTAACCTATTTTCCCTTATACGGGCTTGGGATACGGTAATATAATTACCGCATGGTCAGGTATGGGATTCGAAGACCAATAAGTCGGGAAATTCAAATAACCTGTTTTAATTCGTATTGCTTGACTGAAACATTGGGGGTTAATGCGACCGTGTCCTGGATATCCTTGACTCATTAATTGCAAATGGCCACGACCTAAGCACGGGGTGTAGGCATACACCCGACAGATGCAATATGGTTTATTAAATAATTTTATACCCAATATGGGTTTCCTAATAAGGGAATAAGTGGTGTGTCGGTTAATCATGAACCGGCATAGTACCGGGCCCCGCATGTAGAGCAAGTTATGTAAAACTGATAACATGAGATATAGTTTGTCCCAAGTATAAAAGATTTTCGTGCCTTGTGCACTTAAACCAATTTTCATAAACATTTTCAAATGTGTCGGTTGATTGTATTTACCAGTGAAGACTGACGTATTTTCAAAAGTCTAAGTGACAGGTACAAATACGTAAATAGGCTGGAAGCTGCTCGAAATTATTAGACGAGGAATTTGCAACTCCTTCGCATAAGACATTAGTCTGATAAACTCCTTTTGTTTTAATGATCCGCCTGTGGATTATTACAAACTTGTCTGTACTAAATGCTTTGATATATTCATTTGTGTTTGTAATAATATTTTATATTCCAAGACTTCCGTTGTACTATTCCGTGTATGTTTGACTATAACGATACCAATCTTACGTCACGATACTCCCCACCGGGCTGAGCTGTAAATATCGGGGTGTGACACCTGTGGAGCAGGAAGGAGAGCTTGTGGTGCAGGAGCTTGACCTTAAGCTGGAGCTGGAGCTTGGTGTGGACCAGTATGGCAATTAGCAGTAAAGTGGTCGTACAGGTTGCAATGAACACAGAACTGACATGCGATTCCAATCGGGTGATGATAAGTACAAGTAGGGCAGAGCGGGTGAGGACCAGTATATGCACGCTTGGCTGGCGGTGCATTGGTCACAGGCGCCGCTACTTGGCGGTTTTGAGGTTGCGGTTGGGCATGCACGGTTTGGAGTGGTGCGGCGGTAACTGCACAATTCTTGTTGCTGGGGTTGCTATTCTTGCGTTTGCGGTGAGAGGTCTTGGAAGTTTGCGGAGCGGTGGGAGTTTCAGTTGTGGAAGCAGCGGTAACTTGGTGAAGATTCTTGGAGGTCTTATCAAAGTAACCAGCCCGAACTCGCTTGTCATTAATCTCGGCAGCGAGCAGGAAGGTCTCTTCAATAGTTGTCGCCTTCGCAGCTTGCACGAAGTCAGTGACACGATCCGGTAGAGCGCGGATGTACTTCTTGATGGTGATATATCAGGGGTAGTAACTTGACCCGGACATATGATACTCAGCTGCTTAAAGCGAGCGGTCAAACCAGCGTTGTCGCCACCCTCTTGTTTGATGTGCCAAAACTCGTCCTCCAACTTCTGAAGCTCGTGGGGAGGGCAAAACTCCTTCATCATGATGTCCTTCAACTCATCCCATGTTAGCCCATAGGCTGCATCATTCCCCCGCTTGTTTCTTTCGGCAGTCCACCAATCCAGAGCCCTGGATTGGAAAACGCCGGTGGCGTTAACAGTGCGAAGGTTTTCCGGATAGCCGCTTTGGCGCAGGGTGACTTCGATTGAATCAAACCATTGAAACATGGCCGTGGGCCCGTCTTCTCCGGTAAATTCTTTGGGACCACACGCTTTAAACTACTTGAAGCTAAAAGTAGCTTTAGGAGAATCAGTCCTGGATTCTTCAGAGGACTTGCTAGCGTTCTCATTCAACCCACTAACAATATGCGGAATGACCTTAGCCATTTGCTTAGCGACGAGAGCAGCGATACGTTTGTCCTCATGATTGCGACGGGCGGAGCGAGCAGTGTGAGATCCAAATGACGACATTGTCTGCAATAAACATCGCCACAGGATTCAGACACTATATGTCGAATCTCACCTCACAACATACTTAACACTACTAAAGCTCAGTAACACGTCTACTCACACAAACACATAGTCACGTAGTCACATAAACCACAGAATCACATAAGCACGTAGAACACAAAAGCACATAAGGCACATACTATATTTTGCACGTATTCACCTACATATATTGCTCGCATTCACCTATCCTTCACAGCTGCGTAAAGCGATTGTGGGTTGCGAGTGCGAAAAGCGAGTAACATAGCATGCGATTTGTTAGCGTTTTGAGATAGATGTGTAGTGCGAGTTGTGTGTGTCGATCAAAGAGAACATCGAAAGGCGTATAAATCACCAAAAATCGATACATATAAACATGCGAAACCACATAAAACACATAAAATTCCACATAAAAGCGATAAATCACTGAGTCAGCGGCGGCAATTCCAGAATCGAAACACATAAAAATCGAGAATAGATCGTCATGGGTGCGTAGACATCAACTACCCAAAGTGATTCGACTATTCACAAGGACTTTGAGTACACACTTTGGCCTTCTGGACTGTGCTCTCGCCTTGATTTGGGCGAACGGCACGCGTCCTTCCAGTTACAGCGTGTCTCACGTCGTTGGAGTCCGTCAAGACTTTAGTGAGAGTTTTGTAAAAAAAAAAAAATAAGAGCGGAAAAAGTCGTCGAGGTTCGGATTCCACCCCTAACTTAACGACTATGTTCCTATTTGAATGATAGAATTACGAGGTTGAAAAGAAAATTTTCGTCGAAGTACGGATTTCACTCTTGATTCAACACAAATTCTCTTGTTTATAGAAAAATGCGGGTCGAACAAGTGATCTGATTAAGAGTTTGTGGTTTTCACACCTAGTCTCGATCTAATCACTCGTTCATTTTCGAAAGTAGTGTGCGCTGCGACTGCCTTAGGAAAGGCAGTGTGATAGTATAGCATGATTTGTGAATCGATCGAATAACAGAAATTGGCTCGCGCGGAACCCCTACCGGGTTCGCACAAGGCGGTCTGTTGGTACTTAGACTATAGACTAGGTCGTTTCTAAGACATCGACCTGGACTAGGTCGAGTCTTGCCTAATTCCCTATAGTTTTGGCTCTGATACCAATCTGTCACACCCCAACCGATGGCGGAAACATCGGGGTGAGGCACTGAGCGAAACAGATTGTCCAGGAGATTCCGTAACAATTACGAGTACCGATTATTTAAACATCACGTCCCATACCATGACATAATAAGTAACACAGTTATTACAGACAGTAGTTCTCAAAGACAATTTAAGCTGTTCCGACAACTCATAAAAATTAAAATGTTCGTTTCTAGACTCTCCTACTTGATTCCACAAAAGCAGGCATCCTAGCATCTCAAACACCTGTCACATACGTTAAAATAGAGGTCAATACACATAGTGTAAAGGTAAGCATACAAGTGTAATAGTATAATGGATTTCGAAAGCGTTTACGCATAACCTGCATGTAACATGTAGCATAGTGAAGCTAGTAGGTTATCGACAATGAAATATGCACAGACGTGACTGCGAGTTGTAGAATGCGCAACACATATCCCCACTGGGACACGTGAAGTAAAGCCCTAAACAACCCCTGTCCACGACAGGTGTTGAGTCCAAACTATAGTACTATCGTTACTAAGGTGTCAGGCAACAATCACTGTGTAAACATGACATACAAGCGTTCATCGAGTAACACGTATAACATGCAGATTCGGTTAGCGTATAAAAGTGTTTGCGTTGTGTGTTCGATGTGATTTAGTATAAGTAACGTATGTAACACCCAAAAGTGTGTAAAGCAAAAAGGGATCGAGTATACTCACAGATTGTGTTTAGTAAATAAACACTCTCTTGGATTGAAGGAAGCGCTGAGGAATTAGCCTGAACAGTTAACGATAGTATAAGCGATGATCGATGCGTTAAACGAGGAAAAGTGAACCAAGTAACGAATGGTCATCCGATTGGATGGTTATGCGATCGGATGACAATCCGTTCGGATGGTCATCCGGTCAGATGGCCATTCGGTCGGATTTATATTAGTTTGGGATGGATGTGTTTAGGTATGATGGCTTTGAACTTTTCGTTGTAGTATTTTGAAAACAGAGAAGTATGTATACCTTTCAGGTCGTCCAGTCGAACGGTGGTTCGATCGGATGGCGATTCGTTCGGCGAGACATTTCTCAGAGAACAAGTTCACAGCAGGATTGTCATTCAATCGGGTGGTCTTCCGATCGGATGGCAATCCATTAGAAACTTACGATCTTTGAAAATTATGAAAATGTTTATGTGTTGACGACCATGTGCAATCCGATCGGATTGTCATTCGATCGGATGGCAATCCATTCCACGACCTGATCGTTTTGAAAATTTGAATATTTTGCTAAGTTTGAAAAGTTTGCGGTTTTGATCGAGACGGGATGACAACATGTTAAACAACGGAATCCCCATCAAGCCCAAGTTACCCGACCGAAGTGGGAATCATCATAGTCCGATCAATTCACTGTTCATGACGGTTGTTCATGTTCAACCCAAAATCAGTTGTCTTGTTGATAGGAATCAGATCTCAGACCGACACATCACTAGAGATGAGTAGAAGGCCAGAATGAGTTCTGATTCTATCGGTTTTAAGTGCATTGAGTGTAAAAGAGTTGAAAGAAAGTTATGAAACCATCTTTAAATCCTTCTAACCTTGAAAATGTTTAGATCTATGCGAAAACAGTGTTTAATCATGTGGAAATCATGTAGATCTGAGTTGTTCTTGGTGGAATGAGGCCAAACCTTGAAGTTCATAAGAACCCCATGATGACATCATCCTAGAACACCTCAAATCCATTGATTTCACGGTTAAAAGTGAAGATTCAAAGGTGAAAATGATGAAGAAGTGTGTGTAGATGATAGATGTACAAGATTTGAGTTGAAAACTTACTAGAATCGAGTGAAATCGAGAGAAAAGTGGGTTGGAGGCGCTGGTCGAATGAGAGAGCTGTCACATCACTGTTGGTGATGTGATAGGGGGTATTTATAGGTTGCCAAAAGAGGAAATGGGAGCACAAGTGTCGGATCAGATGGCAAACCGATCGGATGGCCATCCGATCGGATGGTCATCCATACGGATGACCATTCGATCGAATGGTCATTCGATCAAAGTGATCCGGTGAGTTGGTTTTCGATGTTTCGTTTTGCGTGCTGAGCGTTGCGATGCGTTCGAGCGAGTGCCGATTAAGCGATGCGATAGATTTAATTAATAGTCACACAAATACTATATCTAACATACAATCAGCATAAATAAACTTGCGTTTAGCTTTTGCGATTAGTTTGCGTTGTGATGGAGTTGCGATTGCGTTTCGATTAATCACCACAAAACATAAATAACATGCATAAGTAACACATAAATGGCACACACACGTAAAACAATATACAGAATCTATAATTCAAGTTGCAAATGCGATTGCGATGCGATTAGCGATAAATAGATTAGCGATTAACATCGATTAAACCTCGATTGTTATAGATACTCCACATAATACAACTAAAGCAAACAAATAATGGAATTCGATTACAAGTCAAGGTGTACAATCAATAGTTAAGCAAGGAGTGACAGATCACAATTAGTAATCTTTTCTTCCTTTGACTTTGACTTTGACTTATACTTTGACTTTCAAAACGCGGGGTGTTACACAACCCAACTAGTAAAGTGATCTGGTCCAAAACCCAATGGTGTAGTCCCTAAGTTTTGTCCAGCAGGCCCATGACTAGAAGGCTGACCTGTCGACCCAGACTGTGTACTAGCTACTGGTGCAAAACCATGAACAAAAGATCCTGAATAACCAGGACTTGGGCCCAAGATGCCTGCTCCATGACTATGGCCAACAACAGGAACCAGTCCATAGTTGTTACTAGATCCAACAAGAAAAAACAAGTTACCTGATCCATTAACATCATTACCAGAATTAACATCAGGAATATGGTTATCCCTACCAAAATTAGGGTTTCCTGAGTAACAATAAACAAAGTTAGCAGAGAAACCACGACCGCCACCAGAACCCCAGGTTCCACGACCGCCACCAGAACCCTAGGTTCCACGACCACCACCACCGCGAAAACCAGGAGACCGACCTGAAAACCTTCCACGATTACCATCGCCTCTCCAATTTCCACGACCTCCCGTTTGTGTTTGACCTTGATTGGAAGGTGAGTACCAAAAATAACAATGAGAGGCTCTGTGACCAGTTTTCGAGCAGATCTGACATGGAATTGATGTCGAATTTAGTTGAGAATTGCCAAGATGAGGTGGATTTGAAGTTTGGGCGGTCATGGCAGCAATAGATATGGTCTGAGACAATTGTCTCTATTTTAGACGAGCTTCAAAGGTAAGAAGCTTAGATCGGAGCTGAGCATGGCTGAATTCCATATCAAAATTTTCAACAGAAGTCACAAAATGCTCAAAATCAGGTGACATTCCTTGAATTACTTGAAGAAAAAGAGATTGACCAGAAATTGGATCTCCTATAGCATTAAGAACATCAACGATCCCCTTTGCAGTGTTCAGATATTCAATAATTGACTTGTTCTCTTGTTTTAGATTGTGAAATTGTGTACGATAGAACGATTGTTTCGCAAACACCTGCTGAAAGAAAGTCTCCTCAATAGTTCTCCACTGATCTGAAGCAGAGCTTGCATTTCTCGCAAGGTGCATCAAAGACGGTGATAAGGTAGCTGTTATGAGAGCCATAACATAACCGTCTGCTTTCTCCCATGCTTCTCGTGTATCCGATGCAGGTTCAAGTATCGTCTGACTTGAACTAAAAAACTGCAGTAATCCAAGTGTTTTCAGAACAACTGTAATTTTATGTTTCTAATTCATAAAGTTGTTATCATCTAGTTTCAGAGAGAGAAAGTTTGTGATATTAGGAAGTTGATTGAAAGGAGTAGAGACAGATGAAGAAGAAACTTCATATGTTGAAGATGAGATAGACAAGATTCAATTTTGATGAATTGAATCACAAAGAGGATATAGAGATCGAAGAAATCAGCAGAAGAAACACAAACAGGAAAGAACAGAGGATGAAGATGACTGAAACAGAAGAAGATCTCGTCAGAGATGAAAGAATCACCGGAAAGTATGAAGGTTTGCCGGAAAAATAGGATGAAGTTTCCAGAAACCCTAGTTCATTGCTCTGATACCATGAAAGTTTTCATGTATCAGTTTAGAGAAGAAAGTGAGAGAGAAAGATTGTTGTTGTATTACTTACTGAAATCAAACAATACAATGAGTTTATATAAACATGCTACCCTACACCATGACACTAACATGCACCATACTAACCAACTCAAACTAACCAACTACAACTACCTGTAACTAACTATGACATCATCAAATATACTCTAATAAAAACAAAATATTAAAAAATTATAAAATATAAATAAATTGACATATTTGACGTGAAACATGATACAAGGGTGCTTAATATTATATATCATTACAATTTGAAGTGGCAAACATAGTGCATTCTTGAGTTTATTGCATCCCTCCTCTGTACTTTTGAGTCTTTTATATTTTCCCCAAAAGTTTCTTGACTTTTAAAATCTTGACACTTTGATGAGAGTTCTAGACACTTATCAGAGGTCATTGTTCTCCACGTGTTTAGAGATTACACTTCATCAAATACACCATCTTGACCCTCATCTGAAGTTATGGTATTCCACGTGTTAAGGAGTCTCATTTGTGTTTAACACGTTTTCACCCCTAATTGCTAGGGTTTAGACTTAGGTTTCCCACTTTATATTCAGTATCAATTTTTGCTCTTCACAGCTTTCAACGGTTGGAATGGAATAGGGCATCTTCTTAAGGTGATTTGCATTCGGATTTTCTGAAATTGCATGTTTTAATTATCATCTCATGAGTTTACAACTTTGTTAGATTTGTTATATGACTTGCTAATAAATGATTTTAATGTTGTGTACCATGAATATATAAACAAATTCTGGGTTTTCAAGAAAGATAAATATTGTCGGTGGCGGTTTGTGGTCATCTAGGGTTCCTATCTGATTTCACCGGCGACAAACCCCACTCCCGCCGTATTCGGTTTTGAATTGATATATTCGAGAGTTTAGGTAAATGGGGGATTTATTGAATTAGCTTTGACTATATCTTTGTTTGAACCTTGTCAAAATAAATTTGATTCAGAAGATGCATCTGTGTCTCTTTAGTTACTGGTATTGAGTGAGATGCATACTTGCTGAATCATTTTTCAATAACAAAGCAATGACTTTTTATTGTTGTAAGTTGATTGCGTTGTTTTATGCCACTATTTCACAATATCTTTGATTAACATTTCTATGCTTCAATGAAGCTTAAATCCAACTTCGCTTGTGCTTAAATAAGATATATATCCTTATTTATGATCTCCACTGATATCTCAAAACTATATTATTCTGGTCTTAAGATCTTTGTGTTGTGATTAAAACCTTTATAAAACACTTTAAACTTTATAATGGTGAGTCTTAATAATGATAATAGGTGTTCTGTTAGGGAAAATAGCTAACTATTTCAGAATAATCCAAAAACTCTGTTATCTAATGTCTGTTGTGAATTGAGCAAACTGAGCTAATACTTTTATCCAATTGATTTAGATGCAAAGTTTCAGGTCTTTACTGAAACCAAAATTCTAATATTGACTTAGCACTATGACTCATAATTTGTGTGAGAAAATTGCTCAACTCAGACTCTACCTTGCATCAATAGTGTGTGCTTTCGCAACTTTTAAAAAAAGTTAATCTCACATTCTCACAATTTTGTAAGAAATCTTTTCTAAACCTAGGACTCAGCTCTTGCATTAAAAAAACACAGCTACATAATACATCATTCCTTCTTGACAATTCAAAAATATATATATATATATATTACATGCCATTCTTTAAATAAGGCTATGTTTATGAACTTTATCTCCTCACTAATGGGCTTGCGAGATTTCTAAACACGTGTTATATTCGGATGTCATCAAAAGTGGGTATTATCCTATTACATCGGTCCCTCTTACAATCGGTTGCTATAGTGTGTATATTGTTAAGATCGGTTTGTAGTTTGTACTTGAGACACTTGATTCCATTGATTGAAATGTGATAGAGAGCTCTTACATATTTTAGGTTATGTAGGTGTTTCGTTTCGGTTTCGTGAGTTGAATTGGAATTTTAGGATCAGTTTTCTCACATGAAGAAAGTATGTGTGGTAACAATGTTATAAGTTTTAATCTGAATTGCTTTTGTATGATTTTGATCCGTAAAAGGAGTTAGTTATGTTTGTTTACATGATTTGTTTATTGTTTTTGGTAGGTTTATTTAGGACTGATTGTTTTGCGAATGTATTTGACGTTGTTTTTGTGGAGTTTAAATGAATTTTGAATGTTAGGTTAAAGAATTTTGGCTATGAGAGTTTTTAAATGCATTTGTTTTGCTATGAGAGTTTTTAAATGCATATGTTAGCATATATAATTGAGGCTTTATAAACTTCATGAATCTGCAATCCCTTTTTATTGTATTGTATAGTATTGCTGTGAACAATAAGTTTTCATGCATCTTGAAAATGCATTCTCTGTTTTCGAACAAAGCGAGTATTGTTTGATTGCTTGATAACCATTCATTTCTTTCACTTTTTTAGTTTTGAGACATTGTGAGTTATTGTGGTTTAATGCTGTAGTTTGGACTCACTTATTGAAATTAAATATCTAATTTCTCAAAATTTTAGATGATATAAAAAATATGATCATGCCGTTTAATTTCGACACAATAAGTATTGTGTTTAGTATCGACACAATTATTATTTCATATTTTTTGATGCATTTGAAATTCTTCTTCAACATCTTGGATCTTATCTTGTATTGATATTGAGATGCGACTAAAAGAAAATATCCCAAATTTAACACCCCCAATCCAGCTATTTCGTCAATTTTTTTTTTTTTTAGGATATTTGTATTTATATATAAGGTCAAACAAATTACACCAAGATAGCCGGTAAGCGGGCAACAAGCTGCGCCGCTACCCCCTTTTGAATAGCGAAACCTAACCTAGTAAAAACGAAACCCCGATCTCTAGGAGACGAAATGTTGCTGTGAACAATCCGTTGGACCCGTTCAAGAAATCGGATGGCTTCTGGGGCTAGCGAGCCAAAGGTATCAAAGGCAAAAGGGATAAAGGAATGTTGATTATCCTCGCAGGCTTTTGCGTGTTTGTCCATTTTCTTTGCTGCCGTCCTTGCAATCGCCTGACCAGGGACAAAACCTGTATCCCGAAAGCCTACAAGGGGGAAACCCCGGTAAGATCAACACAAGCGTGTTTACCTGCATCCCACCCGAAAACTAAAACGTCCGCGGGGCGCAATGTGGATCTTCCTTCCCTCGGATCTGTCAAAAAGTTTACGGGGGCTTCTTTCTTCACCGAGATCCCAGCCCGTTTGAGGATGTCCCCCAAGACATCCCGCACCCAGTCGTGCCAATACTTAAAACCTGGCAGTTCTTTACAGTGCAGAGCATGCTCCCCAAATTGGTCTAAGCAAGCTTTCCGGCAAATCGGGCATTGCTCATCATCAGGGAACATAGGAATCATGAGCCGATATTTTAAGATAGCATTGATATCTGCGGTCACATAATAAAAGTATCAACTTTGCCAGCATTGATATCTGCGGTCAACCAATCTGGTCGTCCATGTTTTTCGGTCACCTTATGCACCGTAGTAACTAATGCACTACTTGCATAACTTGCTAACCCAATTGTCAGACCGAACAACGCATTAGCAACACTTTTCATGTGATCCGGGAACTCTTTATAGTAAAATTCCATTTGTCCGAGAATGTTAAATGCCTCGGCAAACGCTGCCAAGATTAGTTGTGGCGCGAGCCACATGACCGATAAGGGTGCCAGCCCGTCTGGCAGGTTGTGAGAAGTTGCGGAATGACGTCTCTTTCTCTCAACCAATGCAGCAACAATCACTGTCAATATAGAAAAAACGATCCCGATTCCAATACGTTGGAGGAGTGTTATCCCGCTGTCTATTTTTGTTCTTTTTCGAAGATACGGGACAATGATCCTGTCATAGATAGGGAGCCATACGCCAATGGTGATCATGGATATTACACCTATTGATCCTGCTGGTATCTGAAAGTGTGGACCCAGATGACGGTCCATTTTCATGGCTTGCGACACAGTGAAAGTCCCTTGTTGGATTATCGCTATTAAACAAATAACACCCGAAAATAATACGGGAATAACTTTTATTAGGCATTTTACTTCTTCAACCTGTTGTATACTTGCCAAGTTCCAACAACTTACTCGAGATCCATCAGGGTTTGTTTCACCATCTAATATTATCGCGGCTTTGTTCAAGCACCTAGAATAGTTGATGAAAAAACAGGTATATATATTAATTAAACTCTATATAGAGATATAAGTATATGGAGTTTGTATGTTTAAATTTGAATAAATTACCTAAACTGATTAGTTAAAGGCAACTTTGAGACTTGATATGTTCCTTCAGTTATAGGTGGATCATATAGTATTGCCTTTTCAAGTTGAAGATTACGCTTCTTGCAAGCTGCAACAAGCGTTTGTGCAATCCCGGAGAAAATACTACCTCCGGGTTTGATGTAAATGTAGAGCTTAGTACCCACAAGGCCACAAAGAACAACACAATGGAGCATACCATGAGCATGGTTGGGATACCGAACCCCAAGACCCAACTCACGTTGTCTTGGATGTAGACCACAAGAGTCATGGCTATGAGCATGATGATAGTGAAGGTGGTGTAATACCAATTGAAGAAGCTACTGATGCCTTTCCTTCCTTCATCGGTAGTTGGGTCAAACTGATCCACGCCAAAAGGCAAACTGCAAGGCCTTATCCCACCCGACCCTATGGCCAAGAACCCCAGGGCCAAGACCAGGAACCCAAATTGTCCAGTGGTTGGACCCTCACATTGGTTGAGTAGGGCTAGTTGCCGGGCCCATGATGGTGGGTGCAACTTTGGTAATGCCACTATTAAGGTCAAAGTCAGCATTCCCTGTATTAACATTTAACAAGTTATATAACATTCACCGTTAATGCTACATATATGCTCATCTTAGTTAAAACATTACCAAGGTAATATAAATGTTTTATTTAATTATAAGTACCTATAACAAAGGTAGAAATGTAGAATGTGTGGATATGAGCTTTGTATTAATGTTAATCGAATATAATAGTTTCAATTTTGTTTATTGATCAAATATAATTATTAAGGTGTAGAGTTATTAATATACCATGTAATATGATCATTTCCGTATCCTTATTAAATCAACTGATAAACCAAATTTTAGAAGTCTGAACCTGAAAAATCAAATGTTTTATTCCTAAATCCTTATATTTTTTTATAACTTCTTCGACCAGATAAACATAAACTAAAACAAAATAAAGTGTTGATTTCCTACATGCCTTTAAAAAAGATAAATATAAAATAAAACAAGATAAAGCATGACTCACTTCCACCATTCATGAAATACATGGCCAGAAAGTGTTCATTAAATATTATATTCTTAAATCTTTATATTTTTTTACCTTTTTAGCTGTTTTTTTTTATTTTATGAATTTTTTTTATTAAAACAGGTTATACATGTAATGTATTTTTACGTAAAAGTTTTGAAAAAAATTAAATAAAAATAATTTTTATGGGTTTTTTTACATGTTTTACTCCTAATTCCCGAATTCATAATAAACCCTCCCCTCTAGATACGTCATACGTGCATATGCATGACACGTTTTAAACGATTTATGTACCATCTACATAAATATATAAATCCCTCACTTGTAGCGGAGTGGTGGAGAAGACTTTGGGTTTCCTTGGAGACCCGGGTTCGATCCCCACCCACTGCATTTGGGGGAAGAGGAAATGATGGGGAAAGGGCCGGGTCACCGGTTCGACTCCTGATCCCAACACGAGTTTCTAGTACAGTGCATTTACTCCAGAGAGCCTCGGCTCTTGTGGAGGGTGCAACTACCAGTCCCGGCAACGGGGGCACTGGGGGCTGGAAATTTCTCGTGGAGAGCCATGCCAAACTCTGATGCCAGGCCGTGGGCACGGTTAAGACACCACACTGGCCGGAGTGGGGTTAAGGGACTATCATGTCGACTGATAGTTGCGGCCCTATCGTTTGTTGTAGTACCCGCCTCTTAATAAAAAAAAATCTACATAAATATATTATTTTACACGTTTTATAGTTTGTGTTGCCAATAATAACTAATATATATCACGAATATTTAAAAAAGAATTGTTAATAAATTTGACTTTTGATTGCTAATTTGCTACAATAAAGACAATTAAGACGACGTATGTTCAATAATTTCAGCTAAAATGACAGTAGACCAATAAAGACTAAAGAGTACTAACATGTCTACAAACAAGTGTGTCGTTTTTTTAAGTAATCAAAAAGTCCAACCAAATTGGTTATACGTAATAATCAAAATATTTGTTTTTGAAGAGCAATATAATCAAAATAAATAACGTGAAGTATTATTATACTTGATATAACAAAACCCCAAAATGTACGACACACATCATTCGAATATTACCATTATACCATTAATTAATTGCAAAAAGATAATATTACCATTGATGTAAACAAGCTAGCAAAGTTGATGACAAATTACCGCAAGAGTAGTGAAGGAGATTGCGATGACCCAAAATTTGCCAACATAGGAATCGGAGATGAAGGCTCCGACGAGAGGGGTAAAATTTTTATATCCAGACCAAATGTTGATTAGGTTTGACGCCACTACTTGGTTCATGTGGAATATCATCATTAGAAACACCATGAAGTTAGCCATCAACCCAGTTGATGCAAGTCTCTCAAAAGGCATATGCTCACAAGTACTATATATTCTTTCCACTTCTACTTCACGTCTATTTATAATTCACATGAGGCACATAACACAATTATTTCTCGGTAAAATAGTTATTTTTTCTATGAATGAATGATAAGATCAGGGTGTAGGGAGTGGTTAAACACTTTGAGTGGCAAACTAAAAAATCAACCAATGAGAGTGTGCCATGTCAAAGTGGTAAACTATGCTAAAAATGTTGGCAATGGTTTAGACACTTGGTGAAGTGGTAAACTATTTAAAAAAAAGGAAAAATGTGTGATTGGTTGAGATTGGATTGGACCCCACCCCACAATACCCTCTCTCTCACATCCCTCCCTCTTCCCGAATCGGCATCCACTCACCGATTTTGCCCCCCTTTTCGGCAAATGGTGTTCGACAATCAAGTTGGCATTGGTTTGCCAAGTGGTAAAGTGGGTTTACCACTTTCCACTCCCTTCACCCTCATGTTTAGTCATAAAACCCCTTTTGAGGCATGATGCGACAAGTGACACGTCATGTCAAAGAGGGGCTTTATGGGGCGTTATATCACTAAAACATGTAGTCATAAAACTCATACTCATAATTACCTAATCATTAATTTTCATTTTTATTAATTATTTAAAAAACACTTTTCTATTTTTTTTCATTTAATCTCTAAATTATATGAAAAAACACTTTTAATAGTGAAAATAAAAAGGATTTTGAAGATTCAAAAATCTGTTTTGTAATACTAAAAAAATGCAGGGACCAAATATTGCAAATTCATACTTTTATAAAACAATCATTACCCACTTTTGGGTTACCTCTTTCAGGACCTCCCATCTTTTCCGGCGGGTTCTCCGGTGATTACCGAACACCTTCAAATTCGATCTTTTTTATCCGTTTCTCTGTGTTAATGCTTATCTCCATCTAATGCATACTTGATACCATCGAAACTATCCCGTTATTTGTTGCATACGTAATTATCCGGTCAAAAAATTGAATTTGCTTCATCCTCGCGCCGTTATGCTCATCACGAGACCTCCATTTTTTGTTGCATACCTATTAAAAAATTGGTGTTGGGCGGCGCTATGGGGCGCCATAGCCCATTTAGCCGTCATATACCGCCCCATTACACATGCTCTAATGATACGAAATGCGTCGTTTTCTCGAAGGTAATTAAGGAATACTAGTGGGATTCTTTGTGTGATTCGGGGGTATTCGGTATCGGTTTGTTTCCTTATGGTATTGGAACTCGCTATAGCAACCTAATAATATAACCCAAAAATTAAAGTCGCGAAATGCTCAAAAGGACATCGACGCATGTTTTACATCAATCGAAAAACATAAAAACGAATACCAGTACCATTTCTGATAATACCGATACCGGTACCGATGTTCAGTCGGGATTAGTTCGATTCGTTACGAGGCTAGTACAACACCGACACTCATATAGTTTACAAAGTCTATTTTTCCTACAAAATGTAAAAAGTCATAAAACACTATAATGTCAACCATGAAACATATTCAAAACATACAAATAAGATAGTGAAGATTACTAAAACACCATATTTGTGAGTTTTGTTTTGTGTTTTGGATGATAAGGCTTTGATTATCGAATAACTAACATTAGTGTGTTTTATGTTGATTATCATGTTGTGTTTTATATTCATAGTTCTACTATAATGAGTTTGAAGTTTTATAGACTGTTAGGGTTTAAATATGGTGTTTTAGTAATCTCCACTAAGTAATTTGTGGGTTTTGAGTGTGTTTTATGACTGAAATTGTGGTGTTTTATAACTTTGTACACCTTTTAGGAAAAATGAACTTTGTAGGCAAACCCCAACTTTAGTGATGAAATTTAGCGATTTTTAATAAAAACATTTTTTTAGCATTTAGTTGTGGGGTTTAGATTTATGGTTTAGTTTTTAGCATTTTTTTGGTTATCGTGGTTCTCGCAATAAGGGTGGTTTTTGCTATATATATATATATATATATATATATATAGGGAGAAGATCATGCGAGAACCACCTCTTATTGCGAGAACCGCGAGAACCAATGTGAACACAACCAAAAATGCCTAAAAATAGCTAAAAATCACACAAAATTTTTTTTTTTGAATTTTTTATAAAAAAATCGCTACTTTTCGAAGCAAAAAAAAAAAATTTTTTAAAATTTTTTTTTTGGCTTCTAAAAGTAGCGATTTTAACATAAAAAATATTAAAAAATTCAAAAATTTTTTTTAGATTTTTTTAGTTTTTTTTTAGATTTTTTAGGTTTTTTGGGGGTTTAGTTTTTAGCATTTTAGCTTGGGGGGGGGGGGGGGTTAGGTTTTTTTTTGTGGGGGGGGGGGGGGGTGGGGGGTTTAGGTTTTTGGGGAGGGGGGGTGGGGGTTAGGTTTTTTTAGCTATTTAAGTTGTGTTCACATTAGTTCTCGCGGTTCTCACAATAAAGGTGGTTCTCGCATGAGCTCCTCCATATATATATATAGACACACACACACACACATATTGCCTTGTGTCTTTAATTGTTATGTTTGGTGTTTTTCTTGCCAAAACAACCCAAAACATTATGCCCAAGTCCAAAACATGATGTTTACATATGAATTTTTATGCCTTCTCACACTTCTCACGAAAAATGTCATTTTTACAGAATTCTAAGACTATATAACTATAGTCTTAGAATTTAGCGATTTTTAATAAAAAAAACTTTTTTAGCATTTAGTTGTGAGGTTTAGCTTTATTGTTTAGTTTTTAGCATTTAGCTTGGGTGGGGCGGGTGGGTGGGGGTTAGGTTTTTGGGAGGTGGGGGGTAGGGGTTTAGGTTTTTTTAGGTTTTTGTTGGGGGGGGGGGGGTAGGTTTTTTAAGTTTATGGGGTGTGTGTGGGGGGGGGGGGGAGTTTAGGTTTTTGGTGGTGGAGGGGGGGGGGGATTGTTATGTTTGGTGTTTTTCTTGCCAAAACAACTCAAAACATTATGCCCAAATCCAAAACATGATGTTTACATATGAATTTTTATGCCTTCTCACACTTCTCACGAAAAATGTCATTTTTACAGGATTCTAAGACTATATAACTATAGTCTTAGAATTTAGCGATTTTTAATAAAAAAAACTTTTTTAGCATTTAGTTGTGGGGTTTAGCTTTATTGTTTAGTTTTTAGCATTTAGCTTGGGTGGGGCGGGTGGGTGGGGGTTAGGTTTTTGGGAGGTGGGGGGTAGGGGTTTAGGTTTTTTTAGGTTTTTGTTGGGGGGGGGGGGTAGGTTTTTTAAGTTTATGGGGTGTGTGTGTGTGGGGGGGGGGGGGAGTTTAGGTTTTTGGTGGTGGAGGGGGGGGGGGTTGGGGGTGTTTAGGTTTTTGGGTTGTGGTGGGGTGGGGGTGGGTATTTAGGTTTTTAGGTGGTGGTGGGGTAGGTTTATTTTGTTGTCTTCACATTGGTTATCGTGTTTCTAGCAATAAGGGTGGTTTTTGCTATACACACACACACACACACTTCATTATCTTACATTGTTATGTTTAGTGTTTTTCTTGACAAAACAACCCAAAACATTATACCCAAGTCCAAAACATGATGTCTACATATGAATTTTCATGTTTTCTCACACTTCTCAGGAAAAATGTCCTTTATTATAGAGTTAAATGCCATTTTAGTCCCTGTGGTTTGGGTCATGTTGTCAATTTAGTCCAAAGGTTTAATTTTCCCCTGTGGGTCCAAAAAGGTTTACAGTTGCGATTTTAGTCCACTGGGTTAACTTCAATCATTTTTCTGTTAACGAGAAGGGCAATTCGGTCATTATATATGTAATTCTGTGAACTAGAAGGGCAATTCGACCATATAAAATGATCGAATTGCCTTTCTAATTAAACATAAATAATGAATTAAGGGGCTGTTTGGCAACATCTGAATGGCCAAGTGCTGAACCAGTAAGAGGTCTGAACCGTTAAGTGCGGAACCAGTAAGAGGTCTGAACCATTAAGAGTCTGTATAATGCTTAATCTTTTAGAGGAAAATGTCTGACCAATTAAGATTAGAGGTCTTAACCATTCAGACTCTGTATAAATCTTAACCATTCAGAGGCAAATGTCTGAACCATTCAGACATCTGCTCGTGAAACAAACAGTCTGAACCATTAAGTTCAGAACCAGTAAGAGGTCTGAACCATTAAGAGCCTCATTAAGAGGTAAACAAACAGCCCCTAAGTTAACCCAGTGGATTAAAATGGCAACGGTGAAACCTTTTTGGATCCACATGCGAAAAACGAAACCTTTGGACTAAATTGGCAAAATGACCCAAACCATAGGGACTAAAATGACATTTAACTCTTTATTTTATTTTCTTTTTTCACTCTGACTTTATTAGGTCACAACATGCAGATAAGAAAAATCGAATTTGTGTTTTGTAACTATTGTTTTATAACTCAAAACATTTTTCAAGACTTCAAATTCTTTTATCCTATGTTTCGATTTCCATAACAGAACCTAATAAACTTCACATGTTTCTCTTTAATTGCCCAACCACGTCGATTTCATAGCTGTAACTGGGTTTACGGCAACGTTTCGACATTGGTTTTGAAGCTTGCAAACGTGCCATTTCACAAGTTAATGTTATCGTAAGGCCCCGTTGCAACACGCAGGGGGTAATTAGGGTCTTTCGTTTAAAATATTTCTTTTTTAATTTTATAAAGACGTAACGTGCGAGGCATAATATGTTTTAATACGTTTTCTTATATGTACTTAACAACGTTATTGTCACTGTCGCAATGAGTGTAACCAAGTTCGCAAACGCGCCGCTACCCACGCTCCCGCCGCAACAAGTGGACAATTTTGCTCGTAGAAACTAAAAAACCAAGGTCAGTGAACATTGGTCTTTAGTTTTTTTTACCCTCAAATTTATAGACTTTACACATTCATCCTCAATCTTTTGGTAAGTGATACAATGACTCCTTATTTTTGGTGTTTAACAACTTTGACCCCCCATTTATTTCTACTTTAAATTACTTTTGCGATATTACACACCAACTTGTGAGATACTCTTTTTATCTATGTCTGTGACACCCGGTTATTTAGAGTCTATACTATACTAGTGTAAAACGTCTTATTTATGAATAAAGACATTATTTAATTTGGATTAGTGTTAATTAATGGTATTTGGTTTTCTAGCAAGTCAAAAAATTATATAGAGTTAGTAAAAATTGAAACGGATGTCACTGACAATCTGGTTAATGTTAAAATCCTAAAATTATTCCGTTATGATTAAAATGCTATTTTTAATCATGTCTGCTAGGAAAAATTTAATAAAATGCTTAAAAACACTATTTTGTGGTTTTGAATGCTTACTTGGCAATACCACGCGTATCTTACAAAATTTAAAAGACCTCAATCAGCCAAGGCAAATAATATATTGTTCAGCAATATTATGGCGAGTTAATTTTTATAGAATAACAAAAATAATATAAAACGCCTTAAAACTCTAATAAAATGCGAAATAAAATGCCCGGTTATCAGTAAAATACTTGTTTATACAAGTAATTAAGCTATATATATATATATATATATATATATATATATATATAGGGGACCGCTAAAATGAGAACCACCTCGAGTTGTAAGAACCGTGAGAACTTTTTGATCCGGGGCGAGTTGGACCAAATTTTTTTTCATAAACGTAGATGCGTGTATTATAAACACATTTGTAAAAAAAAATTCAAAAAAAAGGTCGTGTGTGTAGTTTTGAGCACCCCAAGTTTGTGTTTACGGGTACCGTAAATTTTATTTAAAATTTAAAATTTACGGTACCCGTAAAGACAAACTTGGGGTGCTCAAAACTACACACACGACAATTTTTTTTTGAATTTATTTACAAATGTGTTTATAATACACACATCTACGTTTATGAAAAAAATTTGGTCCAACTCGCCCCGTACGGTGTAGTTCTCACGGTTCTTACAATTGGAGGTGGTTCTCATTTTAGCGGTCCCCTATATATATATATATATATACACGTATGGAATGTGTGTGTAGGGCAAGCTGGCGGCCCATGAGGGTGCTCACCAAAGCTCCATGTTGACAAGTGTTGTATAAAACCTTTCATACAATCATTACGTATCTTTATAAGATCCATCCAACACCCAAGAACCAACCACAAATCACAAAACCCTTCATCTTCCTCCCTCCTCTCAGCCGAACACCTTCTCCACCACCTCCATTGTTGTTTTATTTTAAAACTTGAAGATTCAAGCTCAATCCAAGTTGCTTTCAAGCTTATTTGAAGATCCAAGGTGATTACAAAGAGGAACAAACTTATTCTCATCAAACCCTCTTTTTGTTCTTGAAAGGTATAAACCCATTTCCAACTTTTAAACTTGTTTCTTGAAGATGATGATGATAGATTGTTTCTCAAACGCTTGGATTCTTCACAACTTTTGGAAACCAAACAACAACATGATTTTAATCAAACTTAAAATGGAAGTTTATATGGGTATGTGGGTTTGAGATTGTGTTTTGTTTAAAAGTTGAGTTTTGATTGAATGGATTTTGAAAAGTTGTTGCATGTATGATGAAAGTTGATTTATGGAAAAATGATAATGATTTAAGTAGATTAAGTGAAAAGTGTATTTTTGGATGTATATGTGTGGCCATATATATATATATATATGTGTGTGTGTGTGTATGTATGTATGTATGTATGATGTATACATGTAGGTTTTATTTGATAGTTCATAAATATGTAAGAATGTTGCATGCAATGAGATCAAAATGAATAAATGGATGAGTTAAGTGAGGTTGAAGTATTGGATTATTTGACGTTGTAATAAATGTATGATGAAGGGCATTTAAGTTTCTAGATGATGAAGAAATGATGTTGATGCATTGAATACTTGTATATAAGTGTTAGTGATGATTAGATGACAATATGAAGATGATTTGATGATAATATGATATGATGAACTAAATCAGCTACATGGATGTTAATATGATGAAATATTATGTGTCTTAATGATACAAATAGGTGTAATAAGTTTGATGGTCTTGCATGTTGTACATGAGGCTTAAAAAGTAGTTAAATGGATGAAAATTGTATGATTTATGTGGTTTACATAAAATCAGAACTAATATGATTATTAGCATCATATTATACAGTAAATAACATGTGTTGTGTTAATATATGAAGTCTTGATGATTTGGGATGATTATGGTAAAGTTAGGTACAAGACTACGCGTTAAAAAAGGTAAAAATCGGCTTTTAAAGTGATTTTTGTGAAACTGATTTAGATTAGGTTATAAAATGATATTTTATAACAAAAATAAGTATTTAAATTTAAGTATCCATGGTGTTTGGTTAGTCATGCGTGACTTTCGACGCCTAAAAACGTTAATGAAACGTTAAAAATACACATATTTTGATGTATGCGAAATGGATTGTTTAAATGTGAAATTGCATGATGAGATGTGTTATATAGGTATTGGTATGTGATGTGTGGAGTGATAAGTGTTAACATGATAGTAGGATGTAAGACTATGTATGTGTAGTACTATGATTAAACAATGGTTTCGTTAGAAAGACGCATTAAATAAACTTATTTATCGATCATGATATTATACATAAATTAACTCATGAAGTTATTGCGTGTATAAAAGCTTTTAAAATGATGAAATATATAAGTTAGCAACATACGTGCAATTTGATGTTATTGCGTGTATAAAAGCTTTTAAAATGATGAAATATGTGCTAAGTGTTTGTGTAAATATCTTACAAAACGCAAATTGTAGAAATATTGTACACAAATGAGTGTGTTAACGGATATAACTTAACGAGGGTCCCCAATAAAATCATTCAAGTTCGCATAATATTAAAGAGGGATATATATATGAACACACATATATAGAAACACACTAACATGATAAAAAATAAAGACATTTCGAGAAACCATGAAGTTGTGTGAATTTGGAGAAACTTAGGGATTGTAGAAAATTTGGTCAATAAACCGTTCTTACTTAAAATTAGGACGTGTCGATCAATTTGCGTGGAAATAACTGCTTGCTTGAAACGCACCCGATTCACTACCCCTCTTTTTACTATTTTATATACTGTTTTGGGGAAACAACACGACGCCTTAAAAAGATTTAATATGTTTTTATATAAAACATGCCCTAAATGGGATGTAATATATTTTCGTGGAAAATGTGGATTTAAAATGAATATCTTATGTTTTCGAGGAAAACATGGTTATTGGAAGTGGATGATATAAAATTGTTTTCGAGGAAAAACAGGAGTAATTGAATAATAATTGTTTTCACGAAAAACAGGGATGGATAAATAATAATATTTTCGGGGAGAAATAAGGATGATTACAGGGTTGGGGAAAGACGGCTATATATATTTAAAAATGTTTAAGTCTAAGTTGTGACGATCTTGCCCAATCTCAAGAGGTTAGGTATGATTTCAGGGCTTCATACAACATTAATATTAAATTTTTCGATATAGTAGGTGTTTTGGTAAAAAAATCACACAAGGATAATGTAACCAAATCTAATTTTTGTGAGGTTAGATGCTTGGTTAAATGAACAAAAGTATGAACAATGAATGAATGAAAATGGTGATGGACACAAGGATTTATACGAGGAAAAAGCCCTTGTTCAATGAATGATCTTCGGCATAAAAAACCTCGGATAGTGAAAACTATCACTATCAACTATATTGAACAATAAAGATTACAACTTTGGATGATAACAAGCTTGTTACAAAGATTGCTAGTGTGTTTGTGTGTTTAATCGCCAACTGATTGCAGAGAGTTCGAATTGTGTGAAAGTGTGTAACTATATTGCTAAATAAAGCTTGTTATCCCATTCAAAAATAGAAAATATCTAACTAACTAACTATCCGGATAATGTGCTAGTCTCCCCACGATCACCATAATGGTCATGAAGCTCGTGCACGTGCAACAATATGGAGCATATTCCCCTAGAATCTCGGCAAGAACAAGTCTCCTTCGAATACACTTGCAAAACAAGCTAAAGGATGATGGAAACAATTGTTAGTTTAGAATAATAAAGAGGATCCTGGATCCTTAGCCTTCTTACACCATCTCATGAGGTTCCTCGATCCAAACTGAACTGAGGATCTGTGATCCAGGCTACACTTGAGGATCCATGATCCATATGCTATAAAATTCTATCCCTAACAATTGCCCCCAAACATGACTAATTGAAATCCAATCAGATAGTCATGTTTGAGCCAAAAGCGGACTAGCCGTTACATACGGATAGAGCCGTTACAGGCTGATGTCAGCAACAGTCATCCCTGCAACAAACAATCATTATAAATAGGATAAGGATTAGGGCGATCTATGCATTTAAATTCAAGACAACTCCCCTTTAAATCCACACTTGAAGATCACCACAGGTATCTCCTTCTTCCTTCTCTCTAATTTTCTTCTTTCCGATCCCCTGTTCTTCAAGTATCCATGGCGAAGATGAGCACCCGATCCTCACCCGCCAAGAATCCTAAGCATAACAGCCCACTGAAGAGTCAGGGCCTTACCAAAAACCCCTCCACGGAACTCTGCCGTTTCACTGATCCTGAAATAGATCAGTTACACCATTGTTTCCCGGATGGTACCATTTTCCGGCCATTCGACTCTTCAATGAAGAGCGATTGTGTATCGGATGTTTGGGTCACCTTCCCTGCAGCCCCTTTTCAGATAGGCTTCACATATCCTCTTCCCATTCTCACACAAGCCTACTTCACACTGACCGGTCTGTGCTACATCCAAGCTATGCCGATGGTGTTAAGAGTCTTGTACACACTTGAGAACATTGTAGAATAGGAAGGTATAGACATAGGCTATGCCCATGGTTCTCACCGCTACCTCTTCAAATCCAAACCCAGCAACCTCGTCCAATTCTTAAAACCACCAAGAATGACACCAACTGGAGGAATCAGTTCTTCTTTGTGAGAAGAGATTCCATTCCAAACGGGAGTCATCTTCCCAAGAAGTGGAACACTCAGGGTAGGATATAGGATCCTTAGATTAGGACAACGGTAAGACTTTTATTTTCTGTTGAGGATAACTGATCCATTCTTTTACGTCTATCCAGCTATCTCCCTGTCACACATTCAAGAGTCACCTGTCTCCAAAGAGAGAATAAAAGCTTTATGGAAGCTTGATCCTGCCATCAGAACATTTCCACCAAGGTCAAAGGATCCAGAAGAGATCTCATCCACTTCCTACACCATGTCATGTAAGTATCCACGTATGTGTATATACAAATGTTTAATAAAATTAGAATATGAATACTTATCTGTGCGTTGTGCTTGTAGGTGCTGCTAAATCTTCAAAGTCTGCTTCCAGATTCAGTGTGGCTGATCTACAGGACATTGCATCCCCACGGTCTATCAAGAAGGAGCTGGCTGTAAGCCAAAGCAACCCCGAGGCTAAGGGTATGAGCACCAGGGGTAAGGGAACCAAAAGGAAGAAGCCCACTGAATCCTCTGAAGGTCTGCCTCTGATGGAACGCCAGTTCCATGATTATGTCTCCGAGGTAAGGATCTGGTATCCTAAAACTTGCATCTTTTTTAAGGATAAAGGATCCTAACAACTAAATCTTTCCTTGCAGAAATTTGCTGAAGTCCAGATCCTCCTAGACCAACGCCTGGCCGAAGCTGATGAGAAAATCCTGGACCTCCAAAAGATTGCACTCGCCAAGGACAAAAAGATCTCCTCACTAGAGAAGGACAACAATACCCTACTCAAGGAGTTGCTTCTTGCTGAGATCACCGCCAATAAGGAGAAGATGGAGGTCATGGATGGAGCCAAACTCTCTGCTGCCATTGCTATGCTGAAGATCAAGCTTCAAATGGCCAAGGAAGCTGCTGATCCTTCCTTTGACAGGTCTGAGTGGAACTTGGAGGCTTGGGCGAAGAGGCTGGCTAAACTTGGAGATGATGAGGAGCCTGAGGAAGTGCTTGCCCATTTTTTATGGTTTGGTAGTTTTTTTGTGGTTATGGTGTTTTGAATAATCGGTCTGTAATAACTTTGAACAATAGTTGTTAGGGTTAAGGATCACTGATCCTTTGGACAATAGGGGGTAGCAAAGGTGGATGGGTCATTCTGTTTGTGGAGGATGAAGCCTTTGATACCCTTCGCCTTTTATTTTCCTGCACTAGTTTAAACCCTGTTAATATGGACACCCTTTGCCAACCCAAGTGGACGGGCCACGTTTTGCTGGTAGAAGCTTGGGTTGGCAATTTTGACAACCTTTTAAAGGGTTAACCTGATAAATAAATAAAACTTTAACTTTTGGCTATATCTTGTGTTGTTGATTTTATCTTAGAATGTTGTTTAATATACATTTATTTGTTAATTTCCATTCTAAAACTTTAGGATTTATAACTGTTAGAAAGGATATCAAATGTATATTAAAATCAGTTTAAGTCAAAAGGTTATACACTATACGATCAAGGATCATATATCCTGTTGTCAAAGGATAAGGGTGATAATAAAGGATAAAATAAAGGCAAATAAAGATCATACGAGAGAATCCAAGTTAGGATTCTATATCCTTAACACTTACAACTGTGCCAACAAAAGATAAAATCTGGTAGAAAGTTAGGATCCTGGATCCTTAACTGTTTAGCTTTGGAAACCTGTAATCAACATATAACTTGGGACTAAGCCAATTGTCAAAGAAAGTATTAGTAACTGGGTACAAGCCCAACAATCTGGGGACAAGCCCAACAATCTGGGGACAAGCCCAATAAGCTGGGGACAAGCCTAAAAACTGGGGACAAGCCCAAAAACTGGGGACAAGCCCAAAGAATCTTGTGTAAACTGGAGTATGGCCCAAACTGGTGACTATCCAAACTTAGTGACATGAAGATGCCAAAACCTTAGCTAACATGAAAATGTTAGAAACCTTAGGAACGGATGTATGGTACGTCTACCATTATACTTAGGATCCTAAATACAGCCAGTACAATGAAATTGTCAGCCCCTAAAGCGGGTACTGGTCCCATTACCTTGAACTGCACTAGGATAATCGTGCGCAACTGGCGAAGGTGTAAGAACCTGATTTGTAGAAGGTAATAGATACCTTAAACTGGGGACAAGCCCATAAACTGGGGATAAAACCAAAGACTTTGGAGATTTGACCAAGTACTTGATCCTTTGTCAATAATACACCTACTTCTGCAAAACTCAGAACTTGATGAAAAAGGATAAAGGATTCTAATACCCTCTCCTTAAAATCAAATGAATTAAAGAATTTGAGAAATAATAATAATCAAATCATTACCAGAGTGAGGATCATATATCCTCTGAGGATCCTTCTTACATGAAGTACTTTTTCAAATGGACAGCATTCCAAGCCCTTGGTTAGTAAACGATATGCCCCCTTTCCTGCCTCAGGTTCAATTAGGTAGGGGTGTTTTGGTCAAAAATCAGGCTAGGATAATGTAACCAAATCTTTGTTGTGAGGAATGATGCTTGAAACAATGAACAAGTGACACAAGGATTTATACGAGGAAAAAGCCCTTGATCAAGAGTTGATCTCTGGCATAAAAAACCTCGGGTGATGGAAACTAACAATCACCAACTACAATTAAGCAAATGATCTTTACAACTCGGGATGATAACAAGCTTGTTACAAGGATCACTATAGTGCAATGTGTATGAAATCACCAAATGAACTGTTGAGAGCTATTGAGAGCTGTTTCGAGTGTGTGTTTTTGCCAAAAATAGCCAAGTGTTCTAATTCAAGCTTGTTATCCCCTTTTAAAATTAGAAATAACTAAAACAACTAACTATCCGCTAAATGTGCAAGCTTCCCACGATCTCCATAACGTTCACAAAGCCATGCACGTGCGGAATATTGAGGGCATATTCCCCAATAATATCGGCAAGACCAAGTCCAAGGCGTATACTCCTGCAAAACAAACTTAAATATAATAGAGGCCACCGTTAATATAAGGATAACAACAAGGATCCTGAATCCTGATCCTGCAATGTCTTCTGAGGATCCTTAATTCAAACAGAATTGAGGATCCGTGATCCTGGCAGTGCTTGAGGATCCGTGATCCTTAGGATTAGAAAATCCTCCCCTAACAATTGCCCCCAAAATATAAGGAGTAAAATGTAATTTAACGAGTTGTATTTTTTATCTTATCTCCAACTGACTAATGGATATATAGCCGTTTGGATCGAACTAGCCGTTGCTGGTCTTACGTCATTGAAGTGACAATCCTGCAGAATCATCATTATAAATAGGTTAGAGATAAGGATCGATAGGCATTTAAATTGGTGCGTTACTTCCTTTAAATCATCATTCAAAGATCAATCAGGTATCTCTCTTCTCCTTTTCTCTTCATCTTCTTACTCTGTTCTTCTTCAAAACCTTTAGATCACAATGAAGTTACGATCATCCCCTGCCAAGGATCACCAGAAAGATAGTCCTTTGAAAAGCCAAGGGATTATCAAAAGTACTCCGAAGGAACTCTGCAGATTTACCGATCCGGAGATCGACCGGATTCGCCATTGTTTTTCGGCGGATACCGTCTTCAAGCCCTTTGACCCTACTGCCAAAAGCGATTTTGTTTCTGAAACTTGGGTTGCTTTTCCGGCCACCCCATTCCTGATAGGGTACTCCTATCCTTTACCTGCCTTTACTGAATCCTTCTTCTCTTTCACCGGCATGTGCTACATTCAGGTCATGCCAATGATGTGGAGGGTTTTATATACCCTAGAGAGAATCATTGAGGAGGAAGGTATAGAGTTGGGGATGTCGGAACTGGCTGAACTATATAACCTTGTGAGCCATGGTTCACACCGCTTCTTATTCAAACATAAACCCGGTGATGCACACCCAATCCTCAAGACCACCAAGAATGACACCAACTGGAAGAAGCGTTTTTTCTTCGTTAGGAGGGATTCTATCCCGGATGGGAAGGATCTCCCAAGAAAGTGGGCCACCCATGGTAGGATAGAGGATCCTTATAGAAGGATCATAGGATAACCCTGTTCCTGTTCCTGTTGAGGATAACTGATCTTTTTTTTGTTTTGCAGCTATCTCTGTCTCTCATATCATTTCATCACCTGCAACAAAAGAGAGGATCACTGCTTTCTGTTTTGATCCTGCAGTAAGATCATTCCAAGCAAACACAAAGGATTCTCAAGAAGTATCCTCCGGCACAGTCACAATGTCAAGTATCCAAGTTTGTATATGATTAAATGTTTAAATGAAAATAAAACAAGAATACTTATCTGTTGTTTTGGATTGGTAGGCGCTGGAAAATTCTCAAAGTCAGCCACTCGCTTCAGCGTCAGTGATCTCAGCACTGTTGCTCCCCGGTCTAGAAAGAAGAAAACCGCTGCTAGCCCAAGTGTTCCAGTTCCGAAGCCTGTGACCTCCAAGGGCAAAGGAGGAAAGAAGAGGAAGTCCACTGAAGCCGACAACCTTGAAGGTCTGCCCCTCATCCGTCACCAGTTTGAAGAATACCTCAATGATGTAAGGATCCCTAATCCTTAATTCTATCCTGCACATTTTAAGGATAACGGATCCTGAACTGACCCCTTCTTTCTTTGCAGAAATTTGCTGAGATCCAGATGCTATTTGACGCATATGTTGAAGAGGCTGAGATGAAGGAGTTGGACTTCCAGAAGATCTTCCTGGCTAAGGATGAGACCATCTCTGACCTCGAGAAGGACCTTAACTTGGCAAAGAAGCAGCTGGTAATGGCCCACATCACTGCTGACCATGAGAAGAATGAGGTGATGGAGGATGCCAAACTCTCTACCGCCATTGCTATGTACAAGACCAAACTGCAGATGGCTTAAGAGGCTGAGGATCCTGACTTTGACAGGACCAAGTGGGACCAGGAGGGCTGGAAGGCTAGGCTGGCTGAGCTTGATGATGAAGAGGAGGCTGGAGAGGTCTTGATGTTGGAGGCAAGTGGCAGCGGGGCTAAGGATCAGGCTGGTGATGCTGGGACAGGAGGTGATGGTGAAGGTGATGCAGCGAAGGTTTGAGCTGCAGAAATGGGCGATGATGGATTTATCTAGACGCGGCCGGAGCCCATTTTTTATGATTTGGTCGTGGTTTTTGTTTGATGGTGTTTTTCTTGAACAATAGTTGGTCTGTACTTAAACAATAGTAATTAGGTTTAAGGATCACTGATCCTTCAGACAATAGGTAGGATTACAAATGGTGGAGGGATCCTCTGTTTGGGGGATGAAGCCATTGTGATCCTGCCGTCCTTTATATTCCTGCACTTAGACTTTGTTAACATGGACACCCTTTGCCAACCCAAGTGGACGGGCCACGTTTTGCTGGTAGAAACTTGGGTTGGCAATTTTGACAACCTTCAAAGGGTTTAACTTTTGATAAATAAATAAAACCTTAATATTTTGGCTTATCATGTGTTGTTACTTTTGTAAATATTTTATCTTTCAATTGTTGTGATATACTTTGTTTGAATTCACAAATAAAGAATAAAAGTTTAATAGATCATGTCAAAAAGTTTAGGATATGATCAAGGATCAAATATCCTATAATCGATAAATTCAAAAAAGTAATGTAACTTAAGGATCATGTATCCTGTTATGAAAGAATAAGGGTTACTTAGATAAATAAAGAATAAAATCAAAATGATCAAGGATCATACCTGAGAATCCAAGTTAGGATCCTAAACCTTTAACATTTATAATCAGGATAACCAAAAGACAAACCTTAGTAAAAGGTAAGGATCAAGGATCCTTAGCTGTTTAGCTTCAAAAACCTGAAATGGAACATAACTTGGGACTAAGCCAATATAAGAGAAGAGTTAGCAACTGGGGACAAGCTCAACAATTCTGGGGACAAGCCCAATAAAATGGGGACAAGCCCAAAAAAAACTGGGGACAAGCCCAAAAAACTAGGGACAAGCCCAAAGGATCTTGTGTAAACTGGAGTATGGCCGTCACTGGCGACTATCCAAACTTAGTGACATGAAGATGCCAAAACCTTAGCTAACGTGAAAACGTTAGAAACCTTAGGAACGGATGTATGGTACGTCTACCATTATACGTAGGATCCTGAATACAGCCAGTACAATGAAATTATCAGCCCCTAAAGCGGGTACTGGTCCCATTACCATGAACTGCACCAGGATCATCGTGCGCTGCTGGCGATACTGGGGACAGGCCTAACAAACTGGGGACTAGCCCAAATAACTGGGGCCAAGCCCAAAAAACTGGGGACAAGCCCAAATAACTAGAGACTTCTGTGGATACTCAATCCTTTGTCAAGGATATATCAACCTTCTGCAAAACTCAGAACTAAATAAAAGAAGGATAAAGGATCCAGGATCCTTCTCCTTGTATACAGGTTAATTAAAGAATTAAATAGATTGAAATTAGATCATTACCAAAATGAGGATCCTTTATCCTGTAGGGATCCTTCGAGGATATTGGTCATGAAAGTAGTTGAGGATCCTTGATCCTTACTACATGAAATATTTCTTCAAGTGGACAGCATTCCAAGCTCTTGGTAGCAAATCACCTTCCATTGTTAACAATCGATATGCCCCCTTTCCTGTCTCAGCTTCAATCAGGTAGGGGACTTCCCACTTTGGTGCTAACTTTCCATCAGCAGGATTGGTGGTATTCTGAAATGCTTTTCTCAATACCATATCACCAACTTGGAATTTCCTGATCCTGACATTCTTATTGTAGGCTCCGACTATCCTTTGTTGATAACTAGCCATCCTTATCCTTGCCAAATCCCTGAGTTCTTCTATAGTATCCAAGTCTTGAACCAAGTTTTCAGCATTTGCTTCAGGATCACGGATGCTTGTTCTTGCAGTAGGAACCACCATCTCTGTAGGGATCACTGATTCTGCTCCAAATACCAAAGAAAATGGAGTTTGGCCAATGGCATTCTTGGGGGTTGTCCTATCAGGTATGGTCCCATTGCCTTAAACTGCACTAGGATCATCGTGTGCTACTGGCGAAACTGGGGACAGACCCTAAAAACTGGGGACTAGCCCAAAAACTGGGGACAAGCCCAAAAACTGGGGACAAGTCCATAACACTTAGGAGACTTCTATAGATACTTGATCCTTCGTTAAGGATATTTCAATCTTCTGCAAAACTCAGAATTAAATGAAGGAAGGATAAAGGATCCAGGATCCTTCTCCTTTTAAATAAATTAATTAAAGAAGTGGATAAATTGAGGTTAGATCATTACCAGAGTGAGGATCATCTATCCTCTAAGGATCCTTCATGAACATCGGACACGAGAACACTTGAGGATCCTGGATCCTTATTACATGAAGTATCTCTTTAAGTGGACAACATTCCAAGCTCTTGGTAGCAAATCTCCTTCCATTGTTAATAATCGATATGCCCCCTTTCCTGCCTCAACTTCAATAAGATAGGGAACTTCCCATTTAGGTGCTAACTTGCCATCAGCAGGATTTGTGGTATTTTGGAATGCTTTCCTCAACACCATATCGCCAACTTGAAACTTCCTGATCCTAACATTCTTGTTATAAGCTCCAGCCATCCTTTGTTGATAACTAGCCATTCTGATCCTTGCTAAATCTCTGAGTTCTTCTATGGTATCCAAGTCTTGAACCAAGTTTTCAACATTTCCTTCAGGATCACGGATGCTTGTTCGAGCAGTAGGAACCACCATTTCTGTAGGGATCACTGATTCTGCTCCAAACACTAAAGAAAATGGAGTCTGGCCAGTAGCATTCTTGGGGGTTGTTCTATCAGCCCATAGTACATAAGGTAGTTCTTCTGTCCATTTTCCTTTCTTGGATCCAAGCTTCTTTTTCAAGTTATTGATGATGATCTTGTTGGATGATTCTGCTTGACCATTGGCTTGTGGGTGGACTGGTGTTGATGTTATCATCTTGATCCCCCAGCTGTCACAAAAGTTAGTAGTTCTACTCCCAATAAATTGGGATCCATTATCACAAACAATTTCAGAAGGGATACCAAATCTGGTAATAATGTTTCTTTTAATAAAGGATATCACTTCTTTTTCTCTGACTTGAGCAAAGGCTTCAGCTTCTATCCACTTGGAGAAGTAACCAGTCATAGCAAGCATGAACACTTTTCCACCAGGTGCCTTGGGAAGTTTGCCAACTATATCCATTCCCCATCTCATGAATGGCCAAGAAGAGGGTATAAGATGTAGGAGCTCTGCTGGTTGGTGAAGGATATTACTATGTCTCTGACAAGGATCACATTTCTTGGCATAATCCACAGCATCCTTCTTCATTGTAGGCCAATAGTATCCTGTCCTTAGGATCCTTGAGAACAGTGCCCTGCCCCCAGTATGGTTTCTACAATCTCCTTCATGAAAATCCTTTAGGACTTCTTGGACTTCGGGATCCTCAATGCATCTTAGATATGGTCCTGCAAGAGATCGTTTATATAACATGTTATTTAATATTGTGAATTGAGATACCTTGATTTTGAGAGCCCTGGGGTTTTCTCCTGTAGGAATCTCTCCGTGCTATATATATCTCATAATTGGAAGGATCCATGATCCTGAATGAGATTGTGCATTATCACTAGGAACGACTGCAGAATCCTCTTCTATTTCCATAGCTATATGATCCTCAATAGCAGTAGCCAAAATATGTATGATAGGAATTTTGATATCCTCTGGGATCTTCAATGATGATCCAAGATTGGCTAATGCATCAGCTTCTGCATTTTCTTCCCTAGGTACCTGTGATAAACTAAAGGAAACAAAAGAGAGTGCCAATTCCTTGACTATCTCTAGGTATTTGATTAGTCGTTCACCTTTAACACCATAAGATCCATTAAAGTGATTAGTAATTAGCAATGAATCTACATGTACCTCAAGATGCCTGATCCTCATATGCTTGGCAATTTGCAAACCAGCTATCAAGGCCTCATATTCAGCCTCATTATTAGTAGTTTGAAACTCACAAGCTATTGAGTGGGGTATTATGTCCCCCTGTGGCGATTTTAGTAGTATTCCAAGTCCTGTTCCTTTGACAATAGAGGCTCCATCAGTGAAGAGTATCCAAGGATCCTTAGTCTCTTCAAGCTGCTGAACTTCTAACTCAGCTTCTCTTTGTAAGTCACTGCTAAAATCTGCCACAAAGTCAGCTAAGGCTTGGGATTTAATGTAAATTCTTGGTTCATATCTTATATCATAAGCACTAAGCTTCACTGCCCATTTGGCCATCCTTCCTGACATTTCAGGTTTCCTGAGAACATTTTTAATTGGGAAATTAGTCTTAACAATAATGGCATGAGTTTCAAAATAATGTCTTAGTTTAGTGGATGCCATAATCAAAGCAAGTATAAGTTTTTCTAACTGTGAATACCTGGATTCAGCGTCAAGCAAACTCTTACTTACATAATAGACAGGATGTTGTGTACCTTCGTGATCCTTGACAAGAACTGGACTTACTGCTTTGGAGGATACCGCTAGATATAAGGATAATATATCCCCTTTTCCTGGTTTCATCAAGGCAGGAGCTGAGGATAGGTAATCCTTAAGGGCTTTGAGAGCATTCCCATACTTTTCAGTCCACTCAAAGTTCTTGTTCTTTCTCAAAATGTCATAGAATTCCTTGCATTTTTATGATGACTTTGATATGAACCTGTTCAAGGCTGCGATCCTCCCTGTCAATCTTTGCACATCCTTAGCATTGGCAGGAGATTTGATGTTCACAATTGCCTTGATTTGCTCTGGACTTGCTTCTATGCCTCTTTTTGTTACCATGTAGCCTAGGAACTTGCCTGCTTTAACACCAAAGTGACACTTTGAAGGATTCAATTTCATATTGAATTTGTCAACGATATCAAATGCTTCCTCCAGGTCTCTAAGGGGATCCTCAGCTCTCTTGTACTTAACCACCATGTCATCTATATAGACTTCCATAGTGTGTCCTATTTGTTCCTTAAACATCATATTAACTAGCCTTTGATAAGTAGCACCTGCATTCCTTAGTCCAAATGGCATAGCAATACAACAATAGATACCAGTTGGGGTCATAAAGGCTGTATACTCTTGATCAGATGGTTCCATCTGAAGTTGTTGAAATCCAGATGAAGCATCCATAAAAGTCAACAACTCATGACCCGCGGTAGCATCCACCATGGAGTCAATGTGGGGCAATGGGAAAGGATCATTGGGATATGCCTTGTTTAAATCAGTAAAATCGACACATACCCTTCACTTTCCATTTTTCTTTTGAACAACAACCACATTGGCTAACCATCTTGGATACTTAACCTCTCTAATCATACCTGCTCGGAGCAGTTTATCTACCTCCTCCTGGATAATAACATTCCTCTCAGGTGCAGACTTCCTCCTCTTCTGATGTATGGGTTTGAATGACCTGTCAATGCCAAGCTTATGAGTAATTATATCTTTAGAGATACCAGTCATGTCTTCATGCTTCCAGGCAAAGGTAGTTTTTCTCTTCTTGAGGAAGGAGTCTAGATCCTGTTCAATGTTGCTGAGGATCCCTGATCCTATGAAGACTTTGGATTCAGGATCATGAGGATCCATAAGGATATCTTTTACATCTTGTTCTCTTGCCTCCAGGACATCTCTTGGAGGATGCTTTAATTGCTATTGCTCCCTTGGTCTTGAGGCTGGCTTCATTGATGCGGTATAGCAATTCTTTGCTTCTTGTTGGTCACTCTCAATCTTTATCACCCCCATGGACTAGGAAGCTTCACACATTGATGATATGTAGATGCTACTGCCTTCATGCCATGTATCCATGGCCTGCCAAGGATAACATTGCAACAGGATAAGAATGAAGTCCTTCTATGTAGATGGGAAGTTTAATGTCCCCCAATGTATTCTTGGTTTCTCCACTGAATCCCACAAGAACTGAGGATCTCGGGATAATGTCCGATTCGGGGATGTTCATTTTCTTGAGGACATCAAGCTGAATGATGTTTACTGAGCTCCCTCCATCTATCAAGATCCTGCGAACAAAATGGTTAGATATAAATAAGGTAATAACAAGACCATCATGCCGAGGATCCTGAACGTCAACACGATCATTCTCATCAAAAGTTATAACTTTTTCCTGTGTAACAGTAGAGGTTCGGATGGATCTATCCCCATTATCCATCTTGGTTTCCTTGGCATATCTCTTGGCTGCTGAAAAGGAAGTACCACAAATGTTTGATCCACCGGATATAAAGTTTATAACTTGTGCATCTGACGGAGGAGCAGGAGCTCTTTCTGGAACCATTTCTGGATCCTGGATTCTTGACTTTTTTCTTCCCAAAAGCTCCTTCAAGTGCCCCTTGCTTAATAAGTAACCAATCTCTTTTCTCAGTGCAATACATTCTTCAGTGAGATGACCAAAATCTTCATGATATGCACACCATTTGGATTTGTCTTTTATTGCAGCTGGCTTATCACTTTTTCTGGGCCATCTTGCTTTTTCACCTAGGTTATGCATTGCAAGGATTAATTCATTGTTATCAACAGAAAAGCAATATTAAAAAATTGGAGGATAATCTTCATCATCCTCTTCCTGTTCAACTGCGTGCACGTTCTGGTTGTCAGACTTGTTGTAAGATTTGGACTTGTTGTTCCTGAAGTAGGATCCTTGTTTCTCCTGCTTCGAGGATCCTGCCAGTCTTTCTTGGATCCTTTTATCATCCTCTAGTCGGATGAATCTAAGGGCCCTGGTTCTTACTTCATCAAGATTCCTGCAAGGGGTCATGACAAGATCATCAAAGAACAATGAATCCTTAAGTAAACCCATTTTAAAGGCTTCCACAGCCGTAGCAATATCCAGATTAGGAATATCTAAGGATTCTTTGCTAAACTTAGTGATATAATCTCTAAGTGATTCATTTTGACCTTGTGTTACCCTATATAGGTCACTAGTTAAACGTTCAAATTTTCTACTACATGAGAATTGGCTATTAAACAGATTAACTAGATTAGCAAATGAAGTAATAGGGTAAGGGGGAAGACTTAGCATCCATTTAAGAGCTGATCCCGTTAATGTGGATCCAAAACCCTTGCACAAACATGCTTCTTTTAATCTCTCTGGGATGGGATTGATCTCCATCCTTTCTCTATATTGAGCTATATGTTCTTCTGGATCCGTCGAACCATCATACAGCTTCATGGTTGGTATTTGGAACCTCTTTGGAATTTATGCATCACAAATGGGTGGTGCAAAACGGGATATCCGGTGGCTTCCATATGCAATTTCAGGAATGGGCTTAACCACTCCTGGAACGCTGGATATCATATCCTTCAGTTTCTGTAATTCCCCAGCCATAGTTTGATTGATACCTGTATCCTGCACAAAGCCATGGTTAGTGTTATAAGAATTATTCAAAGTGTTACCTCCCGAAGGATTCAAGTTTGGAATTCCAGATGTGAATCCATATTGACGGGATTCTGGTATAATTGATGGACCAGATGATGCAATGGTCTGCATTGGGATGAAGTCTCCTAGATGAACATCTGAACTTCCGGGTTGCACACTCCTTAAGAATCCTTGATCATGGAGGATAATCCATGGATCCGTAAACCTGAGATGAGGATCCTTGAACCTGAAAGGAGGATCCTTAAACCTGAGAGGATCCTTGAGCCTGAGAGGATCCTTGAGCCTGAGAGGAGGATCCCTGAACCTGAGAGGATCCTTGAACCTGAGAGGATCCTTGAACCTAGGAGGAGGATCCTTGAATTGGCTGCGTCCCCATGTATCCTCCTAAACTGGTGAAGAATCCCTGATGCTGAAATGAAGATCCTGAAGGCTGGAAAGAGGATCCTTGAGCCTGAGACATTGCCAATGATCCAGTACGTATTCCTGTTGATCCACCCTGGTATTGGATATCTGGAGCTGCAGAATGCTAGGAAGTTATGACCGGAGTGTCTAAATTCAGCGACCTCGGCATCAAAGGAGAGTGATCCTCTGCTGATCACTTCAATTTCTTGATGTCATCAATCTCCCGGAGGATCCTTTCGTTGGTTTTGTCCTGCTGTTGCATGTAACCCTTCATCTGCACAATCAAAGAATAAAGACCACTGTTAGTAGGGCTTGAAGAAACAATAGAAGTTGGTGGTTTTGAGAAAACGGGGGTCGGTTTCTTCACAGGATTCTCAGCATTCTTCTGAGGTCCAAAAGGTGGTGGAGGCAAAGGTGGAACGCCCTGTGAAGAAGTGACTACCGGCATAGAGCTTGAAGTGTTCTTCGCTGAAGAAGCCATATGGTTGAAGGTGGTGAACCGAAATGGTCACAATGAACAAAATTTCTCAGAAATGAAGCACCAATTGCCCCACGGTGGGCGCCAAACTGTTTTGGTCAAAAATCAGACTAGGATAATGCAACCAAATCTTCTTTTGTGAGGTATGATGCTTGAATCAATGAACAAATGTATGAACAAATTGTAGATGAAATGAACAAGTGACACACAAATTTATACGAGGAAAAAGCCCTTGATCAATGTATGATCTCCGGCATAAAAAACTTCGGGTGATGGAAACTACCGATCACCAACTATAATTAAACGAATGATGATTACAACTCATGATGATAACAAGCTTGTTACAAGGATCACTAGAGTGCAAAATGTATGTGATTGCCAATGAGTTGCCGAGAGCTTGCGAGAGAGTGTGTGTGTTTGCTCATTGTTCTAATTCAAGCTTGTTATCCCCTTTAAAAATTGAAATAATCTAAATAACAAACTACCCGCTAAATGTGCAAGCTACCCACGACTTCTAAAACGGTCATTAAGCTATGCACGTACAGAATATTGAGAGCATATTCCCCTAGAATATCGGCAAGACTAGGTCCAATGCGTATACTCCTGCAAAACAAGTTTAAATATAGTGGAAGCAATCGTTAGTGTTAGGATAACAATGAGGATCCTGGATCCTTAATCCTGCAACGTCATCTGAGGATCCTTCATTCAAACAGAATTGAGGATCCGTGATCCTGGCTGCATTTGAGGATCCGTGATCCTTAGGTTTAGAAAATCTATCCCTAACAGCAAGCATAAATACTTTTCCTCCTGGTGCCTTGGGAAGATCATTGTTCTCAAAGGTGCTAAGAACAGGATATTATTGGCTGACTATGAGGAAAGATGCTGCAGAATATGCACGAAGATGTGATGCATGTCAGAGGCACAACAATATACTACATCAACCTGCTGAGCCACTATATCCTATTGCTTCCCCTTGGCCATTCATGAAATGGGGTATGGATATAGTGGGGAAATTGCCAAAGGCTTCAGGAGGAAAAGTTTTTATGCTGGTAATGACGGATTATTTCTCCAAATGGGTTGAAGCTGAGGCATTTGTTCAAGTCATAGATCAAGAAGTAGTATCTTTCATAAAAAGGAATATCCTGACTAGGTTTGGGGTACCAGCTGAGATAATTTGTGATAATGGCTCTCAGTTTATCAGTAAGAGAACTACCGATTTTTGCAAAAGTTGGGGGATCAAGATGATTACATCAACCCCGGTACATCCTCAAGCAAATGGACAAGCAGAATCCTCAAACAAGATAATTATCAACAATTTGAAGAAGAGACTAGGTGCTAAAAAAGGGAAATGGGCAGAAGAATTACCCTTAGTCTTATGGGCTTATAGAACAACGGTAAAGAGTGCTACTGGGCAAACCCCATTTTCCTTGGTGTTTGGGGCAGAAGCAGTGATCCCGACAGAGATGGTGATACCTACAGCAAGATCGAACCTACGGGATCCTGAGAAGAATCCTGAAGCTTTATGCCAAGAATTGGATACTGTCGATGAGACAAGGGATGCGGCAAAGCTAAGGATGGCATCATATCAACAGAGGATATCCAAAGTATATAACAAAAACCTAAGGACTAGAAGGTTTCAAGTTGGAGATTGGGTGTTAAGAAAGGCTTTTCAGAATTCTACTAATCCTGCTGATGGGAAGTTAGCTCCAAAATGGGAAGGACCATATGAAGTTGAATCGGAATCTGGGAAAGGAGCATACCGGCTTAAGAATATGGAAGGGGATATGTTACCAAGATCCTAGAACGCTATACACCTTAAGCTCTACTTCAAGTGAGTTTAGAATTTAATTTCTAACTCAGGATGGTATGAATTCTATCTCTTTTAAATATGTTTAATTTTATTCTTTTTGAACCCAATACTGACTTAAGCATCAGATGGGTGTTAGCCAAGCTAACACCCACCTTAGTTTAAGGGTGTTTTGCAGGATATGATTCAGGATATAACTCCAGGATATAAGCTCAGGATGAACCGAAAGATTAGAGGATTGGCCCCCTCTCTCACGTTTAAGGGATTCTTATCCCTTCAAAGGTTTAAAGGTATTCACCTTTCTCTCGAATCGGGTTAAAACACCCCGCCTGGAGCGCAAGTTATCCGGGAATAGTTCAAGATAGCGGGACCAGTCCATGTAAAAGTGACTGACAATTTTGTTATGATTGGCTATATCCTAGGTCCTTAAGGTATATGAGGATTGATCACCCTCTCTCACGAAAGGGTATTTTCATACTCTCTAAGGTTTAAAGGTTTTCACCTTTCTAAGTCTTGGAGTTTGAACACTCCCGCCTGTAGCGCACGAAAACGAGGGATTACCCCCATGATACTTAGGGTTTATCCCCAGAATATTAAGGATCTATCTCCAGGATATTTAGGGTTTATCCCCTGTAGTACTAAAGTTGTTTACAAGTGTGTTCACACACATTACTATATAGATCAAGAAATTCCTAAGTATTCAAATGTGTTGTACACAAGGGACATTCATCTTGATATATTGTTAACGATCCGAAGGATGAAACTGAACTCGATTTCCTAAGTGTTCCAGACAGGGGACATCCTTGGTGAAAATGTTGTAAAGGTTTTGAAGGTTGGAAGTTGGAATCTCTTCCCTAAGCGTTTTTTGTCGCAACCCCCGTCCCCTAACAACCCGGGAACGGGCGGCTGCTGCCAGTTTTGTTGGTATCCAGGTGTTTATTATTTTGGCAGCGGAAATTACATTAGGACCGTAGTTAGAAAATATTTTATCAGAGTAAAATACCACGCTTTTAATATATTAAACATATGGGAAAATCCCAAGTTTCAAGTACACACATTTTTATAGGGATAAACCCTATTTTATTTAAATAAAACATCTCTTTATTTTAGGTAACTTTATTGCCACTTTTCCAAGCCTTCAGTGCTGTCCAGCTGGCTTCTATTTAGCTTTCACAATTTGTTACCTGAAACGCGTTTAAAAATATTTTGTCAATGGGAAATACTGGTGAGTGAATCCCAGTTTAATCAAGTTAAGTAAAAACCATTGTACAGTATTGAGGGCGGTCGCATAATTACATTTGTTTCCATCTACTTAATTACCACCCACGGTACTGTCAACCCGACTTGTGGTCATGTTACACCTCGCAAGGTAGTAACAAATTTTGTATACAAAACCCCAACAAACTGACGATAATTGTAGAATACAAATACTCAATCACTGTTTAATATATTATTAATTAAGTGAGGTTTTGTAAAAACAACTTGCAAAAGGTGATTACTCACATCGCTGTCTTAGGGTTTTCCTTAAGGATTTGCTGGTGATTATCTATTAAATACACAAATGCACACGCGTTAGTATAATAACCCAATATTTACATTAGTAATACCCTCCCCGAGACGATATTGCAACGACTACATCGGGCAGAACCTCGACAGCCGTTACGGAACCCTAGATCAATCGGGCAGCGTATCGAATACGTAACTGGGGTTATGATACTTACAACGGGGGAGAACTTCATTATTTAGTGGGGGTATTATACCCGAAAATTATGTTTACTATGCAGAATTTCGAGAGAGAAAGAGAGGTGTGAGCGTCGGAAAGTGAAAGCTGATCGATCTCATTTATAGGGCCAGATTTCGTCTTCGTCGCGCCTCGCGTAGGTTCCATCCGAAGGCTTCACGGCCCACGTGGCTAGCTAGGGTAGGCCCTAGCTATGCTGATTCGGCCACTAGGCATGACACGAAGCTGCCACGTGGCGGCCTGGGGGCTCGCCTGAGATTTGAACTGTCGCGGCCCGCGTAGGAGTTCACGGGGGTCTTCGCGCCCCGCGACCAACCCGATTTTATTGTTTTTATTTTATTTTTAAATGATATAATGTATTCGGGGCCCGGTGTTCCCATACGGTTTAGGTTTTAAGACATATAGGGACATTCTAAGTATATTAGGGGTGTCGAAAAATATTTAGGAGGGTTGTTATATCCTCCCCACCTTGTTTTAGAGCTCGTCCTCGAGATCTACTAGAACAGGTGTGGATATTTCCTTTGCATTTCTGATTCACGCTCCCATGTGTATTCTGGTCCTCTTTTGGAGTCCCATTTTACTTTGACTAGAACTAATCTCTTGTGCTTGAGGTTCTTAACTTTCCTATCTTCAATCTGTAGAGGTCTTTCTACAAATTTAAGTTGTTCATTTACCTCTATATCCTTAAGAGGTACCATCAGTGATTCATTAGCTAAGCATTTCTTGAGATTAGATACACGAAATACATCATATATTACTGCCATTTCCTTTGGCAGTTGTAGCTGATAAGCTACAGGTCCTATTCTTCTAATAATCTCAAAAGGTCCAACATACCTGGGGCTTAGCTTTCCTCTTTTGATAAATCATAGCACTCCTTTCCTAGGAGAGACTTTCAATAACACTTTGTCTCCTACCTGAAATTCCAATGGCTTGCGTCTGTTATATGCATAGCTCTTTTGTCAATCACGTGCTGCTTTCAGTCGTTCCTTGACTTGAATGATCTTGTCTGTTGTTTATTGTACTATCTCTGGTCCAGATAATTGCTTTTCCCCAATTTCTGCCCAACAGACTGGGGTTCGGCACTTTCCTCCATAAAGTGCTTCAAATGATGCAGCATTGATACTTGTGTGATAACTGTTATTATAAGAAAATTCGATTAATGGTAAGTGATCGTCACAATTACCTCCGAAGTCAATTACACAAGCTCTAAGCATATCTTCCATTGTATGAATTGTTCTTTCGCTTTGTCCGTCCGTTTGAGGATGATAAGCGGTGCTTAGATTTAACTTGGTTCCCATTGCTTTTTGGAAACTTGTCCAAAAATGAGAGGTAAAACGGCTATCCCTATCAGAAACAATTGATAAAGGAATTACATGTAATGAAACTATTTCATTGACATATAACTTAGCTAATTGTTCCATACTGAAGGTTTCCTTCATTGGTAGGAAATGAGCTGACTTAGTTAGCCTGTCTACAATCATTACCTTTTCTTGTTTTAGGTAACTTGGTAACAAAATCCATTGTTATTAATTCCCATTTCCAGACTGGCATTTCTAACTTCTGCAATAAACCTGAGGGTTTTTGATGTTCAGCTTTAACTTATGAACAGGTTAAACACTTTGCAACATATGCTGCTATATCCTTCTTCATTCCTATCCACCAGAAATTTTTCCTTAAATCCTGATACATCTTATCACTTCCAGGATGCATCGTATATTTAGACTTATGAGCTTCTTCTAACATATGGTGGCTTAGGTTTCGTAATTTAGGTATCCACATTCTTTTCTTATGGAATCTTCAAATTCCATCTGTTCCTTGTTCTAATTCCTTAATCATTCCTTTCAATTTTTCAGTATCTTCCTTGATTACTGATTCTTCTGCCTTTCTAATTTGTTCATTTAAATCTACTTGCAGATTTAGCTTAAGTGGACGTACTCTTTTTGGTTTTTCATGATACTTCCGACTTAAAGCATCAGCTACTACACTGGCCTTTCCTGCATGATACTGGATATTACAATCATAATAAGTATCTCCATCCAGCGTCTTTGTCTCATATTCAACTCCTTTTGCCCGAAAACATACCTTAAACTCTTATGATCAGTGAAAATGGTAAACTTACTAACGTAAAGGTAATGTCTCCAAATCTTAAGGGCAAAAATTATGGCTCCTAATTCTGGATCATGGGTTGAATAATTCTCTTCATGATTCTTAAGTTGTCGGGATGCATAGGCTATAACCTTTTGACGTTGCATTAACACACATCCATAACCTAACTTTGAAGCGTCACAATAGACTATAAAGTCTTCAGTTCCTTCTGGTAACGCTAATACGGGTGCATGGGTTAATCTTTGCTTAAGAATTCTAAAAGCTTCTTCTTGTTTTGGTCCCCATTCAAACTTAACAGATTTACAGGTTAACTTAGTTAAGGGAATAGCTATTCTAGAAAAATCTTGAATAAATATTCTATAATAACCAGCCGATCCTAAGAAACTTCTAACCTCGGTTGGTGACTCAGGGGTTTTCCATTTGATAATTGCCTCGATCTTGGTGGGATCTACATGAATTCCTTCATGATTGACTAAATGTCCAAGAAACTGTACCTGTTCTAACCAAAACTCGCACTTTGAAAACTTAGCATACAACTTTTCTTTTCTCAATAAACTTAGAAGTGCATGTAAATGCTTTGCATGTTCCTCTTTAATCTTAGAATAAATAAGAATATCATCTATAAAGACAATTATGAATTTATCCAAATATGGCTTACATATTCGGTTCATCATGTCCATAAATGCAGCTGGGGTATTGGTTAAACCAAATGGCATGACAGTAAATTCATAATGGCCATACCTTGTTCTGAAAGCACTCTTAGGAATGTCCTCTTCCTGTACCTTTAATTGATGATATCCTGATCGTAAATCGATTTTAGAGAAAAATCGAGCTCCTTGCAATTGATCGAATAGATCATCGATCCTTGGTAATGGATACCGATTCTTAATTGTGACTTTGTTTAATTCACGGTAGTCAATGCACATACGCATTGATCCGTCTTTCTTCTTAATGAATAAAATCGGTGCTCCCCATGGCGAGGAACTTGGCTGTATGAATCCTTTTTCCAATAATTCGTCTAACTGTTTCTTCAGTTCCTGCATTTCTGCGGGTGCCAAACGGTAAGGTGCTTTGGCAATTGGTGATGTTCCTGGTAGCAGATGGATTCTGAATTTGACTTCTCTGTCTGGAGGTTGCCCTGGTAATTCTTCTGGAAATACATCTGAAAATTGGGATACTACTAGAATATCTTTTATTTCTTTTCCTTTAGTGTTAGTGATTATGGAAATCAAATACACTAATGACCCTTTCCTTATATAACTTGTTGTTTTCATCACAGAGATGAATTTTGTGGATCTAGACAGTTTATCTCCTGTAATTGTGATCTTTTCACCCCTTGGTGAATTTACTTGGATTGACTTTTGATCACATAAAATATTGGCTTTATTGGCTATTAACCAGTCCATTCCTAATACAACATCAAATCCTGCCAGATTCATTGGGTAAAGGTTTGCAACAAACTTTTGATTTAAAATTTCTATTCTTGCTCCCTGCAAGATTTAAGAAATCTTAATGGTTTCTCCATTTGCTGTCGCTACTAAACATTCTTGTGGGAGTTTAGTTAATGGTTGATTGACAAGTTTACAAAATGAAGTATTAATAAAACTTTGGTTTGCACCAGAGTCAAATAATACCTTAGCAAAAACATCATTAACTAAAAACGTACCGGTGATCACATCCGGGATCATCTTTGCTTCTTCTGCAGTCAGAACAAATGCTCTAGCATTTTTAGTATTCTTGGTGTTCGTGGCTGGAGCTAGTTTTGGACAGTTTGGCTTGATGTGACATTTTTCTCCACAGTTGAAGCACTTTCCATTATTTGGTTTCCTCCTGCAATCTTCTTCCTTGTGTCCTGGTATCTTGCAGAAATTGTAGTAGGTAGAGCATTTTCCTGAATGCTTTTTCTTGCAAGCCTTGCAGTACGATGTAGAGGTAGAACCTACATTTTTCCCACGGTTGGAATTACCGTAGCGAAATTCCTGGGCAAGTCTTTGGGCTAGGTTTCTCCTCTGGTCTTCTTCTAGTGTACGAACTAATTCATCAGTCAAGGTGTTTGCTAGTTCTACCGCTTCTTCTATGGTTTGAGGTCTAGCTGCCTTGACTACATGCCTTATTTCACTGATTAATCCCCAGATATAACGGGAGATTAATACTGGTTCAGGTGATGAAAGGGTTGGCACTATTCTAGCATATTCGAAGAATAAAGTAGTATAACCCTTACTATCCACTCCAGTCATCCTAAGGTTTAGGAATTTATTTGCTATCTGTTCCTTTTCATTGGGATGGCAGAATTTTCTTTCTACCATATTCTTAAATTCCTCCCATTCCATATTGTAAATTCTATCACTTCCCCTAGACTGAAGGATAGTGTTCCACCATTCTAAGGCTGAGTTCTTAAATAGATTGGAAGCAAACATTATCTTATCCTCTTCCGCACACTTGCTTATTTTTAAGACAGCCTCAGTCTTTTCTATCCAGCGTAGAGCTGCAACGGCCCCTTTATTGCCCGAGAATTCCATAGGTTTACAAGACCAGAATTCTTTATAAGGACAACCATAAGGCATGGTTCTTCTTCTTTTGGGAATGGGCGCTTGAAGTATGGGTCCATTGTTTACGCTGTGTTCAGGTTCAGTTGGTCGCTTACTGCTATGGTTACTTTTATTATCCGCCTCCCTAACTGTTTTGATGATAAATGGCATCACATCTATTATTCCTTGTGCCACTATGTGTTGAATGGCACTGTTATCCACTTGATTTCCATTGTTATTGTTGTTCGGGTTATCGTTATTCGGGTCATTGTCATTATGGTTTTCATTATTCTGGTTTTCCTGGTTCACTTCGTTGTCCATCTGAATTTTAAACATTTGCCACTTATTAATATCACAAAATAATATTTAATGCAAGCATTCACATAACACGCATATTGATCAAAAACGTCGAACATTGCGACTTACTCTTTCTTATATATTATGCATCTAATACAAGCTAGAACTGGAATTTAAAATTATAATACTAATATGCGTCACTAACCACTAGGTGGTCTATACTACAACATATATTATTATTATTATTAATATTATTATTATTACACATGTATATATTTTAAATATATATTTTTTCATACACACATATTATATATATATATATTTATTATTATATTATTATTGTTATTACTACCATCACCATCATTGATATGGGTTCATCCAGAACTCCATATTACGCTCGTCGTACTTCCAGACGAGTCGTTCTCCAACTTGCCTCATCCTCTCGCTACTTTCCAAAATCTCCTCTCCGAAAGTTCGGAGCTCTTGCACATTTTCTGCACTCATTGGGGGTGCAGGTGCTGGTACTGGATCTGGGTACTGTGACATGGGTTCTTCCTGGGGGTATGGATTCTCAAGGATTTCCCTAATGTATTCATCATTATCATAGTAGGGATCTAGAGGGTCCAGAGCTGGGTAAGCTGATAGGTTTGGCATGGGTTTGTCTGTTAGGTGGTAGCGTTGTACACAATCTCTATGATCATCGAACCATTGGTCGTAGTCTGGGTCTAAGGGATTGGGTGCTGGTATCCTAGGTATCTCTTCTGGGTTAAAATCATGCATTTGGATTTGGTTTTCTAAATTGTTTTCAATCTCCATTGGTTGTGTGGGAAACAAGGGTAATGGTTGAGGGGCTATAAGTTGCTCCAGGTTTGGGTCGGCAGCTATGGTTGCTAAGATATGGAAGTTTGCTAAACTCCTATTAAGCATATCCTGGGCGTGGGCATATGTTTCTCTCTTAGCGGCTGCTAGAACTCGCTGCTGTTGTAACTTTTTCATTCTCTTCCTACGCTCATGTGCTCCCCTGCTGAACCATCCTCTCTTTTTAGAAGGGAATGGCTCTTCAGACTGAGCCTTAAACACAAATATCCCATCTTCATTGTCAGCTGAATACCCTGAAAGGGCAGGCTGTGAAGAGGTGCCTTCGCTTCTAGGTGAGCCGGACAACTGACGATATGCGTCGGAGGGTCCTTGATCGCTCATACTGTAAACTAACAAATAGTCAAATAACACACAACAATAAAATACAGATATGCACGTATTTCCGTAATTAATTTCCTAACAATTTGAACAATATCTTGGTGTCAGCAGAACACTTCTGTGGCTGAATCAATGGCTTAGCTCTGATACCACCTTCTGTCGCAACCCCCGTCCCCTAACAACCCGGGAACGGGCGGCCGCGGCCAGTTTTGGTGGTATCCAGGTGTTTATCATTTTGGCAGTGGAAATTAAATCAGGACCGTAGTTAGGAAATATTTTATCAGAGTAAAATACCACGCTTTTAATATATTAAACATATGGGAAAATCCCAAGTTTCAAGTACACAAATTTTTATAAGGATAAACCCTATTTTATTTAAATAAAACATCTCTTTATTTTTTGTAATTTTATTGCCACTTTTCCAAGCCTTCAGTGCTGTCCAGCTGGCTTCTATTTGGCTTTCACATTTTGTTACCTGAAACGCGTTTAAAAACATTTTGTCAGTGGGAAATACTGGTGAGTGAATCCCAGTTTAATCAAGTTAAGTAAAAACCATTGTACAGTATTCAGGGCGGTCGCACAGTTACATTTGTTTCCATCTACTTAATTACCACCCACGGTACTGTCAACCCGACTTGTGGTCATGTTACTCCTCGCAAGGTAGTAACAAATTTTGTATACAAAACCCCAACATACCGACGATAATTGTAGAATACAAATACTCAATCACTGTTTAATATATTATTAATTAAGTGAGGTTTTGTAGAAACAACTTGCAAAAAGGAGATTACTCACATTGCTGTCTTAGAGTTTTCCTTAAGGATTTGCTGGTGATTATCTATTAAATACAAAAATGCACACGCGTTAGTATAATAACCCAATATTTACTTTAGTAATACCCTCCCCGAGACGGCATTCCAACTACTACGTCGAGCAGAACCTCGACAGCCGTTACGGAACCCTGGATCAATCGGCCAGCGTATCTAATACGTAACCGGGGTTATGATACTTACAACGGGGCAGAACTTCGTTATTTAGGGGGTATTATATCCGAAAATTATGTTTACTATGCAGAATTTTGAGGGAGAAAGAGAGGTGGGAGCGTCAGAAAGTGAAAGCTGATCGATCTCATTTATAGGGCCATATTTCGTCTTCGTCGCGCCCCGCGTAGGTTCCAGCCGAAGGCTTTGCGGCCCGCGAGGCTAGCTAGGGTAGGCCCTAGCTATGCTGATACGGCCACTAGGCATGACACGAAGCTGCCACGTGGTGGCCTGGGGGCTCGCTTGAGATTTGAACTGTCGCAGCCCGCGTAGGAGTTCACGGGAGTCTTCGCGCCCCGCGACCAACCCGATTTTATTGTTTTTATTTTATTTTTAAATGATATAATGTATTCAGGGCCCGGTGTTCGCATACGGGGTAGGTTTTAAGATAGGGACATTCTAAGTATATTAGGGGTGTCGAAAAATATTTAGGAGGGTTGTTATATTTTTGGTATACCCTTTCTTTTCCATCTTTTGAAACCTTATCTAAATAACCTAAGTTTTTGGAGTTGTTTTTGACAAAGTTTTAATGGAACATTTTTTATTAAAATACTAAGTTTAAATAACAGTATCCTGATCAGGGTACATGGTCAGAATATTTGAAATGTTGTATAGGAATAAAGAAAAGAACTACTTTCAAATCAAACACATGTGATATAACTTGCAAAGGAAATGTAAATAACAGTGGATAAAGCTAAAAAGGTTAGTTTGTTATTAACATTCAAAAGGTTGCACTGTTGGCTTCATCTCAAAATGAGACCCATCCACCAACAGTGCAACTAGTTTTTAACATATTTACCTAAACAGTTGAAGGCTTCATCCTGAAACCCAGGATACCTTCACCTTCAACTGTTAATTGTTCAAAAAAGCATACTAAAGATTGATGACCAAGGGCTTCGTCCTGAAACTCAGGATCCCTCCACCTTTGGCCATCATATTGTCTAATGCAGGAAATTAAAATTGTTCAAATGACATAAAAGTAACTTGTTTATCAACCACAACCATCAAATTTAAAAAGTGGGCTCCGACCTAGGCATAAACATCCATCGTCGCCCACTTCGCTGCCTTCAAGGGGCAGCACCCTCTTCAACCATAACTTCATCATGAGCACCCACACCAGAATCACCACCAGCATCCTTCTCAGCATCACCACCAGCATCAACCGCCTTTTCAGCCGCTTGGGAAGGCCCCTCAACCGCAGGTTTTGCAGGATGTTCCGCAGGATTGCCGCCGAGATCTCTTAGCTTTGCCTCCCAAGAATCAACGTTCCAAGAAGGGCATTCGAAGCCCATGGCCCTGGCCTCATAGGCCATTTTCAGCCTAGCCTGGAGGAGAGAGATGACGACGGAGCTCTTAATGCGTTCCTGGTAAGAAGCCATATCCTGTTCGTGCTGGACTTGAGCGGCGTCAAGTTGGGCTTGAGCTTCGTGAGTAGCCTTCTTGTTGGCAGCCTGGTGTTCCTGGGTCATTGCCTTGAACTTGTCCTCCTAGTGCTGAGATTTGGCGACAACAATCATCCCTTGATCAGCAATGGTGACCTCAGCTTTCTTCAACTTGGACTCTAGCATCTTATTGAGCCCGTAGGATTCCTCGTACAAATGAATTAAACGTTCGAGGCCCTACAACAAAAAACTCAGGTATTAGTATATACTGATCAAGATATTGGTTCAGCATATATGTGCAGGATACGGGATAAGGATTTGTACCTGGTTGAGAAAGGAGGTCATGAACCCGCTTGCTTCAACAAACCCATGATTCTCATAAGGAAATGTTTCGGGAGTGGCAGGAGAATCAGTTTCCTTCCTCTTTCAGGCACTAGAGGCCCGGGGCTTAGTAGCTGGTGAAGGCTTGGGAATGGCGGCGACTTTAGAGCTGCTGGGCTTGGATGAGGTAGCAGGCTTGGGACTTGGCTCTTTTTTTACCTGAACGGGACCGGAGTAGCTTACATCTCTTTAAGATAAAAAACTTCCGGGGTGTTGACTGGTGCTGCATAAAGGGAAAAAATCTAACTTTTTACTCTTGCATTATATAAACTAATTAAGTACATGCTGAATTATATATTTCTTACCAGACATATCGGATGAAGAGTATTGACTTGAGCTTGGAAGATGTGATGAAAAGCTTCTGTCACTTTTCGACAATCGGTAAACTGCTTTGATTCTTTCTTCAGATTCTTCAGTAGGAGGAGCTAATTCTTGGAAGTTCGCTGCATAAAAACAAAATAAGAGAATGTCAGTACAGGATATAGACTCAAGATACGTTTGGGGATATTCCTAAAACCCTAAACCCTACCGGTGGTTAACTACTCTTCACCGGAAGGCTGTCACCCTCAGCAATGGTATCTCGCCTGAGAAAGAAAAACTTTCATTGCCATCCATCCTCATTTTTGGTTGCTTTGAGGATGGGAGGGTTACTGGAAGTGGAAAAAATGAAGAATCGGCTAGAGCCATTAGATCGAAGACGATAAGCTTTGGGGATATCCTCGATACATAAGTCAGGAATATGAAGAGTCTTGATCTGGTTAAGCACAATCAACACCCTCCAAACCATGGGCATCGTTTGAGAAAAACTAAGACATGTTTTACGAAAGAACTACATCATGAATTCGGGAAAGGGGTATCGAAGACCAAGAGAAAAAGGATATGCTGGGAAGTAGATCCATTCGCCAGACGACACGTCTGACCGGAGAGTCCTATCAAACGGTCTGATAATTGCCTTATCAGAGAAGGCACCCGAGGCCCTCAATGCCGCGATATCCACATTGTCGAAGGAACAGATCTTCTTCTTGGGGTTCTTGAGAAGGTTTTGTTTGACGAAAGTCTCGGTCAATTCGCCGGTTTGAGAACGAGTTCTGGTAGCCCTTGAGAGAAGAACAGAGAGAATCACAAGAGAGAAAGAAGGGATAAATGATTACCTGGAAATTCTGATTAGGATGGTTAATTATCAAACAAGAAGAGAGAAGATATAGGAGCGTGATAGATAGGCATCGAGTGATTATCGCCTGGGAAGTTGCACACTGTCACTTCAAGCGTCCTTTCAACTTAATTACCTTGATCTAAGCGATAAGTTTTAAAATATATCCGTTTGAATTTAGAATTCCAACAGATATATTTTGGGGACAATTGTTATGGGTGGTTTTCTGAACCCATATCCTGAATTATATCCTGACTTTATTACTTCTGTTTGTGACCAGGATACCGGATCAGGATATTGGTAACATCCTGATGTAGTATCCTGGTAGTTACTAATTATTCACGTGCAGATTGGGATGGTAAGCTTATAACGTTCAAATGGACTTGTTCTCCTGGAGACGCGGTCTAATCAGTTGAAAGGAGAACGTTGAAGCCGGAAGAACGGGTCTCCAACGTTCAAGAGGGAATATTCGAAGCATCCGTAATTTGTAGGATGGTTAGTTGTTTCTTTTTATTATAAATAGGAGCTGTACGGATCGATAAGATACAACTTCACTCACTTTCTTACTCTCTCTACAAGCTGCAATCACTCGCAATCACATTCACAAACACTCACACTCGAAATTCATTGTAACACTTAGCTGATCCGTACAATATCCTGCACTGCATCCTGAATCTTGAAGTAATAAGAAGAACAAGGAAGCTGCGATTGTCAGCTCCCGAGGTTTTGTGCCGGCGATCTAGATTGATCAATGGCTTTCCTCGTACATCTCATGTCACCCTTTACATTTCTGCTCATTGTTTGATTGTTAATATAGCTCGGTATCCTGAGCTATATCCTGAAACTGTTTTTTTTTTTTTTGCAAATTAACAAACTGACATATTTTCTTCAAAACATTGTTAGCACACTACCTCACAAAACTAATTTGATCACTTAATTGCTTAGGTAATTTTTGACCAAAACAATGTCCATTCCCCATCTCATGAATGGCCAGGAAGAGGGTATAGGATGCAGGAGCTCCGCTGTCTGATGAAGGATATTGCTATGTCTTTGACAAGTGTCACATTTCTTCGCATATTCCACATCATCCTTCTTCATTGTGGGCCAATAATATCTTGTTCTGAGGATCCTTGAGAATAGTGCTCTGCCCCCAGTGTGGTTCCCACAATCTTCTTCATGAAAATCCTTCAAAACTTCTTGAATTTCTGGATCCTTGATGCACCTTAGATATGGACCTGCAAGAGATCGTTTATATAATATGTTATTTAGTATTGTAAATTGAGATACCTTGACTTTGAAGCTCTAGGATTTTTTTCCAATAGGAATCTCTCCATGTTGTATATATCTCAGGATTGGAAGGATCCTGGATCCTGAACTTGATTGTGCACCATCACTAGGTATGATTGCAGAATCCTCCACTATCTCCATGGCTGTGTGATCCTCAATAGCATGGGCTAAGATGTGGATAATTGGTATCTTAACATCTTCTGGAATCTTCAAAGATGATCCAAGATTAGCTAAGGCATCAGCTTCTGCATTTTCTTCCTTGGGTACCTGAGTCAAACTAAAAGAGGCAAAAGAGTCAGCCAATTTCTTGACTATCTCAAGATATTTGATTAGTCTTTCACCTTTAACAGCATAAGAACCATTATAGTTGTTAGTAATTAGCAAAGAATCTACATGTACCTCAAGATACCTGATCCTCATGTGCTTGGCAATTTGCAAACCAGTTATTAAGGCCTCATACTCAACCTCATTATTAGTAGTTTGAAACTCACAAGCAATTGAGTGGGGTATAATGTCCCCATGTGGCGATTTTAGTAGTATGCATAGTCCAGTTCCCTTGACATTTGAAGCCCCATCTGTGAAGAGTATCCAAGGATCCTTAGTCTCTTCAAGTTGTTGAACTTCCAATTTATCTTCCCTTTGTAGATCACTACTGAAATCAGCCACAAAGTCAGCCAAGGCTTAGGATTTAATGGCAGTTCTAGGTTCATATTTGATGTCATATGCACTAAGCCTGACTGCCCGTTTTGCCATCCTTCCTGACATTTCAGGTTTCCTGAGAACATTCTTGATTGGAAAGTTAGTCTTAACAATAATAGGATGAGTTTCAAAATAATGACGTAATTTAGTAGATGCCATGATTAAAGCAAGAATAAGTTTCTCTAAATGAGAATACATGGACTCAGCATCAAGTAGACTTTTACTTACATAGTATACTGGATGTTGAGTACCTTCATGATCCTTAACAAGGACCGCACTTACTGCCTTAGTAGAAACAGCTAGGTATAAGGATAATATCTCCCCATTTGCTGGTTTCATTAAAGCTGGAGCTGAGGATAAGTAATCGTTGAGAGCTTTGAGGGCATTCTCATGCTTTTCAGTCCTCTCAAACTTTTTATTCTTGCTCAGGATGTCATAGAATTCTTTGCATTTTTCTGATGACTTTAAGATGAATCCGTTCAAGGCTGCGATCCTCCCTGTCACCCTTTGCACATCCTTAGCATGGGCAGGAGACTTGATGTTCACAATGGCCTTGATTTGTTCTGGACTTGCCTCTATCTCTCTTTTAGTCACCATATAACCTAAGAATTTACCAGCTCTTATTCCAAAGTGGCATTTAGAAGGATTCAGTTTCATGTTGTATCTATCAAGGATATCAAATGCTTCTTCCAAATCCTTAAGATGATCCTCAGCTCTTTTGGACTTGACCACCATGTCATCAATATAGACTTCCATTGTGTGTCCAATCTGTTCTTTAAACATCATATTTACTAGCCTTTGGTATTGTTAGGGATGGATTTTCTAAGTCTAAGGATCACGGATCCACAAGTGCAGCCAGGATCACGGATCCTCAATTTTGTTTGAATTAAGGATCCTCAGAAGACGTTGTTGATTTAAGGATCCAGGATCCTCATTGTTATCCTAACACTAACGGTTGTTTCCACTATGTTTAAACTTGTTTTGCAAGAATGAACGAGTGGGACTTGGTCTTGCTGATATTCCTGGGGAATATGCTTTAATATTCTGCACGTGCATAGCTAGAATGACCATTGTGGAAGTCGTGGGTAGCTTGCACAATTTGCGGGATGTTTGTTACTCAGATTATTTCTATTTTTAAAAGGGGATAACAAGTCTTGATAGTGAGAACAATTAGCAAACACACACACTCTCGCAAGCTCTCTGCAACTTATTGGCGATTACATATATATTGCACAATAGTGATCCTTGTAACAAGCTTGTTATCATCCCGAGTTGTAACTTTTACTTGTTTAATTATACTTGATGATCGGTAGTTTCCATCACCCGAGGTTTTATATGCCGGAGATCAACTCTTGATCAAGGGCTTTTTCCTCATATACATCATTGTGTCACTTGTTCATTTCATTCGAAGTTTGTTCATACATTTGCTATTCAAATCAAGCATCACACCTTACAAAATAAGATTTGGTTGCATTATCCTAGTCTGATTTTTTACCAAAACAGTTTGGCGCCCATCGTGGGGCAATTGGTGCTTCATTTCTGAGAAATTTTGTTCATTGTGATCATTTCGGTTCACCACCTTCAACCATATGGCTTCTTCAGCGAAGAACACTTCAAGCTCGATGCTGGCAGTCACTTCTTCACAGGGCATTCCACCTTTGCCTCCACCACCTTTTGGATCCCAGAAGAATGCTGAAAATGCTGCGAAGAAACAAAGCCCCGTTTTCTCAAAACCACCAACTTCTGTTGTTTCTTCTAGCCCTACTAACAGTGATCTTTATTCTTTGATTGTGCAGATGAAGGGTTACATGCAACAGTAGGACAAAACCAATGAAAGGATCCTCCGGGAGATTGATGACATCAAGAAATTGAAGAGATCAGCGGAGGATCACTCTCCTTTGATACCGAGGTCGCTGAATTTCGACACTCCGGTCATAACTTCCCAGCATTCTGCAGCTCCAGATGTCCAATACCAGGGTGGATCAACAAGAATGCGTTTTGGATCATCGGCAATGTCTCAGGCTCAAGGATCCTCTTTCCAACCTTCAGGATCTTCATTTCAGCATCAGGGATTCTTCACCAGTTTAGGAGGATACATGGGGACGCGGCCAATTCAAGGATCCTCCTCCCAGGTTCAAGGATCCTCTCAGGTTCAAGGATCCTCTCAGGTTCAGGGATCCTCCTCTCAGGTTCTAGGATCCTCTCAGGTTCAAGGATCCTCTCAGGTTCAAGGATCCTCCTTTCAGGTTCAAGGATCCTCATCTCAGGTTTACGGATCCATGGATTATTCTCCAAGACCCCCATTCACAGCACATCAAGGATCCAACATCTTCCAGGATCAAGGATTCTTAAGGAGTGTACAACCTGAAAGTTCAGATGTTCATCTAAGAGACTTCATCCCAATGCAGACCATTGCGTCATCTGGTCCCTCAATTATACCAGAATCCCGTCAATATGGATTCACATCCGGAGTCCCAAACTTGAATCCTTTAGGAGTTAACACTTTGAATAATTCTTATAACACTAACCATGGCTTTGTGCAGGATGCAGGTATCAATCAAGCTATGGCTAGGGAATTACAGAAACTGAAGGATATGATATCCAGTGTTCCAGGAGTGGTCAAGCCCATTCCTGAAATCACAGATGGAAGCCACAAGATATCTCATTTTGCACCACCTATTTGTGATGCAGAAATTCCAAAGAGGTTCCAAATACCAACCATGAAACTATATGATGGCTCAACGGATCCAGAAGAGCATGTAGCTCAGTATAGAGAAAGGATGGACATCAATCCCATCCCGGAGAGGTTAAAAGAAGCATGTTTGTGCAAGGGTTTTGGATCCACATTAACAGGATCAGCTCTTAAATGGCTGCTAAGTCTTCCCCCTTACTCTATTACTTCATTTGCTAATCTAGTAAATCTGTTTAATAGCCAATTCTCATGTAGCAGAAAATTTGAACGTTTAACTAGTGATCAATATAGGGTAACATAAGGTCAAAATGAATCACTTAGAGATTATATCACTAAGTTTAGTAAAGAATCCTTAGATATCCCTAATCTGGATATAGCTACGGTTGTAGAAGTATTTAAAATGGGTTTACTTAAGGATTCATTGTTCTATGATGATCTTGTCATGACCCCTTACAGGAATCTTGATGAAGTAAGAACCAGGGCCCTTAGATTCATCCGACTAGAGGATGATAAAAGGATCCAGGAAAGACTGGCAGGATCCTCGAAGCTAGAAAAGCAAGGATCCTACTTCAGGAACAACAAGTCAAAGTCTTATAATAAGACTGGCAACCAGAATGTGCATGCAGTGGAACAGGAAGAGGATGATGAGGATTATCCTCCCATTTCTGAATATTGTTTTTCTGTTGATAACAATGAACTGATCCTTGCAATGCAGAATTTAGGTGAAAAAGCAAGTTGGCCCAGAAAGAGTGATAAGCCAGCTGCAATGAAAGACAAATCCAAATGGTGTGCATACCATGAAGATTTCGGTCATCTCACTGAAGAATGTATTGCACTCAGGAAAGAGATTGGTTACCTGTTAAGCAAAGGACACTTGAAGGAGCTGTTGGGAAGAAAAAAGTCAAGGATCCAGGATCCTGAAAAAGTTCCAGAAAGAGCTCCTGCTCCTCCTGCTGATGCACAAATTATTAACTTCATATCCGATGGATCAGATATATGTGGCACTTCCTTTTCAGCAGCCAAGAGGCATGCCAAGGAGACCAAGATGGATAATGGAGATAGACCCATTCGAACCTCTACTGTTACATAGGAGAAAATTATAACTTTTGATGAGGATGATCGTGTTGATGTTCAGGATCCTCATCATGATGGTCTTGTTATTACCTTGTTTATATCTAATCATTTTGTTCGCAGGATCTTGATCGATGGAGGAAGCTCAGTGAACATCATTCAGCTTGATGTCCTCAAGAAGATGAACATCCTTGAATCGGATATTGTCCCAAGATCCTCAGTTCTTGTGGGATTCAGTGGAGAAACCAAGAACACATTGGGGGACATTAAACTTCCCATCAACATAGAAGGACTTCATTCTTATCAGAAATTTTGTGTTATAGATTGCTTATCCTATTGCAATGTTATCCTTGGCGGGCCATGGATACATGACATGAAGGCAGTCCCATCTACATATCATCAATGCGTAAAGCTTCCTAGCCCATGGGGGTGGTAAAGATTGAGAGTGACCAACAAGAAGCAAAGAATTGTTACACCTCATCAATGAAGCCAGCCTCAAGACCAAGGGAGCAATAGCAATTAAAGCATCCTCCAAGAGATGTCCTGGAGGCAAGAGAACAGAATGTGAAAGATATCCTTATGGATCCTCAGGATCCTGAATCCAAGATCTTCATAGGATCCGGGATCCTCAACAACATTGAACAGGATCTAGTATCCTTCCTAAGGAAGAGGAAAACTACCTTTGTCTGGAAGCATGAAGACATGACAGGTATCTCTAAAGATATAATTACTTATAAACTTGGCATTAAGAGGTCATTCAAACCAATACATCAAAAGAGGAGGAAGTTTGCACCTGAGAGGAATGCCATTATCCAGGAGGAGGTAGATAAGCTACTCCGAGTAGGTATGATAAGAGAGGTTAAGTATCCAAGGTGGTTAGACAATGTGGTTATTGTTCAAAAGAAAAATGGAAAGTGGAGGGTATGTGTCAATTTTACCTATTTAAACAAGGCATGTCGAAAGGATCCTTTTCCATTACCCCACATTGACTCCATGGTGGATGCTACCGCGGGTCATGAGTTGTTGACTTTTATTGATGCTTCATCTGGATTTCAACAAATTCAGATGGAACCATCTGATCAAGAGGATACAGCCTTTATGACCCCGACTGGTATCTATTGTTATATTGCTATGCCATTTGGACTAAGGAATGCAGGTGCTACTTATCAAAGGCTAGTCAATATGATGTTTAAGGAACAAATAGGACACGCTATGGAAGTCTATATAGACGACATGGTGGTTAAGTCCAAGAGAGCTGAGGATCACCTTAGAGACCTGGAGGAAGCATTTGATATCCTTGACAAATTCAATATGAAATTGAATCCTTCAAAGTGTCACTTTGGTGTTAAAGCAGGCAAGTTCTTAGGCTACATGGTAACAAAAAGAGGCATAGAAGCAAGTCCAGAGCAAATCAAGGCAATTGTGAATATCAAATCTCCTGCCAATGGGCAACGCTAAGGATGTGCAAAGGTTGACAGGGAGGATCACAACCTTGAATAGGTTCATATCAAAGTCATCAGAAAAGTGCAAGGAATTCTATGACATTTTGAGAAAGAACAAGAAATTTGAGTGGACTGAAAAGCATGAAAATGCTCTCAAAGCCCTTAAGGATTACCTATCCTCAGCTCTTGCCTTGATGAAACCAGAAAAAAGGGGATATATTATCCTTGTATCTAGCAGTATCCTCTAAAGCAGTAAGTGCAGTCCTTGTTAAGGATCACGAAGGTACACAAAATCCTGTCTATTATGTAAGTAAGAGTTTGCTTGATGCTAAATCCAAGTATTCACATTTAGAAAAACTTATCCTTGCTTTGATTATGGCATCCACTAAACTAAGACATTATTTTGAAACTCGTGCCATTATTGTTAAGACTAACTTTCCAATTAAGAATGTTCTCAGGAAACCTGAAATGTCAGGGAGGATGGCTAAATGGGCAGTGAAGCTTAGTGCTTATGATATAAGATATGAACCAAGGACTGCCATTAAATCCCAAGCCTTAGCTGACTTTGTGGCAGATTTTAGTAGTGACTTACAAAGAGAGGCTGAGTTAGAAGTTCAACAGCTTGAAGAGACTAAGGATCCTTGGATACTCTTCACTGATGGAGCCTCTAATGTCAAAGGAACAGGACTTGGAATACTACTAAAATCGCCACAGGGGGACATAATACCCCACTCAATAGCTTGTGAGTTTCAAACTACTAATAATGAGGCTGAGTATGAAGCCTTGATAGTTGGTTTGCAAATTGCCAAGCACATGAGGATCAGGTATCTTGAGGTACATGTAGATTCATTGTTAATTACTAATCACTTTAATGGATCCTACGCTGTTAAAGGTGAACGACTAATCAAATATCTAGAGATAGTCAAGGAATTGGCACTCTTTTTTGCTTCCTTTAGTTTGACACAGGTACCTAGGGAAGAGAATGCAGAAGCTGATGCATTGGCCAATCTTGGATCATCATTGAAGATTCCAGAGGATATCAAAATTCCTATCATCCATATTTTGGCTCCTGCTATTGAGGATCACATAGCTATGGATATAGAAGAGGATTCTGCAGTCGTTCCCAGTGATAATGCACCGTCTTATTCAGGATCATGGATCCTCCCAATTATGAGATATATACAACATGGAGAGATTCCTACAGGAGAAAACCCCAGGGCTTTCAAAATTAAGGTATCTCAATTTACAATATTAAATAACATGTTGTATAAACGATCTCTTGCAGGTCCATATCTAAGGTGCATAGAGGATCCTAAAATTCGAGAAGTCCTAAAGGATTTTCATGAAGGAGATTGTGGAAACCACACTGGGGGCAGGGCATTGTTCTCAAGGATCCTGAGGACATGATACTATTGGCCTACTAAGAAGAAGGATGCTGTAGATTATGCCAAGAAATGTGATGCTTGTCAAAGACATAGCAATATCCTTCATTAACCAGCAGAGCTCCTGCATCCTATATCCTCTTCTTGGCCATTCATGAGATAGGGAATGGATATAGTTGGTAAACTTCCCAAAGCACCAGGAGGAAAAGTGTTTATGCTTGCCATGATTGATTACTTTTCCAAGTGGATAGAAGCTGAGGCCTTTGCTCAAGTCAGAGAAAAAGAAGTGATATCCTTTATTAAAAGAAATATTATTACCAGATTTGGTATTCCTTCTGAAATTGTTTGTGATAATGGATCCCAATTTATTGGGAGTAGAACTACTAACTTTTGTGACAGCTGGGGGATTAAGATGATAACATCAACACCAGTCCACCCAAAAGCTAATGGTCAAGCAGAATCATCCAACAAGATCATCATCAACAATTTGAAGAAGAAACTTGGATCCAAGAAAGGAAAATGGGCAGAAGAGTTACCTTATGTGCTATGGGCTGATAGAACAACTCCCAAGAATGCTACTGGCCAAACTCCATTTTCTTTAGTGTTTGGAGAAGAATCAGTGATCCCTACAGAGATGGTGGTTCCTACTGCAAGAACAAGCATCCGTGATCCTGAGGGAAATGCTGAAAACTTGGTTCAAGACTTGGATACCATAGAAGAACTCAGGGATTTGGCAAGGATAAGAATGGCTAGTTATCAACAAAGGATGGCTGGAGCCTACAATAAGAATGTCAGGATCAGAAGGTTCCAAGTTGGTGATATGGTATTAAGGAAAGCATTTCAGAATACCACAAATCCTGCTGATGGAAAGTTGGCACCAAAGTGGGAAGGCCCCTATCTTAATGAAGCAGAAGCAGGAAAGGGGGCATATCGATTACTAACAATGGAAGGTGATTTACTACCAAGATCTTGGAATGCTGTCCACTTGAAGAAATACTTCATGTAATAAGGATCCAGGATCCTTAGCTATTTTCATGACCGATATCCTTGAAGGATCCTTAGAGGATAGATGATCCTCATTCTGGTAATGATCTAATTTCAGTCTATTTAATTCTTTAATTATCTTATTTACAAGGAGAAGGGTCCTGGATCCTTTATCATTCTTTCACTTAGTTCTGAGTTTTTGCAGAAGATTGATGTATCCTTGAGAAAGGATCAAGTATCCACAGAGGTCTCCTAAGTTATTTGGGCTTGTCCCCAGTTATTTGGGCTTGTCCCCAGTTTTTGGGCTTGTCCCCAATTTTTGGGCATGTCCCCAGTTTCGCCAGTAGCGCACGATGATCCTGGTGCAGTTCAAGGCAATGGGACCAGTACCCGCTTTAGGGGCTGACAATTTCATTGTAGTGGCTGTATTCAGGATCCTACGTATAATGGTAGACGTACCATACATCCGTTCCTAAGGTTTGTAACATTTTCACGTTAGCTAAGGTTTTGGCATTTTCATGCCACTAAGTTTGGATAGTCGCCAGTGAGGGCCATACTCCAGTTTACACAAGATCCTTTGGGCTTGTCCCCAGTTTTTTGGGCTTGTCCCCAGTTTATTGGGCTTGTCCCCAGGATTGTTGGGCTTGTCCCCAGTTACTAACTCTTCTCTTATATTGGCTTAGTCCCAAGTTATGTTCCATTTCAGGTTTCTGAAGCTAAACAACCAAGGATCCTTGATCCTAACCTTTTACTAAGGTTTGTCTTTTGGTTATCCTGATTGTAGTATTAAAGGTTTAGGATCCTAACTTGGATTCTCAGGTATGATCCTTTTTTACCTTCATTTTATTCTCAATTTATTTGAGTTACCCTTATTCTTTGACAACAGGATATATGATCCTCAATATACGTCACTTTTTTGAATTTTTCGATTATATGATATCTGATCCTTGATCATATCCTAAACTTTTTGACAAAATCTATTAAACTTTTGTTCTTAACTTATGAGTTCAAACAAAGTGTATCATAATAACTGAAAGGTAAAGAGGCACAACATATACAACACGAGATAGCCAAAAGGTTAAGGTTTTATTTATTTACCAAAAGTTAAACCCCTCTAAAGGTTATCAAAATTGCCTACCCCGAGCATCTACCAGCAAAACGTGGCCCGTCCACTAGGGTAGGCAAAGGGTGTCCTTAGTTAACAGTTCATAAAGTGCAGGAAAAGAAAGACGGCAGGATCACAATGGCTTCATCCCCCAAACAGAGGATCCCTCCACCATTTGTAATCCTACCTATTGTTCGAAGGATCGATGATCCTTAAACCTAGATACTATTGTTCATCGTTACAAACCAACCATTGTTCTAAAAACATCAACAATCAAAAAATTACCAAACCATAAAAAATGGGCTCCGGCCACTGTTAGGGGAGGATTTTCCAATGATCAGTGATCCTCAATTACTGTTGGGCTTAGTGATCCTCACTTCTGTTTGAATTAGTGATCCTCAGAAGTATTGCAGGATCAGGATCATGGATCATCTTAAGGATCCTTATACTAACGATTGTCTGCTTTGAATGTGAAGTTGTTTTGCAGGAGTACGAGCTTGGACTTGGTCTTGGCGATATTCCTGGAGCATATTCCATACTTATTCCGCACGTGCTTGACTGAAGTGGACGTTGTGGAGTTCGTGGAGGACTTGCATGAAATGCGGAAAGTTTGTTAGCTTAGATATTTTCCATTTTTAAAAGGGATAGCGAGCTAAATAGAAACATTTGGCTATTTTTAGCTTAACACACACACTCGTAACTGCTCTCACCAGCTCTTGACAATTCACTTGGCGTTTATACACTTTTTTGCACGTTACACTATAGTGATCCTTGTAATTAGCTCGCTATTATCCGAAGTTGTAATACATTTCTTGTTTAATCTGAGTTGGTGATCGGTAGTTTCCATCACCCGAGGTTTTTTATGCCGGAGATCATTCATTGATCAAGGGATTTTTCCTCGTATAAATCTTTGTGTCACTTATTCATTTCATTTCTGAGTGATCCTTAGTGTTGTTTATTGATTCAAGCATCATACCTCAGAACAAAAAGTTTGGTTGCATTATCATTGCTTGATTTTTTACCAAAACAGTTTGGCGCCCACCGTGGGGCAATTGGTGCTTCATTCCTAAGAAGATTCATACTTTTGTGGTCATTTCGGTTCATTACAACCAAGCAGATGGCTTCCTCAACAAAGAGTACATCAAGTTCTATGCCGGCAATTAGTTCTTCACAAGGCGTTCAACCTTTGCCTCCACCACCTTCTGGATCCCAGAAGAATGCTGAGAATGCCGTGAAGAGACAAACCCCCATTTTTATAGAACCACCAATTTCTTCTGTTTCGTCTAATCCTACCACTAATGACCTTTTTACTCTGATTTTGCAGATGAGAGATCGCATGCAAGAGCAGGACAAAACCAATGAAAGGATCCTCCAGGAGATTGGTGATATCAAGAAACAGAAGAAATCAGTGGAGGATCACTCTCCTCTGATGCCAAGGTCCTTGAATTTTGACAGTCCGGTTGTAACTACCTTACAATTGGCAGATCCGGGTGTTATGGGTGAAATTCTGAGCCCATATCCTGGAAAATATCTTGACATATATCTTGGTTATATAGTATCTGTTTACATCCGGGATGCTGATTCAGGATATTGGTAACATCCTGAATGGTATCCTCAGGATTACTAACGAATTATGTGCAGGTACGTGGGTTAGAAGCTATCAACGTTCACGAAGACTCATTCCGCGAAAGACTCGGTCCAATTCGTTCAAATGAAGACGTTGAAGCCGTATTACTCGGTCAATAACGTTCACAATGGAATATTCGGAGTACCCCATATTTGTAGGGATTATTGTTTGTAATTCATTACTATAAATAGGTGGGTATACCAGATCAAATAGGACATCACATTTTGCACTCGTTACACTCTAACACTCGCTCTCTAGCAAGCTTTCACTCTCACACAAAAAACATTGTAACACATAGCGATCTGGTCTATATCCTGCATTGTATCCTGAAGTTTAAGCAATAAGAAGAACAAGGCAGCTGCGATTGTCAGCTCCCGAGGTTTTATGCCGGCGATCTAGATTGATCAAGGGCTTTCCTCGTACATCTCGTGTCATTTCCTTTACTTTTTGCTCATCGTTTGCTCACTGTTTGATCGTAGATACAGCTCAATATCCTGAGCCGTATCCTGAATACTGATTTTCTAAATAACTCAACAAGCATATTTTCTATACACTTTCTAGCACACTACCTCACATTACTAATTTGATCACTTAATTACTTTGGTAATTTTTTACCAAAACAATTTGGCGCCCACCGTGGGGCAAGTGGTGCTCTCTTTACTAAAAATTTTTGTCAAATCGCTAATCGGTTTTCTATTTTCAAAACTTTTTGCCACATTGTCCATAATGGCCTCAAGATCAAACATGAGTTCCTCTACTGTGTCTGCTATGACTTCTGCTACTACCGGTTCGGTGCTTCCACCACCTCCTCCAAGGATGCCAGCCTCTACACGACCTCAAGATATTATCCCTACCCGCAGTGTTCAGGAATCTGCTCCCGTTTTAGCTTCTAACGATGAAATTTTAACCTTATTTGGAAGTGTGCAGGAACAAACGAGGCAGCAACAGGAAACAAACCAAATGCTTTTAAGGGAAATACAACTCCTGAAGTCTGGCTCGAGCAGATCTGCTGAGGATATTGTCACTCCGTTACATCCCAGAATGTTGAACTTCAGTTCAGCTGTGTATACTGAGGATAACAGGGGGAATATTGTGCCCAGCCTTCCTCAGAATCATACTCCTGAAATACCCTCCTCGGTCAGGATGTCGACCATAAGGAGCTCAGGATATGCTTCAGGATATGGGCAAAATCCTCCAACGGGTAACATGTCAAATAATAATAATACTCATGCTACTAACAATAGTGGATCTTTGCAGGATACAGGTGTGACATCAGCGCTTACTAGGGAACTTCAGAAGTTGAAGGACATGATATCTAGTGTACCCGGGGTGGTCCAGCCGATCCCGGAAGTGTCCCAAGACAGCCACAAGATATCTCGTTTTGCATATCCTATCTGTGATGCTGAGATCCCAAAGAGATTCCAAACCCCCAACATGAAGCTTTACGACGGAACTACGGATCCTGAGGAGCATATTGCTCAGTATAGGGAAAGGATGGAAATTAACCATATCCCTCCGGATCTCAAGGAAGCATGCTTGTGCAAGGGTTTTGGTTCAACCTTGACAGGATCAGCCTTGAAATGGCTCTTGAATGTTCCTCCACATTCGATTACATCTTTTGCTCACTTAGTAAATTTATTTAATAGTCAGTTTTCTTGTAGTAGAAGTTTTGAAAAATTAACAAGTGATCTCTACAGGATAACACAGGGGCCTCAGGAATCCCTTAGGGATTATGTGAACAAGTTCAGCCAGGAATCCCTAGACATTCCTCATCTTGATGTTGCAATAGCTGTGCAAGCTTTCAAGATGGGGCTGCAAAAAGATTCTCAATTTTATCAAGACCTTGTAATGAACCCATGCAGGAACTTGGATGAAGCTCGGAACAGGGCCCTAAGATATATCCGGTTGGAGGATGACAGAAAGATGCAAGAAAGGATGAACTCATCTAACACTTATGAGTCAACTAACAGGAAGTCAGAATCCTCATTCAAATCATATCGGCCTAAGCCATATGGTAGAAGTGAAAACAAGAGAGTGAATGCTGTCGAAGACGAGGATCCTGAAGAGTATCCTGAATTATCTGAATATTGCTTTTCTGTTAACATTCCTGAATTGATGTATGCCATGCAGGGTCTAGGAGACAAGGCTAGATGGCCTCGAAAAAATCAACAAAAAGCCGATTGGAAAGACAAATCAAAATGGTGTGCTTTCCACGAAGATTTCGGACATATGACTGAGGATTGCATCGCTTTAAGGAAAGAAATAAGCTATCTTCTAAGCAAGGGATATCTGAAAGATCTCTTGGAAAGAAAGAAGAATAAGGGTCAGGATACTGAGAAGGATCCTGAGCGAGCAGCATCACCTCCCGCGGATGCCAAGATAATCAACTTCATTTCGGGAGGATCCGACATTTGTGGGACTTCGTATTCGGCAGCAAAGAGACATGCAAAAGAAGCTAAGGCCGAAAGGGGAGATAAACCTGTCAGGATGACTACCCTCACAACTGACAAAGTGATCACATTTGATGCTGATGACAGGGATACTGTCCAGGATCCTCACCATGATGCTCTGGTAATAACATTATATGTGGCTAACCATTTTGTACGCAGGATATTGGTTGATAATGGCGGCTCCGTCAACATAATCCAACTAGAGACGCTGAAAAGAATGAATGTATCTCCAATGGATATCACTTCAAAGTCTACCGTGCTTGTTGGGTTCAGCGGAGAGGCTAGAAACACAGTGGGAGAGATAAAGTTGCCAGTGTACGTTGAAGGAGTCAACTCGATACAACGTTTCTGTGTGATGGATTCTCTATCCTGCTATAACATCATACTGGGAAGACCGTGGATTCACGATATGAAAGCTGTGCCATCAACATATCACCAATGCATCAAGATACCTACCCCTTGGGGGGTTGTCAAAGTTGATAGTGATCAGCAGGAGGTGAAAGAATGCTACTCATCCTCGATGAAATCCTCAACCAAGCCTAGTGCAGCATAGCAATTAAAGACGTGGGCCCAGGATATCATGGAGGATCCGGAGCAGGATGTAAAGAAAATTATCTTGGACCAGGATAACCCCGATATTTCGGTGCTCGTAGGAACCAATATCCCTCAGGATATTGAAGAACAGTTAATTAACTTTTTGAAATGCAGGATGTCAACGTTTGCATGGAAGCATGAGGATATGACAGGCATATCCAAAGACGTCATCACTCACAAGCTTGGAATTGATAAATCATTCAAGCCTGTTCAACAAAAAAGAAGGAAGTTTGCTCCTGAGCGGAATACGATTATTCAAGAGGAAGTTGAGAGATTATTGAAGTCCAGGATGATCAGAGAGGTTAAGTTCCCAAGGTGGCTAGCAAACGTGGTTGTGGTACAGAAGAAAAATGGGAAATGGAGAGTTTGTGTAGACTACACAGACTTGAACAAAGCTTGTCCTAAAGACCCATTTCCTCTTCCCCACATTGGTGCAATGGTAGATGCCACTGCCGGGCATGAAATGCTGACCTTCATGGACGCATCCTCAGGATTTCAACAGATCCAAATGGAGCCTTCTGACCAGGAGGATACTGCCTTCATGACACCAACAGGTATTTATTGTTATACAGCTATGCCTTTTGGTTTGAAAAATGCAGGTGCAACATACCAAAGATTGGTAAACATGATGTTCAAAGACAAACTGGGGGACACCATGGTGGTGTACATCGACGATATGGTGGTAAAGTCAAAGAAAGCTCAGGATCACCTCCAGGATATTAAAGGAGCGTTTGATATCCTGGATCAGTATAACATGAAGCTGAATCCTGCTAAGTGCCATTTTGGAGTGGGGGCAGGAAAATTCCTAGGATATATGGTGACCAAAAGAGGAATAGAAGCAAGCCCGGAGCAGATTAAAGCCATCTTGGATATTAAATCGCCCTCAAATATGAAGGATGTTCAACGATTAACAGGGCGAGTGGCAGCATTAAATAGATTTATCTCGAGATCGTCAGAAAAATGCAAAGACTTTTATGATATCCTGAAGAAGAACAAGAAATTCGAATGGGGTGAGAAGCATGAAGCGGCCCTACAGGATTTAAAGCAATATCTTTCAACCGCACCTTTACTGATGAAGCCCGAGAATGGTGAACCATTATCCCTATACCTCGCGGTATCAGGGAATGCTGTAAGTGTCGTCCTTGTAAAGGACCATGAAGGTCAGCAATATCCTGTTTATTATGTTAGTAAAAGCTTGTTAGATGCTGAAACTAGATATTCTCATTTAGAAAAATTGATACTAGCATTAGTTATGGCATCAACAAAACTTAGACATTATTTTGAGACTCATAGGATTCATGTTAAAACAAATTATCCTGTCAAAAATGTGCTTAGGAGACCAGAGATGTCAGGCAGGATGGCTAAGTGGTCAGTAAAGTTGAGTGCTTATGATTTAGTATATGAACCTAGGAATGCCATAAAGTCTCAGGCTTTAGCTGACTTTGTGGCTGATTTTAGTAGTGACATTCAGGATGAGGTAGACTTAGAAGTTCAACAGTTAGGAGAATCCTCAGGATCCTGGACATTATATACTGATGGTGCATCTAATATAAGAGGAGTAGGATTAGGAATACTACTAAAATCGCCACAGGGGGACATATTACCCCAGGCTATTAGGTGTGAATTTCCTGCTACCAATAATGAAGCAGAATATGAGGCTTTAATTGCAGGATTAGAGTTGGCTAAGAACATGAGTATCAAAAATTTACAAGTATATGTTGACTCATTGTTAATTACTAACCATTTTAATGGATCCTATGCAGTTAAGGGTGAGAAGTTAATCGAATACCTCGATATTCTTAAAAAATTAGCAGGATATTTCGATGTTTTTACACTTGAACAGGTACCAAGGGAGGATAATGCTGAAGCGGATGCCTTAGCAAATCTGGGATCATCAATCAGGATACCGGAAGGGACCCAAATACCAGTATTACATGTCTTATATCCTGCAACGAATCCTCAGGATAAAAAAGTAGCGGGTATTCAGGATCCTGCAGCGGAATATCCTAAAGAGGATCCTAAATCCTGGACGGCTCCAATTGTGAAATATCTCAAAGAAGGACACATCCCCGGAAATGAAAATCCTAAGGCGTTTAGGATGAAGGTATCACGATTTACTTTTATAAATAACATTTTATACAAGAAATCTCTTGCAGGACCGTATTTAAGATGCTTGGAGGATCCTGAAGCCAAAGAAGTACTTCAGGATATACATGAAGGGGATTGTGGTAATCACACCGGGGGCAGATCATTGTTCTTGAAAGTATTAAGGACAGGATATTATTGGCCAACGATGAGGAAAGATGCTGCAGAATATGCTCGAAGATGTGATGCATGTCAAAGACATAGTAACATACTACATCAACCAGCTGAACCATTATATCCTGTAGTTTCCCCTTGGCCATTTATGAAGTGGGGGATGGATATAGTAGGGAAGTTACCAAAAGCTCTGGGAGGAAAAGTCTTTATGTTAGCTATGACGGATTATTTCTCCAAGTGGGTTGAGGCTGAAGCATTTGTCCAAGTTAGAGACCAGGAAGTAGTATCCTTCATAAAGAGGAATATCCTGACTAGGTTTGGGGTACCAGCTGAGATCATTTGTGATAATGGGTCCCAGTTTATAAGCAAAAGGACTACTGACTTTTGCAAAAGTTGGGGAATCAAAATGATCACATCTACTCCAGTACATCCTCAAGCGAACGGACAAGCTGAATCTTCAAACAAAATAATAGTTAATAACTTAAAGAAGAGACTTGGAGCCAAAAAAGGAAGATGGGCAGAAGAGTTACCCTTTGTTTTGTGGGCTGATAGGACAACGGTAAAGAATGCAACCGGCCAAACCCCGTTTTCTTTGGTATTTGGAGCGGAGGCAATGATTCCAACAGAAATCACGATACCTACTGCAAGATCCATGCTACAGGATCCTGAACAGAATCCTGAAGTCTTATGTCAAGATTTGGATACTATAGACGAAAAAAGAGATGCAGCAAGGCTAAGGATGGCAGCATATCAACAAAGAATATCCAGAGCATATAATAAGAATATAAGGACTAGAAGATTTCGAGTTGGTGATTGGGTGTTAAGGAAGGCTTTTCAAAATACCACTAATCCTGCCGATGGCAAGCTAGCTCCGAAATGGGAAGGACCTTATGAAGTCGAGTCAGAAGCAGGGAAATGAGCATATCGACTCAAAAATATGGAAGGGGATATGCTACCAAGATCCTGGAATGCAATACATTTAAAACTCTATTTCAAGTGAGAGTAGAATTTATTTTCTATCTCGGAATGGTATGTATTCTATTTTTAAATATATTTGTTTATTCTCTTGAACCTAATACTGACTTAAGCATCGGAGGGGTGTTAGCCAAGCTAACACCCACCTTAGTTTACAATTGTTTTGTAGGATATGTTTCAGGATATAGCTCCAGGATATAAACTCAGGATAAGTCAAAAGATCAGAGGATTGGCCCCCTCTCTCACGTTTAAGGGATCCTGGTCCCTTCAAAGGTTTAAAGATATTCACCTTTCTTTCGAATTGGGTTTAAACACCTCGCCTGGAGCGCAAGTTATCTAGGTATAGTTCAAGGTAGCGGGACCAGTTCATGTAAAAGTGGCTGACAATTTCGTTACTGTTGGCTATATCCTGGATCCTAATGATCACCCTCTCTCACGAAAGAGTATTTTCATACTCTCTAAGGTTTAAAGGTTTTCACCTTTCTAAGAATTGGAGTTTATACACTCTCGCCTGTAGCGCATGAAATTTAAGGTTTATCCCCAGATATCAGGGTTTATCCCCAGTATGCTAAGGATTCATTTCAGGATATCAGGGGTTCTGCCCTTGGGTATTCGGAATTTATTCAAATCGAAGTATGAATATATTTGCATTTCTGCATCAAACACAGGGGACATACATTATACTGTTCAAAGGATGGATCCAAGTTCATAAGTATGCACTGGGGACAAAACTTATAATGAAGGATTAAAATTGATTCCGTAAGAATCTCTGGTATGATCTCTCCTTTTTATTTGGACAATTTATAGGTTGTATTCTAATATCCTTATCAAGATATCTTTCAGGATACCTTCCAGGATACATTTATAATATATATTCCTAAAAATGTACAAACCAAACAGTTTTCACAAATACGATTTTCATATCAATGACAACAATAATAAAGTCAAAAGAGAAGTTATATTATTAACATAACAAAAGATGTGCTCTTAGTTTCACCTCAAAACAAGGCCCATCCACTAAGAGCACTAATAGTTTCTTACCATATTTACCCAACAGTTGAAGGTTTCATCTCAAACCGAGACCCATCCGCCTCCAACTGTTGTATTGTTCACAAAAGCATGCAGGAAATATAAATTGTTCAGGTGCAGAAAAGTAAAGTGCAGAAAAGTAAATTGTTTTAGGACTACAGACCAACATTCAAATTTAAAAAGGTGGGCTCTGGCCTTGGCACGTATATCCGTCATCGCCCACCTAAATGCCCTCACACAGCGGCATCTCCTCCAACCTTCTCAGACTTCTCAGCACCAGCATCCTGACCAGCAACTTGAGCAGCATCCTCGCCAATGTCCATCCCAGCATCAGCTCCAGCATCCTTCTTGTCTCCAGCCTGGACCACCACCTCTGCTGATTTAGAAGACTCACCGGCTTCAGCAGGAAGTGGCACAGCTTTGCCTCCGAGCTCCTTTAACTTGGCCACCCAGGATTCAACTGGCCAAGATGGACAAACAAGGCCCGTCTCCTTGGCCTCGTAGGCCATCTTGATGCGTGCTTGTAACAGGGAGACGATAGCAGAAGCCTTGATTCCCTCCCGGAAATTGACCAAGGCTTGATCATGATCCATTTGAACGGTGGCGAGTTTGACCTCAGCGTCTTGGGTGACCTTCTTCAGCAGGCTTTCGTAGTGCCGGGTCTTCGCTTCAGCAATGGCACCTTGGTCAGCAACGGTGCTTTCGAGCTGTTTGATCCTGGCTTCATGGAGTGCTACAGTACCACAAGCGTCATTGTACAAGTGGAGCAAATGCTGGAGGCCCTGCACATCAATTACAGGTATAAAGTTAAAATATATGTTGACCAAGATATCCTACCAGGATATCCTGTTAGGATATACGTGCAGGATATATGTGCAGGATATACATAAAGGATATGCGTCAGGATATTACCTTGTTAAGGAAGGATGTCATTGGCTCTAAGGAATCAGAGAAGCTGAGTTCGTCATAGGAGAACCCTTCAGAACCTGGAGCAGTGACTTCAAGACCTTTCCTCTTTTTTGCTGTGGAAGCCCGAGTTCTTGGATTGGCCTTGTGAGCCGGGAGTGGCTTGGAGCTAGTAGCAGCAGGAGTCTCCTTCTTGACTGTGGCTGGAGTTGGATAGCTGTCGAGTTCATCAAGGTCTAGATAGACTGGAACTTTGCTGGAATCTGCACACAGGGAGTAAAATTCTAAATCTCTCCTAAGAATATCAAATAAAAACATGTGTGTACAGGATATCTTGCAGGATTCTTACCAGACATGTTTGCACTTGAAAGAGGGCTTGGAGTTGGTGGAGATGGATTAAAGCTTCTCTCTGTTTCTGAAAGCAGTCTGATGGCGTCTATTCTTTTTTGAGAATCAGCAAGGGGAGGTGCGATCTTCCTGAAATCAGCTGCATACACAAACAGAGAAAATGAGATTCATTAGCTCAGGATATGAGACGGAATAAGAGACAGGATCATTCTTAAACCCTAAGTCCTACCCTTTCTCAACCATCTCATCGGATAATCCGTTCCACCAGGGATTGAATCCCTTTTTACAAAGAAAAACTTGGATTGCCAACCATCCTCGTTCCTGGTGGCACGAAGTATCAATGGGTCACCGGAAGTAGAATAAAATAGGAATCTAGATGAGTCATGGCATCTAAGCTTGTAGGCTAAAGGGAGATCATGGACGGAAAGGTCAGGTATATGGTTTCTCTTGATTTGGTCAAGAACAGACAAAACACGCCAGAGCATTGGCATGGTTTGGCTGAAAGAAATTTTGGTGATATTAAAGAACTCGGTGATGAAATCCGGAAAGGGGAATCGTAACCCTAAGGTAAAGGGGAAGGCATTGAAACATATCCACTCGTTGGAAACCATATCTGACCGGATTTCTCTATCAAAGGGTCGGAATATAGTTCCTTCCGGAAAGATACCGGAGGATTTTAAGGCTGACAGGTGGGCACTGTCAAAGGTGCATGTCTCATTCTCCGGTTCTTGGCGAAGATTCTGTTGGATGAATGTGGGGGCCGAGTCACCTGAACTAGACCTTGTTTGCCTGGGCATTTGGTCGCTTGAATTTTTTGCCGGAGAAAGATGATAAAGATGAATGTGAAGATGAGGGAGAGAATATTACCTTTTTCCTTGTCGATTGTGATTAAAAAAGGAGATGAGGATGAGAAGATATAGGGCATGATGAGTAAATATAGGCCGGGTGGTTGAAAGCTGTCACATCAATGGCCTTATCTCTTAATTACCTCGGCCACCGTGAAAAATGTAACCGTTAGTGCAGGATATCAAACGGTAACATTTTTGGGGACAATTGTTATGGGTGAAATTCTGAGCCCATATCCTGGAAAATATCTTGACATATATCTTGGTTATATAGTATCTGTTTACATCCGGGATGCTGATTCAGGATATTGGTAACATCCTGAATGGTATCCTCAGGATTACTAACGAATTATGTGCAGGTACGTGGGTTAGAAGCTATCAACGTTCACGAAGACTCATTCCGCGGAAGACTCGGTCCAAGTCGTTCAAATGAAGACGTTGAAGCCGTATTACTCGGTCAATAACGTTCACAATGGAATATTCGGAGTACCCCATATTTGTAGGGATTATTGTTTGTAATTCATTACTATAAATAGGTGGGTATACCAGATCAAATAGGACATCACATTTTGCACTCGTTACACTCTAACACTCGCTCTCTAGCAAGCTTTCACTCTCACACAAAAAACATTGTAACACATAGCGATCTGGTCTATATCCTGCACTGTATCCTGAAGTTTAAGCAATAAGAAGAACAAGGCAGCTGCGATTGTCAGCTCCCGAGGTTTTATGCCGGCGATCTAGATTGATCAAGGGCTTTCCTCGTACATCTCGTGTCATTTCCTTTACTTTTTGCTCATCATTTGCTCACTGTTTGAACGTAGATACAGCTCAATATCCTGAGCCGTATCCTGAATACTGATTTTCTAAATAACTCAACAAGCATATTTTTTATACACTTTCTAGCACACTACCTCACATTACTAATTTGATCACTTAATTACTTCGGTAATTTTTGACCAAAACACCGGGCATCCAGTATCAAAGTGGTCCATCAGAAAGGCGTTATGGAACAGCAACTATGAGTCAGGAATTTGGCTCTCACTTCCAGCCTCAAGGATCCTCCTCTCAACCATCGGGATCCTCTTTTCAGCATCAAGGATACTTCACGTCAGGAGGATATATGGGAATGCATGCCGTTCAAAGATCCTCCCAAGGTCAAGGATCCTCCCAGGTTCAAGGATCCTCTACGGCTCCAGGATCCTCCCAGGTCCAAGGATCCTCCATGGCTCAAGGATCCTTCCAGCTTCAAGGATCCTCTATGATTCCAGGATCCTCCCAGTTTCCAGGATCCTCTATGCCCCAAGGATCCTTTCAGGTTCAAGGATCATCTCAGCTTCAAGGATCCAACATCTTTCAGGATCAGGGATTCTTAAGAAGTATGCAACCTCCGAGCACCGATGTTCATCAAGGAGACTTCATACCAATGCAGACCATTGCTTCATCTGGTCCTTCGATCATACCAGAGTCCCGTCAATATGGATTCACATCTGGAATTCCAAACATGAACCCTCCGGGAGGTAACACTTTTAATAATTCATATAACACTAACCATGGCTCAATGCAGGATACATGTATCAATCAAGCTATGGCTAGGGAATTACAGAAACTTAAGGATATGATATCCAGTGTACAAGGAGTGGTTAAACCCATTCCTGAAATTGCAGATGGTAGCTATAGGATATCTCATTTTGCACCACCCTTATGTGATGCTGAGATACCCAAAAGGTTCCAGATACCATCTATGAAGCTGTATGATGGTTCAATAGATCCGGAAGAGCATGTAGCTCAGTATAGGGAGAGGATGGAGATCAATCCAATTCCTGAGAGGTTAAAGGAAGCATGTCTATGCAAGGGATTTGGATCCACACTCACAGGATCTGCTCTTAAATGGCTGCTAAGTCTTCCCCCTTACTCTATTACTTCATTTGCTAATCTAGTTAATTTGTTTAATAGTCAATTCTCTTGTAGTAGAAAATTTGAACGGTTAACTAGTGATCTATATAGGGTAACACAAGGTCAAAATGAATCACTTAGAGATTATATCACTAAGTTTAGTAAAGAATCCTTAGATATTCCTAATTTGGATATTGTTACTGCTGTAGAAGCCATTAAAATGGGATTGCTTAGGGATTCATTATTCTATGATGATCTTGTTATGACACCTTGCAGGAATCTTGATGAAGTAAGAACCATGGCCCTTAGGTTCATCCGCCTAGAGGATGACAAAAGGATCCAGGATAGATTGACAGGATCCTCAAAACAGGAGAAACAAGGATCCTACTTCAGGAACAACAAATCCAAGTCCTACAACAAGTCTGATAACCAGAACGTGCATGCGGTGGAACAAGAAGAGGATGATGAGGATTATCCTCCTATTTCTGAATACTGTTTTTCTGTTGATAACAATGAACTAATCCTTGCAATGCAGAATCTAGGTAAATTCTTAGGCTATATGGTGACAAAGAGGGGCATTGAAGCAAGTCCAGAGCAAATCAAGGCTATTGTGAATATCAAATCTCCTGCCAATGCTAAGGATGTGTAAAGATTGACAGGCAAGATCGCAGCCTTGAACAGATTCATATCCAAATCCTCAGAAAAGTGCAAGGAATTCTATGACATCCTGAGGAAGAACAAGAAATTTGAATGGACTGAGAAGCATGAAAGTGCCCTCAAAGCTCTTAAGGATTACCTATCCTCAGCCCCGGCCCTGATGAAACAAGAAAAAAGGGATATATTATCCTTATACTTAGCAGTATCCTCAAAAGCAGTAAGTGCGGTCCTTGTTAAGGATCACCAAGGTACACAACATCCTGTCTATTATGTAAGTAAGAGTTTACTTGATGCTGAATCCAGGTATTCACACTTAGAGAAACTTATCCTTGCATTAATAATGGCATCTACTAAATTAAGACATTATTTTGATACTCAAGCCATTATTATTAAGACAAATTTTCCAATTAAGAATGTTCTCAGGAAACCTGAAATGTCAGGAAGGATGGCTAAGTGGGCAGTGAAGCTTAGTGCATATGATATAAGATATGAACCAAGGACTTCCATCAAATCCCAAGCCTTAGCTGACTTTGTGGCAGATTTTAGTAGTGATTTGCAAAAGGAGGCTGAGTTAGAAGTCCAACAGCTTGAAGAAACTAAGGATCCTTGGATACTATTCACTGATGGAGCCTCCAATGTAAAAGGAACAGGGCTGGGAATACTACTAAAATCGCCACAGGGGGACGTAATACCCCACTCCATAGCTTGTGAATTTCAAACTACCAACAATGAGGCTGAGTATGAAGCCTTGATAGCTGGTTTGCAAATTGCTAAGCATATGAGGATCAGGTATCTTGAGGTACATGTAGATTCATTATTAATCACTAATCACTTTAATGGATCCTATGCTGTTAAAGGTGAAAAGCTAATCAAATATTTAGAGATAGTCAAAAAATTTGCACTCTCTTTTGTTTCCTTTAGTTTGACATAGGTACCAAGGGAAGAGAATGCAGAGGCTGATGCATTAGCCAATCTAAGATCATCCTTGAAGATCCCGGAGGATATAAGGATCCCTATTATCCATATCCTGACCCCTGCTATCGAGGATCATGTAGCTATGGAGATAGGAGAAGATTCTGCAATCATCCCTAGTGATGATACTCAATCTCATTCAGGATCATGGATCCTCCCAATCATGAGATACATACAACATGGAGAGATTCCTACAGGAGAAAACCCTAGGGCTTTCAAAATTAAGGTATCTCAATTTACAATATTGAATAATATGTTGTATAAACGATCTCTTGCAGGACCATATCTAAGATGCATTGAGGATCCTGAAATCCAAGAAGTCCTGAAGGATTTCCATGAAGGAGATTGTGGAAACCACACTAGGGGCAGGGCATTATTCTCAAGGATCCTGAGGACAGGATACTATTGGCCAACTATGAAGAAGGATGTTGTGGAATATGCCAAGAAGTGTGATCCTTGTCAGAGACATAGTAATATCCTTCACCAACCAGCAGAGCTTTTGCATCCTATATCCTCTTCTTGGCCATTTATGAGATGGGGAATGGATATAGTTGGTAAGCTTCCTAAGGCACCTGGTGGAAAAGTATTCATGCTTGCTATGACTGATTACTTCTCCAAGTGGATAGAGGCTGAAGCCTTTGCTCAAGTCAGAGAAAAGGAAGTTATATCCTTTATTAAAAGAAACATTATTACTAGATTTGGTATTCCTTCTGAAATTGTTTGTGATAATGGATCCCAATTTATTGGGAATAGAACTACTAACTTTTGTGACAGCTGGGGGATTAAGATGATAACATCAACACCAGTCCACCCACAAGCTAATGGTCAGGCAGAATCATCCAACATGATCATCATCAACAATTTGAAGAAAAAGCTTGGATCCAAGAAGGGAAAATGGGCAGAAGAACTACCCTATGTACTTTGGGCTGATAGGACAACTCCCAAGAATGCTACTGGCCAAAATCCATTCTCTTTGGTATTTGGAGCAGAGTTAGTGATCCCTACAGAGATGGTGGTTCCTACTGCAAGAACAAGCATTCGTGATCCTGAAGAAAATGCTGAAAACTTGGTTCAAGATCTGGATACTATAGAAGAACTCAGGGATTTGGCAAGGATAAGGATGGCCAGTTATCAACAAAGGATGGTTGGAGCTTACAATAAAAATGTCAGCATCAGGAAATTCCAAATTGGTGATATGGTGTTAAGGAAAGCATTTCAGAATACCACCAATCCTGCTGATGGAAAGTTGGCACCAAAGTGGGAAGGCCCTTATTTGATCGAAGCTGAGGCAGGAAAGGGGGCATATAGATTGCTAACAATGGAAGGTGATTTACTACCAAGAGCTTGGAATGCTGTCCACTTAAAGAAATACTTTATGTAACAAGGATTCATGATCCTTACCTGACAAGTACCCTTGAAGGATCCTTACAGGACAGATGATCCTCATTTTGGTAATATTCTAATTTCAAACTATTTCATTCTTTAATTATCTTATATAAGGATAAGGATCCTGCATCCTTTATCCTCCTTTCACTTGATTCTGAGTTTTGAAGGTTCAGGTATCCTTAACAAAGGATTGAGTATCCACAGAAGTATCCAGTTATTTGGGCTTGACCCCAGTTATTTGGGCTTGACCCCAGTTATTTGGGCTCGACCCCAGTTTGGGCCTGTCCCCAGTTTTGCCAGTAGCGCACGATGATCCTGGTATAGTTCATGGAAATGGGACCAGTACTCGCTTTAGGGGCTGACAATTTCATTATACTGGCTATATTCAGGATCCTACGTATAATGGTAGACGTATCATACATCCGTTCCTAAGGTTATTAACGTTTTCACGTTAGCTAAGGTTTTGACATTTTCATGTCACTAAGTTTGGATAGTTGATATTCGCTAATTTACACATATTTTAGTCCCCTGTTTTACCCCTATTTTATGCGTTTTTGGCCGTAAAACCATCATTCGTATACTTAATTATCTACACTTTTGTTTACAGGCCTAAAACAGCATACCAGACAAGATGATAGCGAAAACGAGGACTTTCCGGACAAAACGACGAAGCTGCGGACATTCTGTTAAGGAAACTGACCTGGGCCTGTGGAACGGTCGTGCGACCTGATGCACGACCGTGCATCTCCGACAGTTGTTGATTAACCCGGCAATGAACGAGGGTGCGACTAGGAGTGCAAGGCATACAAGGTCATCCCGGGGAAGCACGGACGTGCCATACGAAGAACGACCGTGCGGCTCCGAACATCAGCAAAAACCTCGGAATTGCACCACCAGTGCAACAGCTCGTGCAACAGAGTCCCGGTGATGAACGACCGTTCCATATGAAGAACGGTCGTGCGATATCAAATCTGGTCAACGATCTGCTGACGTCATGCAGTATGGTGTGCCATGCCCAATAATTGCTTAAAGTGCACGGTCGTGCCACAGGAAGAACGACTGTGCAACAGCGAAAAAATATAAAAACAGAACAGAAACATTCTGTTCGACATTCTGGAATTTTGGGAGCTTCACAGGCGATTTTACAGGCTCCGGAGGCTTTGCTTTTGACCCGGATTCAAGCCACATCGTGCCGTTTAGCTCCATTACTATCCGGATTCTTATTCTAGTGCTTGTTTATGGTTTGGTTTTCTAATCTTTCCATGATTTTGTTAATCTTTCAAGTACTTAGATCAATGTTTATGTATTATTGTAGCCTTTGGGCAAAAACACAACAATCCCTTGCTTGATTACAATCATTAGTATGTTAATCTTTGTTTGTAATAACATTTTGAAGTATTTTCTATGTTAATCTTTGATGATTAGTTTGCAACCTTGTTATTGATATTGATTTCTTGATTATAAGTAATTATGTTGGATGATTGATGCTTGGTTAGTTAAGATAGTTGAAAAATGAAGCTTAATTAATCTTGTATTAGTAAACTTTGAACTTGGTTAACTAGATTAGCTTGGTTTAAATGTATGCATCATGATACTAGAAATGGTTAGTGATTTAATAAAATGTAATTATTGTTAATCAAGAGAGCTTGCCGTCACGTATGGACCTTAACGGGTTAGATGGTGTCGTTATAAATTCTTGCCATGATTTGTTAGCTTAGTTAGTAGTTTAGGCCAAAATTGCTATCTTGGTGAATTATTGTGCAAGATTTGTAAAATGAACTCGGTTGTGATTTAATCTAGTTTATGCTTGTCTCGGTGGTTGCATTGTGTTCATCGGTGTCTCTTTTCTTGATTAAGTGCGGTTAGAAAACTCCTAACGGATTACTAACTTATTTTTAAGAGATTTTCATAGACATTTATCAATTGCACGTTAAAGAACAATTTTAGGTGGTTAAAGTGTATTTATCGTTTTAGCTTTCCGAATGATTGTCATGTTAGGATTCCCGAAAGGGATACTAATTGTCTTAAATTGGAAAATTGACCGAATGCTTCTAGTGCCAAAACCGACTTAGTTGACATGCTTTGGTTGTGTATTAAGCGAGGCTTTTTATCTATTATCTATTATGTTTTTATTATATATTTGTTTATGCTTACTTTAGTTTAATTAAAAATCAAACAACTTATGTTTTTTACCGGTAGTTTAATGACAAAGGTCTAGTATTATTTCTCCGCCCATTTCCTTGGATCGATACTTGGTTCTTACCGATACTTTACTACATATATGACGGGGTACACTTGCCTCTTTCGTGTGTGTTTTGATGTTAAAGTAATAATCACTTTTATAAATTTAAAACCGAATCGTGTGTAATTTCATTGAAAAATTATGTATATATACGCACACGTCAAGTTTTTGGCGCCGTTGCCGGGGAAATGGCGAGTTTTAGGAACGACCCGAGTCATTGTGTTATCGGCGTATATACTTGTTTATATTTGTGAATACTTTCGTGATTATTTATTTGTTTATTTATTTGTGAGTATTTCTTGTTTAATTCGATTTATTCGTTTTCGTGTATATTTTTGTTCCATTTATTTATTTGACCGGATTTCTTTATCCATTTATTCATTGGGTTTTCGGCACCCTAAAACCATTTTTGTATTAGCCGATTCATTTATTTTTATTGCGTTGAGTTTTATAAAAATTTCGGGCCCATTTTCGGATTTTTATAAAATTTTCAGCCCATTTATAATAATATTCTGCTTCTATTCAGCTGAAAAAAAAATTATTATTTTATTAATAAAATATTCACTGTGCCAAATTTTCGTTTGCAGGTTAATGTTCTCGACCCCCGCTCTAGAAGTTGTTGAACCGTCAGACGAGCCCGAACGTGACCTTAGGAGACGTCTACGCGCGAAAGGTCGGGCGGTTGGGCTACTGCTCGCCAGTGGTGGGCCGGAGCCGGTGGTACCTGTTGAAGCCGAGGGCTCAGGAGGAGACGTAATCATGGCAGACGATGAGCGACCGTTGAATGAGACAAATCAGCCTGGAAGGGCAGGCCTAGAGCCGAGTATCCTTCAACCTACTATTGATGTACCTACTTTTGAAATTAGATCTAGTATTATTAATATGGTACAAAATTCAGTACAGTTTGACGGACGTGAGCACGAGGATCCCGGGAGGCATATTGCTGCTTTTCTCCATGTTTGTTCTACGTTTAAGATTACAGGTGTTTCGGAGGATGCAATTCGGTTGAGGTTGTTTCCGTTTTCGTTACGTGACAAAGCTAGAGCTTGGCTTATGTCACTTCCAGCCGGGTCCATCAGGACCTGGAATCAGTTGGCAGAGCAGTTTATGCAGAAATATTTTCCACCTGAGAAAACGAACAAGCTACGGAACCGAATTGTATCTTTTCACCAGGACGAGGGTGAGTCGTTGCATGCGGCTTGGGAGAGATTCAAGGATTTGTTGATTGATGTGCCACATCATGGCTACTCCAAGAGACAGCTGGTTTTAACGTTCTATCAGGGGCTCAGTTACAACACACAGGAGCGATTAGACGTGAACGCGGGAGGCGATCTAGGAACTAAGACGCCGAATGAAGGGTTTGATATTATAGAGAAAGCCGCGTTGAAATCCAGCTCGCGTCGGGAAGGAGATAGAGGCCGGGCATCATCATCATCATCTCGCGCAGGAGTCCATGCTGTAGACGACTATACGGCCATTACTGCACAAATCTCGGCTCTCGCATCGAGATTCGACAGGTCCCAGATGATTGCGCATGCGGGCTCGGGATGTGACCAGTGTGGAGTGTCATACGAGCCTGGGGCATGTTTTCAGGGAGTCGTATACGGGGGCCACAAAGAGGTAGATTTCGTGAGTAATCAAGTGAGGCCGCAGAACAACCCTTACAGTAACACCTATAATCCCAGTTGGAGAAATCACCCAAATTTTGGGTGGCGAGCGAATACAGGCAATCAAAATCCATTGGGGTTCACTCCGCGCGCTCCAGTGCAACAGGGTCAGCAACAGGGTCAACAGTTCCAGCAATACAACCAATCGTACTAGCAACGTCCATATTCATATCAAAATCAGGGCTCTGGGAGTAGTTCCCAGCAGCAGGCCCCTCAGTCTAGTTCTAAGCTGGAGGATATGATGGCCCAGCTTCTTACTAGCTCCTCGAGCGCGAATCAGTTAGCTGAAAAACGCTACCAGCAGAGCGAGGATCGTTTTCTCTCTCATGAGGGAGAAATGAGGAGTCACAAGGCCTCGATTCAGAATATAGAGAATCAGGTTGGTCAGCTGGCATAGATGATGTCTAAAAGACCGCAGGGTGGTCTTCCGGGTAATACAGAACCAAACCCGGGTGGACACAGAGATGTGAATGCTGTGATGACCAGGAGTGGAAAACCTACCGGACCCGTCATATCGGACTCACCACCGATCACTAAAGCGGTCCCGACTGACACACCGGACGAGGTGCAAGCCAGGCTACGCCCATCAAGTACAGCACAAGTCCAGGAGCCGGTCAAAGGTTACACGCCTCCAGTGCCTTATCCAGGAAGGCTGAAGAAGCAGAAGAATGATGAACAATACGGTAAGTTTCTCGAAATGTTTAAGCAATTGCATATAAACATACCGTTTGTTGAAGCTTTGGCCCAAATGCCAAAGTATGCAAAGTTTCTGCAAGACATCCTCTCAAATAAACAAAAGCTCGAGGACATGTCTTGCGTGGTTATGAATGAAAGCTGCTCTGCTATTCTCCAGAATCGCCTGCCTACAAAAATGGGAGATCCAGGCAGTTTCACGCTTCCTTGCCTCATTGGCAATATGTCCGTCAGTCATGCGTTAGCAGATCTAGGAGCGAGTATAAACCTTATGCCCTATAAGGTTTTTACAAAGTTGGATCTAGGTGAGCCGTCACCTACGAGGATGAGTATTCGACTTGCGGATCGTTCTATCAAGTATCCACGCGGGTTTGTAGAGAATATGCTTGTTAAGATTGACAAGTTTGTATTTCCCGTGGATTTTGTTATCTTGGACATGGATGAGGACTCGAGAGTGCCTCTGATACTTGGACGCCCGTTTCTGAATACCGCCCAGACAATTGTGGACGTGGCGGCGGGCCAAATCACACTCCGAGTAAATGATGAGCATGTGACGTTTGACATTAAACTTTCTATGCAGCATCCTCAGAGTCAAGACGACGCGCTCTATTATGTCGACATCGTCGACACTTATGTGAGCACGCATTTCCAGGGTACGATCGAGGAGATAGATTCGAACACACATCTGTTGTGTGGGGACCTAGATGGCATTACGCAGGAGGGCCACGATTTAGAGCAGCCAGTCTATCAGATTGGTGACGATGGTCCCCAGAGTCCGGATCGATTCACAGAAATTAATCGCGAAAGTGAAGTGAAGTCGAAGCCTTCAGTGGAAGATCCTCCTACCTTGGAGCTTAAAGAGCTCCCACCGCACCTGGAGTACGCATTTTTGGATGAGGAGCGTCATTTGCCTGTCATTATTTCATCAGGATTGGCGGAAGAAGAGAAGAGCAGACTGCTTAATGTGTTGAAACTTCATAAGAAAGCAATCGCCTGGAAAATCATGGACATAAAAGGAATAAATCCCTCATTCTGTACACATAAAATTCTAATGGAGGATCAGTTCAAGCCGTGTGCGCAGCACCAGAGGCGGCTGAACTCAAACATGCAAGAGGTCGTTAATAAGGAAGTGATTAAGTTGTTAGATGCTGGTATGATCTATCCCATTTCCGACTCTGTTTGGGTCAGTCCTGAGCAGGTAGTGCCCAAAAAGGGGGGCATGACTGTGGTCACAAACGATAGGAATGAGCTCATTCCAACTAGGACGGTCACTGGATGGCGGGTTTGCATTGATTATCGCAAACTCAATGACGCCACTCACAAGGACCACTTCCCGCTTCCATTCATTGATCAAATGTTGGAGCGTCTGTCAGGGAAGTCATATTATTGTTTTCTGGATGGGTTCTCTGGTTACTTTCAAATTCCTATCGCTCCTGAGGACCAGGAGAAGACCACATTTACCTGTCCCTGCGGTACATTCGCCTACCGGCGTATGCCATTTGGGCTATGTAATGCACCGGCCACTTTCCAGCGATGTATGGTCGCCATTTTCCACGACATGATTGAGGATTCCATGGAGGTGTTCATGGACGACTTCTCGGTATTTGGGGATTCCTTTGATCAATGTCTGGAAAATTTAAAAAGAATGTTGAAGAGGTGTGAGGAGACTAATCTGGTCCTGAACTGGGAGAAATGCCACTTCATGGTGAAGGAGGGCATAGTGTTGGGACACAAAATTTCTCACGCGGGCATGGAAGTCGATCCAGCTAAAGTCGACGTTATTTCACGACTTCCGCCCCCACCTCTGTTAGAGCTATACGGAGCTTTCTTGGTCATGCCGGGTTCTATCGGCGATTCATTAAAGATTTTTCAAAAATCGCCAGACCCATGACCCATTTGTTGGAGAAAGATGCTCCGTTCGTGTTTGGAGATGATTGCTTGAGAGTTTTTGACCTTCTCAAGCAAAAGTTGATTGAGGCCCCTATTTTAGTCGCACCGGACTGGAGTCTGCCATTTGAAATCATGTGCGACGCGAGTGATTATGCTATAGGGGCCGTTCTGGGTCAAAAGAAGGAAAAGCACTTCCATCCGATCTATTATGCAAGCAAAACTCTTCACGACGCTCAAGAGCATTACACCACGACTGAAAAAGAGCTCTTGGCGGTCGTTTTCGCATTTGATAAATTTAGATCGTATTTAGTGCTTTCGAAAACCGTTGTATACACTGATCACGCAGCCATTAGATACCTCTTCAGCAAACAGGACGCTAAACCGCGTCTAATCAGATGGATCTTGTTGCTGCAGGAGTTTGATATTGAGATACAAGATAAAAAGGGTGCTTTGAATGTAGCGGCCGACCATCTATCTCGGTTAGAGCATGGAGACATCGAGGATTCGCGTTGGGATTCAATCAATGACAAGTTCCCACACGAATCTTTGATGGGTGTTGAGATATGCGATGAGTCACCATGGTTCGCCGACTTTGCGAACTATCTTGCTTGTAGAATTCTGATAAAAGGGTTGACTCACCAGCAAAAGAGGAAATTCTTTTCAGATCTAAAGCACTACATATGGGACGACCCTTTCTTGTTCAAGGTGGGTGCTGATCAGGTGATCAGAAGATGTGTATCAGGGACTGAGGCGACCGATATTCTGCACCAGTGTCATGAGGGACCAACCGGAGGCCACCACGGAGCCAACTTCACCGCGAAGAAGGTGTTGGATTCCGGGTTTTACTGGCCGACCATTTTCCGTGACGCGCAGAGTTGGGTGAAAGCGTGCGATGCTTGTCAGAGGGCGACGAACATATCGGCACGTGACGAAATGCCCCAGAACTCGATACAAGTTTGTGAAGTCTTTGATGTTTGGGGGATAGACTTCATGGGACCATTCCCCCCCCCCCCTAACACGGAAACAAGTACATACTCGTGGCTGTTGACTATGTATCAAAGTGGGCGGAGGCGCAAGCCTTACCCACTAACGACGCCAGAGTAGTTGTGAGGTTTCTTAAGAGTTTGTTCGCCCGATTTGGCGCTCCGAAAGCGCTCATTAGTGACCGAGGGACTCATTTTTGTAATACACATCTTGAAAAGGCTTTGTCCCGATACGGTGTGCATCACCGTTTGTCCACGCCCTATCATCCGCAAACAAGCGAGCAGGTGGAGGTCACGAACCGTGGGCTTAAGCGCATCCTTGAGCGGTCTGTTGGAGCGAACCACAAGGAGTGGTCGGACAAACTTGAGGATGCATTATGGGCATTCCGTACAGCTTATAAGACCCCTATAGGGACCACCCCCTTTAGGTTGGTATACGGAAAGGCATGCCATTTACCGGTGGAGTTGGAGCACAAGGCTATGTGGGCTTTGAAAACCGCGAATTTGGACCTAAAAACCGGAGGTGAAGCCCGGTTTCTCCAAATTCATGAATTGGAAGAATTGCGACAACAAGCCTACGAAAGCTCCGTACTCTACAAAGAGCGCACGAAGAAACTTCACGACAAACGCTTGAAGGACCATAAAGAATTCCAAGCGGGTGATCTTGTTCTTCTGTACAATTCAAGGCTGCGCTTATTTCCTGGGAAACTTCATTCACGCTGGACAGGACCATACACGGTTAAGGAAGTATTTCCGTATGGTACTGTTGCAGTAGAGAACGCGGATGGCGTTACATTCAAGGTAAATGGTCACCGGTTGAAGTTGTACGTTGCCGGGCCGATAGAGTCGGCGGTGGAGGTGATTGAGCTCCAAACCCCGCACACATCATAAGTGTGGGGAGGAGAGAGTCTACGCTACTGACTCGCGGATCAAAAATGTAGCAAGAGCGTATTTTGCGCTTTAGGGGTAGTATCGTCTTTTTAGTAATTTTTCTAGTTTTAGCTTGGATTCTTGCTATCGACTCGTCGACAAAAATTTAGCATGAGTCTACGCTACTGACTCACCGACAAAAATGTAGCAGGAGCGTCTTTGGCGCTATAAGGGTAAAATAGTCCACTTTTATGTTTTTGTAGTTTTAGCGTAATTTAAGTTAGTTAGGTAGTTTACGTCAGTTTGTTTAGTTTTCGTACGTGCCGAGCGAAGGTTCTGTATTGCAATATTGTTAGAACAGTTGGCGTGTTGAAAAAACGGCGAAAAACGGCTGAAACAGTTGCTGGAAATAGCTTCTGCGGAAATTTCTGATCTGCACCTGATGCACGACCGTTCCTCGGGTCGCACGACCGTGCGTCTCCAAGAACCGGCACGGTGGATCGCACCCCCGGTGCATTTCCGAGAATAATTGCTAGGGTTTGAGAGATGTCGGTGACGCACGACCGTGCCACACGGAGAACGACCGTGCGTCAGGCTGAGGGCAGTTTTGTCATTTGGCACTATAAATACCCTCATCTGCAGCCCCCATTCATAACTCGCGAAACCCTACCAGCACCAGGCCGTTCCAGAGCGATACTTCATCAAATCGCACGGTTTTTCGCACGATCTCACACCCTTCTTCGCACGGTACGTTCCTAGTTGTAGATTTTTTGTTTCCTTGCTTTCTAGGTTAGATTTCTTCCGATTCTTCAAGGAAATTTTTAGGGTTCTCTTCATAAACAAATCGAAGCCCTAACCCTTGTTGAATCGTAGTATCGTGAACATCTGGTGCATTTTTCTGACCCCTGTTTATGTAAAAACTTGAAGATTTGTGAAAAAATCGGGCTACTTAGAGCCTGGGTCAAAATCTGCAGAAAACCAAGTCGCACGGACGTTCCTCGTATGGAACGATCATGCCTCACCGTTGTTTCACGATAAGTTGTTTGTTGGTCGGTGTTGCACGGTTGTGCCGTTGGTCGCACGCCGTGCAGTTCCGACATTTCTGGACAGATGGTCATTGTCATCGGCGACGCACGACCGTGCGTCTCGTCGCACGACCGTGCCATATGCCCAGATCAGTTTAACAGCTTCTTCATAATTGGCTGCTCGCCTGTTTGTGATTCAAATTTCTCCTGTTTCCATCTTTCTAACGTTTTTCCTCATACAGATGGATCACCCTTTCCTTCAGTTTGACCCCGACATTGAGAAAGAGGCTCTTTGCATTCCGAAGCGCGACGCCTTGTGGGAAAGGCGGGGACAGTTCGGAGTCCCCCGATGGTTGGATTGGGAAGTCATGCGTGAACTCAATCAGTATGACAGACTAGACGACATGATGAGTCGCCCGCTTGCAAATCTGGTCGGTTGCAACCGACCCATCTACCGGGAGCTGACTATAGAGTTCTTTGCATCTTATGCCTATGAAAAGCCGGCTGCTAATAGAAGACCCAAATTTCGCTACAAGAATCGTGTAACTTTCAGGTTATGTGGGCGATGGCATACATGGTCGGTTGGTCGTTTGGGAAGGAGGCTCGGGATCTATACAAGGGATGACATGGATGATCCCGATGTCTTCACTAATCAGTTCACCTTTCCTTCCGATGCGGCACGGGATGCATTTTGGGCAGCAAATGCAGTTGGGGACCCCTACAACCCGAGGATGTTGAAGGCTTCTAGATTGCGAGACCCCTTGGTGCGAGTGATGCACCATGTGTTTAGCCATACGATATGCAGTCGCATGGACAGTCTTGGTAACTGTCCAACACCAGATTTTCTTTTTCTTTATGCGTTGGTTGATGGAGCACCTATCAACCTAGCCGCACGAATGGCTGAGTACTTCGTGAAGAGCTCGGGGCGAACTCTGAACAGTGAGATACATGGCGGTCAGTATGTGACCGAAATAGCCTACAACGAAGGCTATATGACTGAGGAGGTTCTTCAGGGTCTCACTTTGATTACTGAGGGGGTTCATGTCGATATCAGGTCGCTGAAGGCCATGGGGGTGAATGTTGAGCTTGATAGGGGAGATAGGTTGAGGGGGTTGAACAACGAGGTCTGGGACCCGTTGCCTCCAGCTGAGGAGGAAGATGAGGATGTTGAGATGGGAGAGCATAATCCGGAGCAGCAGCACCAGCCACCGACACCACCACACTCGCCGTAGCACCATGCATTCCATCAGGACTGGCCCGAGTTCTACCAGCAGTTCCAGGATATGCGAGTGACTCAGGAGCAGCATGGTACCTACATCGACCAGATTAGATCTAGCCAGGACGAGATTCGGGCCAGTCAGGCTCAGATTCGGGCCACACATGACCAGCTTCGGCAGAGCCAGGATACTTTATATCAGGGGGTCAGTGCGGGATTCTCATATCTTTTCGAGGAGATGCATCACGCATACCCCGACTACTTTCAGCACCCTCCGCAGTTCCCACCTTGGAACCCCCCTGGTTATGGCGATGCCGGTCCGTCCAATACGAGAGACGATGATGATGGACATGAGTAGTTGGCAGTGGTGATAGCAGTTGGTGGTGTTTTCTATTTCAGTACTTTATTTATTATTGGGTGTTTATTTTGACTGTTATTTCAAACACCCCGGTTATGTATTTCAGACAATTTACTTTGTGTTTTGTTTTGTTTGGATTGTAGTATTTATATTTATGTATATTATGGTTGATTTGTGATTTTTCTGTTTCTGTTATGTTTTGGGTGCACATGTGACATACTAGCAAGTTTTAGCTATCGGATCTTGGACCGGAGCACGTACCAGATACAGCTTCGGAAGTCTCGTGGCATCAACATCATCTTGAGGGGAGTATTTTTATCCCTTTCTCTATATTTCGGGTCTCGCACTTGGGACAATGCGAAGTTCAAGTATGGGGAGGGGGTTAACTTTGTTAACTTTGTTTGTCCTCTTGTATAAAAAAAAATCAGAAAATCAGAAAAATCATTCAAAAATACTTGTATTTTGTATATATTTTTGTAAATAAACCGGTTGGTTGTGTTTTAGAAAGCTTCGGACTTGATAAAAACTCGACAAGCAAAATATTTTTGAAAAAGGAAACCAGAAAGCGTGACAAACAAAGAAAGACTTACATGATAGTTTTCTCACTTTTACCCATTCCTTCCGTTACGTGAGCATATTTGAGCCTTGATTGTTATATATTTGTTCATTTCGGATATAGGAGTGAGCCGGATGTTATGTGTAATTTAGAACTTGTCACTAGTATGCTTGTTAAGACAATGAACGTGCGGATTTGTGTAAAAGTGATAGAGGCACTTAGATTACCCCTTTGTTGTGTACTTGTTCTTTGTGTTGTGCTTCCCGTTCACCTTATATTACCTTTAGGATTAACCATGTCGAGCCTTCCCGTTTACCTTTGTTTATCCACATTATCGCCCACTTAGCCAAATTTAGCCTTTTTATGTTTTAAACCTTTTTAGTGTTGAAACTCGGTCAAAATAATCGTTTAACTAGCGCTTGTTATTGTTTATGTTTCATTGTATAAATTAGTATGCTAAAAAAAAAAAAAACAGAAAATAAAACACCCTAAAATAGGGTGAGGTTGATAGAAATCGAGCAATTTTGAATGCTTAAATGTTAAAATTTCGTTGACAAGCTCGATTGCGCTTTAGTCGCCTTTTTAAGGCGTTTGTATGTATAGTTGTATATTTTGTTGCTAGTTAAACGCTACTACCGAGTTTTAACCATTTTCGCCACTTTAAATGTCCACTTCCATACCCTTCGCCCAAGCCTAACGTTACAACCCGTAAAGACCTCTTGATTTACACTTGTTCACATGTTAGTTGGTGGAGACGAGATCTTATGACAAGCTTATGATATTGCACATTTCATTGACTAGGCATTGAGTGTTTGCACATTCACATTTTATGTATGTTTCATAAATAAAACCGAGTGTGTGTGAACATTGTGAGTCGTGTGAAGATTAACATGTTGAGTCAATTAAATGTGAAGTCACGGCTTTTTGGTTGTCGCTTTATTATTGCAAATGCTTGTTGGGTTTGAGTCTTTTGATGTTGTCTTTTGACAAACCGGCTAACCGTTTATAGTAGTTTTCAATAAAATTATCGTTATTGTCCGTTTCTGTCTTTTATTGCTTTTTAGTTTAGCTTGCTTGAGGACAAGCAAGGTTCAAGTGTGGGGAGATTTGATATTCGCTAATTTACACATATTTTAGTCCCCCGTTTTACCCCTATTTTATGCGTTTTTGGCCGTAAAACCGTCATTCGGATACTTAATTATCTACACTTTTGTTTACAGGCCTAAAACAGCATACCAGACAAGATGATAGCGAAAACGAGGACTTTCCGGACAAAACGACGAAGCTGCGGACATTCTGTTAAGGAAACTGACCTGGGCCTGTGGAACGGTCGTGCGACCTGATGCACGACCGTGCATCTCCGACAGTTGTTGATTAACCCGGCAATGAACGAGGGTGCGACTAGGAGTGCAAGGCATACAAGGTCATCCCGGGGAAGCACGGACGTGCCATACGAAGAACGACCGTGCGGCTCCGAACATCAGCAAAACCCTCGGAATTGCACCACCAGTGCAACAGCTCGTGCAACAGAGTCCCGGTGATGAACGACCGTTCAATATGAAGAACGGTCGTGCGATATCGAATCTGGTCAACGATCTGCTGACGTCATGCAGTATGGTGTGCCATGCCCAATAATTGCTTAAAGTGCACGGTCGTGCCACAGGAAGAACGACCGTGCAACAGCGAAAAAATATAAAAACAGAACAGAAACATTCTGTTCGACATTCTGGAATTTTGGGAGCTTCACAGGCGATTTTACAGGCTCCGGAGGCTTTGCTTTTGACCCGGATTCAAGCCACATCGTGCCGTTTAGCTCCATTACTATCCGGATTCTTATTCTAGTGCTTGTTTATGGTTTGGTTTTCTAATCTTTCCATGATTTTGTTAATCTTTCAAGTACTTAGATCAATGTTTATGTATTATTGTAGCCTTTGGGCAAAAACACAACAATCCCTTGCTTGATTACAATCATTAGTATGTTAATCTTTGTTTGTAATAACATTTTGAAGTATTTTCTATGTTAATCTTTGATGATTAGTTTGCAACCTTGTTATTGATATTGATTTCTTGATTATAAGTAATTATGTTGATGATTGATGCTTGGTTAGTTAAGATAGTTGAAAAATGAAGCTTAATTAATCTTGTATTAGTAAACTTTGAACTTGGTTAACTAGATTAGCTTGGTTTAAATGTATGCATCATGATACTAGAAATGGTTAGTGATTTAATAAAATGTAATTATTGTTAATCAAGAGAGTTTGCCGTCACGTAAGGACCTTAACGGGTTAGATGGTGTCGTTATAAATTCTTGCCATGATTTGTTAGCTTAGTTAGTAGTTTAGGCCAAAATTGCTATCTTGGTGAATTATTGTGCAAGATTTGTAAAATGAACTCGGTTGTGATTTAATCTAGTTTATGCTTGTCTCGGTGGTTGCATTGTGTTCATCGGTGTCTCTTTTCTTGATTAAGTGCGGTTAGAAAACTCCTAACGGATGACTAACTTATTTTTAAGAGATTTTCATAGACATTTATCAATTGCACGTTAAAGAACAATTTTAGATGGTTAAAGTGTGTTTATCATTTTAGCTTTCCGAATGATTGTCATGTTAGGATTCCCGAAAGGGATACTAATTGTCTTAAATTGGAAAATTGACCGAATGCTTCTAGTGCCAAAACCGACTTAGTTGACATGCTTTGGTTGTGTATTAAGCAAGGCTTTTTATCTATTATCTATTATGTTTTTATTATATATTTGTTTACGCTTACTTTAGTTTAATTAAAAATCAAACAACTTATGTTTTTTACCGGTAGTTTAATGACAAAGGTCTAGTATTATTTCTCCGCCCATTTCCTTGGATCGATACTTGGTTCTTACCGATACTTTACTACATATATGACGGGGTACACTTGCCTCTTTCGTGTGTGTTTTGATGTTAAAGTAATAATCACTTTTATAAATTTAAAACCGAATCGTGTGTAATTTCATTGCAAAATTATGTATATATACGCACACGTCAATAGTCGCCAGTGAGGGCCATACTCCAGTTTACACACGATCCTTTGGGCTTGTCCCCAGTTATCCTTTGGGCTTGTCCCCAGTTATCCTTTGGGCTTGTCCCCAGTTATCATTTGGGCTTGTCCCCAGTTATTCTTTGGGCTTGTCCCCAGTTATCCTTTGGGCTTGCCCCCATTTATCCTTTGGGCTTGTCCCCAGTTATCCTTTGGGCTTGTCCCCAGTTATATTGGGCTTGTCCCTAGAATTGTTGGGCTTGTCCCCAGTTACTAACTCTTATCTTATATTGGCTTAGTCCCAAGTTGTATCCTATTTCAGGTTTTTGGAGATAAATGACCAAGGATCCTTGATCCTTACCTTATACTAAGGTTTGTCTTTTGGTTATCTTGATTATAAGTGTTAAAGGTTAGGATCCTAACTTGGATTCTCAGGTGTGATCCTTAACTATTTTGGTTTTATTCATTATTCATTTGAATGACCCATATCCTTTGACAACTGAACTTATGATCCTTAAAATATACTACTTTTCGGAACTTGTCGACTATAGGATATGTGATCCTTGATCATATCCTAAACTTTTTGAGGATATTTATTAAATTTTTTCTTTACTTGATAAGTTTAGACAAAATGAATATCACAACAATTGAAAAGTAAAGTACTAACAAGGATAGCAACACGGGAGATAGCCAAAAAGTTAAAGTTATTTTATTCACAAAACGTTAAACCCTTTAAGGTTGTCAAAATTGCCAACCCATGTTTCTACCCGCAAAACGTGGCCCGTCCACATTGGTTGGCAAAGGGTGTCCATTGTTTACGGGTCTTTGTAGTGCAGGAAATAAAAGACGGAAGGATAACGAGTGGCTTCATCCCCCAAACAGAGGATCCGTCCACCACCCATTATCCTGCCTATTGTTCAAGGATCCATGATCCTTCACCCTAGAAACTATTGTCTAAAGTTATTACAACCCATCATTGTTCAACAAAAAACATCATAACCAAACAACAAAACTTAAAAAAAATGGGCTCCGGCTATGTCTAGAAATGTCCTTCATCGCCCATTCCTGCAGCTTACACCTTTACTGCATCACCATCTCCTCCAGCTCCAGCATCCTTCACATGATCCTTCCCACTACCACCAGCCTCGATTGCCAGAACCTCATCAGCCTCTTCTTCGTCCTCCAACTCTGCCAGCCTAGCCTTCCAGCCCTCCATGTCCCAGTTGCTCCTGTCAAAATTAGGATCCTAAGCTTCTTGGGCCATCTGCAACTTGGTCTTGTACATGACAATGGCAGCGGAGACTTTAGCATCCTCCATGATCTCGTGCTTCTCATAGTCAGCATTGATCTGAGCTGCAACCGCCTGAGTTTTGGCATCATTGAGGTCCTTTTCGAGGGAGGAAATCTTGTGATCCTTGAGAACCGCCACTTTTTGGAGGTCATAGTATTTCTCCTCAATCTCTTCGACGTTCCCAACATAGTCCTCGATTTCAGCAAATTTCTGCAAAGAAGACAATGCAAAGTTTAGGATCACATGATTCTCGAGTGGGCAGGATAACTAAGCTAAGTCAGTGATCCTTACCTCAGCAAAGTACTCAAGGAACTGATGACGGATCAGAGGCAAGCCTTCTAGGTTGTCAGCCTCAGAGGTCTTTCTTTTCTTGCCACACTTGCCCTTAGAAGTGGTTGCCTTGGGGATCGTGACAGCTAGACTGGCAGCAAGCTTCTTCTTTGAGGATTGGACAGTGTCAAGATCAGTGACACTGAATTTGGAGGCAGATCTTGAAGATTTTCCAGCACCTACACACCCAAAACAGATAAGTATCCTTATCCCATTTCTATTTAACTATTTATTTAAACATTTAATTATGCAAAAAACAGGATACTTACTTGACATAGTGACAGAACCTGAGGATACTTCTTGAGAATCCTGGGTGTTGGCTTTGAATGATCTTCTTGCAGGATCAAGTCTCCGGAAAGCGGCAAGCCTTTCCTTTGTTGCAGGTGTTGTGATGAGGTGTGCGACAGTAATAGCTGCAAAATGGAAACAAAAGGTCGTTAGTGATCCTTAAACAAAAACAAGGTCATCTGGTGATCCTTCTAAGGATCCTCTATCCTACCATGGGTGGTCCATTTACTAGGTAGATCCTTTCCATCAGGAATAGAATCCCTTCTGACAAAGAAGAATCGCCGTTTCCAGTTGGTGTCATTCTTAGTGGCTTTGAAGATGGGGTGTTCTTCACCAGGTTTATGTTTGAGTAGATACCGATGAGATCCATGGCTTACGAGGTCATACATCTCTGCAAACTCCGACATTCCTAGATCAATTCCTTCATTTTCAATGATCCTTTCAAGGGTATATAAGACCCTCCAGATCATTGGCATCGCTTGAATGTAGGAGATGCCGGTGAGAGAGAAGAAGGATTGGGTGAAATCTGGAAAAGGATATGAGTATCCTATTGTGAATGGTGTGACCGGAAAGGCTACCCAGGTTTCAGAAATATAATCACTTAGAACGGTGGGATCAAATAGTTTGAAATCGGTGTTTGCCGGAAAACAATGGCGGATTCTGTCTATCTGTGGATCAGTAAAGCAGCAATGTTCTTTTGCAGAATCTTTTATGATCCCTTGAATTTTCAAGGGGTTGTCCTTCTTGTGATCCTTAGTCGGTGAGGATCTTAGCATCATCTCGATTATGACGGTGGTGAAGAAGAGAAACAGAGTGAGAAGATGAAGAGAGAAAGGAAAGAGAAATACCTGATCAAGTCTTCGAATGAAGATTTAAAGGAGGAAACGCACGAATTTAAATGCTCTCTAACCCTTATCTCTAACTTCAATTTATAATGATGATTTTGCAGGATGGTCACCTCAATGACGTCATGTTAGCAACGGCTAGTCAGGATTCAACGACTATATATCCGTTAGTTGGTTACGGATAAGAACGAGAAAATATAACTCGTTTATTTACAAATTACTCCTTATATTTTGGGGGCAATTGTTAGGGGAGGATTTTCCAATGATCAGTGATCCTCGATTACTGTTGGGCTTAGTGATCCTCACTTCTGTTTGAATTAGTGATCCTCAAAAGTATTGCAGGATCAGGATCATGGATCATCTTAAGGATCCTTATACTAACGATTGTCTGCTTTGAATGTGAAGTTGTTTTGCAGGAGTACGAGCTTGGACTTGGTCTTGGCGATATTCCTGGAGCATATTCCATACTTATTCCGCACGTGCTTGACTGAAGTGGACGTTGTGGAGTTCGTGGAGGACTTGCATGAAATGCGGAAAGTTTGTTAGCTTAGATATTTTCCATTTTTAAAAGGGATAGCGAGCTAAATAGAAACATTTGGCTATTTTTAGTTTAACACACACACTCGTAACTGCTCTCACCAGCTCTTGACAATTCACTTGGCGTTTATACACTTTTTTGCACGTTACACTATAGTGATCCTTGTAATTAGCTCGCTATTATCCAAAGTTGTAATACATTTCTTGTTTAATCTGAGTTGTTGATCGGTAGTTTCCATCACCCGAGGTTTTTTATGCCGGAGATCATTCATTGATCAAGGGCTTTTTCCTCGTATAAATCTTTATGTCACTTATTCATTTCATTTCTGAGTGATCCTTAGTGTTGTTCATTGATTCAAGCATCATACCTCACAACAGAAAGTTTGGTTGCATTATCATTGCTTGATTTTTGACCAAAATAGCCACGTCTAGAAATTTCCATCGTCGCCCATTGTTGCAGCCTACACCTTCGTTGCATCACCACCAGCCGCTGCATCCTCAGCTTGATCCTTCACCCCGCTGCCACTGGCTTCAATCATCAGGACCCCTTCAGTCTCCTCCTCGTCATCCAGCTCTTCAAGCCTTTTCTTCCAGCCCTCTTGGTCCCAGGCAGTCCTGTCAAAGTTAGGATCCTCAGCTTCCTTTGCCATCTGCAGTTTAATCTTGAGCATGGCAATTGTAGCAGAAAGCTTAGCACCCTCCATCACTTCAGCCTTCTCCTGATCAGCAGTAATGTGGGCCATGACCAGCTGCTTTTTCGCCAAGTTGAGCTCCTTCTCGAGGGAAGAGATGGTCTGATCCTTAGCCAGGAACAACTTTTGGTAGTCCAACTGCTTTTTCTCAGCCTCTTCAGTATAGGAATCCATAAGCATATGGATCTCAGCAAATTTCTGCGAAAGAATGACACATGTTAGGATCCGTTATCCTCAATATGGACAAAACAAACTTAAGGATCAGGGATCCTTACCTCAGAGACATATTCCTCAAACTGATGCTGGATGAGGGGCAGGCCTTCAAGGGTGTCGGCAGTTTTCCTTTTCTTTCCACCCTTACCCTTTGTGTTGGCACCCCTAGGATTTGGGATGCTGGGACTAGAAGCAGCTTGTTTCTTGGCAGACTTGGGGGGAACGTATGCATCAAGGTCACTGACGCTGAACCGAGTAGCTGATTTTGAAGATTTTCCAGCACCTACAAATGGCAAACAACAGATAAGTATCCTTATTCAATATCTATTTAAATATTTAATTACACATAAATATGAATACTTACTTGACATGGTGACTGAACCAGAGGATGCTTCTTGCGATTCTTTTGTTTTGGCCTGGAATGTTCTAACAGCAGGATCAAGGTTCCAAAAGGCAGCGATTCTTTCCTTTGTTGCAGGGGACTCAATGAGATGAGAAACTGAAATAGCTGCACAATAAAAACAGATAAGGATTAGTTATCCTAAATGGAAACAGAGTCATCCTATGATCCTTCTATAGGGATCCTATATCCTACCATGGGTGGCCCACTTTTTGGGGAGATCTTTCCCGTTTGGGATAGAATCCCTCCTAACAAAGAAGAATCGGTTTTTCCAGTGGGCATCGTTTTTTGTGGTCTTGAGGATTGGGTGAGGATCACCAAGTTTGTGCTTAAACAAGAAACGGTGTGAACCATGGCTGACAAGATTATACAACTCGGCCAACTCAGACATTCCTATCTCTATACCCTCTTGCTCGATGATATTCTCTAAGGTGTACAAGACCCTTCATATCATCGGCATGGCCTGGATATAGAACATGCCGTGAGTGAAAAGAAAGATTGAGTGAAGGTAGGGAAAGGATAGGAGAATCCTATCAAGAATGGGGTGGCCGGAAAAGCAATCCAGGTGTCGGAGACAGAATCACTTATCGCAGAAGGATTGAAAGGTTTGAAGACGGTATTCGCCGGGAAGCAATGGCGAATCCTGTCAATTTCCGGGTCGGTAAAGCGGCAATGTTCCGATGAAGGATTTTTGATAATCCCTTGGCTCTTTAGGGGACTATCCTTCTTTGGATCCTTGGCCGGTGAGGATCGAAGAACCATCTTCGTCATGGATGTTCAGAAAAATAAAAATCAGAATAAGCAAATGAAGAGAGAAGGAGAAAGAGAGATACCTGATCGGTCTTTGGATGAGGATTTAAAGGGAAGTAACGCACGAATTTAAATGCTTCTCAATCCTTATCTCTAATCTCAAATTTATAATGATGATTTTGCAGGTTCTCAAGTCGATGACGTATGTTGTGCAACGGCTAGTTCAATTTTAACGGCTATATATCCATTAGTCAGTTCGTTGGAGATAAGATCAAAAAATATGACTCATTAAGTTATATTTTATTCCTCATATTTTGGGGGCAATTGTTAGGGATGGATTTTCTAAGCCTAAGGATCACGGATCCACAAGTGCAGCCAGGATCATGGATCCTCAATTCTGTTTGAATTAAGGATCCACAGAAGACGTTGCTGATTTAAGGATCCAGGATCCTCATTGTTATCCTAACACTAACGGTTGTTTCCACTATGTTTAAACTTGTTTTGCAGGAATGAACGAGTGGGACTTGGCCTTGCCGATATTCCTGGGGAATATGCTTTAATATTCTGCACGTGCATAGGTAGAATGACCGTTGTGGAAGTCGTGGGTAGCTTGCACAATTTGCGGGATGTTTGTTACTCATTTTATTTCTATTTTTAAAAGGGGATAACAAGTCTTGATAGTGAGAACAATTAGCAAACACAGACACTCTCGCAAGCTCTCTGTAACTTATTGGCGATTACATACATATTGCACACTAGTGATCCTTGTAACAAGCTTGTTATCATCCCGAGTTGTAACTTTTACTTGTTTAATTATACTTGGTGATCGGTAGTTTCCATCACCCAAGGTTTTTTATGCCGGAGATCAACTCTTGATCAAGGGCTTTTTCCTCGTATAAATCATTGTGTCACTTGTTCATTTCATTCGAAGTTTGTTCATACATTTGCTATTCAAATCAAGCATCACACCTCACAAAATAAGATTTGGTTGCATTATCCTAGTGTGATTTTTGACCAAAACAGGTATGTAGCACCTTCTTTTCTTAGTCCAAAGGGCATATCAATATAACAATATATACCAGTAGGGGTCATAAAGGCTGTATCCTCTTGATCAGATGGTTCCATCTGAATTTGTTGGAATCCAGATGAAGCATCCATAAAAGTTAACAACTTATGACACACTGTAGCATCCACCATGGAGTCAATGTGGGGTAAAGGGAAAGGATCCTTGGGACATGCCTTATTTAAATCAGTAAAGTCGACACATACCCTCCACTTTCCATTCTTTTTATGAACAACAACCACATTGGCTAACCATCTTGGATACTTTACTTCCCTAATCATACCTACTTTGAGCAGTTTATCTACCTCCTCTTGGATAATGGCATTTCTTTCAGGTGCAAACTTCCTCATTTTCTGATGTATTGGCTTGAAGGACCAGTCAATGCCAAGTTTATGAGTAATAGCATCTTTAGAAATACCTGTCATGTCTTCATGTTTCCAAGCAAAGGTAGCTTTTCTTCTTCTCGAGAAGGATATTAGATCTTGTTCTATACTATCAGGGATCCCGGATCCTATAAAAATCTTGGATTCAGGATCCTCCGGGTTCAGCATAATATCCTTGACATCCTGCTCTCTTGCCTCCAGGACATCCGTTGGAGGATGCTTTAATTACTATGCCTCCCTAGGTCTTGAGGCTGGCTTCATTGATTATGTGTAGCAATTATTGGCTTCTTGCTGATCACTTTCAATCTTTACCACACCCCATGGAGTAGGGACCTTAACACATTGATGATATGTTGAGGGGACTGCTTTCATATCATGTATCCATGGCCTGCCAAGGATAACATTACAACAAGATAAGCAATCGGTAACACAAAATTTTTTAACAGAATTAACTCCCTCTATATAAATAGGAAGTTTGATGTCCCCCAATGTATTCTTGGTCTCTCGCTGAATCCCACAAGGACTGATGATCTTGGGACAATATCGGATTCAGGGATGTTCATCCTTTTGAGGACATCTAGTTGGATGATGATTACTGAGCTTCCCCCATCAATGAGAATCCTGCGAACAAAATGGTTAGAAATGAACAATGTAATAACAAGACCATCGTGTGAGGATCCTGAATATCTACACGGCCATCCTCATCAAAGGATATGATTTTTTCCTATGTAAGGATGGAAGTTCGAATAGGTCTATCCCCATTCTCCATTTTCGTCTCCTTTACATGCCTTTTAGCTGCTGAAAATGAAGTACCACATATGTCAGATCCACAGGGGATGAAATGAATAATCTGTGCATCGGCTGGTGGAGCAGGAGCCTTTTCAGGAACTTTCTCAGGATCCTGGATCCTTGATTTCTTTCTTTCGAATAGCTCCTTCAAGTATCCTTTGCTCAATAGGTAACCGATCTCTTTCCTCAGTGCCATGCATTCATCTATGGGATGACCAAAGTTTTCATGATAAGCACACCACTTCGATTTGTCTTTTGTAGCAGTTGGCTTGTCACTCTTTCTCGGCCATCTAGCTTTATCACCTAAGTTCTGCATAGCAAGGATTAGTTCATTGTTATCAATAGCAAAACAATACTCAGAAATAGGAGGATAATCTTCATTATCTTCATCATCTTCGACAGCATGCACATTCTGATTGTCAGACTTATTGTATGACTTGGATTTGTTATTCCTGAAATAGGATCCTTGTTTGTCTTGCTTTGATGATCCTGACAGTCTCTCCTGGATCCTTTTGTCATCCTCTAAACGGATGAACCTAAGGGCCATGTTTCTTACTTCATCAAGGTTCCTGCAAGGTGTCATAACAAGATCATCATAGAATTATGAATCCTTATACAAACCCATTTTAAAAGCTTCAACAGCTGTTGCAATGTCTAAGTTAGGAATCTCTAAGGATTCTCTACTGAATTTAGTTATGTAATCCCTTAATGATTCATTATGACCTTGGGTTACCCTATATAAATCACTAGTTAATCGTTTAAATCTCCTACTACATGAAAATTGGCTATTGAACAAGTTAACCAGATTAGCAAATGAGGTAATAGAGTAAGGAGGAAGACTTAGTAGCCATTTAAGTGCTGATCCTGTCAATGTGGATCCAAAACCCTTGCAAAGACATGCTTCCTTTAATCTTTCTGGAATGGGGTTGATCTCCATTCTCTCCCTGTATTGAGCCACATGCTCTTTTGGATCAGTTGTGCCATCATAGAGCTTCATATTTGGTGTTTGAAACCTCTTTGGTATCTCTGCATCACATATAGGTGGTGCAAAGCGAGACACCTTGTGAATCCATTCCAGAATCTCAGGAATGGGTTTAACCACTCCTGGGACACTGGATATCATATCCTTGAGCTTTTGCAACTCCCTTGCCATAGCTTGGTTGATCCCTGGTTCCTGCACAAAGCCATGGTTAGTATTATAAGATGTATTGAAAGTGTTACCTCCTAATTGATTCGAGGCTGGGATTCCCGATGTGAATCCAAGCTAATGTGACTCTGGTATGATCGTGGGACCAGATGAAGCAATTGTCTGCATGGGGATGAAGTGTCCCACATGAATCTCTGAACTTCTGGGTTGTTGACTCCTTAAGGATCCTTGATCTTAAAAGATATTGGATCTAGTATACATCAGAGCTGAAGGTCTTGGAGGATACTCCATGGATCCGTGAACTTGCGTTGAGGATCCTTGAACCTGTGATGAGGATCCTGGATACTGAGGGTAGGATCCTTGAACTGACTACGTCCCCATGTATCCTCCCTAACTAGAGAAGGATCCTTGATGCTAGAAGGAGGATCCTTGAGGCTAGAGAGAGGATCCTGAAGGCTGGAAGTAGGATCCTTGAGCCTGTGTCATTGCCGATGATCCATAGTGCATACTCGATGATCCCCCATGGTACTGGACACCTGATGCCATAGAATGCTGAACAGTTGTTACTGGAGTGGTGAAATCCAATGATCTGGGCACCAATGGAGAGTGATCCTCCGTTGATCTCTTCAATTTCTTGATTTCATCAATCTCACGAAGGATCCTGTCATTAGTTTTGTCATGTTGCTGCATGTAATCATTCATCTGTAAAATCAAAGAATAAAGATCATTGTTAGTAGGAGTAGAAGAAACAGCAGTGGTTGCTTTTGTTAACACGGGGGTTTGTTTCTTCGCAGCATTCTCAGCATTCTTCTGGGATCCAGAAGAAATAGGAGGCAAAGGTGGAATGCCCTGTGAAGAGGTGATCGCCGGCATGGAGCTTGAAGTGTTCTTCCATTGAGAAGCCATGTGGTTGAAGGTAATGAACATAAATGAATGAAATGAACAAGTTTTTCAAAGATGAAGCACCAATTGCCCCACGGTGGGCGCCAAACTGTTTTGGTCAAAAATCACACAAGGATAATGTAACCAAATATGATTTTTGTGATGTTAGATGCTTGGTTAAATGAACAAAAGTATGAACAATGAATGAATGAAAATGATGATGGACACTGTGACACCTGTGTTACATCAACCATCAAACAAAGACCAAACCAATAAAATATTATATTTTATACTTGGGATTTGTATAAATATATGTATCATTTGCACATATCAATTCTTGTTCAATTTCAAGCCTTAAATCGCTTTCTGGAAGGTTATACGCGCACTGATGCGTAAATACAACCAGTTTAATGCAATGAACACTCTGGAATAGTAAAATAGGCTTAACATACCTTAAATAACCTTTACATAACTTAGAAATAAGTTTTGAAGGCTTTGGTATGGCAAAATCAAGTTAATTCGCCTACAGGGACTAAACTTGACAAACTGTGAAAGTATGCCAATTTGAACTATAACAAACATTCCGGAACATGACCATAAGTTAAACATACCATAAATATCCTTCACATAGCTTAGAAATAGGCTTTGAGGGGTCTGGTGTGCTAAAATAAACTTTTAGGTCATTCAGGGACTAAAAGCGTCAAAAAGTGCATAAGTTTGCATTTTCGCGCATAACTTACGTTCTGAATACATCCGGAGATCCAAAAATTTATGTAAGCACTAAAATATTTTATTTTAGTGTTTGGCATAAGAAAAATCCATTCGTCGCGCAATTTGGATCGTTTTTCACGCTTATGCGCATTCCGTCGTAATTAAGCGAACATCGCGATCATACGACCAAACGAACCGACATCCGGCATATTTGTGAGCATGTTTCATGCCCACTATGTTTAGGCATCCTTGTGGAGCCTTGAAAATGGTTTAACGGGCTTCAAATGTGTGGAAAATGGACTGAAACATGTGCAGGGATCTAATCTGCCATTTCTGCAGAAAGGGGGGCTAGGCGTGACGCGAGGGTACCTAGGCGTGACGCGAGGCCCTTTCAGATCAGCAAAAGTTGTTTTAATAGCTGTTAACAGTTGTTATGCACTCCAAACCCAATGCCACATGTTAATCCCTGATGGTGGGGGGCCAATTTGAGTTACCTTAGGGTTGCAACAAGTGTAGGGACAAGATCAAAGCACGATATTCAGGAAACGATCCTAACGGTGGTCCATTTCCTATAAATACCCACCTTAATTTCTATTCTTCCTCACAAAATCTGATCTAAAAGTGCTCTAAGTTGAAGCCCTTGCTTCATACCTGAGCTACTTGGATCGAGTTTAGCTTTCGGGGACCCTTTGTAAGTGTTCCTTCGTTCTTTTTATTCTTTTAGCGTTAAAAGTCAAACTTTGTTTGACTTTCTACGTTGACCAGTTTATGGTCAATGCGAAGTTCGTTTGAACTTCATAACGTGAGCGTAATCACGATGGTTATAGTCCCTAGTGACTATACCTACTGATTACCACGTTATCTAGGCTCAGTGACGAGTCGTAGTTTCGGCCAAAATGCGTATTCTTGCGTATTTTGTAACCAAACTACTCTTAGGTATCAAAACCGTTTGTCTTGATACCAAACCTGTTTTCTAAACTTAGTTAAGCATGTTTTAACATGCTTAGCTCGTCACTTTTAGTTTAGTGCTTATATAGGGTCGTAAGGTAAGCGATCTAAACAATCGCTTATACTTTCGAACCCGACCCGTTTGGTCGATCATTAGGATCCGACGAGGTTATACCTTATGGTCACGACGTTTAGTTAGTTGTATGGTAGGTAGTATATATGCCTTAGGAAAATTACCAAAATACCCTTTTCACTCCAAAATTCATTTTTAAGCATATGTAACATAACTTTTGGTATCTAAACTGATTTGGCAACAATATTAGACATATTAAGGCATATATTACTTGTCATAGGACTAGTTAAGCAGTCCGAAGGGGTTTCACGCGAACGACGCGTTAAAATAGCATAAGTTACCTAAACGGGTCGTAATGGGTCGTAAGCACTTAGGTTAGGTTTCATTTTAGAATGAAGGCTTTGTTAAACCATACTACATGAGTTTCCATACTCGTTTGGTTTACGAACCATCATTCTATCCGATCCTCCGATTTAGGTCTGTTTATTAACATAGTTACCTACATTAGGTGCCGGTTGATTTCCGTGATCTCTAGCATTGTTTAGTTGTTATTCAAGAACTTCTAAGCAATCTCAAGTGAGTACATAGACCCCTCTTTTACTGTTTTCCAAACATTTTGGGGTGAAACACATGTGCCTACTTGTTACTTTCGTGCCTTTCATGCTTTCATATCATATGCTTGTGATGTTCATTAGTACATTTATAGTACATGATTTCATTATGTTTTTGCTATGTATGTCCGTTTGTTGCATACTTAGTACATCGTTTTACAGTACATTTCACGCTATGTATGTTCATTTGAATTACATACTTAGTGCATTGTTTTCACATGCTTACATTTTGGTATGACATTTGGTTTGTTTAAATGGGACAAAAATACATTCATTAACATTAGCTACGCCATTCGTTAGTAGGTAGTGGTACCATAGGAATTGACAACTCCCGTTCCTGACATCCTAGGTATGTTTGGATGGAAGGAATGACCGAATTCGATAAACATAACACAGATGAATCTTTAATTTGTTAAAGGTCTATCACCACAGTCACAAGGCTTGAATGTATGCATTATAACAATACCGCATAGACGTTTGTATCAGTATAGCATGCATTTGTTCCACAAAACATAACTTTGATTTAAACCATGTTTTACTTCAATACCTTGTTTTTGTGCATTTTACATATGGTTTAGTTGATATATTTCACTTACCATACATGATATTTTGGATACACATTACATGATTTGCATTAGACATAAACATTTTGACATTGATATACACAATTCATGATTTACATTAGACATGAACATTTTGACATTGATATACACAATTCATGATTTACATTAGACATAAACATTTTGACATTGATATACACAATTCATGATTTACATTAGATATAGACATTAGACATGGTTTTCACACAAACATTTTGACATTTGATTATACATAAACATTTTACTTTGGTGGTTTGGTTTGAGTAAGTGATTTAAGTAACGAGACGTGTGTAATATGATACAAGCATGGTGGATACGCCGCTGGTACTTCCTATATATAAGTGCTTGTATAATATTACATATCGTAGCGTTATTTAAATCATTTCAATTTAGACATATAACATTTAATACAAATAACATACTTTTCACAATACATTGTTTTACAAACAACTTATCTGATACAAACTCATTTTACTTGGTTATTTACTTAACCATGTATTATTCTTTTATACATATATATCATTTGGTTTATTTATCACTTTTCAAATGATTTACAAGACACAGCAAATTACAAGGTTCATGACTAAACATTTTCTTAAACATAAGTCATGAATTCTATTTTCACAAAACCTATGTATCTCACAGGCATTTTTATGCTGACGTACCTATTTTCACATGTGTTTCAGGATATGATAGGATTTATCAAGATACACTTAGGCGGACTTGGGCCTTAGCGACAATAAAAGATGCAAGACTAGTTATTTATGTTATGTTTCTTTGATTGTCAAGACATTGTGACTCTTTTAATCAATAAAACAATATTTCAATTTCCATGTGTTATGAAACAATGATTATGTTACAACACTCCCCGACGTTTCCGCCGCGTTTTGTTGTTTTACGTGGTCGGGGTGTGACATAAAAGTTGGTATCAGAGCCAATGGTTATAGGGAATTAGGTTATTAGTAATGCTTTGACCTAGACTATAACCTTCCTAGGACCCTAACACAAGTTTTCTTGTGTTTAGTTTTAAAACAATACCGTCACTTATTCTTAGGTGACAACCACAATAAGAACCCAAATTTCTATCCCGCTTTGAAAACTAATCACCTATTCTAGGATGATTTATTATATGGTTTTGAACCCTTTAAGTTTTCAAAATCCCGTCAAAGTTAGTCTAAATAATGTGAACATGTGCAAACTGGAAGGGTGGGTGCCTGTACCCTGAGCTTTCTGTCTAAGGCTAGAGTGTTCGTACAAATCCGCAATATCGGACCAGTCACTCTTACCTGGGAACTCTTGGGGTGAGTGTCCACTTATAGGCTAGCATGTCTTCGCGACACATTATTTTTGGCCTATTTACTTTGATTAATCACCGGGGTCGTTTGTTGCTTTGTAGTAACAAATAAATGATCACCATCCTCGCTTTCATCAGATTTGTTTCATCTCACTCTTTTCGTCTAATTCTCTCACTCGTTTCCTTTCATGTTCCTCTTTTAGAATGCCTCCTCGACGCGACAATCAGATGGCGAATGCCGAACTGGCGGAAATCATCGCGCAGAAAATGGCTGTTGCCTTCCCAAATCTTTTTGCTCAAATGAATCAAGCCATCAACAACCATAATGCTCCATGCAATTTCAAGAGTTTCAATTCGGCTAAGCCACTCAAGTTTAGTGGCTCTTAAGGAGCAACAGGACTCCTACAATGGTTCGAGAGCTCTGAGAGTACGTTCCGTCACATTCAATGTCCTGATAATCGCAGGGTCGAGTTTGCTTCCAGTGTGTTTCAGAAAAGGGCTCTTACATGGTGGAACGGGGTTATGAGAGACCGCGGTGCTGAGGTTGCATTAGCACAGACTTGGGCTGAACTTAGGGCTCTTATGATGAAGGAGTTTTGTCCTCGTCATGAATTGAGAGCTTTAGAAAGGGAGTTCGATGACCTGAAGCAAGACAGTGGAGAACATCGAGCCTATACTGACCGCTATGAGGAATTAAGCCTGTTATGCCCTACTATGGTTACGCCTCTGGATAAAGCGATTGAGAAATACATTGATGGTCTTCCTGACATAGTTCAAGATATCGTTACTGGCAGCAACCCTACTACTGTCAGACAAGCCATTGAATTGTCTGCCACTCTGACTGAATCCCATATCAGGAAGGGTAAGCTGTTTCGGAAGGGCGACCCAAGACCATCTGACAAGACTGCTCAAGTTGAACCAAAGGAAAAACAGGCTGAGGTATCCAAGAAGAAAAAGCACAAAGCCTCCCAAAATTACGCTGTAACTGCTCAAGACAAACAGGTTGCACCAAACCAGCCAGCACAACCTCGCAAAAGGCAAAACTATGTTGGTACCGCACCTTTGTGCAACAAATGCAACCGTCATCATCTAGAGCAAGAGCAGTGTCACAAATGTACCCACTGTGGACGGTTGGGACATTTGATCAATGTTTGTCGTTATGCAAATCAAGCTGCTGCAAACCCTGCTGCTGTTCAAGCACGGTTCCCTCCGGGGTCATGTTAAAACTGTGGTGACCTTACCCACTACAGGAACAATTGCCCAAGACTTGTTAACATACCTCCAGCGCATGGACGAGTGTTTAACATCAATGAGGCAAACATGAACAATGATGCAGCAGTGAACAATTAGTGTTTTGTACTTCCTTGGTTGTTATCTTTTGACACTTCAAGACAATTCGGTTGTTACATAAATAAAGATTTGTTGTTTTTATTTATGTAAAATTTATGCGTTTGTGTGAATGCTTGATGCAACCTTATGATGTCAACCCAAAGACAAACTACTCGTGTGGTTCTGTCATTTTATGATCACTTGTGATCTCCCCAAGAACCTTAAATACTCGTTTCTTTTAAGAAACAAAGCCAAATTCCTCTTAAGATCCTTCTATCTTTATAGATGGATCCTTGAAATGATTAAAGTGCCAAATGAAATCAATGGATTGGATTCCTAAGTGTGCTTTAAATATCCGTGCCCAAAGATAACAAATTAAAGAATCAAGTTAACTAGTTTTGTGCTTATGTGTTTTCTTACATATTTTGTGGTTGTATGTGATCCATCCAAATCCTCGTAGAATCTTTCATATCTCATATGAGGAATTCATAGTAGGATATCCAAAGTTACTATCTTAAATCCTTAATGGACTTCTACGTTGTAGTCAAGTCCCTTGGGTTTTAAAGTACTATTCTAAAATTGGACCCCTTGAGTGGTCTAGATAAACAGATTGATTTGAAAATCCGATTAGAAATATCATGTGATGATATAATTAAAAAGATCCCTTAAGCGGTCTATTTAAGGAGATCGTACGACGGTCTAGTTAAGAAGATCATGTGTTGATCTAGTTAAAAAGATCGTTCGTTGATCTAGTTGAAAAGATCCTTTGGTGGTCTAGTCAAGTCACTTCATGTTTATTCAATTGATTTTTTCCTCTACGCATTATGAAATGAACTGTGCGGACTGTGCAAGGAATTACGTAATTATGGAGGCCTACATAATTATGGAAATTCAGTGCACAGAAACCACAAGAAGTTTTGTCATGTGTTAAGACCTATAGTGACAAGAATAATGATACGGGAGAAGTCTTGGACCTTGACCGATGTCATTTTATCTTACACTCCCCAATTCTGATTTAAAGCACACACAAGTTTCCTATGATAAGTCTTCAGGGGAAATGTTCTTTTGTCCGTAATTCAAAATCCCATGTTTTGTTACTACAAGGACTTCACTTTGAGGGTTAGCAAATTCGCTAAGAATCCTAACATGGCCCAGAGTTTTACTTAAGGGTTCAATGGATCTATTTGAAGGCGAAACCGTCACAGTTGTCTTCACAAGTTTCCTCAAGAATTAAATTTCGGGACGAAATTTCCTAAAGTAGGGGAGACTGTGACACCTGTGTCACTTCAACCATCAAAAAAAGACCAAACCAATAAAATATTATATTTTATACTTGGGATTTGTATAAATATATGTATTATTTGCACATATCAATTCTTGTTCAATTTCAAGCCTTAAATCGCTTTCTGGAAGGTTATACGCGCACTGATGCGTAAATACAACCAGTTTAATGCAACGAACACTCCGGAATAGTGAAATAGGCTTAACATACCTTAAATAACCTTTACATAACTTAGAAATAAGTTTTGAAGGGTTTGGTATGGCAAAATCAAGTTAATTCGCCTGCAGGGACTAAACTTGACAAACTGCGAAAGTATGCCAATTTGAACTATAACAAACATTCTGGAACATGACCATAAGTTAAACATACCATAAATATCCTTCACATAGCGTAGAAATAGGCTTTGAGGGGTTTGGTGTGCTAAAATAAACTTTTGGGTCATTCAGGGACTAAAAGCGTAAAAAAGTGCATAAGTTTGCATTTTCGCGCATAACTTACGTTCTGAATACATCCGGACATCCAAAAATTTATGTAAGCACTAAAATATTTTATTTTAGTGTTTGGCATAAGAAAAATCCATTCGTCGCGCAATTTGGATCGTTTTTCACGCTTATGCGCATTCCGTCGTAATTAAGCGAACATCGCGATCATACGACCAAACGAACCGACATCCGGCATATTTGTGAGCATGTTTCATGTCCACTATGTTTAGGCATCCTTTTGGAGCCTTGAAAATGGTTTAACGGGCTTCAAACGTGTGGAAAATGGACTGAAACATGTGCAGGGACCTAATCTGCTGCCATTTCTGCAGAAAGGGGGGCTAGGCGTGACGCGAGGGTACCTAGGCGTGACGCGAGGCCCTTTCAGATCAGAAAAAGCTGTTTTAACAGCTGTTAATAGTTGTTATGCACTCCAAACCCAATGCCACATGTTAATCCCTGATGGTGGGGGGCCAATTTGAGTTACCTTAGGGTTGCAACAAGTGTAGGGACAAGATCAAAGCACGGTATTCAGGAAACGATCCTAACGGTGGTCCATTTCCTATAAATACCCACCTTAATTTCTATTCTTCCTCACAAAATCTGATCTAAAAGTGCTCTAAGTTGAAGCCCTTGCTTCATACCTGAGCTATTTGGATCGAGTTTAGCTTTCGGGGACCCTTTGTAAGTGTTCCTTCGTTCTTTTTATTCTTTTAGCGTTAAAAGTCAAACTTTGTTTGACTTTCTACGTTGACCAGTTTATGGTCAATACGAAGTTCGTTTGAACTTCATAACGTGAGCGTAATCACGATGGTTATAGTCCTTAGTGACTATACCTACCGATTACCACGTTATCTAGGCTCAGTGACGAGTCGTAGTTTCGGCCAAAATACGTATTCTTGCGTATTTTGTAACCAAACTACTCTTAGGTATCAAAACCATTTGTCTTGATACCAAACCTGTTTTCTAAACTTAGTTAAGCATGTTTTAACATGCTTAGCTCGTCACTTTTAGTTTAGTGCTTATATAGGGTCGTAAAGTAAGCGATCTAAACAATCGCTTATACTTTCGAACCCGACCCGTTTGGTCGATCATTAGGATCCGACCAAATACATTAGGTGACCGTAGTTGTATAGGGAATAACCTTCCGAGGTTATACCTTATGGTCACGACGTTTAGTTAGTTGTATGGTAGGTAGTATATATGCCTTAGGAAAATTACCAAAATACCCTTTTCACTCCAAAATTCATTTTTAAGCATATGTAACATAACTTTTGGTATCTAAACTGATTTGGCAACAATATTAGACATATTAAGGCATATATTACTTGTCATAGGACTAGTTAAGCAGTCCGAAGGGGTTTCACGCGAACGACGCGTTAAAATAGCATAAGCTACCTAAACGGGTCGTAATGGGTCGTAAGCACTTAGGTTAGGTTTCATTTTAGAATGAAGGCTTTGTTAAACCATACTACATGAGTTTCCATACTCGTTTGGTTTACGAACCATCATTCTATCCGATCCTCCGATTTAGGTCCGTTTATTAACATAGTTACCTATATTAGGTGCCGGTTGATTTCCGTGATCTCTAGCATTGTTTAGTTGTTATTCAAGAACTTCTAAGCAATCTCAAGTGAGTACATAGACCCCTCTTTTACTGTTTTCCAAACATTTTGGGGTGAAACACATGTGCCTACTTGTTACTTTCGTGCCTTTCATGCTTTCATATCATATGCTTGTTATGTTCATTAGTACATTTATAGTACATGATTTCATTATGTTTTTGCTATGTATGTCCGTTTGTTGCATACTTAGTACATCGTTTTACAGTACATTTCACGCTATGTATGTTCATTTGAATTACATACTTAGTGCATTGTTTTCACATGCTTACATTTTGGTATGACATTTGGTTTGTTTAAATGGGACAAAAATACATTCATTAACATTAGCTACGCCATTCGTTAGTAGGTAGTGGTACCATAGGAATTGACAACTCCCGTTCCTGACATCCTAGGTATGTTTGGATGGAAGGAATGACCGAATTCGATAAACATAACACAGATGAATCTTTAATTTGTTTAAAGGTCTATCACCACAGTCACAAGGCTTGAATGTATGCATTATAACAATACCGCATAGACGTTTGTATCAGTATAGCATGCATTTGTTCCACAAAACATAACTTTGATTTAAACCATGTTTTACTTCATTACCTTGTTTTTGTGCATTTTACATATGGTTTAGTTGATATATTTCACTTACCATACATGATATTTTGGATACACATTACATGATTTGCATTAGACATAAACATTTTGACATTGATATACACAATTCATGATTTACATTAGACATGAACATTTTGACATTGATATACACAATTCATGATTTACATTAGACATAAACATTTTGACATTGATATACACAATTCATGATTTACATTAGATATAGACATTAGACATGGTTTTCACACAAACATTTTGACATTTGATTATACATAAACATTTTACTTTGGTGGTTTGGTTTGAGTAAGTGATTTAAGTAACGAGGCGTGTGTAATATGATACAAGCATGGTGGATACGCCGCTGGTACTTCCTATATATAAGTGCTTGTATGATATTACATATCGTAGCGTTATTTAAATCATTGCAATTTAGACATATAACATTTAATACAAATAACATACTTTTCACAATACATTATTTTACAAACAACTTATCTGATACAAACTCATTTTACTTGGTTATTTACTTAACCATGTATTATTCTTTTATACATATATATCATTTGGTTTATTTATCACTTTTCAAATGATTTACAAGACACAGCAAATTACAATGTTCATGACTAAACATTTTCTTAAACATAAGTCATGAATTCTATTTTCACAAAACTTATGTATCTCACAGGCATTTTTATGCTGACGTACCTATTTTCACATGTGTTTCAGGATATGATGCATAGGATTTATCAAGATACACTTAGGCGGACTTGGGCCTTAGCGACAATAAAAGATGCAAGACTAGTTATTTATGTTATGTTTCTTTGATTGTCAAGACATTGTGACTCTTTTAATCAATAAAACAATATTTCAATTTCCATGTGTTATGAAACAATGATTCTGTTACAACACTCCCCGACGTTTCCGCCACGTTTTGTTGTTTTACGTGGTCGGGGTGTGACAGACACAAGGATTTATACGAGGAAAAAGTCATTGATCAATGAATGATCTCCGGCATAAAAAACCTCGGATAGTAAAAACTATCACTATCAACTATATTGAACAATAAATATTACAACTTTGGATGATAACAAGCTTGTTACAAAGATTGCTAGTGTGTTTGTGTGTGTAATCGCCAACTGATTTCAGAGAGTTCGAATTGTGTGAAAGTGTGTAACTATATTGCTAAATAAAGCTTGTTATCCCATTCAAAAATAGAAAATATCCAACTAACTAACTATCCGGATAATGTGCTAGTCTCCCCACGATCACCATAACGATCATGAAGCTCTTGCACGTGCAACAATATGGAGCATATTCCCCTAGAATCTCGGCAAGAACAAGTCTCCTTCGAATACACCTGCAAAACAAGCTAAATGATGATGGAAATAATTGTTAGTTTAGAATAATAAAGTGGATCCTGGATCCTTAGCCTTCCTGCACCATCTCCTGAGGATCCTCGATCCAAACTGAACTGAGGATCCGTGATCTAGGCTACACTTGAGGATCCGTGATCCATATGCTATAAAATTATATCCCTAACAGTAGGATATATATATTGTTCATGAGGCAGGCACCATAAGTGACCCAAAAGAGGCACTTTACGCGAATTAGCCGCTTAATCATTAAAACAGGTGTGCTTAGAATTGTTGATAGATCTATCGGGTTGACAACCCCGTCGTGATCGGTCGCCCTGTGTCAAGTCAAAACGACGAATTGATATTCTATGATTGTCTAGCGTTGATTATATGCTTATTGTTAATATATAGCTCATTGACTTTGCAGCCATGTGAATCTGAAATGTTGATACAAAAATTTAATATAACTAATTTTGAAAAGAGACTCACAATGAGAACGCTTTTTCTAAACGGAATTATGGAGAAATTTTATTTTTAGTTTTACTTACGTGAACCCATCAGCCTTTGTGGTGATAGTTAATTTACATGTTCTTTAGGTACATGAGTTCGGCTTCATAATTTTAGCATATCACGCAACTAATAAAAAACAAGGGTTTTTTTGCATATTTCCCCTTAAAAACTTTGAAATTGTATATATACACGAGCCAAAAATTAAATTGCATATTTCCCCTCTATTAACTAGTAAAATTGCAAATTGACCCATTTTGATTTAATTTATTAAAATTGAATTATAGAAAGACTTTTTTACCCTTCATTTTACTAAACTTTAGAAAATTGTATATTTACCCTTTTTTACTAGTTTTTGTCTTTTTTTCATTACTTGCATTTTTTCATAACGTTTTTTTTTTTTTTCATTATTTTTCCTCACGAACTAGAGTAACAATCATGAAAAATACAATTGACAATCATCTAAATAGAAAACAAAATGCCAAAATGTTAATCCATTACAGTACCAAAAAATCATCCTAAAAGAACAACCACAAAAATTCCATGTAACAGTATCCAAAAATGAAAAAGACAAATGATAAAGTTTTGACCATTTGGGTACCAAAAAAGTAAATTGCTCGACTTTGATTAGTTATTTTCACATGCTTTTGTTCATTTTCCCCGTTTACTTGTTGATGGTTGATCTTGCGATGCCGAATTTTTGCATTTTTTTTGTTGGTGTCCATACCCACCACACCGGTGACACTTATATTTTTTCTTTGCTCATCATTTGCTCTAATTCTATTCTTTCTTGGTGTTCGATCGGGCGGCCGTTTGATAATAGGTGGGTATATCTTCTCCTCATCATCTATATGCACACATTGATCCTTTGTAGGCATCGGAGCAACTTCTAGAGCATAAGCCGATTTAAATTTCTCAATAGTGAAGTAAGAATCAATAAACTTCTCCCAATTTACATTCCTTGTGAAAGCAATAAAAGAAGCTGCATGTAGACATGGAATACCTTTAACTTGCCAAACCCGACAAGTACATGTTTGCTCATCAAGTACGACCTCCCAACGCTTGTCGCCTCGTTTCACTTCAGCTCGATTTTCACTACTTCTACAAACTTCATAGTCGCCCAAATTCTACATATAACATAGAAAAATATCAACAAGTTCATACAAATTTTAATTTTTTTTTTTTTTTTTTTTTTTTTGCAGCATAATATCTACTCTCTTATATAGTTCTATTGCATATAGCCCCAAAGTAACAAATTACAAACATGTGGCAGGTAAACGGGCAACAAGTTGCGCCGCAACCCCCTTTTGAATTGCAAAACCAATCCTACTAAAGACGAAACAACCCTTAAAGGTTGAGAGATTACTATTCACAACCCGTTGGACCCTGTTTAGGAATTCCACGGCCTCTGAGGCTAGGGAACCAAATGTATCAAAAGCGAATGGGATAAACACATGTTGATTTTCTAAACAAGCCTTTTCGTGTTTAGCGACCTTGCTTGATTCCGCCTTCAACGCAGCCTGGCCAACAACAAACCCATTATCCCTAAGCCCAACAAGAGGGGACACTCCTGTAAGGTCCACACAAGCGTGTTTCCCCCTGGCCCACCCAAACACAAGAATATCAGCTGGCCGAAGAGTAGACCTCCCGTCGAGCGGATCCGTCAGAAAGTTCACCGGAGCCTCCTTTTTTGCCGAAATTCCAGCCCGCTTTAGAACATCAAACAAAATATCCCTCACCAAATCATGCCTGTATTTAAAACCAGGTAACTCCTTACAATGAACCGCATGTTCGCCAAAAGTATCTAAACAAACCTTGTGCCAAAAGTATCTAAAATAAAATATATAATAAGTAATAAACACCAATATACTAACCTTCGAGATTCGATTAAGATAACTCTTAATTTTAGGTACTAATGTACCCTTCCATTTCTTTAGAATACACCTTTTTTAAACGGTGGTGCCTTTTTCAACCTAGCTGTGTATACCAATAGAATGGACAAATAACAAGATGATTGTATAAATTAACAGCATAATTGTATAATAACAACATGATCGTACCTTTTTCGACCTTGTTGTGTATACCTTTTTCAAACTTAAGTCTAATAACAAGACAAGAACAATAATACTAACCTGAAGTGTCGCCGTAGAAGAAAACCAAAACGCCGGCCTGAAGAAACGCCAGTCGTAGAAGAATTGAAGTGTCACCGTAACGCCGGCCGTAGAAGAACTGAAGTGTCGCAGTAGAAGAAAACCGAAACGTCGAGCGTGTGATGTAAAATGATAACTATAAACCTGATTTTTCTCTAAGCAAGATCTTTTAATTTTGAGAAAATTTTGAGAAGGGTAGTTTTGTCATTTTAATAAAGAAGGGGAAATATGCAAATTTTATTTAGGTTCAGGTAAATATGCAATTAAGGGTGTTTTTAAGGGAAATATGCAATTATCCCAAAAACAACGTTTGGACAACTTTTAAAACTATTTGGGAGTGTGTGTACTAAGATTCCTAAGAGATCAAACAACTAACTTGTGGTTGTGGTTTAACTATTAAAACTTACACAATTTGTTTTTAATTAAGTTAAAAGTCAGATATAATTAATGCATCGTCCACTAAAATATATGGATACCAACCTCCGCACTGTCGTGTTTGTATTTCCGCTGCGACATTTTTGAGGTATGACAGTGCCTAACCACATTATTGTCACTAATGTAATGTGTGTAATAAAGTAAAAAACATTACGTCACGCATGAGCACCACACGTCAATATCATCACCGTAACATGTGTATCAAAGTAACAAACGTGATGTTACCATCGCAACACATAACATTGGTAAAAGTATAGTTCTAAATAATTTTACACGCCTTTAAAAATATTAATATATAAATTATGCATTTTTTTTACTAAAATTCGGAGGTTCCCGGGCTTAAAACAACTTAGGAAGAGTAACACTAAAATACATAAAAAAAAATTGTGAACGAACCTAGTCGACTTGGACTTGGATAGTCTTATCACTTTGACCAAACACGCATGATAGTGGTCTTCTGTGGTACCAATAATTACGTGATGATTATGTGTTCACACATGTGGGTGTTCATATATGTTTTTTACCCTCATTTCATTTTTAATTCCTTCGTCGATTATACTTGAACCCAAAATCTTTCCCTTTTAAAATTAAGATGCTGTTAGTTTTTTAAGAGGTAAAATATCCGTAGTATATGGACCACATCTGAGGACATTTGTAAAAAAGAGGTGGACCAAACCTCTGCAGTCTGTAATAAGAAGACTCTTTGTTTTTTAACGTATGTAGACTTCTAAAATAAACTGGTACTAGTGTACGGACAGTGGTTGTGGGTGGTGGTGGACGTGGATGGTGGGTGGTGGTGGACGGTGGTGGTGGGTGGTGGACGATGGTGGCAGTGATGGACAGTGGTGGGTGGTGGACGGTGGTGGTGGTGGTGGTGGTGGTAGTGGTAGTGGTGGTGGGTGGTGGTGTTTAACCCTGTACAGACTTTAGAAGATCTTAAAAGTGGTTGAGCCAAGTCTGCATCAAGAAGAGCTCGCGCATACGTTTTTTAATGAAACGTTTTCGAAAAAACACACAGTCTGCAGATAGCAATGTCTGCACGACGTAGACAGAAGAGGCTACACAGATCTTTTTTTTTTTTTTAAAACACCACCTAAGTGTTTAAAGACTTTGCTTTTTTTAAAGACTTTGTTTTTATCAAGTCAATGGGTATCTAAAATTATGTGAGAATTGCTAGGGTGTAAACGAGTCAAGCTGTGCTCAAACTCGCTTAATCTATGAGAACCGAGCTCGACTCTTTGTCGAGCTCTAATTTCAAAACTCTAGCTCGGCTCAAGAGTACCTTTTCAAGTTCAAACTCGGCTCGTTGGTATACATTTATAATATTTTTTATTCAAAACTCTAGCTCGGCTTAAGAGTACCTTTTCAAGTTCAAACTCGGCTCGTTGGTATTCAGTGGCGAAGTATAGAATGAGCGGGGAGGGGTGTCCGACCCCCCGAACTTTTCGCTCAGTAGTGTTATATATGTAGTTTTCGTATAGAAATTTTTGGGTATATAAGTTTTCGACCCCCCGGTTCTATAGAATTTTTTTGGTATGTACGTTTTCGACCCCCCCCCCCCCCCGGTCATTCGGATCAAGCTTCGCCACTATGGGTATTCATTTATAATAATTTTTAATGCATGTTTTATTTATAAGTTTTATGTATATCATAATTATTTAGCTATTTTTATTATAACTAGGGTCATGAAAAGCCCGCGCTTCACGGCGGATAACGACTTTTTCGGGCGATATGACGATGATTCAGTCGATATCGTTTCGTTCGTTACAGTAAACCTCTGAACATAAACGTAACAGCGGACAAATACATTGTAAGTTAAATAAATCATGATCGTACACCGGTATCAAACATGTGAAAAATTTAACGTCGAAATACTGATAAAGATAAGCATATTATTCGTTTCGAAACATAAAATAAATAATAAAAACATAAGAAACCACATGTCATAGTAAAATCAATCAACAAAGTTTTCTTCCTCTTAATGGTAAATATGCGGGTTGTTGGAAGAACATTGTGAATCTGATTTCCAAAATTAAATTAAATGGAAAGGGTTTAAATCGTTTGATTAATTAGGGTAAGGTGGGGAATGGAGAGGAGATCCGCTTTTGGATAGACACATGGGTGGGCGATCTTCCATTCATGGAAAAATAGCCACATTTGTTCGTTTTGGATTTGTGTAAAAATTGCAGGATCGTGGATATAATTGACACGAGACATGAAAATGGTGGATACTTAGGGAATGGCAAGACAACCGGAGTCTGATACAGAGCTAAAGGAATGGCAAGAATGTCAAGACGCCATAAACATGGTGAGATTGTCTAATAAAAAAGACGAGTGGATGTGGAATGTTAACAATCAGGAAGAATTCTCGGTTAAAGCAGTAAAAAAGGAGATAATTTCGAACAGGGGAAATAGCAATCTCCCTAACTTCGAATGGTGCAAATGGGTTCCCCTCAAATGCAATATAATGGTGTGGAGAGGTAACTTGGATATGCTGGCTACCAGAGTTAATTTGAGAAGAAGAAACGTGGATTTAAATTCGGTTATGTGTCCCTTTTGCGAGGAATATGAGGAAACAGCGGATCATTTATTCACTGCGTGCTCGATGGCTATTAGGGTATGGGCGGCAGTCAGCGCATGGTGCAACATCCCATCGATCTTGGCTTTCGAATTCAAAGATTTATTGGATATCCATAATTCCATTCAGGTGGGGAAGAAAAAGAAAAAGATTATCCTTGGAGTGATTATTATCTCGTGTTGGAGCATTTGGAAAAGTAGAAACGAGTTGGTATTCAATCAGTCCTGGAGAAGCCATCAAGACATATGGTTGAGATCAAGTCTAGAGGTTTTGGGTGCATCAAAAATAGATCTTCATGTAAATATATTAGTTGGAAGGAATGGTGTAAGTAGCCTATGTATATGCTGTAAATTTGCCCTTTGCCCGTTTGGGTCGGGGGTGCTGTTTTGTATGGTCTTTTACCCGTTTGGGGTCGGAGGTATGTTTTTAATGAAGTTTTGTTTTAAAAAAAAAAAAAGTTTGTTCAACATTGTAACACGTAATACGTCTAGTCTATACTGTGATATTCGACTCATAACTTGTTGTGAGATCATCTTACTCTTCTCTATAAGAAATAGTAAAATGATAATTTAGTAGTTATTTTTTAACGTCAATCAATCTTTAATTTCTTAAAATTCATAACGATTTAAGTATGATCATATGACATGAGTCTTTAAATAATACACAATAAACATTATAGCTAATATTTACAAAGTTATTATATACTATTTTCATAAGCAATATTACATTGTAAAATAACTATAACCATATTCATCTTCGGTTTTTTTACAACTTAGATATTATAACACATATATACTCTTGTACCATGTTCTACAAAGCAAAATGATATCATTTTTTTGATGCATTTAACTCAATATCCAACCCAGATTCTTCTTCAGTACTTTGGATCTTTTCCTTGTATTGATATTGAGATGAGACTAAAAGAAAATAGCTCATATTCAACACCCCCAATCCAGCTATCACATAATAAAAGTAATCAACTCTGCCGACATTGATATCCGCTGTTAACCAATCAGACCGTCCATGTTTTCCGGTCACTTTATGCACCGCAGTAACTAATGCACTACTTACATAATTCGCAGTCCCAGCCATCACACAAAACATCGCATTACTGACACTTTTCATGTTATCTGGGAACTCCTTGTAATAAAATTCAAATTGGCCGAGACTGTTAAAAACCTCGGCAAATGCTATCAAGATAAGTTGTGGTGCGAGCCACATGACCGATAAGGGCGCCACCCCGTCCGGCCGATTGTGATAAGTTGCAGAATCGCGTCTCTTTTTCTCAACTAATGCAGCAACAATCATCGCCAAGATAGAAAAACCGATGCCGATTCCCATACGTTGGAGGAGCGTAATCCCACTTTCTATTTTTGTTCTTTTTCGAATAGATGGGACAAGGATCCTGTCATAGATAGGGAGCCATATCCCGATGGTGATCAAGGATATGACACCTATTGACCCTGCTGGTATCTGAAAGTGTGGACCAAGATGACGATCCATTTTCAGGGCTTGTGACACACTGAAAGTCCCTTGTTGGATTGTTCTTGTGAAACAAATAATACCCGAAACTAATATGGGAATAACTTTTATTAGGCATTTTACTTCTTCAACTTGCTGTATACTTGCCAAGTTCCAAGAACTAACTTGAGATCCATCGAGGTTTGTTTCACCATCCAATATTATAGCTGCTTTGTTGAAGTACCTAGTTTAATTGTTAAAAACAAATTAATTAAACTTAATAAGCATAATCATATAGAATGTTTGGTATTTGAATTCTAAAAAAAATTACTTAAACCGATTTGTTAGAGGCAGCTTTGGGACTTGATATGTTCCTTTAGTAATAGGTGGATCATACAGTATTGCCTTTTCAACTTCAAGATTACGTTTCTTGTAAGCCGCAATAAGCGTTTGCGCGATCCCAGAGAAAATACTACCTTCGGGTTTGACATAAATGTACATCTTAGTGCCCACAAAGAACAACACAATGGAGCAAGCCATGAGCATGGTTGAGATACTGAATCCCAAGACCCAACTAACCGAGTCTTGGATGTAGACCACAAGGGTCACGGCTATGAGCATGATGACAGTGAGGGTGGTGTAATACCAATTGAAGAAGCTACTGATGCCTTTCCTACCTTCATCAGTAGTTGGGTCAAATTGATCCACGCCAAACGGCATACTGCAAGGTCTTATTCCACCTGTGCCTATGGACAGGAACCCAAGGGCTAAGACCAATACGCCAAACTGTCTACTAGTTGGACCCTGACATTGGTTGAGTAGGGCTTGTTGGTGAGCGCATGACGGTGGAAGCAACTTTGGTAATGCCACTATTAAAGTCATGATCACCATTCCCTGTTTAAACAAAAGATTTTGTTATGTAAGATTAATATCATATCTATCAGACACACACACCAAAGAGTTTCTAGATTAGTGGCATGGAAATGTATAAAGTGGTGTCTCTCTCCATGAAGTTGAGGGTTCAGAGTCTAATAGTAGATATTAGAGGGTGTGTGTTATTCGTGTGTGTTTACGTAGGTGTGTTGGTACATACATACATGCATGCATACATACATCCATGCATACATACATACATACATACGGGTGTATGCATGTATATATACACATATATACGCACGTAGTTTAAGAACTTCAAAATCTTAGATTAGGTTCATTTGTGAACAACCCCCTTGATAGTGAACACTAGTAAACTAATCATAGCCCTTAATTATCAATACATAAGTGTACACATGAGTGTAAATCAATGGCTGATTTGGTGATGAAAATACACTAGTTTATTTTTACGATTTGATGATGTAAATCAATGGCCAAGATTTGTTCACTCAGTTCACAAATACATTAATGTTCACTCTAAAACCCCGCCCTTAAAATCTTTAGTTTATATACTTAATATTACTTGATGGTAGTTTTGTCATTTTAGTAGATTTATTATGATGTAATTGGTTGTTACACATATTTTACATTTGATTATTACCCCTGTCCTAGTTATCTAACTATTGGTATGATTTTTCCTTTCACAAAAGACATGGTGTGGATTCAAATGCTTGTGAGTGTAAAGTTATTTGGTATGCAGGTGTAAAAAATAATTATTAAGGAATAAAATTTGATTATTACATATATATAAACTTGCGATAACATATATGTAATCAAAAGACTGCATATAAATATTGACAAAACCACACTCAAATTAATTAAATACATATGATAAATAATTAAAACTAGGATTGCGACCCGCCGCAATGCGGCGGGAATTCTTTAGTTATAACTAAGTCGATCTAGGACCCGCACGTTATGTTAAACCTGTCAAACGGGGAAAAACAGACGATGTAAAAACGTTCACCCACACACGCACTTGCGTCATGTTAACTCGCGAAATTTAGAACGAAACGTAAAAACGTTAAACCAAAGACGCACGTTGCGATGTGTTAAGTCACAAAATTTAGAACAATGCATAAAGCGAAAAATTTGCGGAAAATGAAAACTATAAAGGACCAAAGTTGAAAGTAAAAAAAGTTATGAGAATAGATTGCAAAAGATAAAAAGTTTTGGGTTAAAAGTAAAAAAACAAATAATTTTGGGTTAAAAGTAATTTATGAATTACTTTTGGGTGAAAAGTAAAAAAATCAATTTTTTTTTTGAAAACCCCCAAAGCCAACGTTACGACAACCATATGCGTAACCATTTTTTTCTTTGAAAACCCCTCAAAGCACACCCCGCGTTGCGGCGGGGCGTAAAACGATGTCAAATAGTACTAATGTCACACAACCGTCATCGACCACCAACACTAACTCGACCTAGGATATGCGTGTTGCGACGAACCTGTCAAACATGGAAAAATAGAGGTAAAAACGTTGAACAACACATGCACGTTTCGTCATATTAACTCGAAATCTTTAGAACTATACGTAAAACGAAAATTTGTGAAAGATGAAAAGTATAAGTGACAAAAGTTGTGAAGTTAAATTGCAAATAATGAAAAGTTTTGAGTTAAAGTTAAAAAAACAAATTATGTAGGGTTAAAATTGCAAAAGGTAAAAAAAAACCTTTAGGTTAAAAGTAAAAAAATCAACTTTTTTTTTTTGAAAAATGCCCAAAACACAATGTACAACTTATGATGCACATATAAGTTGCTAATTTATATATGGATAAATGAGTACTTGTTAAGAGTTCTTGAGGTTTTTATTTTGTGTGAAGTTATAAAAAGATCCAAACCGTAATATATATAGGGTAATGATAGTATAAAAAGGGCCTAAAGTGTGAGAAGTGTAAGAAGTGTTTTAAACCATTAGATTTTTGATCTAATGGTTGAGATCAGTACGAACTAAATTATAAATTGTGTTTTAATTATTTTAACTGATTTGAAAATTGTAGGGGTAATAGTGTCTTTCTATATGTTTCAAATAAGGTAACATCTCCTAAATTCCAACGATCCATTTTTAAACTAACACTAAAAATCTGGACATTCTAAAAATCCGGAAACAGGTAACTGCTACCAGAAATATATAACCCCATATAACACCATATAACGCTATGTAACACTATATAACACTATCATTTATCATAAACCAGCTACCATAAAATATAACACTAAACATTATCATAGACTGCTACCAGAAAATCTAACACTATACATCATCATAGACTGCTACCAAAAAATATAACACTATATAACATTGTATAAAACCTTCGTTCTGCTACCAGAAAATGTAACACTATAACACTGTATAAAACCTTCATTCTGCATCGATCGCTATATAACACTTTATAAAACCTTCATTCTGCGATCTTCACAAAGTGATAATAATTGATGAACAATAAAAAAAAATACAAATTCGTATTTCTAAAATAATGGGTGACGGTTATGGAAGGTTATCAATTAATTGAATCAATGAGAAAATTACTTGTTTACCCTTTTGAATTAATGTACAAGATCTTTAATATATATATATATATATATATATATATATAGGAGAAGGATCCATTAAGAATCACCCTTTATTGCGAGAACCGCAAGAACCAGTGTCAACACAACCAAAAATACCTAAACAAATCTAAAAAAACACACAAAAAAAATTTTTTAATATTTTTTTTAAATCGCTACTTCTTGATAATAAAAAAATTTGAATACTAAAAGTAGCGATTTTTATAAAAAAAATATTAAAAAAATTTGTGTGTTTTTTAAATTATTTTAGGTTTTTCGAGGGTTTAGTTTTTAGCATTTCGCTTGGGTGGGGGGGAGGGTTAGGTTTTTTTTTTTGGTGGGGGGTGGGGGTTTAGGCTTTTTTAGGCTTTTGGTTCTCGCATGATGTAAGGACCTGCAAAAATGTCCCAAAACGACCCGTAAGTAGAAACCCAGACCCCTAAAACCCTAATCCATATTAAAAACCAAGAAATTCAGATTTTCTAGTCGCTCGCGGGCCGCGTAAGACTTAAGGGAAGCTTACGCGGGCCGCAACAGCTTGAAGAACTCCGGATAAGCGTTCAGGCCACGTGTCAGACACGTGGCGAGCCTACGCGTGACACGCTAGCCCTAGCCGTAGCTAGTCTGGCCCTCGCGGGCCGCGTAAGATGTTGCTAGAGTTTACGCGGGCCGCGACAAACTCAATTTTCTGCTATAAATTGATCGTGCATGGGGCTTGCTTCTGTGCTCGAAAATTTAGTTCAAAACATCCCTATTCTGCTTAAAAACGAATGTTAAGGTATCGAGACGCTGCCACGATTACGGGGTATTAACTTGATCACTGCTACGATACAATGTCCGATCGATTGAAACCGATCCAATGGATGTTTAAGTGTTGCCCGAATTCGGGCTCTACTTTGTCATTCGTCGTGAGGGTTTTGATTTCGTGAGTTTATCATAAATGTTGTATTAAGTTACTGACCTAGTTTCGTGTGCATTGTTATTTAACTAGGTTACAAGGCTAAATCAATAGGCAAGGTTCTGTCCAATTAAACTTGCAATGTGAGTCATTCTCTTTTTATAAAAAGTGTTTTACAATACCTAAATGTTTTCCAGTTATACTTTGCAGCGATTAATTCTTTGCTAATCTGTAATTACTGGCAGTAAGTGGGGGTTTTGTGCACATTACTACTAACAATTTATCACTTTAGGTGGGCGAGCCTAATTACTGATATGTCCACAGTCATAGATTCGGTCGAGTGACAGCGGAACCAGCTAATTATAAGATAGGGGCAAATATAAAAACCCTTAATGCTGTAAATTGTAATAATGTGTCATTTTGTGCAAATTGAATGACTCGCCAGTATTTCTCCGCTGATAAAATATTTTTGAACATGTTTCAGGTGACTTACTGTGAATCAGGAAAAAAGTGCCGCGTAGCACTGCCAGCTTGGATAAAGTGGCTCAGTAAAATAAATAACATGTTTTGTATGAACATGGAATTTCCCCGTGAAATTTCCTTTATTGTAAATTATGGGGTTTATCCCAAAATGTGAAATAAAATAATTGGGCATTTTCAGTTTTAAAAGATCCTGTTAAAATTTCCGCTGCCAAAATAAACAATACCACGGATTTCTGTCCCGCGACTCCTGAGTAAAACCGGGTCGGGGGCCGTGGCAGAAAAAGGTGGTATCAGAGCTACTGATTTAAGCTAATTAAGTATTTAGAAATACTTAATTTTTCAAATTTCCATTTTGTGATCCTGTGAGAATTTAAATTGATAAATAAAATTTTAACATAAATTTGTGTGTGTTTCTTCATGTATGCTAGCAGCATGAATGAACTGTCGGAGGCACTCCGAAACTTTACTATCCATATCATCGATATGGATACAACCGGGACTCTATCCGGCTATCAGGCGGATACTGAGGAGACAATAATGTTCCAGGCCCAGCCACAGGAGAAACCAAAGCCTAAGAAGAGAAAGAGAATCCTGGATTGGAAACGGGGACGTAGGAAGAAGCCAGCGGCCCAGAAGGTTAAAAAGACTGAGGATCCGAAAGACAAAGGGAAAGGAAAGGAGATCGGGGAAAGTTCCGGGCAAGCCTAGGAAATGCCACCTTGGGAGGAGCTTGATCGCAAACTGGCGAATTGTGACCTCATCGGACCTGCCGATGAAAACCTCTTCAATTTCCCTGCCGAATCTGAGCTTCCAATAAATTTGGAACCTGCTATCCCAGATCCTATTGTCAACCCCCGACCTATTACAGGCCAGCTGGAGGAATGGTAGACAAGCGACTGGCACTTTCAGAATTTCATGAATAACCCCAATGCCTATTTTCCCCTGTTTGATCCTGAACCTGCACCATTTCCACCTATGAGCGCAGAAAACGTTGCCGAATTACGCCGTTATGGCGAGGAGCTGGTGGATGCGGGCAACCGGATTCGGGAAGTGGGGGAGAACATCACCTGGAAATACGACGAGAGGGAGCGTCGTTTCTGAAAAGCCGATTAACTGTAGTTGTGTGTTTAATAATAATAAAAGTATAATAATAATAGGTAATAAAAATATAATCATGTAAAATAACTCAAATAAAACTTTTGTAATATAACGGGTGTGTATCGATGCATACTAATATATATAAAAATATGAAAGTCGCAAAGTCGACAATTTTGGCTATACGTGTTGACATGATTATGTATGATTGCTTTATTGTGTTTGGTTGTTATTTATTTTCTGACAATAATTTATATTGTTAATTATTCAGATGGAAAACACGGAAAACCAACCAGTCAATGAAGTTAATCAATCTGAACAAAACAATGAGGATCATTTCCTTAATAGGCAAGACATAGAAAATATCGTTGCCCAGGGAATAGCCAATGCTATCCCGGCAATCGTCGTTGTTGTTAAAAGCCCTGTTGAGCCTTCGCAAGCCAACCCTAGTAAACGCACGCGCGACGATAATTTCAGTAACAGTGTTAACGGAGGCGGCAACAATGGCAACAACGTGATTCAAGCCCCAATACTTAAGAAAATGAAAGTTGCAACACCTGGTTGCACTTATAAAGAATTTCTTGCCTGTAAACCTGTTGAATTTGCAGGCAATGAAGGGGCGACTTTTGCACTGCGTTGGTTAGAGAAAACTGAAGCAGTAATTAAAATAAGTAAATGCGCCGAGGAAGATAAAGTCATGTATGCTTCTCACATTTTCAAGGAAGATGCATTAGAATGGTGGAATACGATGTTGCAAGCCAAGGGAAGTGACATGGCTTATGCCATGAATTGGGAAGAATTTAAGCAATTGGTGGAAAGAAAATTCTGCCCCGAATATGAAAAGGAACAAATGACGAATAAGTTCCTGAGCCATCGAATGGTGGATGTTGACTGCCAAGGGTATACTTCGAAATTCTTTGAATATGCCAGAATTGTCCCAACTCTGGCTTCGCCAGAACCGGTACTTATTTCTCGCTATATTTGGGGTTTAATTAGCGAGATTCAGGATATCGTTAAAGCTGCGAGACCCTGCACAATTGACGATGCGATGGAATTAGCCAAGACCTTGACCGACGGGCTGGTACGTACGCGGGAAGAAAACAGGAAAAAGGAATTGGCCCAAAAGATTACCCAAGGTTTTCGTATGGGTAATAATAGCAATTTTAAGAAAAAGGGAACTGGTCCTCTTCAACCCCGCCATTTGCGGGAATTGCAAAAAGAAACATTTTAGAAAATGTAAAGAAAATTGTAATTTCTGCAAAATCCAGGGCCATCGGGAGGAGGAATGCAAGAAGAAATCAAAGATCTGCTACAACTGCGGCGAAGCAAGGCACTTCAGACCAGAATGCCCAAAATTAGTCAAGCCAGCTGATAACAAGGCCAAACCTGCTGACGGAACTAATAAGAAAAATGCAAGAGCCTTCCAGCTGACTACCCAGGAAGCATATCTGATTCCCGATGTAATAGCTAGTACGTTTCTGGTACACGACGTTTATGCAAAAGTATTATTTTACTCTGGTGCAAACCAAAGTTTTATAAATACTTCATTCTGCCAAGCCATTAAGCAACCTTTGACCAAACTTAGGCAGATTTATACGGTAGAAACAGCAGATTGTAATTCTGTTAACATAGATAAGGTTCTTCAAGAGGGGAAGATAGAACTTTCAGGCCACAAATTTTCTGCAAACCTACTACCTATGAATTTAGTTGGATTCGATGTCGTGCTAGGAATGGATTGGTTAGTAGCCAACCATGCTTGAATCCTCTGCGATAAGAACTCCATAGAAATCCATATACCCGCAGGAGAAATAATTAGGATTACAGGAGATAAGCCGTGGAGGCCAATGAAGTTTATTTCAGTAATGAAAGTTGGTAGTAATGAACGAAAGCAAGGAATAGTGTATATGATTTCAGTAATCATTAACTCTAAAGGCAAGGAACTTAAGGAAATTCCTGTAATATCATAATACCCGGATGTATTTCCAGAAGAACTACCAGGATTACCACCAGATAGGGAAGTAGAGTTTAGAATTCATCTAATTCCTAGAACTACACCAATAGCTAAGACACCCTATCGGTTAGCACCCACTGAAATGTTAGAACTGAAAAACCAGTTAGATGAATTGCTAGGTAAAGGATTCATACAACATAGTTTGTCCCCTTGGGGAGCACCAGTGTTGTTTGTGAAAAAGAAGGATGGGTCGATGTGAATGTGTATCGATTATAGAGAATTGAATAAGGTTACAATTAAGAATCGATACCCATTACCTAGGATTGACGATCTTTTTGATCAACTTCAGGGAGCTAGATATTTTTCTAAGATAGATTTGCGCTCCGGATACCATCAATTGAAGGTACAAGAAGAAGACATACCTAAAACCGCTTTCAGAACTAGGTATGGTCACTACGAGTTTACAGTCATGCCATTTGGACTAACAAATGCCCCTGCAGCATTTATGGACATGATGAATAGGATATGTAAACCGTATTTGGATAAATTCGTAATCGTCTTCATCGACGATATACTTATTTATTCCAAAAGTCAGGGCGAGCATTGTGAACATCTACACGCACTCTTAACCTTGTTAAGAAAGGAAAAGATTTACGCCAAATTCTCAAAGTGTGAATTTTGGCTACAGGAGGTGTAACACCACGTAAAAACGTGTCCAGTTATGTATAGACACGTGTCCTAACATGTGGAAAATTTAGTTTGAAGGACTCAAAGTGTCAACATGCCAAAATTGAGCCTCTGAATGACCTTTTAAACATTCCCAAAAGCTTTACAAAATTATACACTCTTATAGTTGTTGGAGAATTCATAAACTTCGGTTACTTGATGATAGTTCATGCAATAATTCAAGAATTTGAGATTCGTAAGAAATATCGACGAATCTTCATGTATGACCAACTTCCATAAACTCCAAGGAGACATATGTGCATGGCATAGTAATTTGAATAGGACAGGACTGGCCATATGGACTATTATGCTACTTTATTGATTAAAGATTCGGTTATGGAAGTGCATGGTCAAGTGTATGAAAGTTCTAAAAATTTTGTCTTCTGGTCAACGGTTACGGACCGTATGACCCAAGGCTTACGGTCCGCAAGGAGGTAACTGGGCGATGTGTTTCAGGTTCGGTTACGGACCGCAACCACATTGTCTTACGGTCCGTAAGTACTGGATACGGACCGCAAGGATATTAGCTTACGGTCCTTAAGCTTATCGCTGGGCAGAAAATTTGGACAGGTGTATATTTCAGTTGTTAAACCGACTTAAGCTTACTTGTTTCGAAACAAGGGACTATTGGACGGTTTTTATAAACTACTAGGACACCTGGGGTGATCCTAAGGGGTCCCATAACAGCTGGTAATGATCCAAGAGATTGGGATGTACTATATAAGGAGCATTAGTATTGAGTTCTCATGCTCACTTTTACATTTAATCTTCAAACCAACCTCTGGAGCTTTGCAAGGACTTGGAGAAGACTTAGAAGTGTAGAAAAGACAGCTAGGACCTTTAGTAAGCCTCTAATTACTTGCTTAGTTGTCTTAATTAGCTTAATTTCCTAAAAGTCAAACTTATAGTAATTTAAGTTTGACTTTCAGTTTATTCACATATGGTTTAACCACTGATCAAATTGAAAGTGGTTATAGAACCATATTAAGGTAGGTGATTAACCCCTAAAAGGGCACCTCCTAATTATCTCGTTTGACTGGTCAATTGTCGGGTCAAAGTAGTTTGACAAAAAGTCAAACTGGACAGAATGTTTGAATATGATTAAAATTAATAAATCAGAGATTCTAAATTATATTTTAACATTCTAATGACTTGGTAATTAATATTAAAACATGTTTTATCAGTCCTAACCCGGCAATTAATAGTCTAAGGTCAGTTTATAACCGAAAGTCGCAAAAGCTTGACTTTTGCTTTGACTTTCAGTTCTGACCCGTTCAAGCTTAATTCTCCCATGTTTTAAGCTTCCATTAGGACCACATTACTTAGTAGTATAACCCTCTGGAGTTATATTGCATGGTGCCTAGTGGTTTGAATTATATGCACTTGGTCATAATTATGCTTAATAATGCCACAAACGCCCTTTTTACATACAACTGATATTTTAGCAATGTGAATGGACTAAAACCTTTACTACTGATATTTAGACTTTTCCCGAAAATTTGATATCAGTTGGAGGTCTAGATTTGGAGTTATGCTCAATAACGTAATTAAGGAGCTTTTTATTATTTAAATGGCGTAATTAGTATGAAGCCTATCTAAACCCGATATTTGACACCAAACTTCTTACCTACTGATGTAAAATAATATTTTGGGATTTTTAAAGATTTTTAATTATTTTTATGCTGAGCATAACATAGGATTATAGCTTGATTTCGGTAATTGTCGGTTTTACCCTTTTCATGCATAAAATGAGTTTTACATAACATTTTAATGCCAAACTTTTTGCTACTGATTTTATATGATAAGTAAAATAATTTGAACCTTATAAACTGGTCAAAAACTCAGATTTCCTATTTTAACCCGAATATCCCTTTAAACCAATTTTTAAGCGTTTTAAGCACCTAGTATGGGTCAAAACTATTCTTAGCATATAAAACTTATTTACCCACTGATGTTTTAAGTTAATTTATATAATTAAACAGTAAACCAAAGTTTTTAAACTCAGACGTGTATTTTGACTTTTAAAAGCCTATGTAAAATTACCAAAATGCCCCTACGGTGCATAGTTTGGTTATATAAGATAAATTTCAAATATATAAAATATCTTACTGATATAACTTATAAAGATGTATATTTTTACTGATTAGATCAGACCTGAAACTCAGTTTATTATCTAAACTCTTTTATGGGCATTAAAATTACCAAAATACCCTTATGGGACTTATCTTGGTTTAAATTACTTTTTGGGCATATATGTTAACATCTTACTGATGTATTAACATATTTTGAGCATAATGACGATTAAGACCTGTATATAATTTATTTGATTACCCGTTACGCGTTTACGCGTTTGGATCGGCTTATGTGGCTAGTTTACATAAAATAGTCGAAACGGACTTAACCTTATCATTAAATCCTCAATTTCCAGAATGTGTTTAGTTTACCCATATTATACAAGTATCCAAGCTTGTCGGGTCTAAACCACATTCTATTCTTGTCTCCGCTTAATCTAGCGTTTAGAACCGTAAGGTTTCCTTCTAGCTAGCCGGTCTAAGTCCTTGACTAAATTAAAGACCCGTTAGCATCTAATAGGTAATAAACATTCTATACAGATTAAATAGCTTCCGGTAGAAGGTGCCATCAAGAGCTTTAGGATTATACTGCTAGCATCAGGTAAATACTTTTAACTTATTTTCCCTTATACGGGCTTGGGATATGGTATTATAATAATACCACTTGGTCGGGTATGAAATCATTTAATCGGATTGTGATTAAAAAATTTACATAACCCATTTTAATCTGTCTTGTTTGATAACATAAGCATTGGGGGTTAATGCGACCATGTCCGGGATATCCTCGGCTCGTTTCATTTGAAAATGGCCACGACCTATGCACGTGGTGTAGGCATACACCTGACATATGCAAATGCTAAAAATATAAACCCACATGTTGGGGATAACTCCTTTGTGGGTTCTATAAGTGGTGAGTCGGTTAATCACGACCGGCTTCCAACCATCCCCAATTGTAAGACAAACATGTAAATCTGTATACAAGATTATAATTAAATAATTGTCCAAAGTTATAAAAGATTTGTGCCATGTGCACTTAAATCAATTTTCATAAATGTTTTCAAAAGAGTCAGTTAATTGTATTTACCAGTGTAAACTGACGTATTTTCTTAAAGACTTATTTGACAGGTACCTCTCGTAATAGGCTGGAGCTATTAGGTGTCATAAGAGGATCTTGCAAATCCGTAGATACCTGAAGTCTGTTGTTTTGTTTCTTTGTATTTATTTATGATCCGCCTGTGGGTCTTATTACATTCCTGTCTGTATATTCTGTCACTCGAACACTCAGACATTATGGTTTGTAATAGTTTATTCACCAAGCCTTCCGCTGTGCTATTATATTGTGTGTATTGACTATGATGATATCAACTACGTCACGATACTCCCCGTCGGGCCCACCGGTATTATATGGAAATATCGGGGTGTGACAGGAGGTGCAATTATTAGGACATATGGTGAATCACAAAGGTATTCACGTAGATCCCTCCAAGATAGAAGCGATCACCAATTGGAAGGTCCCGCAATCAGCTACTGAAGTTAGAAGTTTTCTAGGATTAGCTGGTTATTATAGACGCTTCATTAAGGATTTCTCTAAGATAGCTGTTCCATTAACTAAGTTAACTTGTAAAGCAGTCAAGTTTGAATGAGGACCTAAGCAAGAAGAGGCCTTTAGGATTTTGAAGATAAGACTAACAAACGCCCCAATTCTTGCCTTACCAGAAGGGACGGAAGATTTTGAAGTTTACTGCGACGCTTCTAAGCTAGGATTAGGTTGTGTGCTGATGCAACGCAAAAAGGTAATTGCATATGCCTCGAGGCAGTTGAAAAAGCACGAAGAAAATTATACGACTCATGACTTAGAATTAGGAGCGATAATTTTTTCCCTTAATATTTGGAGACACTATCTATATGGTAGTAAGTTTATCGTTTATACAGATCATAAGAGCTTAAGGTATATATTTGGGCAAAAAGAATTAAACATGAGGCAAAGAAGATGGATGGAAATTCTAAGTGACTACGACTGTGATATCCAATATCACGAGGGAAAGGCAAATGTAGTCGCAGATGCCTTAAGTCGTAAGTATCATGAAAAACAAAGACGGGTTCGTGCTCTTGGATTAAATCTCCAATTAGATTTAATGGAACAATTGAAGAATATACAGGAGACAACAATCAAGGATGATGTTGAAGGAATGAAATGGCGAATAAAGGAATTAGAACAAGGGACTGATGGAATTTGGAGATTCCACAAGAAAAGAATTTGGGTACCTAAGCAAAGAGATTTAAGAGATAAAATTTTAGAGGAAGCCCATAAATCTAGATATATCATGCACCCTGGAAATAATAAGATGTACCAAGATTTAAGAGGTAACTTTTGGTGGATAGGAATGAAAAAGGACATAGCTATATATGTATCTAAGTGTCTAACTTGTTCACAAGTTAAGGCAGAACATCAAAAACCTTCAGGGTTACTCCAACAATTAGAAATGCCTGTATGGAAATGGGAACTAATAACAATGGACTTTGTTACTAAGTTACCAAAAACCCGGAAAGGTAACAACGTAATTTGGGTAATTGTGGATCGATTAACCAAATCAGCTCATTTCCTGCCAATGAAGGAAACCTTTAGCATGGAAAGATTAGCAAAATTGTACGTAGACGAGGTAGCAGCCTTAGATGGAGTCCCACTCTCCATAGTATCGGATAGAGATAGTCGTTTCACTTCGCATTTCTGGACAAGTTTCCAAGAAGCAATGGGGACCCGACTGAATTTAAGTACTGCATATCATCCCCAAACAGACGGGCAGAGTGAAAGGACGATCCAAACCCTGGAAGACATGCTCAGGGCATGTGTAATAGATTTTAGTGGAAATTGGGATAACCACCTACCCTTAATTGAATTCTCCTATAACAATAGTTATCATGCAAGTATCGAAGCTGCCCCATTCGAAGCACTGTATGGACGAAAGTGTAGAACTCCAGTTTGTTGGGCAGAAATAGGAGAAAGCCAATTATCAGGTCCCGAGATTGTACAAGAAACCACCGACAAGATAACTCAAATCAATGAAAGATTGAAAACAGCTCGTGATCGCCAGAAGAGTTATGCAGACAATCGACACAAGCCGCTAGAATTTCAAGTTGGAGACAAGGTACTCTTAAAAGTTTCTCCTTGGAAAGGGGTAGTTCGGTTCAGTAAGAAAGGAAAGCTAAGTCCAAGGTACATAGGACCATTCACAGTTGTCCAATGCATATGACTAGTTGCCTATCGCTTACAACTACCAGAAGAGCTAGCCGGGGTACATGACGTATTTCATGTATCCAACCTCAAGAAATGCTTATCTGATGAATCCCTGGTAGTACCACTTCAAGAGATAGAGGTAAATAAAAAGTTAAAATGTGTGGAGAAACCGCTTCAAATAGAAGACAGAAAGGTCAAGTTTCTCAAGCATAAAAGACTAGTACTGGTCAAAGTCAAGTAGGATTCGAAAAAAGGACCTGAGTACACTTGGGAACTGGAATCGGAAATGAAACGAAAGTATCCTCACCTATTTCAGTAAATCTAGAGGACGAGATTTTAAATAAGGTGGGGAGGATGGAAGGACCTGCAAAAATGTCCCAAAACGACCCGTAAGTAGAAACCCGGACCCCTAAAACCCTAATCCATATCAAAAACCAAGAAATTCATATTTTCTGGTCCCTCGCGGGACGCGTAAGACTTAAGGGAAGCTTACACGGGCCGCGACAACTTGAAGAACTCCGGATAAGCGTTCAGGCCACGTGTCAGACACGTGGCGAGCCTATGCGTGACACGCTAGCCCTAGCCGTAGCTAGGCTGGCCTTCGCGGGCCGCGTAAGATGTTGCTAGAGTTTACACGGGCCGCGACAAACTCAATTTTCTGCTATAAATTGATCGTGCATGGGGCTTGCTTCTGTGCTCGAAAATTTAGTTCAAAACGTCCCTATTCTGCTTAAAAACGAGTGTTAAGGTATCGAGACGCTGCTACGATTATGGGGTATTAACTCGATCACTGCTATGATACAATGTCCGATCGATTGAAACCGATCCGATGGATGTTTAAGTGCTGCCCGAATTCGGGCTATACTTTGTCATTGGTCGTGAGGGTTTTGATTTCGTGAGTTTATCGTAAATGTTGTATTAAGTTACTGACCTAGTTTCGTGTGCGTTGTTATTTAACTAGGTTACAAGGCTAAATCAGTAGGCAAGGTTCTGTCCAATTAAACCTGCAATGTGAGTCATTCTCTTTTTATCAAAAGTGTTTTACAATACGTAAATGTTTTCCAGTTATACTTTGCAGTGATTAAGTCTTTGCTAATCTGTAATTACTGGCAGTAAGTGGGGGTTTTGTGCACATTACTACTAACGATTTATCACTTTAGGTGGGCGAGCCTAATTAGTGATATGTCCACAGTCATAGATTCGGTCGAGTGACAGCTGAACCAGCTAATTATAAGATAGGGGCAAATATAAAAACCCTTAATGCTGTAAATTGTAACAATGTGTCATTTTGTGCAAATTGAATGACTCGCCAGTATTTCCCCGCTGATAAAATCTTTTTAAACATGTTTCAGGTGACATACTGTGAATCAGGAAAAAGTGCCAAATAGCACTACCAGCTTGGATAAAGTGACTCAGTAAAATAAATAAACATGTTTTGTATGAACAGGGAATTTCCCCGTGAAATTTCCTTTATTGTAAATTATGGGGTTTATCCCAAAATGTGAAATAAAATAATTGGGCATTTTCAGTTTTAAAAGATTCTGTTAAAATTTCCGCTGCCAAAATAAACAATACCACGGGTTTCTGTCCCGCGGTTCCTGAAACAGGTAAAACCGGGTCGGGGGTCGTGACACATGAACCCTACCCTATATATATATATTTAGGGTAAAATGAGAACCACTTTGAGTTGTAAGAATCATGAGAACTAGGTCTTCCAAAAGGTTTTTTCAAGAAAAAACTTTCTCAAAAATCTTAAAGAATCACTTGTTCTAGCGAAAAAATAAAAAAAAATATCGCATGCAAAAATTTACATTGGGTGTAAAAAAAATTTATTGGTAATGTAAAAAATTTACTATGGCCGTAAACAAATTTTACATCAGGCGTAACTACCGACTCGATAATTTTTTTTTTCAGATGTGTTTATAACATTTTGATCTTCGTTTGTGCAAAAAATGGTGGTCCAACTCGTGCGGGAAGTAGGGTAAAATGAAAACTCTTACAAGTTAATTAAAAATGCTTCTACATGTATTTAAACATATTTTTATATACCAATAAAAAATTTTAAACATTTTTTTATATTTTAGTATTTTGTTTTTTTATTAAAAATGTTTCTACATGTATTTATAAGGAAAAGTGTCAAAAAAAGATTTAAAAGAAATTGATTTTTAACATGTTAAGTCGAATTTTAAAGTGTGTTTCTCAGTTCGCCACTTTTTTAGTGTTCTCCAATGAATCATCCCTTATATATATATGGGGAGGATCCATTAGGATTCCCCATTGTTCCCCCACTATATATATGGGAATGATTCATTAAAATGTGGGTTTTGCGTATGTAACCTAAGAAGGATTGTGAAGATGACACATGGCACTCCTAAGTAGGGTAGAAGGGCATTTTGGTCATAAAACACAAACTTTAACCATTTTGTTTTCTCAAAATATATAACATAAATAATCTAGCACAAAAAATGTAGTACAAAAAAATCTAGTACAAAAAAAATTCAGCACAAAAACATAGTACAAAAAATCCAGCACAAAAATGTTATACAATATAGAAATACAACACAATTTTTTGTGTTTTTTTAGTTTCGTATATTAAATAGCAAATAGGGTACTCAAATTAAAAATAAAAAGATACTCGATTTTATGGTGCAATTTAAAAAAAATAATACCGTGTAGAATAGTTATGAACATTTACAAAATGAGGGGGGATATACAGATGTCTTGCATGTAAAAAGAGAAAGTCAACAATTAGGTTATTTTCTTATTGTCCATTGATTTAACTAATGAAAGGGTAAGATCTCTTTTTATCCTACTTAGATAAAACTAATTTTTTATTTGATCCTGCCAAGATAAACCCAAAACAAATAAGAACGGTTCACCACAACACCACCCAAAATCCTAAACACCCCCCCCCCCCCCACGCTCCTTCAAAAAATAAACCTAAAACCCCCACCCCACCCCACTCTCACCCCCTAGAAACCTAAACCCCGCACCCGCCCCACCCCCGCCCAAGCTAAATGCTAAAAAGTAAACACTAAAGCTAAACCCAAAACTAAATGCTAAAAAGTTTTTTTTTTTATTTTTTACAAGTTAAATCGTGACTTTTTATTAAAAAAAAACATTAATAAAAACCTATGATTTTAATGGATTTTTTTTTAAATTATGTGTTTTTAAGCTTTTTAAATAGTTTTAGTTGTGTTCACATTGGTTTTCACAATTCTCGCCATAAATGATGGTTCCTAAATGATCTCCACGCGATATAACTCTTAATCAATTTAATATAGAACACTCATGTGATAAATTACCGATAACATGGTTGAGGTTTGCTTGCTTATTTAGAATAACTAGGGTTAAGACCCGCCCGCGTTGCGGCGCAGGTACATCGTAAACATTGAATGGATTAGTCCAAACGTTATATGATGCATTAACCATATGAAAAGACACATTTCGATGTATCCAGTTGAACTCAATGTAACATGTATAAGCATTATGATTGGATCAAACGTAAAGTAAATCAAATTCATATCTAACAATCATAACGTATTATATGTGACCCAACTCATACATAGAAAACGTAACAGGTATGAAGGAAAATATGCACCTGTAATCGAAAGGGATTAATTAGAGCTTTCGAAAAAATTGGACGAAACATACATAAAATACACACGAAAACATATTATATTTGACCCGAATCATTTCCCAAAAAAGTTTACGTCGAAACGTAGAACAACTTGAATTTATATCAAAACGTACATAAAAATATGCACGTATATGGTTTCTTTAAACGAAAACGTATTGTATTTGACCTGACTCGTCTAAAAAACAGTTTACGACGGAATGTAGAACAAATCATATCTATACATACCGGTACATAAAATATGTACGTAAAAAATAGTTTTTAAGTAAAGGAAGTATAGGGGTAAACCAAAACAAAATATTAGTAAAAAATTTAATATGTTAAAAACGTTCGTAAAACCGTGCCAAGTAGCACCAATGCTACAACGACATAGACTCTCAACATAGTAAAAATAAAATAGATAAAATGGTAAAAATTACACTGAACGAAAAGCAGACTAAAATCGTTGAACCACACACACCCGTTACAGTGTGTTAATGCGAAGAAATTAACCAGAAACGTAAAACGTAGAAAATAATAACGTAGTCGATCTAGGACCCGCCCGTTGCGGCGAACGTTTCAAAATGCGAAAAAATGGACGCGTTGCGACGGGTCTGTCAAATATGAAAAAAAAAAAAAAAAAAAAGAGCAAAAAACGTTGAACCTCACATACACGCTACGACATGTTAACTCACAAAATTTAAAACGAAACGTAAAACAAAAAAAATGCGAAAGATAAAAAGTATGGGGGACCGAAGTTGTAAATAATACAGTGTTGTGTTAAATTATAAAAGATGGAAAACTTTGGGTTAAATGTAAAAAAATTAAAAGTGGTTAAAATACAAAATATGAAATGTTTAGGTTAAAAGTGAAAAATCAAGTTTTTTTTTTTTTTTTTTTTTTTTTTGAAAAACTACCCAAACTTAGGGGTACAACTACTAATGCAAATTAACCAGAAACCTAAAACGTATAAAATAATAACTTAGTCGATCTAGGACCCGCCCGTTGTGGCGAACTTTTCAAAAGGGAAAAATGGACATGTTGCGACGGGTCTGTCAAATATGGAAAATAGAGCAAAAAATATTGAACCTCACATCCATGGTACGACATGTTAACTCGCAAAATTTAGAACGAAACGTAAAACGAAAAACTTGCGAAAGATAAAAAGTATGGGGGACCAAAGTTGTAAAGAATAAAGTGTTGTGTTAAATTATAAAAGATGGAAAATTTTGAGTTAAAAGTAAAAAAAAATAAAAGGGGTTAAAATACAAAATATGAAATGTTTGGGTTAAAAGTGAAAAATCAAGTTTTTTTTTTTAAACTCCCCAAACTTGGGGTACAACTCCTAATGCACAAAAAAGTTACTTCTTTACAGTGTAATAATAATAATAATAATAATAAAGATGAAGACCACTTGACGAGTATGTTCATTAGTTTTACTAATATCATATCTACCAAACAACTTGTTTGTTTAATTATTCCAAAAGATTTTTGTTGTGCGTAAATAATACCGTCCCAAAAATTACTACAAACGGAATCATATTATTACCATTAGTTGCAAACATTAAGATTTTTGTTGTGCGTAAATAATACCGTCCCTTGATGTATGCATGGTTGATGAAAACTAGTTTAAAATTTAAAAGATTAACAAAAGTTTTCCTTTAAATTTTAAAGTAGAAAAGTTAAAAAAAAAAAAAAAAAAACCGTTGCTTAATTAAAAAACCAACCAAAGAAAAAGATAACGAAATAGTTAATTCGTCTTAGAATCAAATTTAAAGAAAAACATAAAATAAACTAATTGATAATTTGGTGATGTACAAGAAAAACGATTAATTAACTCCGTCGTTATCAACTCTTAGAATTTTAAATTGTTTGGGTTGGGTTTATGATGAAGGTGGCAAGTGGTGCACAGCCAATTAGGCCCATAGTGGGAAACGTAGCAAGTCAAAAACCTCCACCATAAATATGACCAATTATTGGAATTCACTGCGTTACGCGGCGGGAATTCAATCGTTATCGGTTTGGATTCTTAGGACACTCACACCCGTGATAACACTTGAAAGAGAAAGCTCAAAAAATAAAATCGTAATATGTTCAAAAAGATATTCACACGTGTCTTACATCGGTCAGAAACGATAAAAAACAAATACCGGTAGCGGTTCTGATAACATCGACTCCGATATTGTTTAGTCGAAATAGATTCGGTTCGTTAAGGTACCGGTTCAACATTCGTATAAGTTATGATCCGAAAGAAAATACTCTATTTAGAATAAAACTTTGTTTTTAATAAAATCTATACCGGTATGTCGAAAAAAATTGAACACAACAGAAATCATAGAAATGTTTGCAAAAAAATTGTAACTGTTTATCTACAATTTTGACTATAAAAATATTAATTTGTTTCAGATTTTATTAGGCAGAACTAATCACTTTTTACCACGACTACCCTTTATAATATAATAATGTGCTATTATGTCAAACATACAATAATAGTAATAATAATAATAATAATAATAATAATAATAATAATAATAATAGTAATAGTAATAGTAATAATAATAATCTAATACTAATAAAAGAGTAATTTTAATGTCACATGACATTCTCTTATAATAAAGAATTTCATCAAAATGACATGTGCCAATTTATCATGCTACCTCAACCATATAATATAATATAATAAATAATAAGTAAATTAATATAAAGACTATTAAATAATTGAATTTAATATATATTAGGAATAATCTTATATTCATGATTATATCTCTTCAATATTCTTAATTCTTAATAATTAATATTTGTTATCTACTTACCTATACTTTAGTATAATATCTCTACTTTAGTAAATAAAAACAAACTTATCAAAATAAGATGAGATAACCAAAAATTTATATATCCATCACTATTTGACCTAACCAAAAAATTAAAATATCATCATGTTTATAATTTATTATTATCGTTTTCACAAATATTAAACATATGTATAAACATTATATATATACATATATATAATCTTAGATCATAAACTAATCCCATTCCATCTTCTACTTTGATAACACTTTTTAAAATATGAAAATATTAATTTGAAATAAAATATTCTAATTATTTTGTATTCAAAAATAAAATTCTTACTTCATAAACGCATCATTTAAAATGAGTAATATTATATTTTCTTTGATTTTGTATGTATAGTTTATACGGGGACCGCTAAAATGAAAATCACCTCCAGTTGTAAGAACCACGAGAACCACTTTCTGGCCATTAGATCAAGAAGATTGATGGATGAGATTGAAAATAGTTAAAATTAATATTAAAAACTTTTTGTCTTATTATTATGTTTTTAATATTTTATTGTTAAAGGGTATATAAGTAAAATTGTTTTTTTTGTCTTTTTATATATATTAATTTTTAATTACCTTTTTTTGTCCTATTCATTAATTACTTTTTTGTCTTAATTATTTTTTATTAAGAAACAGATTTTTTTGTTAAATAATTTTTTGAAATTAGATTTTTATTATAATTTTTTTTTAAGATTTGTTTAAAAAAACGTTTTGAAGAGCCTTTTTTTTTTACGCCCGGCTTTTTCAGGCGTCGTTTTTTTAACGCGCCGTCATTTACGTTAAAAACTTTACGTTTTGCGTTAAAAAATTACGCTTTCCGTTTTTACGTCCGGCTTTTTCACGCATCATTTTTTAACGGGGTCGTTTTTGCACACCGTTTTTTACTCTCGGCCTTTTCAAGCGTCATTTTTTTAACGCGGCGTTTTTTACGTCCGTTTTAACGCGGCGTTTTTTACGTCCCGTTTTTTTTTGTGGCGTTTTTATGCCCGTATTCACGCCCCTTGTTTAGGCGCCGTTTTATCATACGGTTTTTTAAGTTTTACAATTTACGTAGAAAAGTTTTACGTTAAATAGTTGTTACATAAAAGTTTTTAAAAAAGTTTACGTTTTACGTTAAACTTTTTACGTTTTACGTTAAACTTTTTACGTTTTACGTTTTCCGTTAAAAAGTTTACGTTTTACGTTAAAAAGTTTACGTTTTACGATAAAAAAGTTTACGTTTTTACGTTAAAAAGTTTACGTTTTTACGTTAAAAAGTTTACGTTTTACGTTAAAAAGTTTACATTTTACATTTAAAAATTTACGTTTTACGTTAAAAGTTTACGTTTTACGTTACAAAAAAAATGGGCAGAGTTTTCTCTGTTTTTTGTCGCCCCGACAACACAAGTTGTCGTTATAAATTTTCAAAATTCAATAATCAATCACAATATCAATTTTTGTCAACTATATCAAAACGTAACTATACTTTGATCGAATCGGTTCGAGCTCGTTTTCACGAAAATAAATAGAACTATAAAAATAACGAAATAAATCGCGCCGTAAAATCTTTACCAATCTTCGCGTCGAGACGTTGTCTGAGTTGACCGAGTTGACTCGCTGAGTCGACCGAGCCCGAAATTGAAGCTGACCAAGTTCCAAAACTGACCCGAATCCAGAGACCTGAACCGAAGCCGTTGACCACAGTTAACCGAGCCGCTGACCAAGGTTGACTTTGTTGACCTGAACCCATAACCAATCTAACCCGACTCGTTGAACGATAACCGAACCCCAGAAAACCATTGAAACCCTAGAAATCACCTCAAAGCACTAAAATTTGATACAAAAGAATAAGATGGGTATTAAAAAAAATCTGATTTTTTCAAGATTGAAAGGATCTTGAAGCTCAAACAGAGTGTGAGTTAGGTGGGTGCGACCCCACCACCGTTTTTCAAACCGCCGTCGTCCACCTACCTGCAACCCCACCACCGTTCGTCGTCGATCGCCGTCATCCGACGGCCACCTACCTGCAACCCCACCACCGTCCTTCAAACAGCCGCTCCTCCTCCCCCTCGATCGCCGTCGTCCACCTACCTCCGCCGTCTCTCTCTATTCTTAGACTATCTCTGTCTCTCTGTCTGTCCTCGCCGAACTGCTCGACCACCACTGCGCCGCTGCCGCCGCTGCTTCGACGTCACCCACCGGCCACCACAGATAAAGCAGCCGTTATTCCGTCGCCGCTGCTTCAACATCACCCACCGGCCACCACAGATATGAGGGTGTGCAGGATGATACAAAGAGGGAAAGAGGGTTTGTAGGTTAAGAGGTGTGTGTGAGTGAGTTGGGAATTGGCCGGAGGAGCTTGATCGGACGAGGGGAAGGAAGGGGAGTGCAGCTGGGGGGTTATTTTAGGGTTTTATGTTGGATAAATGAAGATGATTTGAATTTTAGGGACTTAAAATGGGTTGCATGTGTCTCCATGAAAGAGATGAAAATGAATTGATTTGAAGGGAGTCGGAGATTAATTATAATAGTCTGCTACCATTAATGAGGAGAGAGAGTGAGAAATTATATATTTGGGGACTAAACTACCCTTTTGGTTGGCAGAATATGATTGGTGGAGAGTGGTTCTCATGGTTCTTACAACTGGGGGTGGTTTTCATTTTAGCGGCTCTCTAGTTCATATTAGGGTTATATGTATTCCTATCAAAATTTATATTTATTATGTGTGATGAAAGAAATAATATGGAATATAAAAATAATTTAAAACTTATAATCATTACCTTCAAACGCAACCAACCTCAACAATAACATATTTTTTTTAAAACTCATTCAAGTTTATATAAATGGAAAACACATTTAAATCCTCAAAGAACTCGATCAACTCCATGATTATCTTAAAGCCTTTCATTTTCTATCCTCAAACCCATGCGTAACATGGGTGTATAAACTAGTAATAGTAATAATAACAAGTGAGCCCAAAATGATAAAGGCAAGAAATTTTGTGGCCAAAGTAGAAGCATCAATTTCTATGACACAAACATATGTTAGTAATTGATATATATAATAATAATTACCAAAAGAGAAGCAAAGGAGGAGAATGCGATGACCCAAAACTTGCCAACATAGGCATCAGAGATGAATGCACCGACTAGGGGGGTGAAATTCGTAACTCCAGACCAAATGTTGATTAGGTTTGACGCTGATACTTGGTTCATGTGGAATACCGTCATTAGAAACACCGTGAAGTTGGCTACCAACCCAATTGAAGCAAGTCTCTCAAAAGATTCATTTCCTACGCATAGTTTTTAATTTTTAAAAAGTGATGATTAAAGATTCACCGAACGTAGGTATTAATGAAGTGGATATAATAAAACTAGTACCTAAAATATAAGGCATTGACTTCCAACCACCAGGCTTTCTTTGGATGGACTTTTGTTGTGGCGGAGAGCTGTGGTGATGAGCTTTTCCGACTTCATCTTCTAGCAAAGAAGGCGGTGGCATTGATCTTGAAGAAGAAGAAGACATGGAAAACACTTGATAAAAGCTTAGTTGCTTGGTGTTTTCTCACAAGTATCCTGTCCACTTCCGCTTCATCATCATCTATTTATAATTCCCATGAGTCACATGACACAATTATTGGTTTCTATGGATAAAAAGACATAAATAGGTTTTTTTTCGTTTTATCCATCCTCTATGTAATAAACTAGTTTTTGCCCCGCCCGTGTTGCGGGGCAATAAGCCAAATATTTCTCTTTCACAACATGTATATATGTACAAAGGGCAAAATCGTTATTATATTTTAAACTGGAGATGAAATCATAATTTTAAACTGAGAGCAAAATCACAATTTTGAGCTAGGGGGGAAAACATAATTTTATTTTGAACTGTGGGCAAAAACGTAATTTTGAGCTAAGGGCATAATCGTAATTTTGAGCTAGAGGAAAAAACAACATTTTAAACGGAGGGCAAAAACGTAATTTTAAACGGAGGGCGAAACCGTAATTTTAAACTGGGAACAAAATTAAAAATGAGTTTTTGAACCGAGGGCAAAAGCGTAATTTTAAGCTAAGGCAAAATTATAATTTTATTTTGAGCTGTGGGCAAAAACGTAATTTTAAACAAAGGACGAAAGCGTAATTTTAAACCGGGAATAAAATTAAATTAAAAATGAGTTAGTCCAATAGGGAAGTGACAGGCAGGCTGAGGCAGCTAATAATTTTAAGCTAGGGGGAAAACATAATTTTATTTTGAACTGTGGACAAAAACGTAATTTTGAGCTGAGGGCATAAGCGTAATTTTGAGCTAGAGGGAAAAAAACATTTTATTTTAAACTGTGGGCAAAAACGTAATTTTAAACGGAAGGCGAAAACGTAATTTTAAACTGGGAACAAAATTAAATATGAGTTTTTGAACCGAGGGCAAAAGCGTAATTTTGAGCTAGTGGAAAAATTATAATTTTATTTTGAGCTGGGGGCGAAGGACGAAACGGTAATTTTAAGCTGGGAATAAAACTAAATTAAAAATGGGTTGGTCCAATGGGGAAGTGGCAGGCAGCTGCCTGACACTATTCCCCTTAGCTTGTAATTGTATATGTAGGGAATGCTATTTTAGTCTTTGTGGTTTGACTCATTTTAACAGTTTAGTTCAAATGTTTTATTTTTTGTTTGTCGGTCTAAAAAGGTTTCAACGTTGCCATTTTAGTCTACTAGATTAACTTCATCCATTATTTATGTTAACGAGAAGGACAATTCGGTCATTTTATATGGCCGAATTGGCCTTCGAGTTAACAAAATTACATATAAAATGGCCTAATTGTCCTTTTCGTTAAGTATAAAAATGGGTGAAGTTAACCCAGTAGACTAAAATAGCAACGGTGAAACCTTTTTGAACCCACCGACAAAAAATGAAACCTTTGACTAAGCTGGTAAAATCACCCAAACCACAAAGACTAAAATGGTATTTAACTCCTAATAAAATTAATAATTTTCTACATGACATGTGTTTAGCAGCTTTGTCACATGACATATCTTAAGCACTATTTTTAAGTTTTAGAAAAATAAAGGTAACATAATATGTATATGGACGCATTTCATATTGTAATTGAATGTTTTATTGTTTAGGAAAAATTATTTATTTGTTAAATTAGGAAATTTAGGAAAATTTTATATAACATTAAAGAACATGGTTGGTTCTACAGTGCACCAACCAAATTACAGTTTTACCCTTAGTTAGAAATTATACTTTTGCCCTTTGTTTCAGTGTTTTCTTTTTCTCTTTTCATATATAAGGTACAAAGAGCCGGAGTACATGGATGATACATAGTATATCTACTACATTTGCTTCAATTGTTTTGCACAGAGCTTCAACCTTTGAACCCATTTTCTTCCGAGTCAACCATGTTACACCGAAAATCTTGACAGTCATGAAGAAAGAAACTGCAAAGCAGAGCCACTGTCAAAACACAAGAATAAACCAAAATCAGAAAATACTTTCACACATTCAATCTATTTCCTTGCTTTGAAGAAATCGAGAAAGATGAGCAAGAAAAGATACCCACATCAATTTTTTATTCTATACAAGAGATTTTTTTGCATGAATGTGATGATTAGATTTTAAACCAACTTAAAAAGAAAAGAAGATTAGGAAATTAAACCTGGGAATGGTAGAAATTAAGGAATAAGTGTTTGAAATTTGATTTTGATAGAAATAGAGATGGATGAGGAAGATGGAAGAAGGGTTTGGTTTGTTGGAGAGTGTGACCATATATTGGCTGTTGGATTTACAAATGGATGTATGAATTTGCCTTCACTACATTTTATATTATTGTAAAATATATTGATTAAATCAAGTTACAAATACAATATAAACTGGACTTGTAAAAAGTGGTTATTAAATTGAAAAAATAGCAATGATATTGTTAGATATTTTAAAATTAGGTTATATAAATTATTAACTTGAAGTATATTATATTATATATATATATATAGTTAAAAACCATGGCCAGTGAACCATGGTCTTAAGTTTTATTTTTTTACCTTAAACTTTTATACTTTACATTTTTATCCCCAATCTTTGGTAAATGATACATTAACTCTTAATTTTTGGTATTTTATAACTTTAACTCCTTATTTATTTTGTAACGCCCCAAAATCTGAATGTTAATATTTGTCGTATGTTCTTATGTGACACGTCATGAAATAAATAACTAGGCTATTTAACCTAGTTAAAGGTATGGTCAAAAGTATTAAATGATGAGGGTAGTGTCAGTTATGTTTTAAAGGTAAACCCGAAGGGCTAAAGTGGAACAAATGAAAGTTAAGTTATTAAATAACTTAATCACACACAAACACACACATACGTGTGTTCGAGAAAGATCAGGAGGCTCCCATGGAGCCTCAAACCCTAACTTCATCTTTATGCTCAAATCAGAAGGCAAGATGAAGCTTAAATCCATAACCGAGCATGGATTAATGATCACCAACACGAGAGGATCATAAGGTATGTTTTAAATCTAAGATTGGTGATCATGGGTGAAGTGGGTTATGTTCTAATCCGTGAGTTAATATGAAATTGATCATGTACAAGGGTTAGAATCCTCGTATAGAACATGGGTTATGTATGGTTTGCGTTAATTTGATGATTAGAGGTGAAACCCGTTAGTTAGGGTGAAGATGATGACTAGAATCACCTCCTATGTTCAAGTCTTGTTGAATGATTGATGTATTATGTGGGTATGATGAATTATTGTTAGATGAAAGTATAGGAATATGATGATGTTATGTTTAATGTTCATTTGGAATGATATATGATGATTAGTAGAAGGATTTGATGAGTTATGTATGAGTTTAGAAGATTCATGCATGAATTAGTTGTACGTTATGCTTAAAAGGTGGTACGCACACCAAGCGTACGATAAGATGTATATAGTGTCGTCCGTATAGTCGATTATGATGTTACGGGTATATGATGATAAGTCGATAGTTAAGTATGGTTAATAGTTGACTTTTGAAAGTCAACTAAGTATAAGAAACATGATTTGACTCGTTGTCGTAAATGTAGGTTGATGGGAAGTCGTATGGTACATGTTATAGCAATCCGTGTTAAATGTAATGACATAATGAGTTACATGAGTTTAACGTATACGGATATGATTATATGAAGTTGATTATATATTTTAATGCTTGTTAGAAATGACTAAGGAAAGTTAAGTGTGAATTATGCGAGTGATATGATTGTTACATGTACAAATGTGTATGCTAATAAGAGCGTGATTTCGATGAAATGAAAGTATAGGAATCACGTCGAGACGGACTCAAGCATGAGGTGTTAACGGGTCAAGAAGAGGCAAGGAATCAGATACGAGCACGAACGCATAAGGTAAGTGATTTCCGTAATCACTTCTTAGTTCAAGTAAGTAATAAAGTGTTGTAATTAATTAAACATGATGTTTGAGGTCAAATATGTGTTAAAGTCTTTCGTCGTAAATGATGGGATTAAAGTTGACCAAAATGCCCTTGATGGGTATTTTGGGGTAAACGATCTTAAAAGTAGTTTAGAAACAAGTTATTCGATTAGTGTAATATTTTGGACAAGTATGGAAGTGGGGATGATGGTTTGGTTAGTCATAGACCAATTAATGTGCGAATACCCTTAACGGGTCAAAATAAGCATATGAACGATAATGTGTTAAGAGGATGCAAGACATCCAAGAATTTAGTAATTTATGATAGACGTCACTGATATTGTTAGATTTATAAGAGGTTATGGTAAAATAACCAAGTTATGTTGATGAATGCATGAACGGGTCAAAGTTTGGTAAAAGGGTAATAAGCCGAAGAGTTAGAAGTCTGAAATTTTATTATGTTGGATGTTGGTTTTAACTCCACTAGGTGGAGGATTAAATTACGGACGCGTAGGAAAAAGAATCGGGTAAAACGGATCAAAAACGAGAGAGTTATGCTCGTTTCCGTGAAACGGGATCGTGCTGGGAATATGCAGCATGTTGCTGCAAAGTTTCTGTGAAAACAGGGGCTTAGCGTGACGCCAAGGCCCTTGGCGTCACGCGAGGCCCCCCCTGGTTGGCGAAAGTTGCTCGTTTGCTCAGTTTTGTCTTGGGAACTCGTTTAAACGCGTTTTAAGTTGCGTATGACTAATTTATCTTACGTTTTTATGAGCATAAATGTATGCACCTATGTAGATAGGAAAGTATGTATGTTTGTATGTATCTAAATACGTATGTAGGAGTGTATGTAAGCTTGTATGCGCGAACGTATGTAAGATTATAGTGTGTAAGCAAGTACACGAGGATATATGAAGAAGTATATGGGTAGGCAAGTATGAATTGGGTATGTTGCCAATAGGTGATTGTAAATATATATGTAAGTATGTATGTAGGTGTATACGTATGTATGGTTTTATAAGTCCAAGTGTATGTATGTAGGTATATACGTATGTATGTTTTATAACTCTAAGTGTATGTATGTAGGTGTGTATGTAGGTAGTACGTATATGTACGCAAGTGAGTATGTACGAAGGTATGCACGTATGTAGGTTTGTGTGAAGGCATGTAATAAGTATGTATATATGTATATATGTATGTATGTATGAATGAACGTACTTAGGTATGCACGTACGTAGGTACGTACGTATGTATGTAGATACGTATGTATGTAAGTTGTTATATGTGATCGCAAGCATATGTATAAGTTTGTATGAAAGTATGTACGCATGCATCCAACGAAATTGAGTACTAACGTTAATAATAGCGTGCCTGGTGGATGAAGTTTAATGCAGGAATATCAAAGAAGTCTCACCACGGATCGTATGATCAGACGGAAAGCCGGGATGTAAAGAGTTGATGGAATGAAAAATAAACGTGAATAAATCTTATATGTTTATAATACGTACTAATGTTATGAATCTTATGTGGTGAGCGCAGATAGTACAAGCCATGAGGATCATCAAGGTATGGAGATCGAGGATCGAGTCACAAGACAGATTGTACGGGAATGTTTAAAATATGTAATTTAGTGATGATAAGTTATGTTTTTATATTATAAAATGAATTATTAGAATGTCAAGACGTATATCATGAAAGAAATTTTAAGGCTCGAAATTCCGCTGCGTCGTTTTAAGGTTAAACCTGTTAGGGTGTTAAATATTTCTACTTAATAACTTCACATCTTATATTCTTCAACACCTCGATTGTCCAAATAAATTAAAGAAAAAGAAAAAATCTATTTTTCTCCACAACCTGGTTGGCCAAGCAACCCAAGGTTGCAAGAGGTTGTCCATTCTCTTTTGCCACTTGTCAAAATCGGATTGGTTTCATATTTTAATTTTCTTTCTTTATTTATTTTCTAACTATCAATTCCCCCAATAATTTAGTTACTCAAATATTTTTTAATATTTAAACTTAATAACAAAACTATATACACCGTATTTTCTAAAATAAATTTGTGAACATTACGATATTAATTTTATTAAAAACGGAGTTTGTTTGAAAAAATATATTTTCCAGTATATTATATATATTGACATTTTAACTTTTTAATTTTTATATTAAAAATAAGTAACTTTTATTTGTTTAAAAAAATAATTGTTTATATTTCCTTTTTTCCTTCTAACATAATTACTTATAAATATAATTATCTCTAATAACTAATAAAATTTAACTGTTTTTAAAAAATCAAAATCACAGTTTTGTTTATTTATTTATTTAATTTCTTTTTTTTTGTGAACATGCAGATATAAAATTTATAAAAATTGATATATTATTTTAATTGTTTTTTTTATCTAACATTATCATATTTATCACATGTCAACATTCTATTATTTTGTTAGATTTTTTTGATAAAATTTCTTTTTTATTTTTAATGACTTTTTATATTTAAAATAATAAAGTTTAAAAATATAAACATTTTTATTAGTTATAATAAATTTTATAGAATAAATTATAATCTAAGCCATATTTATTTAATAAAAATGGTTTTGGTTGGGTTGTTAATGAGTGTGAAAGGTTGGGTTGGGTTGGAGTGTGTAGGTGGAAGAGAGAGTAATTATTTTTTTATTAAATGTTGGGTTGGATTGGGTTGTGAATGGGGATAGTCTTAGGGGCTGTTTGGTTGCCTCTGAAAGGTCATTAAGAGGCTATCTCTTAATGGAACCATTAAGAATTTTACCATTGAGAAGGTAGAAGAATGTGACATGTGATGATTTACCATTCAGAGGTTACCTCTTAACCATTCAGACTTGAGGTTACCTCTTGTAACACCCCGGCCGGAGGCGGAAAAGTCAAAGGTGTCACGAAACTTGATAGAATGCATTTGAGCACATGGAGTTTAAATTAAGTCGAAATATGATTAAGGTTCAATTATGTAGATTGCATTCAAATCTGAAAGAAGTACAAGTACAAAAGCAAATTACAAAATAACAAATTGTTTAACAAGCATAATTGATTCGGATTAAATCTAAGGCAGTAAGTCTTGATCCATCCTATGTGAAATATTCTTGCAATTCATGGCATCACACATTGTCACCTGAAACATATGTTAGGAGTAAAAGGATCAACAAAGGTTGAGTGAATTCATAGGTTTTGTTTTGCAAAAATGTTAATGTGATATAGATAAAGTTTTAACAAAAGTGGTTGTCGATATGTCTTTATAGCAAAAGAGTAATACATGTAGTTAATTAATGGTACATTCAAGCCTGCGTTATGACGTAACACGGGTCTATCATCTCACTTCTAAGCAAAACAACAACTGTAACAAAATGAGAAGTGAGACGGGTCTCGATTCTAAGCAACAAAATGAGAAGTGAGATGGGGCGTCAATCCTATAGCGCTATAATATAACCGTTGGGCTTTTGCAAGTTAATGAACGTAAACTTCTTAAAGCAACAACAACAAGTATTAAGCAAATGCAAAGGCAATGGGGGGAAACCACAAAATAGCAAATAGTTTGTATCACATTGTAACATATGTATCATCCCAAAATAATGTAAAAAGGGACTATGAACTCACCTTGATTTCGGGTAAGTCCAAACAAGTACGCAAAGTGTGAGAGTTCTTGGAAATAAGATTCCACATCACTCTAATTGATAGAACATGCAACAATGTGGAAAATGTATCAACAATAATGTTTAAGTGAATAATTGGAAATCCTAAATCTATAGGATTCAGTAGTGTTTTGTTTAAATGGTAATTATGTGGTTTGGATAACCTAATAAGAGGACTCGGAAAATGAATATGTTATAAAGGGAATTATTTATGAAAAATATATGTTTTATATAAACAAATTAATAAAATATATAATGGAATTTATATAAATGTTTGTAATATTAAATCAAAGATTAACTTGCATACTTAATTAACACAATTAAATAAAATGAGCAAACTAGTATAAGTGATATAATTAATTTATAAAATTCATAGATTAATTTAGATGGTCAAAATATATAATTATTTGGTAAATAATAATTATATAGTTTTAAATGATTAATATAATATTTATATAACTAATTATCAAAATAAATAAAATAAATCAGTATAATTAAAGATAATATTTTTTTTAGTTGATGAACTTGAATGTTACTGATTTAAAATAATTATTATGTAAGTATATAGTATGTATGAGGATATATACATATATAGTTTGTAAATTAAGTCTTGTAAGTTAAGTCATTGTTATGTTGATGTCCAAAATCACATATCAATACAAAGATGATCGGACGGTATGATTTACCATCACCTATCACCATGAGTATGATCGGATTGTATCACATATCAATACAAGTATGATCGGACGGTATAAATTACTCATCTCTTGTCAATACAAGCATGATCGGGTTGAAAGGAAAATAACAACATAATAATAGAGTTTGTAATTTAGTTAGCTTAACCAAATCACAAATCTTATCACAAGAATTATGGTAGACTCGGTTGGTTTAACCAAAACACTTGCCACCACAAGAACTATGATAGATTTGGATGGTTTTAATATTTGTAGTTATGTTAGTCATTAATAACAGAAAGTTAAGAGGGTTTTAACACCTCTAAACTCATGAGAATTAATCATACATAAGTGTCTTAAACATGGTTTTGATTAGAAGTATCGAGAATATAAGTTTCATGCATGTTAGTATGAATATAGATAAAGTATAAGATTAATCATAAAGGCAGAGAGTTTGGATCATGAAATGGTGTTGTTGTACCTTAGATTAACAAGACAATCTGTTGTAAACAATCCTAGAGAAGATCCAAGATTTGTAGAAGAAGATTTGATGAAGAAAAGTGAGTTTGAACTCACTTGTATACTAAGAAAAATTCTGCACTTGTTCTTGAAAATGCAGAATTTTAGAGAGAATTTTGATGATTTAGAAGTGTTTGGCAAGTGAAAATGGAGTCTAGGGGTCTTGTATTTATAGATGGAGGTGGTAGGTGTTTGGTGGAGATAATAAAAAAAAAATAGAAAAGGTAAATAAAAAGATGAAATAAAAAAAATGACTATAATAAGAAGGGAGGTGGAAAAGGTGATTGAAGGAGGTGGAAAAGGTGATTGGAGAAGAAAAGAGGTGGAAAAGGGGTATAATCTCCGTATGGCACTATTCACGTATTTTTTTTCTTTTTAATTTCCCGGGATTAAAACACTCACTTTTTACAAAAGGGACCTATGCTAAAAAAATTTCTAAAAATTATTAAAAATCCTTTTGTAAAGTTTTACGCTAAAATTTATTAGAAAAATATCTTTGTATAGTTTTTCGGTTTCGTAACGAAATTAAGTGTTTGTAACGTAGAATTGAATCTAGAATATGTATACAATAATTTATTATAATTAACGCCTCGAAAAATAGGATACAAATATGGATAAAGATACGAAAATACGTGGCGTTACACAAATACAGTAATTGTTACAATGCAAGTCAAAACAAAACATGTGTGAAAACCAGGCGGAATCCATTATGACAAATCTCAGATTGTTCATAACAGAATTCAACGATTAAACACGGTCTGTTCGTTGTATTAGTCGTTCTGAAAGTACAAAGTTTCGGTAGAAGACAGACACTGGTCAGTTTTTCTCAAGAGTCAAAAGTGTCTAAAGTGATACCCGGACGGGGTATTTATAAGCAACTCAGGAAGTGGTGAGTGTTGTCCGCTCGGATAACAAGCTATCCGATCGGATGACATCCTGTCCGAACGGATATCATGATGTCCGGTCGGATGAGTGCTGTCCGATCGGATGGCAATCCGATCGGATGACACTGATCAACAAAAGTCAACACTTTACAGTAAAGCCCCGTTTCCTGAGTTGTCGATCTATCTACACACATACAATACATAATTGTTTACAAAGACACAAATACACAAAACATGACTAGATGCTGACGGAAGCTACAGACGTATACACTAACACACATAACCACATAATGTTTTTGTATGCCACCTTACTTAACAAGGCTTACTATGATTCTCATGCCTCGAACCTCGTAATTAAGTGTGCACCCAAAATTACGCGTTTCGTCACATGGTCCACATAGCACTTCTAGTTAAGTGAGGAAAACAAATAAGATTGAGGTATCGTTTAAATCAAATAAGCATCAATATAACACAACATCAATTGAATCAAAACGTATATCATATTAGCAATGATAGCATTGTTTGTCTGATAGTCTATTATGATGTGAACAAATTTACATTTGAAATAAGTCATGTAATGGATCAAATTCAGGACTATAAGGTGGTGGAGGTGGTAGATCCAGTTGCACATGAGCAGCTAATCGTCTTAGCATGTCTTCCAACCATTTATTTCTTTCTGTCAGCCCTTTTATTTGTTGAGACAAATTTCGGACCTGATTGTTTAACCTAGTCACTTCGGCTCCCAATGAATCCGGGGGTAGATGCATTTGAGGCACCGTACTTGGGCCTGCTATGTCAGTTGGTGGCAGTTGTTCTACTTCGTTTAATAACGACTGGAAAGATTGTGGCAAAAATGATTCCGATGTTAACTGTTCTTGGAGCATCATGTTTTCATAAGTTTCTTGCATCATTGAATCCTCCTCGAAAACTATGGGTGAGAAGCTTTGTGAGACGTTTGGTGTTAATGGTTGGGATAGGTTAGTTGTAAGATGTTTCTTGTATGTAAGGAAGCTGTGGTTGCATATCATATCGATAAAAAGATGATGGAGGAAATTGCAACAATGATTGTTGTAGATTTTGTGTGGAGGTACTTTCTAAGACAAATGGAGCTCCCTCCGACTGGAATGGTTGAGTTGGTGTATAGCTAAGAACAGGGGTTAGCCTAATGGTGTTACAATTTACAATTCCAGTTGCCTTTGGTGGAGATAATCCTTGGATAATCTGGTCACTTAAGACACCTAATGATTTTGCTATTCTTGTAATGTAAGACCCTCCCATGAGACTTCTCAGGGGATTTGTTTGTTGACTAAGAAAATATGCAGCAAGCTCGTGGGCAATATTACAAGGAACTTGCTCAAAAATACTGTGCAGATGGAAGACTTCGGTTGAACTAACCCTTTGTTGATTAATCTGGCGACCCGTGATAGTGTTGGCTAAAACATGGTGTATATACCGATAACGAGGGTCTGTGAAGTTTATAGAATTATTGTAGCCGCACCATGCTTTTGATGCATGGTGTCGCCAATATTCTCTCATTTTCACAGAGGAATAGGAGGTTGATACCTTAGTAAAAATGGGTTGTTTAACTTCTTCATCGGTATATATGCCCAGGTGAACTGCGAATTCTGTTAGGGACATATTATAAAGTTGTCCACAAAGCCAAAAATGAATGGATTCATCGGTAAGACTTCTATTATATTTATAATAGAAAGTGGACAAGAACTCATATACCAGTTCATCATATGATGGTTCTAGGATGTCGAAGAAACGGCGCCAGGGCGTGTTATGTGGTAGTAATCTTGCCAGTGAACCACTGGGGTCAACCATTTCTATTCGATGCCAATCAATACCGCTAATAGTAAAAACTTCAAGATCTTTGAGTTTTTGATACTTCCCACGAGTGGGTAACTCAGCAAACCGAAGGAATGGATGAATTTCTGCTGCATGTGAAGATTCAGCATATGCTACAGAGGAATATGCCATTTGAATATTGGGTTTGCTGAACTAAGAAAAGTTTGGGTATGGATTGGATTATATCAGAAGTTGTAGTTCTTGGGTAGGTTAGCTCGAGTAATGAGTTTCTCTGATGAGCTTGCTTCTCTGACGAGTGTGTGAGTGATACGAAAAGAATGGAGTTTAAGAGGGTGTTGTGGTGATGTGAGAAGGTAGAACGGTTCGGTTTTTATAGCTCTTGCAAATCTCGTAAAGTCCGGAAATGATTTATGATGAGCCGTAAATGTGCTACCAAAAGTCTAGGTTCACATTGATCGACAAAATGGAAACGCGGATTCTAATCAATTACCGAGAAATCAGGAGCCGGAAAAAAAATCGGCGACGATATGTTTGAAAAAGGAGACGGTTGTTGCTGTCAGGTTTTTGGGCGGCAATTTTTAAAAGATTTAACGAAATTGTTGCTTAGTAAAAATTTGAAGGTTAGGTTGTTTGAATGATCAGGAGGCTTGGCTGAGTGGTTAATGTGCATGTTTGTGAGAGTAGTGACCTGAGTTCGATTCTGGGCGTCGCCCTTTTTGATCCTTTTTTATACTTAATCAGTCCAATGATCTTTAAGTTTCCATGATACGTTTTAAAATAATTTACTGTAGTTAGTTTGAAAATTTGGATTTGAACGTGTATGATCTCGAAAATAATTTGAATTTGAAAAGAGTTTTGGTAAAACGATCTTATATTATTTATAAGACCTTGTAGACATGCGAGAAAAGTTGGTTTGGTTTCTGCTTGATAGTGGATATCTTTAGTAAAATGATGTAGTGTGATCGTGTTTTAGTGACTATGTTAAATAGGAAATTCATGGGCAAGAGAGTCATTGGACCAACTAAGTATCTACAAGCAGTAGGGGAAAACATAAGGTCATAGGAATCAAAATGAAATGTTTTTGGTGGAATAGTTTCATAAAATCAATGGTGAAGATAGAAAACACATAATAAGATGAATATCGAATAAACGACATCAATGACAAGTCAAAGTAGTTGGGTCCTTATAACTTAGTGAAGTCATGCTTTAGCCTATAAGTGGACACTCATCCCAAGAGTTCCCAGGTAAACACAACTGGTCCCTCGAGTTGGGATTTATACGAAGTGCTTGCCTAGACAGAAAACTCGGGATACAGGCATCCACCCTTCCAGATTGCACGAGTTCGTTATTAGAGCCCAAGACTTTGATGAGAATTCAAAAATCAGAAGAAGTTTTGAAAAATAATCACCTAAGGATAGGTGATGAGCATTTGTAAAATCTAAAGGTTCTAAAGATGAGATCCTTGGTGACAAGACATTGGTTACAAAATATAAGGATAGTGATGAAGTCAAAGGCAAAGATAACGGAAGAGTTCGCTAATGGAAAAGTGTCCTAGGTAGTTATAGTCTAGGTTAAAAGTAATTTCTAATAACCTAAATCCCTATAACCATGGCTCTGATACCAATCTGTAACACCCTGGCCGGAGGCGAAAAAGCCAAAGGTGTCACGAAACTTGATAGAATGCATTTGAGCACATGGAGTTTAAATTAAGTCGAAATATGATTAAGGTTCAATTATGTAGATTGCATTCAAATCTGAAGAAGTACAAGTACAAAAGCAAATTACAAAATAACAAATTGTTTAACAAGCATAATTGATTCGGATTAAATCTAAGGCAGTAAGTCTTGATCCATCCTATGTGAAATATTCTTGCAATTCATGGCATCACACATTGTCACCTGAAACATATGTTAGGAGTAAAAGGATCAACAAAGGTTGAGTGAATTCATAGGTTTTGTTTTGCAAAAATGTTAATGTGATATAGATAAAGTTTTAACAAAAGTGGTTGTCGATATGTCTTTATAGCAAAAGAGTAATACATGTAGTTACTTAATGGTACATTCAAGCCTACTTTATGACGTAACACGGGTCTATCATCTCACTTCTAAGCAAAACAACAACAGTAACAAAATGAGAAGTGAGATGGGGCGTCAATCCTATAGCGCTATAATATAACCGTTGGGCTTTTACAAGTTAATGAACGTAAACTTCTTAAAGCAACAACAACAAGTATTAAGCAAATGCAAAGGCAATCGGGGGAAACCACAAAATAGCAAATAGTTTGTATCACATTGTAACGTATGTATCATCCCAAAATAATGTAAAAAGGGACTATGAACTCACCTTGATTTCGGGTAAGTCCAAACAAGTATGCAAAGTGTGAGAGTTCTTGGAAATAAGATTCCACGTCACTCTAATTGATAAAACATGCAACAATGTGGAAAATGTATCAACAATAATGTTTAAGTGAATAATTGGAAATCCTAAATCTATAGGATTCAGTAGTGTTTTGTTTAAATGGTAATTATGTGGTTTGGATAACCTAACAAGAGGACTCGGAAAATGAATATGTTATAAAGGGAATTATTTATGAAAAATATATGTTTTATATAAACAAATTAATAAAATATATAATGGAATTTATATAAATGTTTGTAATATTAAATCAAAGATTAACTTGCATACTTAATTAACACAATTAAATAAAATGAGCAAACTAGTATAAGTGATATAATTAATTTATAAAATTTATAGATTAATTTAGATGGTCAAAATATATAATTATTTGGTAAATAATAATTATATAGTTTTAAATGATTAATATAATATTTATATAACTAATTATCAAAATAAATAAAATAAGTCGGTATAATTAAAGATAATATTTTTTTTAGTTGATGAACTTGAATGTTACTGATTTAAAATAATTATTATGTAAGTATATATTATGTATGAGGATATATACATATATAGTTTGTAAATTACGTCTTGTAAGTTAAGTCATTGTTATGTTGATGTCCAAAATTACATATCAATACAAAGATGATCGGACGGTATGATTTACCATCACCTATCACCATGAGTATGATCGGATTGTATCACATATCAATACAAGTATGATCGGACGGTATAAATTACTCATCTCTTATCAATACAAGCATGATCGGGTTGAAAGGAAAATAACAACATAATAATAGAGTTTGTAATTTAGTTAGCTTAACTAAATCACAAATCTTATCACAAGAATTATGGTAGACTCGGTTGGTTTAACCAAAACACTTGTCACCACAAGAACTATGATAGATTTGGATGATTTAATATTTGTAGTTATGTTCGTCATTAATAACAGAAAGTTAAGAGGGTTTTAACACCTCTAAACTCATGAGAATTAATCATACATAAGTGTCTTAAACATGGTTTTGATTAGAAGTATCGAGAATATAAGTTTCATGCATGTTAGTATGAATATAGATAAAGTATAAGATTAATCATAAAAGCAGAGAGTTTGGATCATGAAATGGTGTTGTTGTACCTTAGACTAACAAGACAATCTGTTGGAAACAATCCTAGAGAAGATCCAAGCTTTGTAGAAGAAGATTTGATGAAGAAAAGTGAGTTTGAACTCACTTGTATACTAAGAAAAATTATGCACTTGTTCTTGAAAATGCAGAATTTTAGAGAGAATTTTGATGATTTAGAAGTGTTTGGCAAGTGAAAATGGAGTCTAGGGGTCTTGTATTTATAGATGGAGGTGGTAGGTGTTTGGTGGAAATAAAAAAAAAATAGAAAAGGTAAATAAAAAGATAAAATAAAAAAATGATTATAATAAGAATGGAGGTGGAAAAGGTGATTGAAGGAGGTGGAAAAGGTGATTGGAGAAGAAAAGATGTGGAAAGGGGGTATAATCTCCGTATGGCACTATTCACGTATTTTTTTTTAATTTCCCGGGATTAAAACTCGCACTTTTTACAAAAGTGACCTATGCTAGAAAAATTTCTAAAAATTATTAAAAATCCTTTTGTAAAGTTTTACGCTAAAATTTATTAGAAAAAATATCTTTGTATAGTTTTTCGGTTTCGTAACGAAATTAAGTGTTTGTAACGTAGAATTGAATCTAGAATATGTATACAATAATTTATTATAATTAACGCCTCGAAAAATAGGATACAAATATGGATAAATATACGAAAATACGAGGCGTTACACAAATACAGTAATTGTTACAATGCAAGTCAAAAACAAAACATGTGTGAAAACCAGGGTGGTTACACCTCTTATTCATTCAGAGGTTTTAAACCATTAAGAGGTAGCATCTGAATGGTAATTAAGAGGCTACCAAACAGCCCCTTACACTTTTAACTTTTTTCAATCTACACCCTTAATTTTTTGACATGAAACACTATTAACCCTTATCTTTAAGTAAGTTGCACATTCACTTCTAACTTTCAGTAACTGACAACTTTGACCTTCTTAACCTTTTCTACTTAATAACTTGACACCTCCTTTGGTTTAAATGACTTTTACGACTTTACACCGCAACGTGTACAAATTATTATACTTTGTTTATCTATGTTCTACTTATTTTGTGTATGTTCGTAAACTGTATTTGAAAGCAAGTCGGGTCATATATACTACGTTTTCATTCGATGGCGATGTATTTTTTTTAAGTAAAGAGTCGGGTCAAATATACAATATAAATACGAGTTGCTTTAACTTTCGACGCCGCCGCAACGCGCGGCGGGTCAAAATCCTAGTTCATCTTAAACACTAAGTGTGAACAACTGCTAAGAATTTGAGTTTTTTTAAACTTCTTAACGTAGCAACATATATAAGACACGTATATCAAAAACTAATATTAAAATAAAAAGTTTAAACCTTTATTTTTTAAGAAAAGTAGATCCCAACTTTCTCAATTTCGCCAATAATAATCCTAACTCAGTTATTTGCTGATAATAATTCGAATTGGTTCACTTTTGGCCGATAATAGTCCGCCGTTAAAAATAGCTTAACGGAGTGAAGTTTTTTTTCCGAATTACAAACCGATGTTTTAGGGATTTTGATTAGAACGAGGATACGAGTCGATTTATGCAAAACTTAACTCGAAACGGTGCTCCAAACCGCTTGATTTTTGTTAAGTGTAAGTTTAAACACCCGAATTTAATCACCGTTTTCGTCGTTTGGGGCAGTATTTCGAGGTAGCTTTTATATCAATCAACTCGTATCCCCGTTCTAATCAAAAGCCCTAAAACATCGGTTTGTAATTCGGAAAAAAAAAGTTAACTCCGTTAAGCTAATTTTAACTCGGACTATTATCAGCCAAAAGTGGACTAGTTCGGATTATTATAGCCAAATAACTGAGTTGGGATTATAATAAGCCAAATTAAAAAAATTGGAATTATTTAAATCCAATTTACCTATTTTTTAATGTGTGATTTAAAAAAAAAGGTAAGAATTTCCATGTTAAACTGATTTCCACTTTTACAAGTAATCATCGATCTTTAAGAAAAGTAAATAATGTGACTCTATTTTGTATGTTCACAAAATCACATCTATTTGTTTAAATATGCTAACCAATGGGGTGGTGGTTGATTAGTAAAGGCAAAGCCTTTAAAACATCTAGATTGGAAATGGGAAGGTCTTAGATTCAAGTCCCACAGACAACAGAAGATTAAAAAAATTATACGTTCAAAAAAAATTGTTTAAATATGGTATATTCTTAAGAGTTTTTTACTATTATGTTTGGTGACAAAATATAAATGGCATATCAAAGATACACAACTATCTTATCTTAAAGAATTTTAAACTCATAGTGCTAACTACCTTTAAATTTTATAATTTTAACGTTGCTTGAATTTGTTACTATTCTCCATATGCATAATAGACTATTTTTTATTTATTATATTTTTTTCATAATTCAATCCTTCTATAGAGCATCACCAATGCTAAGGGCGAGTCTAATTTCAGACACACCACCTCAACAGTCAACATATCAAATCATTTCAGCCCTCTACTTAAAAAAAAAAAAACTACATTTTTCCTCTAACGCTAAACCAATCCACATATCCACATCAACATCCACCTCATCACCTACTATTCTTTTTATTAATCAATATCTAATTTGTTTCTTTCATAATAAAAGAATTCTTTCATATTAAAAATATTTTTATATTTTGTTTAAACATTAAAACAATATTAAAATCCAGGTAGCAAGAAAAAAAAGAATTAAATAAAAAAATTCAACAATTAAAAAAAATACATTACATGAAATTTAGAAAACATACGACATTTAAAAAAACACATTTAAACCTAAAAAAACACACAACAGTAAATTAAAAACCACTAAAATAAACATAAGACCTATAGAAACCAGAATAATTATTTTAATTCGTGACTATTTTTTTATAGGTAAATTGGATTTAAATAATCCCAACTCACTGTTATTGGCCAATAATAATCCCAACTCATTTAATCACCAATAATAATCCGAACTATTCACTTTTGTTTGTAAAATACTCCCAGTTAAAAAAACACTAACTAGGTTAAAAAATTGCTGATGTGGCTTGCCACGTCACCTGACACATCAGTTGCCACGTAATCGAAAAATGCCACGTAGACTGCCACATCAGCTTGCCACGTCATCGAAAAATGCCACGTAGACTGCCACAACAGTTGTCATGTCATCAAAAAATGCCACATCAACTGCCACGTCATATGACACATCAGCTAAAAGGGCCACATCAGATGCCACATCAGCGATTTTTTAACCTAGTTAGTGTTTTTTTAACTGGGAGTATTTTACAAACAAAAGTGAATAGTTCGGATTATTATTGGTGATTAAATGAGTTCGGATTATTATTAGCCAATAACAGTGAGTTGGGATTATTTAAATCCAATTTGCCTTTTTTATATCAGTGCAAACCTTTTCCTAGATTTGGCTTGCTACCACCGAGTCCTTATTCGAGGAAGCGAGGTCTTAATTCATTAGAAGCTAAGACATTGATCCTTAAACACATTCATTGTTTCTTCTCGTTTCACCATGTATTGATGTATTCGTTCCTTGACAATGTCGTTCGATTCCGACTCCAATGTCACCTTTGTTTAAGTTTAAATGTAAAATCATCCAATATGTATACTATTAAGTAGATGAACTAGGCACTTTTGAAAATCATTCATGTTTAAAGTGCTTACTTATTATTGTAATTGTGTATTATATTTGATGGTTTACATAAATTTATGTTTTTATAAATCTTATTTGTTTAGTGGAACACTGGAAATGGATATATGAGCTGGATCCTCCTACAATATTTGATACATTATTAGTGTTTGGTAGGGTGTTAAAAAGTTTTATATATAATAATTAATATACAGCGAAGAGTTGAAATGAGAATAAAAAATAATGAAAGCATAAAAAGAACAATTTGAATCAATAATATTGTTTTTGTTATAAAACTAGCCTAAAAGCTTAATAATATAGAAGATGTTATAAAATTAGCCTAAAAGCTAAATAATATAGAAGAGAAGTAAAGAGAATTTTCAGAGGATTTCTTATATATATTTCTTGGTACTCCAAAACTATTATATTACATGAGTTTATATAGACAGAAGAAAGAAACTATGTTGTACTGTGCGTCAATAATTCGAACGAATTATTGAAGTTACTGTGTCAATAATTCGAATGAATTATTTCCTTTACTGTGCGCTTTCACTGTGCATCTAGTTGTCATCCACAATGATTCATAACACTTCCCCTTGGATGACACTTTGCAAACTTTGGGGTAATTAAATACTGCCTCATTAAAAATCTTGCTAAAGAAAAACCCAGTGGGGAAAAAAAAAAAAACCTTAGCTAAGGGAAAAAGAGTGCAGTCTATAGCTCCCCCTCAAGTTGCAATTTGTAAGGCATCACATTGTCCATACGTGACGCATGCCAATGTCATGAACGTGTTTCCTGAAAGTTGCTGTAGGTAGTGCTTTTGTGAAAAGATCGGTTGAATTGTTGCTGGATTGGACATATCTCATCTCGACTTGATTGTCTTTTAATAAAGTCTCGAGTATATTCAAAAAATCTTGGTGGTATATAAGAGTGCAACTTGTAATACTCCCCCTGATTTCATTATGTATCGTTTAAGCCTTCTTCGTAGATATTTTCGTTAATATTTTGCCACTTCATTCCTTGATGTGTATAGTCATTTGTGTTGATCAATGTTATATGGTCTTTATATGGGATTCCTGGTGCTTTATGTAAACAAATACCATATGATCCACAACTATATGTTGTTACATTCCCTGCATTTACAAAGCTAACAAACTTGTTTTGGTAGGTTAGTAATATATAAAATTTTTATCTTTCATACCTTAGATGTTAATTTATTACATCCGATTATATTATCTCTTCTTTGTACACGAGTAATATGATACAGATGGTAATGTATAACTAGCAAAATATATCAATATAATCCATTATTCTCTATATGTGTAATAATTTATGGATAATGATGCAAATGCTAGTTTGTATATCAAGGCATAAATTTGTATTTCATATTTGATTTGTTAATATGTTTTAATAGTTATAAAACCTCATACGGTTTTCCAAAGAAAAATATATAGTCCAACTATACTGTATGCAAAAGATGCCTTGAATACTTACTTCATTCATACAATCCATAGTTTACCATGCTTATACATTAATCAATAGCTATCATAACCATCGAATTTCATTAACTTTTTCATGTACTCAACAGCCTTAGGAAACTCATCGAGAGTTCCATTTCTTTTCAGCATTTATAATAATTTAAGCATATTCATATCTTATAATGTTCTTGAGATCTTGCCTTACATGACTTTGATAATTTAAATTCTTCATGAATTTTTTATGTATTTTGTAGTACCACATGATATATAAATATTCATAAACTGCATGTCAATTTTCTCTTAACATATTACCAGACGAATCAGATATTGGAAAGTTATTATATCCACCGCTGGAGAATGTGTCTCCTCATAATCAATCAATGGTTTTGCAACATTCTTGTGCCACCAAATTTTCTTAAAATAACTTCATGTGATTTTCAATTCATAACTTGCATAAAAGACCCATTTGTATCCAACACATCTTACAACTTCAGTTGCATGGACTAGTGATCCAAAAACTTTCCATTTCAACAGAGAATTTAACTCTGCCTTATTTGCATCTTTTCATTTTTGGCCAATCATTTCTATGTTTACGTTCATAGGCAGATCTCAATCTTGATCCTCGTCGTTTAATTATTTTAAGCGCTACATTACATACAAAAGTATAACGATGTCGATTTTTATTTCGATTCCGTACATATCTTAGACATGATACAACTTATCGAGATCTCTTTATTTCCAGGTACCCGAGGTTCTTCTTGAACCATCATGTCTACTGTCTCTTCAGGAGACCTTTTTAATATCACCTCGATCACCTCGACTTGACCATCTTAATTAGTTGCTCCAACTTTCGAGGAATTGTATTTCTGGAATCGACTAGTCTACCACGCTTCAGGCGTGCAATAGACTCATTAGAAAAATATGTGGTTGTCCTTCTGGGACACAAACATAAATGTAGCATAAGCAGTTGATTATGTGACTTGCCTAGTCACTCTATTTAGGTCAGTGAACTCGTTTGGTAATTTATTCTTTAATATTGGTAAATGAATTATACTTTAAACTTCTAGTTTATAGTCCGAGGATCAAGATGACATGATAATTCATTTCACTTTTCACCTTCCAACTGCTTGTTATCTCCCCCTAATATTAGGAACATTCATTCACTAAAGTGAAAAACCAATGAGCCTTAAACAAATTTCTCACTAATGGCTTTAAGTATTCAATCATAGACGATTATTTATACCCAACATATTCTCAAACTTTTTAGAAGTCCCGTCTTTGTGCGGTGTGGTGGATGAGTTTCAATATATGTCGCACAACCAAAATCTTTGATTAGACATATTTGGTTACTGACCAAAAACCAAATATATGGGGAGAACTATAACTTATTGGCTTGATGTGAATTAATGGTACTATATATAAAATTACATGTACCTAACTGAACTTTTGCTCCTCTCATGATTATTGGCTTTGTAATCAATAGTAGACGTTTAGTGATCATCTCAACAAAGCAATTCTTGTATAAACATAAGCTATATGTAGTTAAATATTTCCTTCCACTAATCATTAATAACTTGAGAATTGAATTCATCGTTATTACCAAAATAAATTGTCACACCCTGGCTTTGCGGAAGCATGGGTTTATTTGGTGTGACTTCTTAATACCATAGCTTAATCACAACAAAGCTATATGAAAGTAAAACCATGACGATCATCCATTACTTCAAATTTTAAAAGTAGAAATACGACAACATTGTTTTAAAGTTGACACATGCAACGAGATTACAACATAACAGAATAAAAACCTTGTTCAAAAGACACAACCACAAACATGAAATAAACACAGCTTAAGACTTGCGACTCGTCCAGGCAAAAGTCACAACCCTTAAACTTGGATGACCTCATATCTCCTAAGCAGCATGAAGACATAGCATACCTCGCCAGATCCCTAATTCCCTGAAATACATGTAAGTTGAAAAATCAACAAAAATGTTGAGCGAGTTCATGTGAAAGTGAGTATGTAAAACCTTTGTAAGTATAAAATCCCTGGTATGTAGCAAATAAGGAAATAAAGAGATCACCAATGGTTTGCAAGTCCATTGATATGTGTGAAGTGCAGTAGGAAGACTCAAACCTAGCAGATTTTTGCGTCGGGTACAAAGTCACCCCGAGGTCCGCTCTGTTGGGCCTGGAGTTGGGCTCGCTACACCCAGATAGATCTACCGCTACTGACCCTCGGTCCTACAATGAGGATTAATGGCCTCCAGTTTTCAGCCTACTCACTCACATGATCTAAGTAGTAACCCTCCTTATGCTAACCATACCATGTAAAAAGTATTCGTAATCATAGTAACATGTATTTCACCCCCGAAGTATAGAAACTGAAAACAGTTAAGAGAAAAGGGGGACATGAACTCACAGAAGTGCGTCTCAAAATAGTAAATCCCAATCAACCTGCTGCGTGACGACCTACACGTACTAACTTCTATTAGACGGACAGCCGTGTCTTGGCTTAAGGTTTAACGTTTTTGGGAAATAGTTAGGCAGCTATTTCGTATTTCCACTTCTTAATTATTTAATAATTATTTTCCTTCCCAAGGATGGGGGTTTTAATACATGTGCGTTTTTGTAATTACAAAAATATATTATTAAGTCTCACTTAATAAAATATATTTTTATTCACTTGTCTAAAATATTCTATCTCCAAAATATACATATTTTTCCCAGAAAATATTATATTTTATTCCATATAATTGCCAAAATAATACTTTTATCAAAATACGCATTTAAGAGTATTTTTTTGAAAATACATAAGTTACATTTAAAGTTCGGGTGGTAATAATAATACCGGTGTAACTTAAATATTTATTTGTGAAGGCGTCGGTATTATTTTGGAGTCGTTATTTCAGTGTATTCGAGTTATATTATTTTTACTCTAAAAATAATGTACATAGTTCACAAAATAATCATAAAATCACGCAAGCGTTTTACTACGAAATATATATATTCTAAATATATATTTAACAAGTTTTATTTACGAAAATTCCACCTCCGACATTTGGTTATTTTGTAATAAAAATCATGGCGAATTTTATTGGAAAAACAAGTTAAAAATATATTCATAACACTTGTCACAAAAATATTTTCCAAGTGTTATATTTATGGAAAAATTTCGCCAGAGTTTCCTCTGTAACTGGAGGTGGCAACGCTTACTAGCGTATCATTTTCTTTTCAAAATTCAATCAACAATCTTCCAATCATCAACATACATCATTCAAACATCAAACTAGTAAAAAATAAGTATAAATCGCAAACACATGAACTTGTAAGTTGTGTAAAAGTATGTAGTAACTTTATAACATATTTAGTAACTCTTTCCATCTTTAAAAATAAAAATCAGTTTCTTGGAAACTTTATTTTTAAAGAAAATGTAACTTTACAACTTCTAGTCCAAAAACTTTGAAATTATTCCTTTGTTAAACCTTTTGTCACCCAAGTGTTTACACTCTTGTTTGTTTGCAAAAATGCTTTTAGTTGTGTAAGATCCGGCTTTTAAACAAGATTTGCATCTTACACTTGGTTCTTCGAAAACACCACTTGTAGATCTTTAGATCTACTAGTTTAAAACTCCATTTTACCAGAAAAATCACTTTTACACAGGTTCATGTTCATGTGTGGAAGGGTTCATCATCTTGCTGCTCTTACACTTAACATATTGCTAGTTCATGTTCCATGAACATGATCTAGCGTGGTTAGATGATGATCCGTTCCATTACTAGCCACTAACAACATAAAATAATCACAACAAAACAAGATTCACAAGTTTTACACCATTTGTTTCTCTTTAACCAACTAGTTCATCATACTTTCAAGTCTTTTAGTTTTGATCTTGAAATTTCTTGAGTTTTAACCGTTAAATCTCTTATTAACCACTTTAAACAAGAACAAGAAGATGTTTAGAAGCACTTACAACTAGCTCGAGGCTAGGGAAGAATCAAAGCGAAAACAAGGTGGATAAAAGCGATGTAGTGAGGTTCTTGAGATTCCGAAAGCACCAGGTCTCCTCGTATTATCTCTTGCACCTTGGTATGTATGTAGAATAGCTAGATCAAAACTTGATGATGGTGGTGGTGTTGCTAGTGTTCTCGGCCGAATACAAGGCAAGAGAGAAAGAGAGAGTTTGGTTGAAGGTGTTTGATGAAATGGAACTCTTAACTTTAGTGTTTACTTATAATCTAGTTTAGGGCTTTAACCACCATGTAATATGTTACCTTGATACTAAACATCAACCATTAAAATAATCTAAGTAGGACAAGGGTGTGTCCCACATGGGGGAACCGATCGATTAGGGGGGGGGGTATATAGTTTGATTTCAACCAATAAGTTAAGTGATAGTTAGTTTAGTTAGAGATTAAAATAGGTTATTAGTGTGTTATGTAATATAACGGGTGTTAGGGTGTTCGGGGACCCTAACTAGCTCAGAAAAGCAAAAACAATGTCATTGACAATATTTTTTTTATGTTTCGGGTAAAGTCCGGTTGTTCGGTTGGATATTAATCCGTTAAAGTGCTAAATAAGCATTTAAGTGCCTTTTATAGTGTTTTTAGTGACACAAATAATTCCCGACACTTTGGAAAGTGTCTGGTATTATTTTCCCATGTTTTTGCACTTTACTAGTTAAGTTAAATGCTGAATTTTGTAATAAAGTGCAGAATTTTGTAGTTAAAGCATGTTTTAGGCACATCCGGTCACTATAACAATCACCTAGTGACGCAGTTCTACAATCCTCACCTCCCTACACTCTATACTAGTGTAGTAATCTATTCCCGACTCATACTAGCCTTAGAGACAGTGTCTATCTAGTGCTGGCTATGTCAGCATGTTACTGGGTTACCCGTATAGTGTGCTCACTGTGCTTTTGTGCATCAAGTTTGTCACTATAGTTCTGTGTAAATAATGGAGTGACAGTATAAAATGTGATGCATGAGTATGTATGTATCAGAAATCAAGAACCAGTTTAACCACAGTTGTAAGCAAGCACAGTAATTTAGCATTAATCAATTATTAATTAATTCGTACGGATACCTGGTTTGGTGAGGGTTGTCACATTCTCCCCCCGTTAAATAAATTTCGTCCCGAAATTTTAGCCTCTGCTTCTAGTTGCAGGGGTCTTAGGAAATAAATGGGGGTATTTCTCCTTCATACGGTCCTCACGTTCCCACTTGAATTCTGGCCCATGTCTTGCGTTCCATCGTACTTTGACGAGTTTGACGCTGCTCCTGCGCGTTTTGTTAACTTTCCAGTCCGTAACCTCAACGGGTTCTTCGGTAAAGTGGAGCGTGTCGTCGATGTGAACTTCGTCAGCAGGAATGATCACTGTCTCCTGTGTTGGACTCTTTTTTAAATTTGATACATGGAATGTATCGTGAACACCATTGAGTTCAGCAGGTAGGTCCAACTTGTAGGCTACAAGCCCAATCCTTTGCAGGATTCTGAAAGGGCCAATGTAACGCGGATTCAACTTCCCACGCTTTCCGAAGCGTACCACACCCTTCCAGGGTGAAACTTTTAATAAAACCATATCTCCAACTTGAAATTCCAAGGGCTTCCTTTTTGGATCTGCATATGCCTTCTGTCTGTCGCGAGCCACCTCGATGCGTTTTCGAATTTGGGCAATCTTGTCGGTTGTCTCTTGGACTATTTCAGGACCGACAAGCTGCCTATCACCTGCATCTGCCCAGCATAAGGGTGATCGACATTTGCGTCCGTAAAGAGCTAAAAATGGCGCGGCTCCAATGCTTGTGTGGTAGCTGTTGTTGTATGAAAACTCGACCAACGGTAAATGATTATCCCAGCTACCACCTATATCCATTACACATGCTCTCAGCATATCCTCCAATGTCTGAATAGTTTGTTCACTTTGTCCATCAGTTTGCGGATGAAACGCAGTGCTCAGATTCAACTGTGAGCCAAAAGCTTCTTGGAAGGACTGCCAAATCCTTGATATGAAGCGTCCATCTCTATCCGAGATGATCGAGAGAGGCACTCCATGACGTGCAACAATCTCTCGCATGTATATTTCCGCAAGTTTACTAGTGTTATCCTTCTCTTTGATTGGCAGGAAGTGTTCGGACTTGGTCAGGCGGTCAACTATTACCCAAATAGTATCATGACCTCTGGGCGTCTTGGGCAGTTACGTTATGAAGTCCTTTGAAATCTGTTCCCATTTCCACTTGGGAATCTCAGGTTGTTGTAGAAGTCCTGAAGGCTTCTGGTATTCAGCTTTCACCTTGGCGCACGTTAAACACTTGCTAACATAAACAGCAACATCACCTTTCATCCTAGGCCACCAATAGAAATCCTTGAGATCTTGATACATTTTATCCGCACCGGGATGAATTGAGTACCGAGACTTGTGGGCTTCATCAAAAATAATCTTTCTCAAACCACCAAACAGAGGAACCCAAATCCGTTTCATGAAGCATAAAGTTCCTTCCTCGTTTGGCACCAACTGCTTCTCCATCCCACAGAGATACTCATCTTCAATATTCCTTTCTTTCAAAGCTTCTCTCTGGGCGGCACGAATGCGCAGAGAGAGGTATGTCTGTACAATCATCTCCAAAGCCCTAACCCTTATGGGCTTGATCCTTTCTTTTTGACTTAGGGCGTCGGCAACCACATTCGCCTTCCCTGGATGATACTTGATCTCGCAGTCGTAATCGTTCAATAATTCGACCCAACATCTTTGTCTCATATTCAACTCTTTCTGGTCGAATATGTGCTGCAGACTCTTATAATCCGCAAAGATTGTACACTTTGTACCATACAAATAATGTCTCCAGATTTTTAGTGCAAATACCACTGCGCCTAGCTCCAAATCATGCGTGGTATAGTTCTTTTCATGAACTTTCAATTGGCGTGAAGCGTAAGCTATAACTTTCTGGCGTTGCATCAACACGCAACCCAATCCTTGACGCGAGGCGTCACAGTATACCATGAAATCATCAGTTCCTTCTGGTAGCGCTAAGATCGGCGCATTGCAAAGCTTGTCTTTCAGTAACTGGAATGCTTCTTCCTGTTTGTCACTCCAATCAAACTTCTTGTCCTTCTGTGTGAGCGCGGTCAGAGGTTGAGTGATTTTGGAAAAATCCTCAATAAATCGTCTGTAGTAACCAGCCAACCCTAAGAATTGTCGAATCTCGGTTGGCGTCTTTGGGGTCTCCCAGCTCTTTATTGCCTCGATCTTTGTGGGATCAACATGGATTCCATTTCCATTAACCACTTGTCCAAGGAATTGGACTTTACGCAGCCAGAACTCGCACTTCGAGAACTTGGCGTATAATTTCTCCTTCTTAAGTAGTTCTAGAATAGCTCATAAGTGTTGTTCGTGCTCGTCCTTCGTCTTCGAGTAAATCAGAATGTCGTCAATAAATACGATCACAAACTTGTCCAAGTACGGCTTGCAGATTCGGTTCATTAGGTCCATGAAAACTGCAGGTGCATTCGTCAGTCCAAATGGCATAACTAGGAACTCGTAGTGTCCGTAACGAGTCCTAAAGGCCGTTTTCGGGATACTTTCCTCTTGTATCCTTAGTTGATGATATCCTGATCGAAGATCGATCTTTGAATAAAAGCTTGAGCCTTGCAACTGATCAAATAGGTCATCGATTCTCGGCAGAGGATATCTGTTCTTGATAGTCAGCTTATTAAGCTCGCGGTAGTCTATGCACATACGGAAACTACCGTCCTTCTTTTTGAAAAACAAGACCGGAGCTCCCCAAGGTGAGAAGCTTGGTCTGATGAATCCTTTGTCCAAAAGCTACTGGAGTTGTGTCGACAACTCCTGCATCTCCGATGGTGCAAGTCTGTAGGGCGCCTTGGCTACAGGCGCGGCACCTGGAACCAAGTCAATGTGGAACTCGACTTGCCTTTGAGGCGGTAAGCCTGGCAAGTCTTCGGGAAAGACTTCTGGATATTCCTTGATGACTGGAATGTCTTCGATCTTTGGTTCAGCAGCTTCCTTATCCACGATGTGTGCCAAGTATGCAACACATCCCTTCTTCAAGCACTTTCTAGCTTTCAGGCAGCTAATGATTCTCAGCGGCGTATCATGCTTCTCTCCATGCACTACGATGGTTTCTTCATCCGTCACAGGGATGCGGATGGTCTTCTCATGGCAAACAATATCGGCCTTGTTACTCGTTAGCCAATCCATTCCCACTACCACATCAAAGCTTCCCAACTCGACAGGTAGTAAGTCTAGCGTGAACTCGTTCCCTCCTAGTTCAATCACACATCCTCGGACAACTTCACTGGTCTCAACTAGTTTTCCATTTGCTAATTTGATCGAATATGGAATGTCTAACTTACTAGTGGCCAAACCAAGTATATTCTTAAATTCTAACGACACGAAACTATAATCGGCACCGGTATCAAACAGAACAGATGCAAAACGTTGGTTTATCGGGAACGTACCAGTGACAACGTTTGGATCTTGGTGCACCTCCCTTGCGCTGATGTTAAAGACTCTTCCCTGTGCTTGGTTCAAATTTGGGCATTCCTTCTTAAAGTGCCCAATGTCACCACAGTTAAAACAACCCAATTTTTGACCATTACCTCCTCCATTCCCCGCTTGATTGTTGTTTTGATTTCGATTCGCGTCCCCAGCTTGATTTGCATTGTTCCCTCGATTTCCATTTCCTCCATTGTTTCCTTGCAGACGATTCGCATTACCACCACGGTTATTGTTCCTATTACCAAAACCTACTTGGCCTCCCCGGCCAGCACTAGCCCAGCAATTATCCTTCAAGTGGCCAACCTTTCCACAAGCTTCACATACTTTTGGCCCACACCGGCCAGAATGATGACGTTGGCAGGAGTTACACTTGGGCAGTGAACCCATATAGCCTTTTCCTTTCTTCCCAGCACTGGTTGCAGCTTGAACCGGTGTGCTTGATTCTCCTTTCTTGCCAACACCGCTAGTACCTTGTTTGAAGTTCGAGAACTTCCTTTTGTTCTTTCCAGATGACTCTACGTGTGTCTCCTTCTTCTTCTGCTCAACATTCAAAAACTTGTTTAGGCGGATAGCCTCCTCAGTAAGAGCCACGCTCAGATCGATGGCCTCTGTGATTGTCGCCGGCTTGGAAGTAGTGACCATACTCATGATCTGTGGAGCTAAACCCCAAATAAAGCGCTCGATTCGTTTGAATTCCGGTGTAACCATATAAGGCACCACATGTGACAAGTCGTGGAATCTCTTAACATATTCCGCGATTTTGGGACCTTCCATCTTGAGATGCCAGAACTCTGTCTCCAATTTTTGAATCTCAGCGCGTGAGCAATACTTTCTTCGCATAAGCTCTTTCAGCTCATTCCATGTCATCGCATAAGCTGTGGCTTCACCAAGAGTCTGTACTTGTAAGTTCCACCAGGACAGGGCTCCGTCCAAAAATAGCCCAGAAATGTAGGTAACTTGTTGGTCTGGAGCGCACTTGCTCATTCTGAGAACAGACTCAGTCTTTTCGGCCCATCTTACAAAAGCAACAGCACCTCCGGTGCCGTCGAAGTTTATGGGCTTGCAGTCAAGGAACTGCTTGTAAGTGCACCTTGCACATACGTTAGAATATACAAATGGTATTAGCGGATGTGCTAAGAATATCCAATTGTATTATAGTATGCCTCAAACAACTTAACATTACCATGAGGTGGATTGTTATTGCCGTTGTTGTTCGAATTACTTCCACTGGTTCCTCCCTGTGAGGCTGCATACAGTTCAATGGCGGCAGCAATGATTTGCTGGGGTTCTGCCTCGTTGGTAGGCATGCGCGTCTGGCGTCTTGGAGGCATCTTCTAAAAGATGTTTCACGTAGGTCAGGTCATAGTAAGTAAAGTGTACGTATGTATTCAACAATATCAACACATAACATCTCATGTTATAAATAAATCAACCACATAACATCTCATGTTATAGAACATAAACAATCAATAATCAACCCAACATATAATGAGAATACTGCGATTGCGCTGTCATAAATCAAGACCACAATGTAAGGTTTACAAGTTCATAACTGTGTCATACATCATCAGTGACTAAGGGCCACATCGCCCTAGTCCAAACTATCTAGTCAGTGACATCAACAACCAATATACAATACATCAAAAGTCATAATCGTCCAAAATGCGGTCTCCAAAAGGCTGTATAGTCTGCACAATCGCGGTCCTCTCATCAAAGGTCTACCCGTGTCGTACAAAAAGGCCTATGCTGATGGCGGTGGAGGAGGGGAAAACGAGAAAAGAGTAAACGTCGCATATGAAGCCAGTCCTCCTCCATGGCGCGATGAGAGCGCATCAAGTATGCTATCTGCTGCTTAGGAGTCCAAAAACGAGCGGCAGAGTCGGGTGAAAGTGGACGCGGATGGTGTGATACTGCAGGTGGAGTCTGGCACTGGCACGGGAGTCGCTGAGCTCTCTCCAGCTCCTGTACGCGACGGGTCAGCGCCTTCTGCTGTATCATGAAAGATGTGAGAATCTCCTTCGTAGAATACCCCACGTGGTATGGGTGATACGGATCGGATGGTGGCATAATGGGGGGCGTAGTCCAGAGGAATGGCTCACTAGATGGAGCGAAGGATGGCACGGTAAATGGCGCAACAGTGGGAACAACAGTGGGATGAGAAATCTGAGGTACAAACTGGTCTCCTCCTGTCATGAAAGGCGTATGACCAAACAGCTGACGAGATGAACCCTCCCCAGGACGTGGTGGAGGTATGTCCTGAAGAAACGTGATAGGTAAGTCGGTGCGGTGAACATCTGTGGTATGTGTGGGAAGCAAGGGTACATCGGTGGGAGCTGAAACAGGGGCTGAAACGGGTGCCACAGGGGGTGTAACAGGTACCACGAAAGGTGGGAAATCATCATCATCTATCCACCCATTGTGGGTGTGAGCGTATCGTGGATCAATATGGGTCGCGAAAGGTGCGCGGTCGAACATCACCGGCATAGGATCAGAAAGTGGGGCGACAACAGGATCCTCTAACAAATGTGGAGCATCAACATGAGCATCGACAGCATGATCATCCACCAACGGCGGAGCAACAATAGGATGATCATCAACAGGTATATCATTAATAAAAGGGGCAACAACAGGTGCATCGGCATGAACAGGGTCATGCTCTAATGTCGGGTCAGGAGCGACAACTGGCTCAGGGGCAACAGCAGGCTCCGGATCAACAAACTCCATCTCGAAATCAGCTGGATCAGCAAACAAGGGATCGACAGGGGCTCCAGGATCCTCCAGGGGCTGGTCTAAGTGTATGAACTCAATGTCATGGACTGGATCAAAACCAGGTGGAAAAACGGGATTATCCTCAATATCGTGATCAAACTCAAAGCTGTGTGCGGGAACTAGTGCAGCTGATAACGCCATATCAGGGTCGGCGTCGTGTGAGTGGTGCTGCACTCCCTGTGTGTGCAAAGATGCGGACGCCACGGACTCAAATGAGTCTGGGACAGGTGAATGAACAGGAGCCTCCTCTGCAGGAGCGTCAGCAATGAGTAGAATATCATCAGCAGCAATAGGGGACTCACCCTCAAGGTCATCCTCAAGTGGGTCCTCCTCAAACAAATCAATGTCGTCGTCAGAAACATCATCAAGTGGCATATCAACAACCGGATAAGAAGCAAGGCGTATAGGAGCAGGGATCACCACGAGTGGTAAATCCCCAGCGAGATGGCCATCAGCAGGCTCGGCTACGACGTCAGGCAGCGCAAAGGGCTGGAAGTCGTCATCGTCTGTGCTGGTAGTATCGGAAGTGTGGACCTCGTGCTCCGATGAAACTATGTCATCTGATACTATCGCCATAGGGTCCAGAGTGTCGGAAACTCCGGTGTCTGATGAAGAAGGCATGATGTCTGTAACACAAACACACATACGCACAAACAATCAATCATATAATCAAATAAACATGTTAGTCACCAATAAGCAAACAAGTGATTATCCTAGTCTTCCCTAGACTATCCTCTCAGTCTCCCCGACTAAACTCCCTCAGTCTCCCCGACTGAACTCTCTTAGTCTCCCCGACTAAACTCCCTCAGTCTCCTCGACTGAACTCTCTTAGTCTCCCCGACTAAACTCCCTCAGTCTCCCCGACTGAACTTTCTTAGTCTCCCCGACTAAACTCCCTCAGTCTCCCCGACTGAATTCCCTCAGTCTCCCCGACTGAATTTTAAATCTTTGAATAAGTGTATTGTGCACTTCTTGTTAAAAATGTTTGTGCCCTGGATCTGGACGTTTAGTGTATGCAATGTAAAAATGTTTTTGTGAGATCCCTAGTGATCATAGTCTAGACTCGAGAAGGAATCCTAGTTCGCTATGATCAAAGCTCTGATACCAAGCTGTCACACCCTGGCTTTGCGGAAGCGTGGGTTTATTTGGTGTGACTTCTTAATACCATAGCTTAATCACAACAAAGCTATATGAAAGTAAAACCATGACGACCATCCATTACTTCAAATTTTAAAAGTAGAAATACGACAACATTGTTTTAAAGTTGACACATGCAACGAGATTACAACATAACAGAATAAAAACCTTGTTCAAAAGACACAACCACAAACATGAAATAAACATAGCTTAAGACTTGCGACTCGTCCAGGAAAAAGTCACAACCCTTAAACTTGGATGACCTCATATCTCCTAAGTAGCATGAAGACATAGCATACCTCGCCAGATCCCTAATTCCCTGAAATACATGTAAGTTGAAAAATCAACAAAAATGTTGAGCGAGTTCATGTGAAAGTGAGTATGTAAAACCTTTGTAAGTATAAAATCCCTGGTATGTAGCAAATAAGGAAATAAAGAGATCACCAATGGTTTGCAAGTCCATTGATATGTGTGAAGTGCAGTAGGAAGACTCAAACCTAGCAGATTTTTGCGTCGGGTACAAAGTCACCCCGAGGTCCGTTCTGTTGGGCCTGGAGTTGGGCTCGCTACACCCAGATAGATCTACCGCTACTGACCCTCGGTCCTACAATGAGGATTAATGGCCTCCAGTTTTTAGCCTACTCACTCACATGATCTAAGTAGTAACCCTCCTTATGCTAACCATACCATGTAAAAAGTATTCGTAATCATAGTAACATGTATTTCACCCCCGAAGTATAAAAACTGAAAACAGTTAAGAGAAAAGGGGGACATGAACTCACAGAAGTGCGTCTCAAAATAGTAAATCCCAATCAACCTGCTGCGTGACGACCTACACGTACTAACTTCTATTAGACGGACGGCCGTGTCTTGGCTTAAGGTTTAACGTTTTTGGGAAATAGTTAGGCAACTATTTCGTATTTCCACTTCTTAATTATTTAATAATTATATTCCTTCCCAAGGATGGGGGTTTAATACATGTGCGTTTTTGTAATTACAAAAATATATTATTAAGTTTCACTTAATAAAATATATTTTTATTCCCTTGTCTAAAATATTCTATCTCCAAAATATATATATTTTTCCCAGAAAATATTATATTTTATTCCATATAATTTCCAAAATAATACTTTTATCAAAATACGCATTTAAGAGTATTTTTCCGAAAATACATAAGTTACATTTAAAGTTCGGGTGGTAATAATAATACCGGTGTAACTTAAATATTTATTTGTGAAGGCGTCGGTATTATTTTGGAGTCGTTATTTCAGTGTATTCGAGTTATATTATTTTTACTTTCAAGTTTTACACCAACTAGTTTTACACCATTTGTTTCTCTTTAACCAACTAGTTCATCATACTTTCAAGTCTTTTAGTTTTGATCTTGAAAGTTCTTGAGTTTTAACCGTTAAACCTCTTATTAACCACTTTAAACAAGAACAAGAAGATGTTTAGAAGCACTTACAACTAGCTCGAGGCTAGGGAAGAATCAAAGCGAAAACAAGGTGGATAAAAGCGATGTAGTGAGGTTCTTGAGATTCCGAAAGCACCGGGTCTCCTCGTATGATCTCTTGCACCTTGGTATGTATGTAGAATAGCTAGATCAAAACTTGATGATGGTGGTGGTGTTGCTAGTGTTCTCGGCCGAACACAAGGCAAGAGAGAAAGAGAAAGAGAGAGAGTTTGGTTGAAGGTGTTTGATGAAATGGAACTCTTAACTTTAGTGTTTACTTATAATCTAGTTTAGGGCTTTAACCACCATGTAATATGTTACCTTGATACTAAACATCAACCATTAAAATAATCTAAGTAGGACAAGGGTGTGTCCCACATGGGGGAACCGATCAGTTAGGGGGGGGGGGTATATAGTTTGATTTCAACCAATAAGTTAAGTGATAGTTTAGTTAGAGATTAAAATAGGTTATTAGTGTGTTATGTAATATAACGGGTGTTAGGGTGTTCGGGGACCCTAACTAGCTCAGAAAAGCAAAAACAATGTCATTGACAATATTTTTTTTATGTTTCGGGTAAAGTCCGGTTGTTCGGTTGGATATTAATCCGTTAAAGTGCTAAATAAGCATTTAAGTGCCTTTTATAGTGTTTTTAGTGACACAATTAATTCCCGACACTTTGGAAAGTGTCTGGTATTATTTTCCCATGTTTTTGCACTTTACTAGTTAAGTTAAATGCTGAATTTTGTAATAAAGTGCAGAATTTTGTAGTTAAAGCATGTTTTAGGCACATCCGGTCACTATAACAATCACCTAGTGACGCAGTTCTACAATCCTCACCTCCCTACACTCTATACTAGTGTAGTAATCTATTCCCGGCTCATACTGGCCTTAGAGACAGTGTCTATCTAGTGCTGGCTATGTCAGCATGTTACTGGGTTACCCGTATAGTGTGCTCACTGTGCTTTTGTGCATCAAGTTTGTCACTATAGTTCTGTGTAAATAATGGAGTGACAGTATAAAATGTGATGCATGAGTATGTATGTATCAGAAATCAAGAAGCAGTTTAACCACAGTTGTAAGCAAGCACAGTAATTTAGCATTAATCAATTATTAATTAATTCGTACGGATACCTGGTTTGGTGAGGGTTGTCACATAATTATACCAATCTGGATTAATATGCTTGCTAGCACATTTGCTAAGCCACAATCACACAAACTTCAGTTGTGGATTTCATAACCATTTAGATGATGCATCGATTTAAAACACTAAATGGTATCACGTTGGATATGTATATCCTTTGCTTATTCCAGAATACTTAGGGATTCACACCTTACTTTCATTGATTAACTTTTCTTGAGAACAAAAATTACATTTTATAATTTTCTGGAAGGATCTGTTAGTTCTTCAATACATTTCACATTATCATTTTACTCGGTGTGGTCTAACCGGTCATGCCAACTGATTATGATTCATAAACTTCTTATTTATGATCATATATGTATTACTTGTAGGTAAAAACACAAAATAGAATGTATGTTTTAAACAATTTAATCATAATAATTTGATAGTCTATTATGATGTGAACAAACTTACATTTGAAATTAATCATATAATGAATCAAATTCAGACTCAGAACCATAAGGTGGTGAAGGTGGTAGAGTTAGTTGCATACTATTAGCTATTTGTTTTAGCATGTCTTCCAACCATTTATTTCTTTCTGTTAGCCGTTTTATTTGTTTAGACAAATTTCGAATCTGATCGTTTAACCTAGCCACTTCGACTCCTATTGAATCTGAAGGTAGATTCATTTGAGGTACCGTACATGGTTCTGATATATTAATTGGTGGCAGTTGTTGTTCTACTTCGTTTAATAGTGATTGGAAAAACTGTTGCGGTAATGGTGATTGCAAAAATGATTCTGATGCTAACTGCTCTTGGAATATCATGTTTTCATCAAACAAAATTTGTTGCATCGTTGAATCTTCCTCGAAAACTAAAGGTGAGATGTTTTGTAATATGTTTGGTGCCAGTGGTTGAGATAGGTTAGTTGTAATATGTTCTTGTACGGGTGGCAGCTGTGGTTGCAGATCAAATCGATAAAAAGACGGTTGAGGAAGCTGCAACAATGATTGTTGTAAATTTTGTGTTGAGGTACTTTCTAAGATAACTTAAGCTTCCTCCGACTGGAATGGTTGATTTAGTGTATAATTATGAACAGGGGTTAGCCTAACAGTGTTAAAATTTACAATCCCAGATACCTTTGGTGGAGATAATCCTTGGATAATCTGATTACTTAAGACACCTAATGATTTTTCTATTTTTGTAATGTAAGACCCTCCCATGAGACTTCTCAGAGGATTTGTTTGTTGATTTAAAAGATATGTAGCAAGCTCGTGGGCAATATTACAAGGAACTTGCTCAAAAATACTATGCAGATGGAAAAGGTCGGTAGCACTAACCCTATGTTGATTATTCTGGCGCCCCGTGATAGTGTTGGCTAAAACACGGTGCATATATTGATAACGAGGGTCTGTGAATTTCATAGAATTATTATTGTTACACCACTCTTTCGATGAATGGCCTAGCCAATATTCTTTCATTTCCTCAGAGGAATAAGAGGTTGATGCCTCCGTAAAAATAGGTTGTTTAACTTCTTCATCTGTATATATACCCAGATGAACTGCGAATTCTGTTAATGACATATTATAAGATTGTCCACAAAGTCGAAAATGAATAGATTCATCGGTAAGACTTTTATCATATTTGAAATAGAAAATGGACAAGAACTCATATACAAGTTCATCGTATGACGGTTCTAGGATGTCGAAGAAACGACGTCAGGGCGTATTACGTGGTAGTAATCTCGCCAGTAAACCACTTGGATCAAACATTTCCATTTGATACCAATCAATACCGCTAATAGAAAAAACTTCAAGATTCTTGAGTTTTTGATACCTCTCACGATTGGGTAAATCAGTAAACCGAAGGAATCGATGAATGTTTGCTGCATTTGAAGATTCAGCATATGCTACTAGAAGATTTGCCATTTGAATATTTGGTTTTGTTGAAACTAAGAAAAGTTTGGGTACGGGTTATTTTGGGTATGAGTTGAATTATATCAGAAGTTGTAGCTTATGTGTAGATTAGCTCGAGTAGTGAGTTTCTTATATAGATAAGAAAATTTAAGCTTACACCATACGTTTGGTTAAGGCTTCCATGATACGTTTTGAAACAGTTCACTGTAGCTAGTAAATGTTATATTGCATAAATAAATATTAGATGCATAAACAAAAATGTTAGGTACATAAATAAATGTTAGTAGTCCCATAATTATTATATCTCCAGAGCAATAGGTTCCCTGTACTAATTTTAATTTATCACAGAACTATATTATAAGTATACATATATATAAAGGAGTAACGGGATCTAAAAGATCATCCTAAAGGTGTATGGTTTTACAACTCACTGGTGCACCCTTAGGCTTTCAACCTATATATATGTATATATTTAAATATATGAAATTCTTACATTGAGTATGGTAATAGCTCCTTTGCTTTTGTTGATTTGCTTGGTTGACAGCGTTCGTGCTGATAACGTTTTATAAAACTAGCATAAAAGCTGAATAATATAGAAGATGTTATAAAACTAGCCTAAAAGCTGAATAATATAGAAGAGAAGTAGTGAGAATTTTCAGAGGATTTCTTATATATATTTCTTGATACTCCAAAACTATAATATTACATGAGTTTATATAGACAGAAGAAAGAAACTATGATGTACTGTGCGTCAATAATTCGAACGAATTATTGAAGTTACTGTGTCAATAATTCGAATGAATTATTTCCTTTACTGTGCGCTTTCACTGTGCATCTAGTTGTCATCCACAATGATTCATAACAGTTTTATTTTATTGTAATATTTAACGTTGAGTATTTCAATTATAAGATGATTAATTTAATGATATCTAACAATTTAGCTAAATAAAATACACAACTGATTGTAAGATACATTTCATCAAATCTTCTAAAGAAACATTATTATCATCATACTCAGTAAATCCCACCAATAACAAAGGTAAAATAGGGTTTGAAGAGGGTAAGATGTAGACAACCTTACCTCTACCCCATATGAATAGAAAGGTTGCTTCCAGTGAGACCCCCGGCTCGATGGTAGTTTTGCATCAAACCTTGGACATAAGGCACATAACGCTTGGCAACTAAGAAAAAGGCCATTTAGTGCATATACTCCATTGTCTTTCGGCTATCAACGCCACCACATGATGCATGATTAACCATTCCCCTCTTTTAATATTATTTTCACGAATTAGTAAAAAAATGTTAAAATTAGTGCACTTTCACTTTTGCTCTCCGAGCGCCTACACATATATACATTATACGTGCGTACCACAAACGAGGTGTAAAATCTAGGGGTGAGCAAAAGGCAAAACCCAACCCTACCCGACCATTACCCGACCCGACTCGAGAACCGATCAAACATAAAATACAGAACCGATTCACTACCCTAAATATAGGGTCGGTTCCAGGTTTTTATGTAATCGGGTTTGTCGGGTACTAAGTATAAGAACCGACCCGACATGTTTCATTTTTTAGCATGTTTCGTTATGAACTTGGGAACACTATTGTACATTCGCAAACCATCCGATGATGAAGAAACACAATATTCTCCTTGATTTCGGCCTTATATACATTTCAATATATGTTTCTATTTCAATCCATTAACGGTGGTGAGTTATTTCTTTGTTAATTTTCATTCAAATGTTATTGATAGTCATGCCTAACTTGAACTAATTTGACCACGCAAGTATAATATGTTTGTTGTATATTAAGTAGTTTTGTAATAGTGGATACAAATTTGCAAGTATTTCATGCTTGATGGGGTGTTTATGCTTCAATCTAAGATTAATCTCTTTGCAGACCAAGTGTACGATAAGTGTCTGAGTGAAAAAATTGACGAAACATATTAACAAAGGTTGTTGTTTTTGATGAATTGCACTACCAAACATAGATAAAACCTTCTAACCAAAAATTCATAACTTAAACATTCAAGAATTCAAAAAGTATTGAGTAATTCACATTAGCAGCCAAGTAATTGACCGCTAATTCAATGCATATGTATTCTTTCTCTATATGAATGTATTCGTGGGAGCATCATGCAACCGTTGTATGTTATATATTTTATGGATTCAAGCCCCAATCGCTACTGGGCTATGGCCTAGTCTTTTTTTAAGTAGCACTTTAAAACGTCCATAGGTCCAAGTCGGGCTTCACCATGAAAAGAACCGAGAACCCAACCGACCCGATTTTATATGAAAAATTGGAACCGATCTAAATACCTAGGTACTTGGGTTCGGGTTCGTGTTCGTGTTAGGTATATTTTCAGTTCGATTCTCGGTTATTTTCGATTCAGGCCTAAACTTGCTCACCCCTGGTAAAATCTTCTAAAGAAACAATACATGATTAATGTTTGTTTTGATATGTGCAGGACAAATTTCAATATGCGTAGGATAAGTTTGATACGTGTATATATTTTTTATATGAGTTGAATAATTTTATATACGTGTAGAATTAATTTAATAATTTTTTTTGAAAAGATGAGGTGACTATTGTTTGTTTCGATATGTATATGATAAACTACTTTTGACTAATTAATTAGAGGGTTACAAAATAATTAACGGTTACACCAAAATCTCTAAAACCCTTTCGATATAAAATAAAGAGTAAATTGCCAAAATTGTCCCTGAGGTTTGGGCATGTTTGCCATTTTCACCCAAAACATTTTTTTGTACCATATAGTCCTTCACTTTTGGGTTTTTTTTGCCGTTTTCATCTAAACATCTGACTTTTTTTGCCAAAACCGTCCCTAAGATTTGAGATTTTTTACCGTTTTCATCCAAATATTTGATAGAAAAAATAAAGCAAATTAGAGGTTTGGATGAAAATGACAAAAAATCACAAAAGTGAAGGAATATATGGTACAAAAAAATTGTTTTGGATAAAAATGGCAAACATGTCCAAACCTTAGGAACGATTTTGGCAATTTACTCTAAAATAAAAAGTTAAAATAGTTACACTATTTATAAAGTTGTCACCACGTTGGTGCAAGACCAAGGCTAATAAATGTGGCTATATAATTCTATGATGTGATAAAGCGTATGTAGGATATACTGATATAGGTGTTGTAGACATGGTGTTGTTAAGCTAAGTACACCATTTGCTTGTAATATGATAATCTACAATGAAAGACTTCCCATTAACTTTGTTGCTATCAATTTATGATAAACACTAATAATCATTAGTCACAACTAATGTATCAACAGATTCTACAATGAAAGACTTCCCATTAACTTTGTTGCTATCAATTTTTGATAAACACTAATAATCATTAGTCGCAAGTCATGTATCAATAGATTCCCCTTGACTGATGATATCAGATATTCTCTGGTAAGACTTGATCTTCTAGTATTGCACTATGATCTTCAACTTTCAAGGCATGTCTCCCCTGGGTTGATGACTACACGATCAATCAGTTGTAGAACAATTTTGTTTGGCCGCTATGTGAAACCTGATCGGATTGTCGCGGTCTCATCAAAGATTAATTTATAAACTCCTAATTACCTCAAACAATAGTTAGTGGCAGTCAAGTGTCGAACCACGAAGAGTGTGTGGTTTGTGTCAGGATTCATATAATTTTGGTTATGAAAATTATGAAGCTTGCTATTTAATTGTTTGTTTGTTTGGTTGAAAAGATATTGGATTGAACCAAAAATTTGCTACTATGATTGCAAAACTTAATTGCTTAGTTAAAAATGCTATATGAGAAAACGAATCACACCCGGGTTTCAGATTAATAAGTATCTAGAGTTATTTCACATGAATGGTTCGATTATTTTATGAACACCAATGATTTCTTGAGTTTGTAAATTGTAAGCCTAATTATAGATATCAATAATCGTCTAACATACGCAAAATTGCAAGGAAACCTTCACAATATGAATCAAAGATGTTTTATAAGTCAAGAACAATGAACAAACCCTAGACGAATCAAAACTCATAGTAGGAAGCATCTTTCAATGTCAATGATGCAAAAAAATCTTAACAATTTCGAGTTCAAAACAATACTAACAATCAATCCGCGTAATTTCAATCAAAAGATCACAAAATGTTTGTATCAAACCAAAACATGAAAAACAAACCCTAGAAAACTCACAACCTTTCACCTTTTCACCCGGGGATGATCTTGAAGAAATTAACCACTCATGGTTGATGATTAAACTTCAAAATTGATGGAATATGATAATAGATCAAATAGAACATTCAAAAATCTCTAAAATTCTCCCCTGGAAGTCTAAGATGGAGTGTGTGAAGAATGCCTTTCGAATTGGGTTTAAAACTAGTCAGAAAGAGGAGTTTCCCTTAGTTTCGCAAACTAAGCGTCCAGGACACCCCTTCTAGGCGTCTAGGTCACCCCAAACAGATTTATTACGCTTGTTTTTTTCCGTTTTGCTCCATTTTTCGCCCCCGTTCTTGCTAGATCCATTCCAATGCTCTGTTAAGCTTCTCCAGCACACCTTAAACCTGTTGAGGCCTGCAAAATACAAACTATCTCAAAGTAGTGTATTCTAAAACTCAATTTCACGTAAATCAGTAAAATTAAACCCAATAAGCTTTGAAAATTTACCAACCCATCAAAACCTAACTAATTCAACACCAAACACTGTAGTTCTCTCCCTAAACTCTAACCCACTCCGCATTAAGTTTACGCAATATCCCTCCTCAAGGTATCATTGCTCGATCATCTGATCTTTAAACCTGACTCGCATGTGAAAGAGAGTTTGAATTTCCGGTGGTCAACAATAAATCCACTCCCACAAAGACAAGAACCTCAGTTCGATAAACTAATAGCCGACCGAATGTCCGATGTCATGTGCAACTATTACAATCTCTTTACTTGATCAATGTCTCAAACTAGATGTGTCTGAGTTTGTCTCGTATTTCATGAATCAACTAATAACCCGAAGTCTTTCATTTCAGATTATAAAGTTAAAATAATTACACTATTTATAAAACTGACACCATTATTTATATTTTTGTTCTTATTAATTAGGGTAAAGATTAGTTCTTTTTTTTTCATATTAAAAAGTCTTCATAAAAGATTCATCCCTTATTGCTTTATACCAACACTAGTACTCGTGTAAACTAAGAATAGTTTAGATGTCAACTAGTGATAATTAAATGTATGAAGTCCATATACTAATCAACGTGATTAAAATAAAAAAACCATATACTCACGTGTAAATTTTTGTGGAGTATTACCCAAGTGATAGTATGAAGATAATAAACAAAAAAGTAGGTGCATTTATGATGCTCGTTTACATGTGAACTCAGTATTAATACATGTGAACTAATTTGGTAACTTAACAAAAGTTTAACGAAGTGTGTCTACGAATGGGAGGAGATACGTTTCTGACTGGACACTTGGGTGGGTGATACGCCTTTTGTGGAAAGATGGCCACATTTGTTCGGTTATTGTTAAAATTATGCGGGTTACTGACAGAAGGGGGTGAACCAAGGAAATAGCGGATTTGTTTGGAATTGGTCTAGACAGCCAGAGTCAGATGCTGAGCTTAAGGAATGACAGGAATATCAGGAGGTTCTTGGTAGGACGTCTTTTTCTAATAACGAGGATTTATGGAAGTGGAACTTTGACAATTAGAAAGGATTCTCGGTGAAGGCAGTCAAATTGACTCTAATTGAGGATAGAGGAGTTAGTCAACCCCCTAACTTTGATTGGTGTAATTGGGTTCCGCTCAAATGCAATATTACGGCATGGAGAGGTAATCTGGATAGATTAGCGACAAGAGTTAACTTAAGAAGAAGGAATGTGAATATTACTTCGGTTATGTGCCCTTTTTGCGAAGAATTTGAGGAAACGGTGGAGCACCTATTTACTACTTGCTCGATGGTGGAGAGGGTTTGGTCAGCTTTTAGTGCTTGGTGTAAATTGCCTTAGATATATGCTTTCGACTTCAAAGACATTGTGGAGATACACAATTTCACGCAACTAGGTAAGAAAGCAAAGAGTATCATACAAGGTTTGGTGATTATTTCATGTTGGTGTATATGGAAAGTAAAGAAATGAATTGGTTTTCAAGCAGATTAGACAAAGCCCGTAAGATATTTTAGGGGAGGTAAAATCGAGGGGTTTCGGGTGGGTTAGAAATAGATCTTCTTGTAATTATATTAGTTGGGTGGATTGGTGTAAATACCCGATGTATATGTTGTAATTGTCTGCCATTTGCCTGGTGGGTTGGGGGTGTTGTTTGGCATTTTGCCTGTTTGGGTCAGAGGTGTGTCCTTATTGAAGTTTAATTTTCAAAAAAAAAATTTAATTTTTCCCTTAAACATTTACACCTCACAAGGATTGAACCTTGTTCTCCCCATAAGAGATAATTTCTCTTGACCACTAGGCTATAGCCTAGATGACATTTATTTGAGTTTATTGTTAGTATACTCTCTGTATCTAAATTTTAAAAACAAAATTTTTTGTTGAATTTTGATAAGTTGGGGTTGGAATAGTGTTTTGCTACGAGACAACGGTAAAGAAAAAAAAAATATACCCAAATACTCTGTTGAATTAACAAAAACAACTTATCAAAAGTTAATTATTTTGTTTGGAGAGCTATTCTTGGGGTGTTGCTTCAAAGACTGCTTTATCTATTCGGGGGACTGGAGGCATCAATCTTACGTGCTTAAGCTGTAATTGCGAGGAAGAAACAACATATCACCAACTAGTTTCTTGTTCTCTGGCCAAATACATTTGGTCGGGTGTTCTTTCTTAGCTTAAAATTCATGTTCGATCCTCGTATGAGTTGTCTTAGGAGATGATCCAACGGTATGTTGGGAAACCCAGTTCCAAAGGTTGAAGAAAGCCATTGGAGTGGTCTTTTTCACTATGATGTGGTGTATTGGACATATGCTTACTGAGCTCTTCAACTATATTCTTCTAACTATTGTCATATTATGTTCTTTTTTCTTCGTAAAACTCCAACAATTCAATATCTTCCAGGGTTTTACCCCTTTCAAACAAAACAAATGGAAATTAAAAGGGTGTGCAATTCGGATTCTTACCTTTTAGGATTTGGCCAATTTTCTTTTTCAAGACAAGAAACGACAAGTTGATTTTAAAGTTTGAAAGTCTTAAAAGTCAAACCCAAAGTCATTTTTATTTTGCTGTTTGCTTTTTGAGCAAATTCTAATATAGTTCATGTAAACTAAAGAATTAGAATTGTTCATTTTTACCTAAACCCAACCCGAATCCAAAGCCACCCAAACCCGACCAACCCGAACCTTATATGGGTCGGTTTTGGGTCACTTTTCCCAACCAAACCCCCAAACAACTTGCCTCGAATAACCCAAAACACGAAAAAACCCGAACTTTTATTGTTTTTTTTATAGATGTGAATTACCATTGATTTGATTATACCATTCGATAGTAGATGAGATTCATTAAGACGACCCAAAACCATCTCCTTCTGCTGTAACCCATTAAAAAAGGTACCCAACATTTATTTAATATTCAAAGTATTTGGAATGCACAATCCATATTATGACAGGAAAAATTGCAAAGCCAGATTCCACATATCTACAAAAGCAACAAGATAAGTTACTACAAGAAACAAATTTCTAAAACACTTAGGCCTACCGATGGCGTTTCAGAGTTGCATTGCATGACATTTGCTCGCAAAAACCCTAATTCAATTATTCTTCATAGTTTTTTATCCAAAACTCATTTTTATTTGTACTTAATTCGTCAAGAAATTCATAATCTTTATTTGTATTTAATCTAGCTATTTTACTTTTGAATGACTTAAAGAGTAATGGTATCGCAAGAGCAACTAAAAAAATAATTAACTCAATTTAATTACAGATCGAACAGAATGACAAACCTCATAATCTTGGGTGTAAACTTTGAGACTGTTTCTTTCTCAATTGGTAGCATAACTGGTTGCAAAAACTCTTGGTTTCCTACTTTTCTCTTGATATTAGGTTGCAAAACCTCATGCGTTCCAACTTTGGCTACAGCATAATCAAACAATTTATATTCCATAGAGATTTCTAGCATTAGTTATTGTGATGGTGATCTTTAAATTTTTCGGATGTATATAGATGAGTGGAATGATAGACCTTTCAAATCACCATCGTTAATTTCACAATCTGTTTAATTAATTTTTCTTCTTCAATTTAATTATTATATAGAAAGACCACTTTACTCTCAATTAACCTCATTTAGTATTTGTACCCCAATCATAAAAAATTGTAATTTTGCAATCATCCATGTGAAATGTGTTATAGTGAAATGTATTATAATATAGTATAGATATTATAGTCCATATAAATCTATTTATTATATTTATACATACTATTAAATAATGAAAATCCCAAAGGTTGCATGTCTAACCTTTAATTTAATCAATTAATTCCTTTAGTTTAATTAATTAGTGAATTCAATTGAATGCATTATTTACAAGAACTTAAGAGTTCCTTATAATTAATTTATGAAGATAATTAGTGTCATTCTTAAAACTTTTATTTAATTCCTTAATTTAATTCAAGTAATGAAAGACACAAGTGGGTACGGATTCCATGGATCAAATGTCTAGATTGCACTCAAAGTGTCTTAAAACTTTGGACAATGTCCAAGTTTACCATCTCTAAAATGTTTTGATTTATTTATACATATGACTTCAAAACTTATACACAGTGGCGGATCTTGTCCGTTGAACATGCCAGGGCCGGAAGACACGGGCACTAAAAAAAGCCCGAACAAGCCCGGGCCAAACATAGTATATATAAAAAATTTCGATCAAAATACGGAAAATTAGCACTATGGCCGAAAAACTTGTCCGGGCCGTGGCCCTGCCACGACTCTTCTAAAAACCGCCCCTGCTTATACACATGGTAAAATTACCACAAAGATAAAAAACATAGTTTACTTAACAAGGTATATAGATTACAACAAACACCTAGATTGAAACAAATATTCAATGACGGATGAAGATCTTTAACAATGATTATCAAAGAATATATCAATACAAGAAACAAGTTATAAGTACTAATCATATGAAGAGCGCATATCGCTACTAATCAAATATTCGAAATATAGTAAACCGTTGTTTTGTCCATGAGACATGCTCCAAACATCAGATTTCGTCTACCTTTAACTCTCTTCGTACTTAACGTTTCAAATATAATTCACTAAAAATTTTCTTGTTAATTTTTTACAAATGACCAAGATAGTGTATTTTTTAACAAGGCTATACGTGTGTAAATATATTTGTTAAATTAATAACAATTTTACAAATTGAGGATGTATGTCACCTTACGTCCATGCTGAATCCTCACTAGAGGTCCATTATTATATTTATGGAGGACCCCATCAAGCTCTAACTTTATTCGCACAAACTATTAACTCACACAGTCACACCTCTCCACTATCTAAATTAATTCACATAAATTAAGATGTTATCGGAATTAGGTAAACTCGGTGTTTTATTTTTATATGTCGAGATAAATACAAGAAAGACGAGAAACACGTGAACTGCAAAATTACGTGCTGATTCACATGTTATCAATTCCGTTGATATGTAAATATCAGTGGATGTTTAAATAAAAACTAGAGAGATATTTTCACGCTTTGCGGTGGGAACATGGTCGGTATTATTTTGTTTGCGTTAAGATATAAGCTTTATTGAAAACAAAAATTGTGACTCTATCATACCAAACAAAACCAAAACCGACAAAACAACATCTGTATCGGTACCATGGCGTACTTAACTGAACCGAACAACATCAATACTTGTACCTGTATTAATTTTTTTGGTTTCCTATTTTATAACAGATAACGTGCCGCTACCGTTGCGAACCGAAACCAAACGAACTACATTTGTTTTGGAAAATGTTATATAGAGTTTTTACAAGGATTTTTGGAGTTTTTTCAACTTAAATGGGTTTTCATGTTATCCTTCCCTATATATATATATATATATTAGGAGTTCTGCGAGTTCTTTAAATATTTATGTTTCTGAAATGATCCTGGCCTATATAAGGTTGAGTTCATTTCAGAACTCTAAATAACTACAGAACTTTCATAAATCCTAATAAACAATCATTTTATATATAAGTTTTTGTATTTATGATCTTTTTATCATCTATTATATGTATTTCTTTGATTACATACAAGTTAAAAGTAGTTTACATATGTTTAATTGACAAAATTATATATATGTGTCATAACTAATTACATATATGTAAAAAAACTAGTTTACATATGTGTAATTAGAAAATTACATATAAAAATGATAAAATTACTCTTAACTTGTATGTAATCGTAAAAATACACATAATAAATGATAAAATTATCCTAAACATAAAAATATATAAATAAAAAGATTGTTTATTAGGAGTTCTGCGAGTTCTTTAAATATTTATGTTTCTGAAATGATCCTGGCCTATATATATAGGATTAGGTTCAAGAGTGAACACTAGTGTAGCTTGCGAACTGAGTGAACTAATCCTAGCCATACACGTGTGTAGATCAATGGCCAGGATTTGATGTTGAAATACACTAGTGTATTTTACGATTTGATGATGAGATCCTGGCCATACACGTGTGTAGATCAATGGCCAGGATTTGTTCACTCAGTTCACAAATACACTAGTGTTCACTATAGAACCCCACCCTATATATATATATATGGGAGGGTTATCTTGAGAACGCTAAATATTGTGAGAACCGTGAGAACGAATTAGAAAACCAATCAAAACCAATTTTTTTTTAATACAAACCTTATTGTAATTAAGATACAACATTAAAAAAAGAATTTACAACATTAAATAATTCATTTATTATCTCAAAATCACTCTTATTAGATTTTTTACACATGTGTAAATTTGTTAAATCCAACAAATTTACACATGTGTAAATGAGAAAACTTAAACATGTGTAAATTTTCAATATTTACGAATACATGTAAATTTAAATGTGTTAATTAAATTTCTAACATTGTATTCGAATAATAATGATAAGTGTAAAAAGAAATTTTGAATTTGAAATGTTTTTGACCAAGTTTTTGCATTTTTAATATTCGTTCTCACGATTCTCGCGATATTTAGCGTTCTCATTTAAAACTTCCCCTATATATATAGGGTTCAGTGGGAAACACTAAAAAAATGGGGAACCGGGTAACAATGCGTTTAACATGTTAAATAAATCATAAAAATTCAATTTAACATGTTAAAAATTAATTCAATAATCAACATGCTTTTTTAGGCATAACGTTTTAGATTCTTTTAGGAGTTAAATGTCTGGTTGGTCCTTGTGGTTTGCGAAAATTGCAGACTTGGTCCCAATGGGTCACTAATTACAAAGTTGGTCCTAATAATTGTAATTTTTGCACTCGGGTGGTCCTTGTCACTAACATCTGTTAAGTTTTCCAGTTAAGTGTCTGTGTAATGTCTGTTTTACCCCTAAGGTTAAAAAAACAAATAAAAATAAGTGGGCCACCCCATCTGTAAGACCCTAATACGTATTTGACAAAAAGTCGCAGCGGAAATTCGTGCCATAAAATTTCTTTCATTACAAACGTCTTGACTTACTTGAAAGTTCGTTTTAATATGTATCTTTTACAAAATAAAGCATAAGTCATGTTTACTAATAGTACATACTCAATTATTCTTGTACAATCTATCTTGTGACTCGGTCTTCGATCTCTATTCCTCGTGATAACCGCCCGTGAATCGTACAACCTGCACTCACCACATACATTCATCACATTAGTACTCAGACATAAACAAGATTCAATCTCGTACACTTTCCATTGCGTTATCTTTCTAACTTTAGGCATTTCATCTGCGTATCCATATTCTGGTGAGGCTTCAATAATGTACCTGCATTACTTTTCATTCTCAAGGCACACTATTAATAACGTATTACTCGACGTATCTAAATCATACACATATACGTTCTTACATGTATACATATGCATCTACATACGTACATACCTTCCTATATCTCTACATACCTGCATATACCCATACGTACCTTCATATATACCAAATACATATCTACATACGCACATACATTACTATGTCTCTACATACGTTCATATACACATACGTATCTTCGCATACACATAAATACACATCTACGTACATACACACATTATTATGTCTACCTGCATTACATTTCATTCTCGGAGCACACTTTACTTGCATACCCACGCATCTACTTACATACGTACATGATTACATCTTCACATACGTACCTACATACATACATATCTACATACACACACACCTACGCACATACATACATACATACATACATGCACACATACATAAGTACATACATATCTACCTACTCGCATACATACATACATACTTGCATCCACATATATATACGTTCATACCTACACACGTATGTATCTTCATACTCAAATACATAATGCTCATGCTCATACATAACTACTTGCGTACATACATACACCGATACCTACATATATACATTTATACATACATAACTACATACTTACATGCATTCATAAAATGAATCATAACTACACACGTGCATACCTTCGCTCACCCGTGCATATACTTTCGTAGTTTTCCTAAATACATTCATACATACATACAATCTCGTACATACCACCTACTGACACGTGGTTGAAAACCGGTGCTCGAAATCGTGTAACTTTATGTTTTTATATGAGTGTGAATCTTAAATGGCCTACTTTTGATTAAAATTGTGTTTATGCAACTTTAACGAAGTTAAGGAGCTTTTCGGGAGCTTTACGGGTCATCAGATCGAAAACCGAATCACCAGGACGCGTTACGGGTCTACCGGAAATGCGAGACGCGAAAACTGGAGAAAGCAACTTAGACAACCCGTCGGCGACGGGTATGAACCCGTCCCCGACGGGCTCGGGAAAAGCCCGTAATCAACTAAGGCCGTAACCAGGAGGTTAAGCCGTCCGCCACATTCGAAATAAACGAAGCCCGTCGGCGACGGGCTGGGAGCCGTCGGCGACGGTGTAATACGTATTTGACAAAAAGTCGCAGCGGAAATTCGTGCCATGAAATTTCTTTCATTACAAACGTCTTGATTTACTTGAAAGTTCGTTTTAATATGTATCTTTTACAAAATTAAGCATAAGTCCTGTTTACTAATAGTACATACTCAATTATTCCCGTACAATCTATCTTGTGACTCGATCTTCGATCTCTATTCCTCGTGATAACCGCCCGTGAATCGTTCAACCTGCACTCAGCACATACATTCATCACATTAGTACTCAGACATAAACAAGATTCAATCTCGTACACTTTCCATTGCGTTATCTTTCTAACTTTAGGCATTTCATCGGCGTATCCATATTCTGGTGAGGCTTCAATAATGTACCTGCATTACTTTTCATTCTCAAGGCACACTATTAATAACGTATTACTCGACGTATCTAAATCATACACATATACATTCTTACATGTATACATATGCATCTACATACGTACATACCTTCCTATATCTCTACATACCTGCATATACCCATACGTACCTTCATATATACCAAATACATATCTACATACGCACATACATTACTATGTCTCTACATACGTTCATATACACATACGTATCTTCGCATACACATAAATACACATCTACGTACATACACACATTATTATGTCTACCTGCATTACATTTCATTCTCGGAGCACACTTTACTTGCATACCCACGCATCTACTTACATACGTACATGATTACATCTTCACATACGTACCTACATACATATCTACATACACACACACCTACGCACATACATACATACATACATACATACATACATGCACACATACATAAGTACATACATATCTACCTACTCGCATACATACATACATACATACTTGCATCCACATATATATACGTTCATACCTACACACGTATGTATCTTCATACTCAAATACATAATGCTCATGCTCATACATAACTACTTGCGTACATACATACACCGATACCTACATATATACATTTATACATAGATAACTACATACTTACATGCATTCATAAAATGAATCATAACTACACACGTGCATACCTTCGCTCACTCGTGCATATACTTTCGTAGTTTTCCTAAATACATTCATACATACATACAATCTCGTACATACCACCTACTGACACGTGGTTGAAAACCGGTGCTCGAAATCGTGTAACTTTATGTTTTTATATGAGTGTGAATCTTAAATGGCCTACTTTTGATTAAAATTGTGTTTATGCAACTTTAACGAAGTTAAGGAGCTTTTCGGGAGCTTTACGGGTCATCGGATCGAAAACCGAATCACCAGGACGCGTTACGGGTCAACCGGAAATGCTAGACGCGAAAACTGGAGAAAGCAACTTAGACAACCCGTCGGCGACGGGTATGAACCCGTCCCCGACGGGCTCGGGAAAAGCCCGTAATCAACTAAGGCCGTAACCAGGAGGTTAAGCCGTCCGCCACATTCGAAATAACCGATGCCCGTCGGCGACGAGCTGGGAGCCGTCGGCGACGGGCAGTGCATATGGGCTCCGGGAAAGTTTGTTTTTGGGTGCTTGAAATGCTTACTAAACATGCTCTTCGCCTTACAACCGGGAATGGCACTCAAAGTGGGGTTTTTACAAAATCCCTAAATCCATTTTATATACATCAATCATCTCCATTCCTCCATAAACAAGAACACTCTATATGTATACTAAGAAGTGATTCGAAGCACTTACTTTTTTGCGTTCGTTTCCTTGCCTCCTTTTGACCCGTTTGCCTTTCTTGCTTGAATCCATTTCCACATGATCCCTATGCCTTCACATCACGCAATCACATTCTTGTTAGTATGCATGATTGTACACTTAATGATCATGTCGAATGCATGGTTCACGTTTGACTTTCATTAGTCAAGTCTAACAAACATAAGACATATACCCAAAATCACATCGCTTCCAACTCGTATAATTCCTTTCATAATTGCATATAACACACATTGTTAAACATGCACCATATGACTTTATAGCATTGAAATTTGACAAGAGTCTAGCCATACCACTTACGCAAGGTTTGACTTCCAAAAGTCAACGACCCATCTTATGGACTTTCGACTTAACCTCATATATCTGTGTCATCATATTAAGCTATAACAATGGCATTATATACACTTCATATTCATGATGTAATATGCTTACAACCACATGATCAATCCATTACATACACACACATACATATTATCAATACTACATATACTAAAGCTTTCGGGATCCCATACTAGATGACCATATTTGGGGTACATAACCAACATGATTTTACCATCCTTACTTGCTATACATTAATGCCAATTTCATTTCGTAACCTCAACTAAACCGTCGACTAAACACATAGTGTGTACCATACAATGTGAGTGAACAATGAGAGATACTAGTGCACATTTCTACCCTAACAAGACATCCATAAAACCTCCACATGGATTCAATCTTACACATGTTCCTTGTGTAAGTTTAATAACAATTTAATCATTTACACATTGTATGTATGTTCATCCACTACTTGCATACATTTTCATATAATATCGTCGTTTAGTCATTTCATCAAACACTTGGCGTGCGTACCACTATCTAAGCATAATGTACAACTATTTCATGCATCAATCTTCTACATTCATACATAGTTCATCAAATCCTTCTACTCACCATCATGTAGTATTTACAATTAATCATTCAACATATCATCATCACATTTTATTCAATTCATCAAACCATAACCCGTTATACACCATAATTCATCAATCTTTCAACAAGAATTGGACATAGATGGTGATTAAGTAATCATCATTACCTTGTGTGAGTGTAACAAACTCCAATGAATATTTTCATTATACAGGAGGAATTATATACAAAATTACAAGGCTACAATCAAGGTACAATCAATGAGAATGACAGAGAATAAAACAATTTACAAAAATAACTTGTAACTGAAGATTTGACTAATCCCTTGGGGAGCTCTGGAACGATCCAGAACACACACACACGAAAATGTGTGTGGTGTGTGTTGATATTTTCTTTTAGTTAGTGACCAAGTTTCATCCCATCCACTTTAACCCCTCAAGTTTACTTCCAACACATTTTTGGCACTACTTTTCTCCTTTAATAGTTTTTACCATGCACTTAACTAGGTTAAATAGCCTAATTATTTATTTCGTAATATAACGCATAAGAACATATTTCGAATACATGACATTTGGATTTTGGGGCGTTACACCATCCCCACCCTTCTTCTTCCCCACTCCACTCTTTAACCACCATCCACCACTACCACCTCCCCTAACCACCATTAGCACCACCGTGCATTACCATCACCAACCACCATCTCCCCGAATCACCATCATCATCATCATCATCATCTCCGCCACAACCTCCATCTCCCCAAACCACCAGCTATCACCACCATCTCCCCAAACCACCACCCCCACCGTGTATCACCATCACCCCTCAACCATCATCATCAAACACCCCTGAATCACCACCACGACATTTGTTTCACCGTCGATAACACTTTTTCAGTTGCATCAGATCTAGCTAACAAGTAACAACTGATGAAGCTCAAAAACCGAATTAACCACCAAACATCGTTGTTATCACCAGATGGAGGTTAGATTCCGGTTAACCGGAACGTTGGAGGACCGTTGCCCGTTGGGATTTATCACTTGCATCAACTTTCTTCTTATCTGTAAAAGCTTCTAAAATTGCTTGATGAGTGCAGTGGAGAGAGTGGAGGTTGTGATTGGTTGATGAGTGCAGTGCGGAAAGAGGGAGTGTAGCGGACATGAGGAGGAGGCAGATGAGAAGCTCTGGAGACATTGTTGAAGTGGAGATTTGCATGTGTAGTGGTAGGGTTTTGTGAGGGTGGGATAAAGGGGAGGAAGAAGATAGTTTTATTTATTTTAACTACTTAGGGGTAATCTAGTCATTTAACATCAATTTAATTGAGAAATTTAACAAATGTTAGTGACAAAGACCACCCGAGCGCAAAAATTACATCTATTAGTACCAACTCTGTAATTAGTGAACCATTGGGACTAATTCTGCAATTTTCGCAAACCACGAGGACAAACCAGGCATTTAACTCTTTAACTCATTCTTTTAGCGTGATATTATATAAAAAAAACAACAAAAAGTTACAATTTAAAACACAATGAAACGTATTTTAGGCATGAAATATAAAACGCTATGCGATGAAAATTAATCAGTATGATCTAATTTTAATGTTTAGCATATATTTGACTGTGTTTTAAATTGTTATATTTGGTGTTTTTTATACAATACCATGTCATCAGAAGAATCTAAAATATTATACCCAAAATATAAAATACATTACATATACTTGTAATATTTTGTAGGAAAAATATATAAGATTTAACTATAAAGTGGATACAACTTAAGAAATCTAAGAAGAATCATAGACTATCATTGGAGAAACAACAGTTAACTTTATTCAATTTTATAATTTTTTAGATGAGACGTAAATAACTTTGTAAATAACTTTTTCAGATGATAATTTCAAAATAAAATTTATACTAGTAATTATTTTCATAGGATGACGACTTACCGTTGCGGGAGGCAGTGACGCAGCATAGTGGGGGAGGGAGGGGGCGACCGACCCCCCGAACTTTTCGCTGAGTAGTGAAGAGTATGTAGTTTTCGTATACAAATTTTTTGGTATATACGTTTTCGACCACTCCCCCCTTTATATGGGTATATACGTTTTTGACCTACCGGTCGAAAGTCTCAAGCTTTTCCACTGGGCGGCATACCGTCTCTTGTCCACGTGAATCATGTTTGTGCACCTGTCTTTTAAGTGTATTTTTTCCTCCTTTTATAGTGGATTCATATATATGGGTTGAACTACCATGATTAAGATAACCGAATATTATTATAGAAAAGCTTTCTTTTATTAAAATATTATAGTGGATACCATCACAGTAATAAGACACTTAGCTAGTGTTTAGTAAGAAAGAATTATGGAATAGAACGAAAAAAAAAAACATCTTTTATTACGATGATGTTGATTATCATGTGGTAATGGAATGTATCATTTCTTAAGAATGTGATTTCTTTTAAATATAAGAATTTTCATTCCTTTGTAAAGGGATTCTTTTTTTCCATTCCTTCAAGGAATAGAAAGGCATCTTATTATTATTATTAATTTTTTTATTATTATTATATTATATTGTATTGTATAATTTTTATTAGAGTAAATTACAAGTTTTATTCTTTATGTTTATCCCAAATTTTAGGCACTATCCTTTATCTTTAAAAGATCATTCTCATCTCTTTATGTCTATAAGAAGCCTCAAAACTTAAATGAGTATCTGAAATTAAAAGTATCACAGCTGAGGTTATAGCAAGAGAGAATAACATAGGGATGGATGACAGGGAATGCCGGAGGTTCTTATCATTTCAGCTTACAAAAGTCATAAAACTTGAAGACTATACTAGGGACATGAGTAATGTCTGAGAGGCCAGTAATTCCTGAACTTCAGATGCAACTGAGGGATGATTATGTTGGACACATTAGGCCATGGGGTATGGGGCTTGGGTTGGGGGAAAACGCCCAAGCCACCATCCCGGGTGGGCTTGGGTTTGGGCGTGGCCCTTGGGGCTTGGCTTTCAAGCCGGGCGTGGGGCGGGGGAGCAAGCTGACATGGCGGGTTGTGAATGGCCCTTTCAAACTAGCCGTTGGGGTCTACATTTAAAAAAAAAAATTTCTTTATAAATACTTACCACATTTACACAATATCAAACACATAAAACACAATATCAACCACATAAAACACAAATATTGCCATGAGTTCTTCAAGTTCTTCATCATCTGACGATGGTGCGGAAATATTTCTGCAAACGATCGCGGCGGTGGTGAAAGCTATCGTGGAAGACGAAGACGGTGAGGAAGAGACTCAACAACCTAAACGGAGGAGAAGGTACATCGCTCGTGAACGGCACACCGCTAACGCTTTGTTGGTAAGCGATTACTTCTCAGTGGAACCTAAATATGATGAAAAAATGTTTAGGCGTCGTTTTCGTATGAGTAGAAACTTATTTTTAAGGATATCTAGAGATCTTGAGGAGAAATATGTTTATTTTCAACAAAAACCTGATGTAACCGGGCAATCTGGATTTAGTACGTCGCAAAAGGTCATGGCCGCACTTAGGCAGTTAGCGTACGGCAATAGTTCGGACATTATGGATGACTATTTAAAAATGTCTGCACGTGTAGCTAGAGAAACTCTTCATAACTTTTGTTCGTGTATTCTAGAACTTTATAGGAAAAGATATTTGAGAAAGCCATCCTTCAGTGACATGCAACAAATATTGGAACATCACGAAGATTATCATGGGCTACCCGGGATGCTAGGTATTTTAGATTGTATGAAATGACCTTGGGAACTTTGTCCTACCGAATGGCAAGGCGCTCACACTAGTGGATTTCACGGGGTGCCAGCCATCATGCTTGAAGCGGTTGCGTCCCAAGATCTTTGGATATGGCATGCGTTCTTCGGTATGCCAGGTTCACATAATGATATTACCATCATACACCACTCGCCTCTTTTCAATGATCGGATAAATGGTATAGGACCTAAAGGAACTTTCTTTGTAAACGGGATTGAGTACGTGTATGGCTACTACCTAGTTGATGGGATTTACCCAGAGTGGGGGGCTTTTGTAAAATCGTTCACAAAACACGGTACGACAGATCCAAAGAGATTAAAGTTTAACAGGGTCCAGATGGCTGCACGTAAAGACGTCGAGCGTGCATTCGGTGTTTTGAAGAAAAGGTGGCGAATATTGGCAATGCCTTGTCGACTATGGGACAAGGATCAAATTGGAAACGTGATGTACGCATGTATCATTCTTCACAACATGATTTTGGAGGATGAAGGTAGAGCGGTCGTTACCTATTACGATGACGAGGACCCCCAACCAGGTAACGTAACAGACGAAGATAAAGCGGCAAATGAATTTTTATTAAAGTCAAGAGATATACATCACAACCTTCGAGCTGATTTGGTGGAACATGTTTCAACGATTCCTGGGTTCGAAACCGACGAAGACGACGAAGAATGATAGGTTTTTATTTTTATAATTATTTTGTATGTTTATTTTAATAATTATGTTGTATGTTTAATAATTATTTTGATAATTATTTTATATGTTTTTATTTTGATAATTATTTTGGTTATAAATATATATATAAAAAAATAAAAAAAAGCTGATGTGGCTTGGCCACGCCAGCCAAGCCACGCTCACCATACCACCTTCAAAAGTGGGTTGATGCCTTGGCTTTTGAGAGTACACATGTCAACCAATGCCCAACCCAAGCCCCAACCCAAGCCCCACCATACCCCATGGTCTTATGAAGTACAAACCATATAATGCAACCAAAGATCAATTCAAAGACTGTTCAGCAGATGCTCTTAGAGAAGAAATCGATAGAATCACAAAAATGTGTAATGATCCTCTGGTAAAGCCAACTCCACCTATATGGAAGAAAGTCAAAACAGTGGATTCAGATGAGACATAGAAGTTTAAAAGAACGAGAGCAGAGCTTGTGGCTGCTGGTTATGGTTCAGCTAGATCCATTGCCAGATGGTCTAAAAAAGCTGGAAGAACTTAGAGCTGAAGATCCAAATGTTCTTCAAAACCCAGTCTATCCTACAACTGCTGCTCTTTCTCAAAAGATCCATACTCCGACAAACCTTCTCTCATAATCTGCTTTATCTGAATCCATTGCAAATTTGGTTAGCAGACCACAATCACCAAACTCATCTTCAATAATTATTCTTCCAATAAAACTAACTGATCCAAAAATAGTAAAGTGGAAGTCATGCTGAAAAACCCAAGTATTGACTTTGATCAGATCAAATGGTAGTGTTGAAGAGATTAAAATGGACAGTGCATATAATCTGAATGCATACGATCTCCAAGATTTGTTGGACCTTCAACTTGAAAGGGATGATGAAGAAGACATGTTCTCCCTAGACTTTGAACAACAATTCAAAGGACAAATCAGGGAGATGTGGATGAGAAATAAAAAGCAGTAATAAAGAAGGGTTTTGGTATCATCTGTTGTATAGGGAGATTGTTGGATTAGCAGCTGTGACATTGTCTCCAGTAGGGTTAACCAGGACACAACATGTAGCAAATGACATGTTGTTGCGTAACAAACTCTTGATTGAGGTTTGATGAAAGTTGGTTAGGTAGGTGATCGTATGTTCTTAGTTAATGTTGTTAAAACTTAAGTTGTATTCGAATTTTATTAAGTTTGTTAGACATCTTTTATATGTACTTATGTTTATAAACATTTTACATTGTCAATGGGTAGATACTCTCTTTTTTGAATAAGAGAATGGAAATAATCATATGTAATTGATATATTAATCGATGATTTATGTTTATAGTTGTCTATTATCTATAATAGATAACAAGTTTTGGTACAATATCTATACACGTATCTATACGTTCTATTAATGTGTGTTATGCATGGTTTTCTAAGAAACCACCCGTGTTTGCACACGGGTCTTACCGCTAGTTATTATTATTAATTTTTTTTACTATTATTATATTATATTATACTGTATTATTTTTATTAGAGTAAATTACAAGTTTTGTCCTTTATATTTGTCCCAAATTTCAGGCGCTGTCCTTTACCTTTAAAATTGATGAGTTTTATACTAAATGTTTCAAAATCCTGAACGTTATGTCCTTTAGGGCAAACCCAATTAATTTTTTTTTGTTAAATCTGATCATGTGCGAGGCACATGAGTACATTTTTGTAATTTCGTTTCTTTAGGGAAATTTATGTAATTAACTTAAAATAAATACCCCACCATCTTCAAAAGTTGCAGACAATCATATCTCTTTCTACCCTCTCTCACTAAAACCACAATCACCTCCACCTCCACAACTGCTGTCACCACTCCCCACCACCACTGTCGCCGCCATACCCTTCACCTCCACCTTCACAGCTGCTGTCACCACTCCTCACCACCACCGCTGCCGCCATACTCGTCACCAGACGCGATTGTGTCACGCACAAGTTTTAACAGAAAAGGACCTAGATTGGGGTTATCGATAGAGGATTCACCTAGAATAACAGCTTTTCTGGCAATTTCTTCTTTCCGGAGCTCCGATTTGGCGACGGCTTGGCGCGTGAAGATGACGGAGAGGGTGAGGGTGATGGAGGCCCCCGTTGCGCCAGTGGTGTTGTTTTGGGGTTGATTGAGCTGGGAGTGGTGCGGATCTGGTGGTTGTGGTTGTCTTATGGAATGGAGATTCGTGGTGGCGTTTTGACGGAAACTAAACCGGGCATGCTGGAGACATGTTGATAAAATGCAGATCTGAAGTTACCGGTGAGTGTGGAGGTGAAGGGTATGGCGGCGGCGGTGGTGGGGAGTGGTGACAGCGGCTGTGGAGGTGATTGTGGTTGTTAGTGAGAGAGGGTAGAAAGAGAGATGATTGTCTGCAACTTTTGAAGATGGTGGGGTGTTTATTTTATGTTAAGTGTAAATTACAAAAATCGTCCTTTATGTATTTCACTTATTGCAAACTATGTCCTTTGTGTTCAATAATTACAGAAAACGTATCGATGTTTGCAAACCCTTGCAAGTTATGTCCTTTAGTCCCAACTCAGTTAATTTTTTGTGGTTAAATCTGAATAAATGGACCCTACGTGAGGGTATTTTTGTCATTTTACTCTCATGTGGGGTCCTTTTAGTCAGATTTAACCACAAAAATACCCTCATGTGGGGGTCCATTTGGTCAGATTTAACCACAAAAATTAACTGAGTTAGGGCTAAAGGACATAACTTGCAAAGGTCTGCAAACATCGAGTACATTTTCTGTAATTATTGAAGACAAAGGATACAGTTTGCAATAAGTGACATACATAAAGGACGATTTTACGATTTTTGTAATTTACTCTTATGTTAATTACATAAATTTCCCTAAAAAATGAAATTACAAAAATGCGCTCATGTACCTTGTACATGATCAGATTTAACAAAAAAAAAAAATTAACTGGGTTTGCCCTAAGGGACATAACATGCAGGATTTTGAAACATAAAGTACAAAACTCATCAATTTTAAAGGTAAAGGACAGGGTCTGAAATTTGGGACAAACATAAAGGACAAAACTTGTAATTTACTCTTTTTATTATTAAGACAAGTATTTTTGTCGTTTTTATTAAATTTTATTTCATAACTCGTCTTTTTTCCTACAAAATTGTACAAAGTAATAGTCCATTCTATTCATATATGGGTAACCAAACATCACAATGGAATGATCTATTTCATTCCTTTGTACATTCCATTCTCTCGTTCATTTCATTACTTCATACCAAAGAAACCCTTAACACTCATGTCCCTCGCTAATACAAATTAAACTCTAGTTCTTTGACACTTCGGATGATGGGGTTATCATATAAAAACCAACGATTTCAATTGGCTTTTAATATTCACTAGAATTTATGACCCGTGCGTTGCGACAGAGCCATTAAATCATAGGTACCACACGTGAGTATGTGACTGAGCTGGGTTGCTGATATGCTCTAAAATATACATATTTTTATATAATATTTCCTATATTTTTAAATAGCTTTATGATTGTTTTTATCAAATTTTACTCATACTTTATTAATATCTTGATTAGATAAGGGCTTATTATAATTCAAATGTCATATTAGATTAAAGGGTAAATTACTTTTTGAGTCCCTGTATTTTAGCGGTTTTAACCACTTGAGTCCAAAATCAAAATGTTTAACGCCCTGAGTCCCTATAAGCATTTTTCTTAACCATTTGAGTCCAATTTTTTAACTCTGTTTGAATTTTTTGTTAGTTTTTCATTAAAAGACTAAATTGCCCCTATATATTATTATTATAATTATCTTACATACACGCACTGATTTCTCCTCATCTTTCTCTTCCTTCTCCCTCTCAACCCTAACACCACCATCACCATCACTGCCACACCACCATCACCACCGCTGCAGCACTCATCTCCGGCAACACCATCACCGCACCACCACCAAACTTGGTGTTTTCCCAATAATCTTTTAGGCCTATCTCCCATCCCATTTCTTCTCGTATTTAACCAAATAAACTTTTAGAACTTCACTCAGAATGCCATCTGCCATAACCAAAAATTTTAGAAAACGGATTTAAAGTTATACACTTATAAATCAACTTAAGCTTTGAAATCAAGCTGCTTAAAACAACACCTTAAGCTTTTAAGAATAATATGATTAAGAAAACAAAAAGAAGTATACAGAGTTACAAACTAGTATACTTATACAATAACAAAAACTAGTAATTTACAAGTGTTCCATCCAAGTCAAGGATCACACATGAAACTAGTTTCCTTAGACAGTTCATTATCAGGTTTGTCAAGACTCGAAGCGGATTTCGGACTCACAATTACAAAATTCTGCAATAACAAAACATATTGGTTTAGACTTTAAACATATCCCAATATAAAGCATTTAACAGGGAGTATGAAAACATAAAACAGAAGCAATTTGAACTGAAAAATTTCATTCAGGCATTTTATCAAACATCTTATCTTCATGATATTTGGTACCATTATAGGGCTTATGAACACCATCAACAAACAAGAACAAAGTAAGATACCCTTCAACATTATACTTCTAAGCCAACTCAGTCTCCTCACCGGCATCCACCTTCGCCAGCACCACCTCCTCCGCTTTCAACTCCGTCGCCGCCGCCGCATATTCCGGCTTCAACGCCATACAATGCCCACACCACGTCGCTAAAATTAGACGTCGTCAACACCACCACATCACTTTCATCGATCTCAGCTTCCAATGCCGATTCAGAATCCTCGTATTCTCCCTTCCCGGATTCGAAATCATCCAGATCATAGTTTTCGAAATCATCCAGATCATAGTTTTCGAAATCATGGTCATCGTAACCGTGGTGGTTTGATTCGGTGTCGTCGTGTACGGCTTCTTCTAGGAAACTGAGATCTTCTTCATCGAGATCATGAGGTTGTTTGGAGGAAGCTGTGGATCGGAGATGATTAATAGGGGATTGATAATGAAAGTAGGGTGCAGGTGTTATTATATATAATTTAATTTAATTTTATATATAATATTAAAACCATGCATTAAATACTTGTTCTTTTATTTTGTGCATTAAAGAGTTGTATCTTATATATAAATGACTAAAATGCCCTTGTAGTTAACAGACTTTGTGGATGGTGTTGGAAAATTGGACTCAAATGGTTAAGAAAAATGCTTATAGGGACTCAGGGCGTTAAACATTTTGATTTTGGACTCAAGTGGTTAAAACCGCTAAAACACAGGGACTCAAAAAGTAATTTACCCTAGATTAAATAATCCAAATGTCAAAATGCATGATTATTCATGCGCATGGGGGTTATATATTGTGCTATAAATGAAAAAATATATATAGAAAAAAACCAACATGATGTTTTTTTGGTGGAATTTTTGAAGGTGAAAAAGAAAAAAAAGATACAGAGAATAGTGGAAGGGATTTACCAGATTTGGGTGAAATGAGCCTTCATGACATGTGAGGGTTTAAAAGGATCGTGAAATTCTAAGATTGCCATAATGAAGCCTTGTAATTACCATGTGCCACCGGCTTTTTTTTTTTGTTTTTTTTTGTTTTTTTTTTGTTTGTGTTGGATTCATTCCTTTAGAGCATCGAGAAGCCCGACCCAACATCCTTTAGAGACTCGCTTGAGCCCAATTATATGAGAAATTGTATTCTAGTTCAAATATAATTCCGTATGTCCATTTTAATTGATATAAAATCATGAAAAAGTCCTACTGGATCGAGGCCCCCACAAATAATATACCATATACATACTGAGTTGCAAAGGGGCGGCATTAAGATACGGCAGCAAGCATAAGCACAGACGGCAGCTTTGGTTGGGAGTAGGCTGCGATCAAGAGAAAGAAGAAAAAAAATTAGTTCGAGGATTCAAGCCGTGATCAAGATTCAAGTCCGGGTTTGCAATTTATTAGTATTCAATTTTGTTAAGACTTTGTGTTTTCAATTTGATACTATGTTTTGTTTATAATATGAGACTTGTTTCTTTTTCTTAAATATGATTCTTGGCTAAATTTTTTATGCTACCTAGGTCTAGAAGAATTATAATTTAATTTTTTGACTATTCGGTTTTGACTAGTGATTAAATTGAGATGATTTACATATTCATGTTTTATGATTGTTTATGAATTTGTATGCATGTCTTGGTTGTGATTGGTTGTTTGGTTAGGTGATCTTGTTAGTCTGGTCTGGAACTATTTAGATCATTCTAGGTTCGTTAATCTATTAGGTTTTCGATCTAGAGCTTGAGATTATATATAATTCAAGTTTAACTGAATTAATTAAAAATCAACTGAGTATAGTGTGCATCCTTTTCTGGCAACTCTAGCGACGTGTCAGGATTGCTAGGTTATTAGCTAGGCGTTGTTTGGTAGTTTGGGTGGCCGATAGCTCGGATTCAGCTACTTATTCGCGTTTAGGGTTTCCTAGGTTTTCAATTATTTTGCAGGTTTAGCTTCATGACCGGAGGATTTTAACACCATAGTTGTTTTTAATCTGATAGTCGTGGGATTCGGTGTCGATAGCTCGAGTCGTTTCCAATTTAGCACTTCATCACTCTGTTCCATCTTCTATTTTGATTGATCATCCTTAGCGGGATGTTTTCTGGGTAGATTCGAAGCTTTAGCCATTGGTCAGGACTAGAGGTCATGGGTTGGTTATAGGGATTCGAAGCCTGGGTAGTTCTTTCTCATCGTTGTTTGCTTCCCGTCACTTCACCATCTTGCTTTCTTGCTCTGTTTTCTTGTTTACTCGCTTTAGTAGAATTAGAAAAAAAAATCCCAAAAACCATTAAAACCAAATAAGTAATTAGTTGAGTCAGAGTCTAGTTTAGCGTCGCTAGTGTCTCGTGGGTTCGATACTCGGACTTCATTAGGTTTTACTACGTACGATAGGTACACTTGCCTGTCAGTGGTCTAGCATTTAGAGAGTCTTAGTTTATAAATTTAAAACTAAGGTATCTAGATTAGGTTAGTTTTTGTAGACCATAATTTGCACATCAGTTGCAAACTGATCCTTTCGGAGCCTCTGTTGACTGAGTCGATCACAGTTGGCCAGCCTTGTCCCGGTTGACTGAGCTGTCTCGGTTGATTAAGTTAACCAGTTGACCATCACTTTACTTGTGTCCGATCAATCCTTTGTTTAGATCCAACAACTTCCAATAACTACCACTGATTCGAATATCATCATCAATCCACCATTTGCTTTTCTTTTTGAACGAAGAAAGAAAATATAAATTAGTAGGAAAAAACAACCAGCGATTACTGGCCTACTACGCAGTGGCGGATCTAGGATTCCTTCGTAGCGGTAACGTTTTAGAAATAAGCGGTATCGAAATCGAAAAAACATCAAATTTTTCCAAAATTTACACTAATTTTACACTACCGCCGGAGCGCCAAGCGGTAGCGGGCCCTTGTATGTTCATAGGTCCGCCCCTGCTACTACGTTGAATATTACACAATATGCACCTCTAATAAAGCCAAAACACCCCTTGTTATCTAAACATAATCATAGACGCACCATGTGCTTAATCAATAGAAAGACTCAGGTTCACCGTCTTATAATTACTTCACCAAATGTATTGGCAGCGAGTGCTGTAGAGATGGAGAAGACAAAAGACCAAAGGGTTAAAAACCACTTTCGTGTAAACATAGATGTTTTATTGAGATTTTAGGCATGATTGTCTCCATCTGAATTTGTTCAAAAGTTAATTCTAATCCATATAGGCACCAATGTTCTTTATATGATTTGTTGGCTTATCTAAGATTGCACTGGACTCTGTCTCTAAAAGATTGCTTGTATTCATAGCTATGCTCCATTGTTTCATTTTGCTAATTTTAATTTGTAGCTTGTGCACCAACATACCATTTTCTTGGTTGTTGATTGAACTATATGTTGACTCACAAAAATGACAAAGTTATAATGTATTCAGTTATTCCCTATAGATCCCATCCAATTCACAATGTGTCATATAAATAACAAATGCCTATAGCTTGTTTATTTCATGGTTCCCATCGTAAATGTAGAGATTTTCCATTATTTTAATCCCTATTGTACCTTTTTTCCCAGTACTTTGTTGCCACATGAATGCAACTTTTGTTAGTAATCTGAATACGAAAAGAATCTGCAACAGAAAAATAAATAAAGCAAAATGAAACAGTAACAGTGAACCGGGCTTGTGTTTGACACAATTCCCTTAAACAGATTCGCGATCTGTTCCCAGGGTACGCCGGTTCGAAGCTGCAACAGCTCACTACCGGACTTGAACACTTGCCTTAAAAGAAACAGAAGAGATGTTGTAGAGATTGAGAGATGAGAAGATGTTTGCTAGTGTGTATGAACTGATTCGTTTGGTTTGGTTTTATAGCCATAAAACCACAACTGAATTCTAATCATCATTGTAGCAAATTAAAACAAGAATAATGGTCATTATTGCAATTATTGCATCAGTTTAAAAACTGAAACATAATGATCATTAACACAAATAATCATTACAATTTAAAAACTGAAAACTAATGATGATCATTAAAACTTAAAACAAATAACAGTTACGAGTTAATGCAAAAACCGACCTCACGCGGGCTCGGGTTTTCGGAGCTGCATTCGTGTCCGCAGGACGTGCGGGCTCGCACAAGTTCAACCAAATTCCAGTTTCGAAACTCAATTTTTTGCACCCCCCTGAGCGCGCGCGGGTAGGACCTATGGTAAAACATGTCATAAGACTACAGTTGTTTGGTCAAGGTTTTACCTTATAAATAACCTTTCCTTTTGTTCCCATTCCAATGTGGGACAAAGTGGTTTTACCACTTGAGACTTTCATTCACACCAAAACTTCCAGCAATCCCCCATATGAATGAAGGTCGATCTCAGAAACAACATTATTCCAATTTCATTTCAGCAGTTGAGTTTTGCATACGATAGGTAGGTGTTACCCTTTGAACCTTCGCTCATGAAATGCACTTAGCCCACTGGCTCTGAGTAGACACTGATGTCTTTGAACTTGTCTGCCGTTTGTGTAGATGACAATACACTTCACACAAGACTCTCCCTGACTAAGTCAAGTTCTCATAGTTATATTCGTTATGGTCATGAACATGAGCCTGGTTCTGCAAGAGCCATTAGGTATTGTGCCCCAACAATACCCTTCGAAGCGACCCCACTTTTCTCTCACATAGGTGATTCACTATGTATGGTTACCTTAGTCGAATCATTAAAAGCCATAGGCTTAGCCTCACACTTGTCACTTTTAGGATTGGACTAGGAAGTTTACTAAGTTTTGTAATAAACTCCCTTTTAAATACGTAGGGTTATCCCCCACAGTGACCTCACTCATTCATACAATTAGGTTTTTTATGCGCGTTAAGTGTTATATATATTAGGTGTATATTTTAAGCCCTTTAACACTTTTTAGCCAAGTTTTAAATTTATAAAACACGATATTTACTAACACTAAACACACATATGGGCAAGTGCACCCATCGTGAGCGTAGTATAGTGTTGGTAAGATACCGAGGTCGTCCAAGGACACAAGAGCTTTTAGAACCGTTTATCCTCAACGTCTAATCAAATCAAAAGTTAAAAAAAAAATGTTTTAAACTAAGAAAAATAAAAACTAACTAAAATGCTGAAAAATAAAAATAAAAGAAAAAACAGATAGACAAGATGAATCACTTGGTTCCGACTCGTGTATAGTGTAACCTTTGATTATTTCCGCACTTTTGCACTTATTTAAGAGATTATCTTAGTTATTATAGTAGGCCCCTCTTTTGAAGGTGACGTTACCCTCAACCCAGTAGTTTGAGTCAGCAAGGATACAATCCTAAAGGGTCGGATTATTGAAAGATAATGAATTAAGTTATTAATGCAAATTATGGTAGGCCCCTCTTTTGGAGGTGACGTTACCCTCGACTAAGTAGTCTGAGTCAGCAGGGATACAGTCCTAAATATCCGGGTTATAATATTAATAGTAGTTAACTTATGAGGGGATCAAAGAGTTTGGACCCCCGCCATCCAATACCGTTAAGTATTGAAGGAGGTCCTACTAAATTTGACCCAGGTCCATTGCAGGACCTCTAAACGCTGAACAATGGCAAGAATCTTACCAAACCGTTCCCTTAATCCCCGACCAGGTAGCCAACATACCTCTATATAGACCGTGGATATATGAATGGTGAAAATCTTTAATTTTATATAGACAACAAAATAATGTCAAGACACCACGGACAAACGATAAGGAAGAATCACCTTCAACATAAGAAACTAGTTATTAAAGTCATTAATACAAAAGCAAGTAAAAAGTGCGAAAAGATTAGAAATAAAAAGTATTACACTAGACACTTGTCTTCACCAAGTGATGTAAGAGACTTAGGCAAACATGGCCTTGATTGTCAAGAACTATTACGATCAATCTTGGATCCCGAGACGACTCACACACTCTATGATGGACAATGGATGATGGTGGTGGATGATGGTGTTATAGTGGTGGTGGGTGGTGGGTGAAGTGTGAGAGAGGTGGTGTGCCAAGGGATGGTTTGAGCTTGAGCCAAGCACTCCTATTTATAGGCTGAACAGAAGCTCGGGCACGGCCCCGTGTCCACCTCCTTCTCTTTCTTCATTTAATGCAGCTTGTCTTATTAGTTGACCACGCCCCCGTGTCCGCTGAGCACGACACCGTGTGCAGAAGAATCTTTGTACTATGAAGATTTGCCTAGATTGTGCGAATCTTATAGTTGACCATGCCCCGTGTCCACTAAGCACGGCCCCGTGGTGGGCAATAGAAGCTTCTACCACTTTGTCTTTTCTGCTGACACTTGGGCACGCCCCCGTACTGGCTGAGCACGGGGCGTGTTTAGTCTTCTGTCTTCTTGTTTTACTTGGGAAGATGCTGTTGTGGGGTCGGGCATGTCACGTCTTGTTCCTTTTCTTGTATTTATGTTAGATTTTGCTGTCTTTTTGCTTCTTTTGTTAATTTGAGCTCATTTAATCTTGAAAATACAAAAGGAAGACAAAAACACACTTTTTCCAACATTAGTACTAAAAAAGGGTTAGTTTTATGCCACAATTGATGTAATTTATATGTTGCATTTTGCACACATAAGTTTTCCTATTGAACTCAGTTCTTGGGATCTCCAGCCTATTGAGTTAGGTTTCCATCATATGAACTTAATTTTTCAAGGGCTTCAGTCCCATTCCCATGGACGACCTCTGAACTAACTCTCTACTTAGGCCTTTTATTAGCAGATCCGCGATATTATCTATTGACATCACGTAGTCAACAGTGATAATTCCTATAGAGATTAGTTATCGTATCGTATTATGTCTACGTCTGATATGTCTGTTCCTACCATTATACATTGTGTTACGAGCTCTGCCAATTGCCGATTGGCTATCACAATGTATACAAATGGCCAATGCTGGCTTAGGCCATTTTGGTGTATCCTCAACAAATTGACGCAGCCATTCTGCCTCTTCACCTGCTTTATCTAAAGCGATGGACTCTGATATCGTGGATCTAGCAATAACCGTTTGTTTCGACGATTTCCACGATATAGCTGCACTTCCAAGTGTGAATACATACCCACTTGTTGCTCTGGAATCATTCGTGTCAGATATCCAATTTGCATTACAGTGTCCTTCTATGACTGCTGGATATCTGTTATAGTGTAACCCATATTCCCGAGTGTATCTTAAGTAACGAAGCAACCGAATGATAGGAAGGCTGAGCCTGTTAGGCCAAAGAAAGTCAAAATCACTAGGCCTGATAATACTGAAGTCGTCTTAGAAAAACAGGCTTATAATCAAACGTTTGTTAAATCAGAAAATGTTTTAAATCACACTGAAACCTTCAACTTTGAGAAAAATGCAAGTGTTGATAAACATTTTCAAGTGTTGAAAGGGGAAGAATGGTGTGAGTAAAAACAATCTTGTGAAAATAAATCTGTCACAAAAGAGCCTGAAGTAAAAGAGCCTAGAGTTAATATAGACAACATCGAGTTTGCCATGTTAAAAGGTTTGACTGAATTTATGAAAGAATTTAATAGGGGCAAACAAAGTGAATCTGCTTCGTCATGTGACACATCTTGTGACACTTCTGAGACATCCACTTCTGAGAAATCAGAAATGGGCGAATCATCCAGCGTCAACAGTGCATCACCTGAGGAAACAGAGGCATCTCAAACTGAATCATCAGCTTCATCTGATTCAACCTGTGACTCCTATGAAAAGACTGACTGTGATAATTCAGAGTCAGTAGCTTCAGTGGAATCAACAAATGAATCATCTAAAATAGTTGATTCAAATTCGATCAAAGAAGAATCTGAAACAACATCAGGAGCCTCTGTTGAGTTAGATGGTAATGAAACCACAGGAGCCCCTGCTGACTGTTCAAAGGAAAATAATTCTGATTCTTCTGAACCAATTGTGTCACAAGAAGCTGAGAGCAATTCTGCAGCATCAAGTGACACTGTTTGTGTGAAAATTAATGATACTAACCCTGTTGCTTCAAATGCAGACCAAGTAATTATTGAGGATTGGGTTGAGGGGGATGATGTTGTTTGTCAAAAAGCTGACGATGTTTGTCCAAAAACATCAAATTTGTCTGCTGATGCTCCTCCTTATGTGAGAAAGGATGCTTCTGAGCCAGCTTTGAGAGGCCCTTCAAATAAATATGTGCCTCCAAAGCCAACAGTTAAAAATGAAAATGCTAAATCTAGTGAATGTGCTAACTGTTGTAAACAGAGACATATGAAGCAGGGCAGAATGGTTGAAAAGTCTGCAAACAAATCATCCAACAAGTTTTATAACTCAAATCCAGCATTAGTTGGATGGAATGGATCGGGGTATGCTCCTTATGTGAAGAAGCAAACCTGCTACAACTGTGGCATACCCGGTCACATTGCAAGGAATTGCACACATCGTCCCTATGTGCCATACTATGCACAACATCAGAAGGTTACATCTAGGGATATATCTTATTCTAAGCCAATGAAGGTTGAAAAGCCAAAGGCAATGATGAATAAGCATCCCCAGGTTAAACCATCTGATGGGGACTGGAATACTGCAAAAGCTAAAAGAAAACAAGCTTTGAAACCAAAACAACATTTGAAAAACAAAAGGGTTGAAAAGCAAACAGTTTTGCCCAAGGCACCTAAGAAATTAGAGAAGCCTAAACAAGTTTGGAAGGAAAAACACAAAGCAGCAACATCACCAATCCTTGAATCTAAAGGGGGCATGTGCTTTCGAGAAGTGTCTTACGTTGATGCTTCAGGAATACCCAGGACCACGATGGCCTGGGTACCAATGTCTTACTAATCTCCTTTCATTTCAAGGATAACCAAGGAGGAGCTATTGACAATCATTGGATGTTGATAGCGGTTGTTCCAAGATACATAATGGGTAACATCTCACTGTTGCAAAAAGGTATATTCTCTTACAGTTGACATGTTTTGTTTGAGGAGATAAGAGAAGTAAGTAGGACAGGATCAGCGAAAAGGTATAAATTTGAATTTCATGTTCTAAATCTTGATATTGATTAGTCTTAAATCTTATGATGGAACGGTTAAAAAAAACAACAAAAATATTTTCATTTTCTTCTATGTTTCTATGTGTACATACTTTTTCGTTGTTAGGTAAATTTGTGCATAAGATTTACGCACAAATTTAGGGGGATATCCAGAGATATCTGTAAACATAAAAAATTACAAAAATTACAAAAATATTCGAAAAACAGAAAATTCAAAAATATTTTGTTGCATATATGGCAAGTGAAATAACTTCATTATGTGGATTAAGGCTGACTCATGTAAGACCAATATTGAAATGGTCTGACTCTAGATCGATATGTTGGTAGGCTTTATCCTGATGGCTGGACTCTTTGACTGGTACTGCGTAAGAACACTAATATCTATTCTATGACCTCAGGAAAGTACGTTCACTTGGAATTAGAGCATAGCTATTTGAATGCGTGTGTGATGTCCCGATACACACAATTTTGTTCTAGTTCTGAAATCTTTTCTGACCAACTCGTGTATCTCCTTTGTTTTGCGTGAGCAAAGACCTGGAGGTGCTAGGCAATGTCGGCTTCTATTTTGCGTGAGCAAAGACCTAGCTTTATGTTGTCGCGCTATAGATCAAATACACCCGAAAGAGGCCCTCTAGTGCCCAAAAGAAACCCGAAAAACCTATATCAAACTGAGAAAACTCATTTGATCTGTATATTATATCCATCTCTGCAAATGATCTATTATGTTCTCTTCTCAATCCAGTCCCAGCAAGGTTTCAGAATCCTAGAACGGGCTTGTGAAATATGTGGTAGGGAAACTGCATGTATGATAGCGTGTTCGAATTTAAAATTCCGGGATTTGATTGTGATTGACTTGAGCGTTCATATAAATTAAATTGAAAACATGATAAATCAGTTGCAGACCGTCACTTGAAAAAGGCCTAGGGAGATAAGTTTAAGTGGACAAATATACTGGCAATCGCTCAGATCAACCAAAGTAAATCAGTGTTGATAAGTGTAGTCTGACCCGAAACACTGTGATTTGATCCCATTGCAAATTGTAATTGTATATTAGTTTCTTTGCTTATTTGGGTTTCAAATTTAAATATCAAAAATAAAAAACAGAGTGTTTATTTGTTTTATTAAAAATTTAATCGTTCTTGAAGATTTGACTGATCATCATAAATTGAATGAAATTTGAATTGTGAAATCTAGGTACAAATACTTGGATATACCGAGTGTTCATGTGGTACTTCCCCCTGTTGCACATAAATGTTGCTTATGAATTTGTGAGTATGTGCAGAATTTAAAATTTAAATCAAGAAACAGGGGTTGCTGAAGTTTGAGATGCTGTTGGCTGCTGACAAAGCTTGATGCATCACAATAGCAAGATGTACCTGAGTTAGAAGAACTAGATACATGTCATCATCTGATAATGATAGTACATTTGAAGAAGTACCTGTGAACCTGCTTGAAAGAGAAGACATTGATAAATAAAAGAGTTGCTTATAATCCTCCTCGTGCATTTTTTTCAACAAGATTTTCAAGCAAAGTTGATCGTAGTTCAAGAAGAATAAAGAGCCCAAGTTTGAAGATTAAAAGATGAAGTATATTCCCACATGATGAAGACTGCAGTTTGATAAAGACAGCATAAACCTAGGGGGATATTGTAAGGCCCTATAATTGGGTAGGTTTACGCTTATCTTTATCAAACACAATTATAGGCTATTGGGCTTAACCTTGTAGTGGATTAGATAATATTAAAATAAGCCATGTGGGCTATTTAATTGATTTGGGCTTATTCAGTTAGTAATATGCATTTGGGCTTGGCCCATCTTGTAATTAAGTCACCCTATGTAACTATAAATAGGGTGAACCTAGTTCATTATTAGGTTAGACATTTTTGAGAGGTTCTTAAGTATTTTCGAGTTCTTCGGTTTTGTGTACCAGACGGTTCCTAGAAACCGTGTGCACTTTGGTTACTCAATTGATTGTGTTCTTGTTCTTATCACTTTCATCAGTATTCCGCGCTCGTGATTGTGATTTTGATATCCGATTGTGTTGTTTTTGGGACTTACAAAATGATTTATAAGTAAAAAGACTATACGGTGTAAACCGGAGCGAGTCATATAGATAAGATGGTAATAAATAACATCTCATAAAGATTCATGGTCATTTAGACCAAACGGGTCAAAAGGTGAAAATATCGCCCTTTGATAATATTGACTATTGGTTTGTCAAGTTGTGTGATTTAGGAATAAATAGCACATGTATGTTTACATCGCTATTATGTAGCGGCCACTAAGGCAAGGTATCGAAATGGGTCAATATATTGATCCGGGCCAGGTTTGTATAATGATTTAACTCATCATGTAGAACTTGAGGTTCTATAAGAGTTAGACAAGGATAAAATATAGATATTCGGTTATCTTTGTGGTAAACCGAATAAATTGAGTTATGATTATGGTGTTTTAGAAATATAATGGTTTCTAAACAAGATTATAGTTTTAAAAGTGGGATTTTGGTCGAACATGGCTTTAAAAATCTTTCGTCGCAATAGGAGGGGTAAAAGTGACCAAAATGCCCTTATAAGTGAAATTGAGCAAACGACCCTTAAGGGTTGTTTAGAAATGAGTTTTGTGATCAAATAGATACTTGGAATAAGTATAAAAAGTGAAATATGCGAATCTTTGGGTCAAATGACTCTATATGGGTCTTTGCCGTAAAATGATAGTCCGAGGGATAAAACTCGGAATATATAGATCTCCACATTAAATCCACCACAAATATAGTTATGGTGGAAGATTACTTGGTAAGAAATGTGGAAATATAAAGCTAGATACAAATGAAAGCGAATCATGTTTAAAATATACTTAAATACCCTTAACGGGTCAAAATAAACATACGAGCGAAAACGGGTTTAAATTGTGTAAGAAACCTGTGATTAGATCCTAACATGGTAGATAATATTAAATTGAAGAGGTGCATGTGAAATAAGGATCAAACAAATATGTTTGTTTGATAAATGCATAAACGGGTTAAAATTTGGTAAAAAGGTAATGAGTCAAAGGCTTAGAAGTCTCAAAATTTATTATGCCGGATGTTGGATTTTAACTCCATAAGATGGAGAATTAAATTACGAGCGCGTAGGAAAAAGAATCGGGTAAAGCGGATTAAAAACGAGAGAGTTATGCTTGTTTCCATGAAATCGGGTTATGCTGGGAATATGCAGCACCAGCATCAACATTCTGTCGAAATAAGACCGTGGCTTCGCGCCACGGCCAGGGCCTTTTGCCGTCGCGCGCGGCGACGACCTAAAATGCTGAAAATTTTGTTTTTTGTTTATTTCGATTATTTGACCCAAATTTCTTGTTGTACTTGTTATTTAACTATCAAAACTGACTTCTAAGTTGGTTTTGATCATAGGTGATTGTCAAGAGTCCCGGATGAAGATCAAGCGGCGAGCAAGAACCGAACACACGTTGAATGAAGCTTCCGCGTCAAATCTAGAGTTGTTTTGCTAAAAGTGAATTATGTAAACATTTATAAATATGTTTTTGAAATGTTGTAAACATATGGGAGTGTTAGTATGACAAGATTTTGTAAAGTCACATTTTAGCCTTAAAATGTGTATCTTATTATTAAATTCTTGTTTAATTGAGACGGGTGTTACAAGTTGGTAATCAGAGCTCATGGTTAAAGAATAAAGTGTGTTCGGTTCGAGGCTTGATCGCAAATCCGGTAAGTACATGTATATCAATGGTTTAGTATGATTAAAGTGTTAAGAACAACACATATGTTTATCGTGTAATACACATTACACCCATAAAATCGATATAGAGTAGATATAGTCAACGAAATTACACGCGTTGATGGGTATAGTAGAAAAGCCTTGTATTATAATACGGGCATCCATTAATGTCGAAATTACTAACTGTTGTAAATGTTTTAATTGAAGGACACTCGCATCTGAAGATAGCGAGAGTTTAGCAAATTGCGGATATGATGGTGGAACGGTCCGAGGTATGACAAGCAGAGCATACTCATCAAGGACCTAAATCGCGTGACGATCGCGAACAAAGTTAACGACATAAAAAGGCCGTTAGGGCAAGCATTTACAGGTACGCATTTTAAATTATTACGTGAATAGTAATATGCAACAAATACGTAGAGATTGAAAGTTGCATATGTAGATTAAAAACTTGGAAAAACCCGAATAGAAAATCTATCCGGGATATTGTTTCCAAGAGAAACAAATAGAGGCAATACATACATGGGGTGTAATGTGAAAATTATAAAAAGGTCATGTATACCAGGTATTGATCGCTTACTCTGGCCAAGTTAGTGGTGAGCACGTGGTACCATGAACTTTTTATGATGGACATGCTTACATCCAATTTAGTAAGGACGGGGTGAGTGGGATAAATTAAAAAGTACCCAAATGAATCAGATAAGAAAAATATTTGATAATAATGTAAACACACAGCCGAGTGATGGAAGCGTATTATATTGGGATAATGAGCCCGAGTGAAGGGACAAAGAAACATGTAAAACGATTAAGGTATGCACTGGGAGGGGGTGTACTTACACTCGAACCCGGAGAATGCAAACATGTAAAACAATTAAGGTATGCACTGGGAGGGGGTGTACTTACATTCGAACCCGGAGAATGCAAACATGTAAAACGATTAAGGTATGCACTGGGAGGGGGTGTACTTACACTCGAACCCGGAGAATGCAAACATGTAAAAGAATTAAGGTATGCACTGGGATGGGGTGTACTTACACTCGAACCCGGAGAATGCAAACGTGTAAAATGATTAGGGTATGCATTGAGAGGGAGTGTACTTACACTCGAACCCGGAAAATGCAAATATGCCTCTTAACGGGCCGTTTTTGTAAAACGTCAAACTTGAGGACAAAGTCGGAATATAATAATGAAGCGAGGTCTTAATGCATACCGGGAGGGTTGAAATAATAACGACTTCGGTAAAACACCCGGTTGACGGGTAAGAATTAAACACATGCGTAGACCGGGAGAAACGGGAACTCGGATGGAAAGTTAAAAGACTCGGGTTTTGAGTCATAACTAAAAGACGACAAGATAATGTAAATAGAAATTTTGAATAAATTATGTTCAACTATTTTAATGTTGAACGGGTCGAATATAATATCATGCCGGACGGCATGAGTTAACGCAAGCGGGATAATGGTAGCGTTAAAAGCAAAAGAATAATGAGCCCGGTAATGGGACATAATCAAATACGAATGTATGTAAACTGGATGATGGTGAGCATAAGATAAACCAACGCATAAATGACGTGAGAAGTCATAAAGTCGGAAAATTTGTCCGAAAGGAAACGAATGTAGCCTTAGACTACGGTCAAGGACAAAGAAAATACCAAGGCGAAAATAAATAATTTTAAACAAAAACAGGATGCCTTGACACCAAACATGTATTTTAAGAATGACATGAGTAAGGAATGATCTACGGGATCAACCTAACCCTTGGGGTTCTAAACGATGGAAAGGTCCACGAGACTAAAACGACCCACGAGTCATGACTAGAAAGAAATAGATTATAAGGACCTCGCCTTAAAGAGGTGAAGGTCTAATAAAATAACCCATAGGCTAAGTGATAAAACCTACGGGTTAATTAGACAAGGCGAAGGAATAAATTGAAAATCCTCGCATAAAATAAAGACTGTAAAAGAATAAATTTTAGACTGTCAATATCCCGGTATGGATAATTGACAAAAGTTAAAGAGAAGACGCTAAACTAAAACTTCGGTTTTGGTAAGAAATAACGTTTTTACAAATATGAATTCTGATAGACGTATAAATAGTAAACATGAAAGATATATGTCTTGACACTGACAGGTGCAAGACGATATATTCGAAAAGTGATATATTCGATAATGAAAAGTCGACATAAACTTAAACAAGACGTGATGTGATATGATCACGGTCACAAAAAGTGATACAAAATATAACCATGTCGTAACGTGAGTTACGAGATATGAAATCAGAAAACACACAAAATGCCGGGTTGGCAATAAGATATACCCGAATGACGGGGTATAAAGTGACGGCGACTAATCAGTCTACCCGGTAAAACCTTTCAAGGTCAGAATAGTGTTACGACTTATACAAAGCGCTTGTCGATATAAGATTAACTTGAAGTAAACATGTCGGAAATAACTACAACCGAGTGATCAGAGGACAACTCGGTCAATTAAGTGACTAGAATAAGAAATACAAGATGATAGTATCGGCCTATGAGGCCATACACGTAAAAGGCGCATGCGCTTTAAAACCAAACACATATTACCATACTTTTCTGATAAGATTATTATATGTGAGCAATGCTCAAGTGATCACCGAAACTAAGGTTCAGATGATCTAAACTAATAAAGTACGTGAGAAAGGTTTCGGGGACGAAACCTCTTTAAGGGGGGTAGACTTGTAACACCCCAAAAACGGGGTTGGTAATCAAACCACGTTAATATTAATGAACGGGTAAAATTCCTTTAGTGGTAAAAAAAAATTAACCCGGTAAATATTAGGATTTAAATAAATAAACCTAATATTAAACAAAACGTGAATAAAAGCTTTTAAGGAAATAAAGTTTTTAAGAGGCCCGAGTTAACATGACTTAAAATAAACTGAGTCATAACTTCCCTGAACCCACCAAGTAACTAGGAATATTAACCTAGTTAAATATGTGCCTTAAAACAACGAAGAAAACTTGGGTAATAACCATTTTTATAAAGTTACAAACTTGAGGGGCCAAAAGAGAAGATTGGAACTTGATATTTATTAAATATCAAAACACTACACACACATTAGTGTGTGTGTGTGTGCGTGAGAATGAGCAGAGGAACAAGGAGCAAGCCAAAAACCCTAACTCACACTAAATCAACAAATTGAAGCTCAATTCAAGCCCCAAATCGATGCACGAACACATAAAAACGATCACCGAGTCATGGGGATCATAAGGTATGTCACAAAACCTAGATTGGTTAAAGTTGAAATTTGAGACAAGTAGGTTACTTGCGAATAAATTGATGGATTATGATCCAAAGATGAAATTATATGTTTATGTATGCCTAATTTCGTTAGATATGATGAAATTATGAAATACTTGATGTGGGTTACTTCTAAGTGATGAACAAGTAGATTATCAAGTGGGTTTTGATGATATGATGAAGCTAATGAGATAATCATGTTTGAAACCATCATGGATGATAGTATTAGGAATGATACTTGAACAAATTATGAGTTTAGGTATATGTTCATAGTTGCCATGAAATGGGTTAAGTATGTTATGGTGAAATTGGTGATTTTATTCATGTACATGGATGTTTGAAATCATGATATCTACTAGTTGATATGTAGAACTTGATTTTATTAGGTGTTCGGACGAATGCTAGTGATATGATAAAACGGGTTTTCACTTATAAATGAGAACCCTTAGTTCTTGCGAAAATACATGAATAAATTAGTTTTGATAATCGCTTGAACTAGTTGAAGTGTAGAAAACGTAATGAACTCGGTTAGAAAATAGCTTAAAAACGGTAGCATCATTATAATGTCTATCGGATAGTTGATAAGATCGCCTAAATAAGTTATTGAACGCAAATATGCAACTCATATGATTAAGGGTAATTGACTTTTAAAAAGTCAAATTAATCAATGATGAGGTCGAATAGTAGTTTCGACATAAAATTCGTAAGATGAAATAGTCGTATGTGATAATGACTAATCTAACCGTCTTACGAATTATGATGATAGTTTGACGCCTAACAAGCTAGGTGAAAGCTTGTGGATGAAGCGGGTCAAATGGAGCAAGTACAGAAAGAAAAGTGTGGCATGGATGCAAGGTAAGTAAACCTTACACTTGAATTATTTAATACCTAATGATTTTATAGGTTATGAATGATAAGACTTTCTTTAAATTATGATGTTCCGACACGACAATAACCGTTAGTTGTGAAAGACACTTTATAGCGTATGTTATAATGGGTCAAAAGAATCAATAAATGATTTATAAGTAAAAAGACTATAAGGTGTAAACCGGAGTGAGTCATATAGATAAGATGGTAATAAATATCATCTCATAAAGATTCATGGTCATAAGCCATGTTGAATGGATAAAAAGGGGCTAATATAGTTAAATAGTCATGAAATGACTAAAAGATAACGAGTTTTTAATAATTACCTTGTATGGTAAACCAATGCAAATAATAAGGGTAAAATGGTACTTTAGTCACTTGTTGACAATAACCGTTAGTTGTGAAAGACACTTTATAGCATAAGTTATAATAGGTCAAAAGAATCAATAAATGATTTATAAGTAAAAAGACTATACGGTGTAAACCGGAGCGAGTCATATAGATAAGATGGTAATAAATATCATCTCATAAAGATTCATGGTCATTTAGACAAAACGGGCCAAAAGGTGAAAATATCACCCTTTGATAATATTGACTAATGGTTTGTCGAGTTGTGTGATTTAGGAATAAATAGCACATGGATGTTTACATCACTATTACGTAGCCGCCACTAAGGCAAGGTATCGAAATGGGTCAATATATTGATCCGGGCCAGGTTTGTATAATGATTTAACTCATCATGTAGAACTTGAGGTTCTATAAGAGTTAGACAAGGATAAAATATAGATATTCGGTTATCTTTGTGGTAAACCGAATAAATTGAGTTATGATTATGGTGTTTTAGAAATATAATGGTTTCTAAACAAGATTATAGTTTTAAAAGTGGGATTTTGGTCGAACATGGCTTTAAAAATCTTTCGTCGTAATAGGAGGGGTAAAAGTGACCAAAATGCCCTTATAAGTGAAATTGAGCAAACGACCCTTAAGGGTTGTTTAGAAATGAGTTTTGTGATCAAATAGATACTTGGAATAAGTATAAAAAGTGAAATATGCGAATCTTTGGGTCAACTGACTCTATATGGGTCTTTGCCGTAAAATGATAGTCCGAGGGATAAAACTCGGAATATATAGATCTCCACATTAAATCCACCACAAATATAGTTGTGGTGGAAGATTACTTGGTAAGAAGTGTGGAAATATAAAGCTAGATACAAATGAAAGCGAATCATGTTTAAAATATACTTAAATACCCTTAACCGGTCAAAATAAGCATACGAGCGAAAACGGGTTTAAATTGTGTAAGGAACCTGTGATTAGAACCTAACATGGTAGATAATATTAAATTGAAGAGGTGCATGTGAAATAAGGATCAAACAAATATGTTTGTTTGATAAATGCATAAACGGGTTAAAATTTGGTAAAAAGGTAATGAGTCAAAGGCTTAGAAGTCTCAAATTTATTGTGCCGGATGTTGGATTTTAACTCCATAAGATGGAGAATTAAATTACGAGCGCGTAGGAAAAAGAATAGGGTAAAACGGATTAAAAACGAGAGTATTATGCTCGTTTCCGTAAAATCGAGTTATGCTGGGAATATGCAGCACCAGCATCAACATTCTGTCGAAACAAAACCGTGGCGTCGCGCCACGGCCAGGGCCTTTTGCCGTCACGCGCGGCGACGGCCTAAAATGCTGAAAATTTTGTTTTTTTGTTTATTTCGATTATTTGACCCAATTTTCTTGTTGTACTTGTTATTTAACTATCAAAACTGACTTCTAAGTTGGTTTTGATCATTGGTGAATGTCAAGAGTCCCGGATGAAGATCAAGCGGCGAGCAGGAACCGAACACACGTTAAATGAACCTTCCGCGTCAAATCTAGGGTTGTTTTGCTAAAAGTGAATCATGTAAACATTTATAAATATGTTTTTGAAATGTTGTAAACATATGGGAGTGTTAGTGTGACAAGATTTTGTAAAGTCACATTTTAGCATTAAAATGTGTATCTTATTATTAAATTCTTGTTTAATTGAGACGGGTGCTACACTTACGTTTTCCACACAAGTGGCAACCCGATCGGATGTCCATCTGGTCGGGCGGCCCTATACCTCTGCACACAGATGAGTCACTCGACCGGCTGACCATCCAATCGGACAACCATCCGATCGGACAACCATCTGACCCGAGTGACTAGTTTAACACTATGATTCGATCTCAATACTCTGCTCGAATCTTAAGCTATTATAATCTAATCAGGAAAATACTAAAAAGAGCTCCCTTTGATCCAATAGCAGTTCATACTGTTAAGCAATCACTGTGAGTATACTCAATCCCCTTTTTCCTTTAAACTTTTCGGGTGTAACATGTATTCTTTGAAACTTGAACTTGAATCTTTGAAACTTATACTCTATCTGACGTGTGCATATATATACATAATTTTGCAATGAATTTACACACGATTTGGTTTTAAATTTATAAAAGTGATTATTACTTTTACATCAAAACACACACGAAAGAGGCAAGTGTACCCCGTCATATATGTAATAAAGTATCGGTAAGAACCAAGTATCGATCCAAGGAAATGGGCGGAGAAATAATACTAGACCTTTGTCACTAAACTACCGGTAAAAACATAAGTCTGGTTGATTTTAACTAAACTAAAGTAAGCATAAATAAATACATAATAAAAACATAATAGAATATAGATAAAAAGCCTTGCTAAATACTCAACCACAGCATGTCAACTAAGTCGGTTTTGGCACTAGAAGCATTCGGTCAATTTTCCAATTTAAGACAATTAGTATCCCTTTCGGGAATCCTAACATGACAATCATTCGGAAAGCTAAAACGATAAACACACTTTAACCACCTAAAATTGTTCTTTAACGTGCAATTGATAAATGTCTATGAAAATCTCTTAAAAATAAGCTAGTCATCCGTTAGGAGTTTTCTAACCACACTTAATCAAGGAAAGAGACACCGATAAACACAATGCAACCACCGAGACAAGCATAAACTAGATTAAATCACAACCGAGTTCATTTTACAAATCTTGCACAAAAATTCACTTAAGATAGCAATTTTGGCCTAAACTACTAACTAAGCTAACAAATCATGGCAAGAATTTATAACGACACCATCTAACCCGTTAAGGTCCTTACGTGACGGCAAGCTCTCTTGATAAACAATAATTACATTTTATTAAATCACTAACCATTTCTAGTATCATGATGCATACATTTAAACCAAGTTAAACTAGTTAACCAAATTCAAAGTTTACTAATACAAGATTAATTAAGCTTCATTTTTCAACTATCTTAACTAACCAAGCATCAATCATCCAACATAATTACTTATAATCAAGAATTCAATATCAATAACAAGGTTGCAAACTAATCATCAAAGATTAACATAGAAAATACTTCAAGTGTCATTACAAACAAAGTTTAACACACTAATGGCAATAATCTAGCAAGGGATTGTTTGTGTTTTTGCCCAAAGGCTACAATAATACATAAACAATAATCTAAGTACTTGAAAGATTAACAAAATCATGGAAATATTAGAAAATCAAACCATAAACAAGTACTAGACTAAGGATCCGGGTAGTAATCGAGCTAAACGGGACAATGTGGCTTGAATCCGGGTGAAAGCTAACGCCTCCGGAGCCTGAAAATCGCCTGTGAAGCTCTCCAAAAATCCAGAATGTCGAACAGAATGTTTCTGTTCTGTTTTTATATTTTTCGCTGTCGCACGGTCGTTCTCCATATGGCACGACCGTGCACTTTAAGCAATTATTGGGGATGGGTCACCATACTGCATACGTCATCAGATCTTTGACCAGATACGATATCGCACGACGGTTCTTCGTGTGGAACGGTCGTTCAGTTCCGGGTTACATGTTGCATGAGCTGCTGGGGCCGGGCGTTCATCACCGAGATAAGGCTGGATCATCGTAGTCGCACGGTCGTTCTTCGGATGGCACGTCCGTGCATCACCGAGCTGACCTTAAATGCCTTGCACTCCTAATCGCACCCTCGTTCAATGCCGGACAAATCTTTAACTGTCGGAGATGCACGGTCGTGCATCAGGTCGCACGACCGTTCCACAGGCCCAGATCAGTTTCCTTAACAGAATGTCCGCAGCTTCGTCGTTTTGTCCGGAAAGTCCTCGTTTTTGCTATCATCTTGTCTGGTATGCTGTTTTAGGCCTGTAAACATAAATGTAGATAAATAAGTATCCGAATGACGGTTTTACGGCCAAAAACGCATAAAATAGGGGTAAAACGGGGGACTAAAATATGTGTAAATTAACGAATATCAAATCTCCCCACACTTGAACCTTGCTTGTCCTCAAGCAAGCTAAACTAAAAAGCAATAAAAGACATAAACAAACAAGAACGATAATTTACACACTATTTTATTGAAAACTACTATAAACGGTTAGCCGGTTTGTCGAAAGACAACATCAAAAGACTCAAACCCAACAAGCATATGCAATTAAAAAGCGACAACCAAAAAGCCGTGACTTCACATTTAATTGACTCACATGTTAATCTTCACACGACTCACAATGTTCACACACTCGGTTTTATTTATGAAACATACATAAAATGTGTATGTGTAAACACTCAACGCCTAGTCAATGAAATGTGCAATATCATAAGCTTGTCATAAGATCTCGTCTCCACCAACTAACATGCAAACAAGTGTAAATCAAGAGGTCTTTACGGGTTATAACGTTAGGCTTGGGCGAAGGGTATGGAAGTGGACATTTAAAGTGGCGAAAATGGTTAAAACTCGGTTTTAGCGTTTAACTAGCAACAAAATAGTACAACTATACATACAACCGCCTTAAAAAGGCGACTAAGCCGCAATCGAGCTTATCAACGAAATTTTTAACATTTAAGCATTCAAAATTGCTCGATTTCTATCAACTTCACCCTATTTTAGGGTGTTTTATTTTCTGTTTTTTTTAACATACAAACTATACAATGAAATATAAACAATAATAAGCTAGTTTAACTATTATTTTAACCGAGTTTCAACACTAAAAAGGTTTAAAACATAAAAAGGCTAAATTTGGTTAAGTGGGCGATAATGTGGGTAAACAAAGGTGAACGGGAAGGCTCGACAAGGTTAATCCTAAAGGGTAATATAAGGTGAACGGGAAGCACAACACAAAGAACAAGGTACACAACAAAGGGGTAATCTAAGTGCCTCTATCATTTTTACACAAATTCACAAGTTCATGGTCTTAACAAGCATACTAGTGACAAGTTCTAAATTGCAAATAACATCCGGCTCACTCCTATATCCGAAATGAACAAATATATAACAATCAAGGCTCAAATATGCTCACGTAACGGAAGGAATGGGTAAAAGTGTGAAAACTATCATGCAAGTCTTTCTTTGTTTGTCACGCTTTCCGGTTTCCTTTTTCAAAAATATTTTGCTTGTCGAGTTTTTATCACGTCCGATGCTTTCTAAAACACAACCAACCGGTTTATTTACAAAAATATAAACAAAATACAAGTATTTTTGAATGATTTTTCTGATTTTCTGATTTTTTATATATATATATAAGAGGACAAACAAAGTTAACCCCCTCCCCACACTTGAACTTCGCATTGTCCCCAATGCGAGACCCGAAATATAGAGAAAGGGATAAAAAATACTCCCCTCAAGATGATGTGGATGCCACGAGACTTCCGAAGCTGTATCTGGTACGTGCTCCGGTCCAAGATCCGATAGCTAAAACCTGCGAGTATGTCACATGTGCACCCAAAACATAACAGAAATAGAAAAATCACAAAACAACCATAATATACATAAATACTAAAATCCAAACAAAACACAAAGGAAATTGTCTGAAATACATAACCGGGGTGTTTTAAATAATAGTCAAAATAAACACCCAAAAGTAAATAAAGTACTGAAAGATAAAACACCACCAACTGCTATCACCACTGCTAACTACTCATCTCCATCATCATCATGTCTCGTATAGGACGGGCCGGCATCGCCATAACCAGGGGGGTTCCACGGTGGGAACTCCGGAGGGCGCTGAAAGTAGTCGGGGTATGCGTGATGCATCTCCCCGAAAAGATATGAGAATCCCGCACTGACCCCCTGATATAAAGTATCCTGGCTCTGCCAAAGCTGGTCATGTGTGGCCCGAATCTGAGCCTGACTGGCCCGAATCTCGTCCTGGTTAGCCCGGATCTGGTCCTGGCTAGATCTGATCTCGTGGAAGTAGGTACCATGCTGCTCCTGCGTCACACGCATATCCTGGAACTGCTGGTAGAACGCGGGCCAGTCCTCATGCTGATGAAATGCATGGTGCTGCGGCGAGTGTGGTGGTGTCGGTGGCTGGTGCTGCTCTCCCATCTCAACATCCTCATCCTCCTCCTCCTCCTCCTCCTCCTCATGTTCCTCCTCAGCTGGAGGCAACGGGTCCCAGACCTCGTTGTTCAATCCCCTCAACCTATCCCCCCTATCAAGCTCTACAATCACCCCCATGAACTTCAGTGACCGGATATCGACATGAACCCCCTCAGTAATCAAAGTGAGACCCTGGAGAAGCTCCTCAGTCATATAGCCTTCATTGTAGGCTATTTCGGTTACATACGAACCGCCATGTATCTCACTGTTCGGGGTCCGCCCCGAGCTCTTGACGAAATACTCAGCCATGCGTGCGCCCAGGTTGATTGGTGCTTTGTCAACCAACGCATATAAAAAGATCAAGTCAGGTGTGGGACAGTTACCGAGACTGTCCATGCGACCGCATATCGAATGGCTGAACACATGGTGCATCACTCGCACCAGAGGGTCTCGGAGTCACGAGGCCTTTGACATCCTCGGGTTGTAGGGCTCCCCAATAGCGTTTACTGCCCAAAATGCATCCCGATCTGCATCAGAAGGGAAGGTGAACTGATCAGTGAAGACATCTTCATCATCCATGTCGTCCCTAGTATAAATCCCTAGCCTCCTTCCCAAACGACCAACCGACCAACTATGCCATTGCCCACATGACCTAAAAGTTACCCGCTTCTTGTAGCGAAAATCAGGTCTTCTATAAGCAGCCGGCTTTTCATAGGAATAAGATGCAAAGAACTCTATAGTCAGCTCCCGGTAAACCGGTCGGTTGCAACCGACCAGATTTGCAAGCGGGCGACTCATCATGTCGTCCAGTCGATCATACTGATTGAGTTCACGCATGACTTCCCAATCTAACCATCGGGGGACTCCAAACTGCCCCCGCCTTTCCCACAAGGCGTCGCGCTTCGGGATGCACAAAGCTTCTTTCTCAATGTCGGGGTCAAACTGAAGGAAGGGATGATCCATCTGTATGAGGAAAAACATTAGAAAGATGGAAACAGGAGAAATTTGAATCACAAACAAGCGAGCAGCCAATTATGAAGAAACTGTCAAACTGAACTGGGCAAATGGCACGGTCGTTCTTCGAGATGCACGGTCGTGCGTCTCCGAGAACTAACAGACCAAGCCCACAAATGCCGGAACTGCACGGCGTGCGATCTGTGGCACCACCGTACAACACCGAACAAACAGCAAATTATCGAAAACATCCGGCAAGGCACGATCGTTCCATTCAAGGAACGTCCGTGCGACTACGTATTTCTGCAGAATCTGACCCAGGCTCTTAGTAGCCCGATTTTTTTCACAAATCATCAAGTTTGTACATAAACAGGGGTCAGAAAATGCACCGGATGTTCACGATACTACGATTCAACAAAGGTTAGGGTTTCGATTTGTTTATGAAGAGAACCCTAATAAATCTCTTGAAGAATCGGAGGAAATCTAACCTAGAAAGCAAGGAAACAAGAAATCTACAACTAGGAACGTACCGTGCGAAGAAGGGTGCGAGATCGTGCGAAAAACGTGCGAAAATGATGAAGAATCGCTCTGGAACGGCTGCAGTTGGCTAGGGTTTCGCGAATGTGAATGGGGGCTGCAGATGAGGGTATTTATAGTGCCAAATGACAAAACTGCCCTCATCCTGACGCACGGTCGTTCTCCGTTTGGCACGGTCGTGCGTCACCGACATCATTCAAACCCTTGCAACTGTTCTCGGAAATGCACCGGGGGTGCGATCCACCGTGCCGGCCCTCGGAGACGCACGGTCGTGCGACCCGAGGAACGGTCGTGCATCAGGTGCAGATACAGAATTTTCTGCAAAAGCTATTTCCAGCAACCGTTTCGGCCGTTTTTCGCCATTTTTTCGACACACCAACTGTTCTAACAATATTGCAATACAGAACCTTCGCTCGGCACGTACGAAAACTAAACAAACTAACGTAAACTACCTAACTTACCTAAATTACGCTAAAACTACAAAAATACAAAAAAGGACTATTTTACCCTTATAGCGCCAAAGACGCTCCTGCTACATTTTTTTCGGTGAGTCAGTAGCGTAGACTCATGCTAAATTTTTGTCGACGAGTCGATAGCAAGACTCAAAGCTAAAACTAGAAAAACTACAAAAAAAACGATACTACCCCTAAAGCGCCAAACACGCTCTTGCTACATTTTTGATCCACGAGTCAGTAGCGTAGACTCTCTCCACCCCACACTTATGATGTGTGCGGGGTTTGGAGTTCAATCACTTCCACCGCCGAGTCTATCGGCCCGGCAACGTACAACTTCAACCGGTGACCATTTACCTTGAATGTAACGCCATCCGCGTTCTCTACTGCAACAGTACCATACGGAAATACTTCCTTAACCGTGTATGGTCCTGTCCAGCGTGAATGAAGCTTCCCAGGAAATAAGCGCAGCCTTGAATTGTACAGAAGAACAAGATCACCCGCTTGGAATTCTTTATGGTCCTTCAAGCGTTTGTCGTGAAGTTTCTTCGTGCGCTCTTTGTAGAGTACGGAGCTCTCATAGGCTTGGTGCCGCAATTCTTCCAATTCATGAATTTGGAGAAACCGGGCTTCACCTCCGGTTTTTAGGTCCAAATTCGCGGTTTTCAAAGCCCACATAGCCTTGTGCTCCAACTCCACCGGTAAATGGCATGCCTTTCCGTATACCAACCTAAAGGGGGTGGTCCCTATAGGGGTCTTATAAGCTGTACGGAATGCCCACAATGCATCCTCGAGTTTGTCCGACCACTCCTTGCGGTTCGCTCCAACAGACCGCTCAAGGATGCGCTTAAGCCCACGGTTCGTGACCTCCACCTGCCCGCTTGTCTGCGGATGATAGGGGGACAAACGGTGATGCACACCGTATCGGGACAAAGCCTTTTCAAGCTGTGTATTACAAAAATGAGTCCCTCGGTCACTAATGAGCGCTTTCGGAGCGCCAAATCGGGCGAACAAACTCTTAAGAAACCTCACAACTACTCTGGCGTCGTTAGTGGGTAAGGCTTGCGCCTCCGCCCACTTTGATACATAGTCAACAGCCACGAGTATGTACTTGTTTCCACGTGAGGGGGCAAATGGTCCCATGAAGTCTATCCCCCAAACATCAAAGACTTCACAAACCTGTATCCAGTTCTGGGGCATTTCGTCGCGTGCCGATATGTTCGTCGCCCTCTGACAAGCATCGCACGCTTTCACCCAACTCTGCGCATCACGGAAAATGGTCGGCCAGTAAAATCCGGAATCCAACTCCTTATTCGCGGTGAAGTTGGCTCCGTGGTGGCCTCCGGTAGGTCCCTCATGACACTGGCGCAGAATGTCGGTCGCCTCAGTCCCTGATACACATCTTCTGATCACCTGATCAGCACCCACCTTGAACAAGAAAGGGTCGTCCCATATGTAGTGCTTTAGATCTGAAAAGAATTTCCTCTTTTGCTGGTGAGTCAACCCTTTAATCAGAATTCTACAAGCAAGATAGTTCGCAAAGTCGACGAACCATGGCGACTCATCGCATATCTCAACACCCATCAAAGATTCGTATGGGAACTTGTCATTGATTGAATCCCAACGCGAATCCTCGATGTCTCCGTGCTCTAACCGAGACAGATGGCCGGCCGCTACATTCAAAGCACCCTTTTTGTCTTGTATCTCAATATCAAACTCTTGCAGCAACAGGATCCATCTGATTAGACGCGGTTTAGCGTCCTGTTTGCTGAAGAGGTATCTAATGGCTGCGTGATCAGTGTATACAACGGTTTTCGAAAGCACTAAATACGATCTAAATTTATCGAATGCGAAAACGACCGCCAAGAGCTCTTTTTCAGTCGTGGTGTAATGCTCTTGAGCGTCGTGAAGAGTTTTGCTCGCATAATAGATCGGATGGAAGTGCTTTTCCTTCTTTTGACCCAGAATGGCCCTTATAGCGTAATCACTCGCGTCGCACATGATTTCAAATGGCAGACTCCAGTCCGGTGCGACTAAAATAGGGGCCTCAATCAACTTCTGCTTGAGGAGGTCAAAAACCCTCAAGCAATCATCTCCAAACACGAACGGAGCATCTTTCTCCAACAAACGGGTCATGGGTCTGGCGATTATTGAAAAATCTTTGATGAATCGCCGATAGAACCCGGCATGACCGAGAAAGCTCCGTATAGCTCGAACAGAGGTGGGGGGCGGAAGTCGTGATATAACGTCGACTTTAGCTGGATCGACTTCCATGCCCGCGTGAGAAATTTTGTGTCCCAAAACTATGCCCTCCTTCACCATGAAGTGGCATTTCTCCCAGTTCAGGACCAGATTAGTCTCCTCACACCTCTTCAACATTCTTTTCAAATTTTCCAGACATTGATCAAAGGAATCCCCAAATACCGAAAAATCGTCCATGAACACCTCCATGGAATCCTCAATCATGTCGTGGAAAATGGCGACCATACATCGCTGGAAAGTGGCCGGCGCATTACACAGCCCAAACGGCATACGCCGGTAGGAGAATGTACCGAAGGGACAGGTAAATGTGGTATTCTCCTGGTCCTCAGGAGCGATAGGAATTTGAAAATAACCAGAGAACCCATCCAGAAAATAATAATATAACTTCCATGACAGACGCTCCAACATTTGATCAATGAATGGAAGCGGGAAGTGGTCCTTGCGAGTGGCGTCGTTGAGTTTGCGATAATCAATGCAAACCCGCCATCCAGCTCATTCCTATCGTTTGTGACCACAGTCATGCCCCCCCTTTTTGGGCACTACCTGCACAGGACTGACCCAAACAGAGTCAGAAATGGGATAGATCATACCAGCATCTAACAACTTAATCACTTCCTTTTTAACGACCTCTTGCATGTTTGGGTTCAGCCGCCTCTGGTGCTGCGCACACGGCTTGAACTGATCCTCCATAAGAATTTTATGTGTACAGAAGGAGGGATTTATACCTTTTATGTCCATGATTTTCCAGGCGATTGCTTTCTTATGAAGTTTCAACACATTAAGCAGTCTGCTCTTCTCCTCTCCCGCCAAACCAGATGAAATAATGACAGGCAAATGACGCTCCTCATCCAAAAATGCGTACTCCAGGTGCTGTGGGAGCTCTTTAAGCTCCAAGGTAGGAGGATCTTCCACTGAAGGCTTCGACTTCACTTCACTTTCGCGATCAATTTCTGTGAATCGATCCGGACTCTGGGGACCATCATCACCAATCTGATAGACTGGCTGCTCTAAATAGTGGCCCTCCTGCGTAATGCCATCTAAGTCCCCACACAACAGATGTGTGTCCGAATCTATCTCCTCGATCGTACCCTGGAAATGCGTGCTCACATAAGTGTCGACGATGTCGACATAATAGAGCGCGTCGTCCTGACTCCGAGGATGCTGCATAGAATGTTTAATGTCAAACGTCACATGCTCATCATCTACTCGGAGTGTGATTTGGCCCGCCGCCACGTCCACAATCGTCTGGGCGGTATTTAGAAACGGGCGTCCGAGTATCAGAGGCACTCTCGAGTCCTCATCCATGTCCAGGATAACAAAATCCACGGGAAATACAAACTTGTCAATCTTAACAAGCATATTCTCTACAAACCCGCGTGGATACTTGACAGAACGATCCGCAAGTCGAATACTCATCCTCGTAGGTGACGGCTCACCTAGATCCAACTTTGTAAAAACCTTATAAGGCATAAGGTTTATACTCGCTCCTAGATCTGCTAACGCATTACTGACAGACAGATTGCCAATGAGGCAAGGAAGCGTGAAACTGCCTGGATCGCCCATTTTTGTAGGCAGGCGATTATGGAGAATAGCAGAGCAACTTTCATTCATAACCACACAAGACATGTCCTCGAGCTTTTGTTTATTTGAGAGGATGTCTTTCAGAAACTTGGCATACTTTGGCATCTGGGCCAAAGCTTCAACAAACGGTATGTTTATATGCAATTGCTTAAACATTTCGAGAAACTTACCGTTTTGTTCATCCATCTTCTGCTTCTTCAACCTTCCTGGATAAGGCACTGGAGGCGTGTAACCTATGACCGGCTACTGGACTTGTGCTGTACTTGCTGGGCGTAGCCTGGCATGCACCTCATCCGGTGTGTCGGTCGGGACCGCTTCAGTGATCGGTGGTGAGTCCGATATGACGGGTCCGGTAGGTTTTCCACTCCTGGTCATCACAGCATTCACATCTCTGTGCGGGCCCGGGTTAGTCTCAGTATTGCCCGGGAGACCACCCTGGGGTCTCTTTGACATCATCTGTGCCAGCTGACCAACCTGATTCTCTATGTTCTGAATCGAGGCCTTATGGCTCCTCATTTCTCCCTCATGAGAGAGAAAACGATCCTCGCTCTGCTGGTAGCGTTTTTCAGCTAACTGATTCGCGCTCGAGGAACTAGTAAGAAGCTGGGCCATCATATCCTCCAGCTTAGAACTAGACTGAGGGGCCTGCTGCTGGGAACTACTCCCAGAGCCCTGATTCTGATACGGGTATGAACGCTGCCGGTACGATTGGTTGTACTGCTGGAACTGCTGACCCTGACCCTGCTGCGCTGCAGCGCGCAGAGTAAATCCCAAAGGATTTTGATTGCCTTGGTTCGCACGCCACCCAAAATTTGGGTGATTTCTCCAACCGGGATTATAGGTGTTACTGTAAGGGTTATTCTGCGGCCTCACTTGGTTACCCACGAAATCTACCTCTTCGTGGCCCTCGTATACGACTCCCTGAAAACATGCCCCAGGCTCGTGTGACACTCCACACTGGTCACAACCCGAGCCCACATGCGCAATCATCTGGGACCTGTCGAATCTCGATGCGAGAGCCGAGATTTGTGCAGTAATGGCCGGATAGTCGTCTACAGCATGGACTCCTGCGCGAGATGATGATGATGATGCCCGGCCTCTGTCTCCCTCCCGACGCGAGCTGGATTTCAACGCGGCTTTCTCTATAATATCATACGCTTCATTAGGCGTCTTAGTTCCTAGATCGCCGCCCGCGTTCACATCTAATCGCTCCTGTGTGTTGTAACTGAGCCCCTGATAGAACGTCAAAACCAGCTGTCTCTTGGAGTAGCCGTGATGTGGCACATCAATCAACAAATCCTTGAATCTCTCCCAAGCTGCATGCAACGACTCACCCTCGTCCTGGTGAAAAGATACAATTCGGTTCCGTAGCTTGTTCGTTTTCTCAGGTGGGAAATATTTCTGCATAAACTGCTCCGCCAACTGATTCCAGGTTCTGATGGACCCGGCTGGAAGCGACATAAGCCAAGCTCTGGCTTTGTCACGTAACGAAAACGGAAACAACCTCAACCTAATTGCATCCTCTGAAACACCTGTAATCTTAAACGTAGAACAAACATGGAGAAAATCAGCAATATGCCTCCCGGGATCCTCGTACTCGCGTCCGTCAAACTGCACTGAATTTTGTACCATATTTATTATACTAGATCTAATTTCAAAAGTAGGTACATCAATAGTAGGTTGAAGGATACTCGGCTCCAGGCCTGTCCGTCCAGGCTGATTCGTCTCATTCAACGGTTGCTCATCGTCGGCCATGATTACGTTCTCCGCTGCCCCTGAGCCCTCGGCTTCAGCAGGTACCACCGACTCCGGCCCACCACTGGCGAGCAGTAGCCCAACCGCCCGACCTTTCGCGCGTAGACGTCTCCTAAGATCACGTTCGGGCTCGTCTGACGGTTCAACAAGTTCTGGAGCGGGGGTCGAGAACATAAACCTGCAAACGAAAATTTGACACGGTGAATATTTTATTAATAAAATAATAATGCTGTTTTTTTTTCAGCTGAATAGAAGCAGAATATTATTAAAGATGGGCTGAAAATTTTATAAAAATCCGAAAATAGGCCCGAAATTTTATAAAAATCAACACAATAAAAAAATCGAATCGGCTAAAGTAAAAATGGATACCCGAAGCCGAAAACTCAAAGAATAAATTAATAAGAAATCCGGATCGAGTAAAAAAAATTGGAACAAAAATTAACAAGTGTATCAAAAATGACTTGGAAAACGAATAAATGAAATAAAAACAAGAAATATTAACAAATAAATAAACAAATAAAATAATCAAGAAATTATACACAAATATTGACAAGTATATACACCGATAACTTAATGACTCGGGTCGTTCCTAAAACTCGCCATTTCCCCGGCAACGGCGCCAAAAACTTGACGTGTGCGTATATATACATAAATTTGCAATGAATTTACACACGATTTGGTTTTAAATTTATAAAAGTGATTATTACTTTTACATCAAAACACACACGAAAGAGGCAAGTGTACCCCGTCATATACGTAATAAAGTATCGGTAAGAACCAAGTATCGATCCAAGGAAATGGGCGGAGAAATAATACTAGACATTTGTCACTAAACTACCGGTAAAAACATAAGTCTGGTTGATTTTAACTAAACTAAAGTAAGCATAAATAAATACATAATAAAAACATAATAGAATATAGATAAAAAGCCTTGCTAAATACACAACCACAGCATGTCAACTAAGTCGGTTTTGGTACTAGAAGCATTCGGTCAAATCTCCAATTTAAGACAATTAGTATCCCTTTCGGGAATCCTAACATGACAATCATTCGGAAAGCTAAAACGATAAACACACTTTAACCACCTAAAATTGTTCTTTAATGTGCAATTGATAAATGTCTATGAAAATCTCTTAAAAATAAGCTAGTCATCCGTTAGGAGTTTTCTAACCGCACTTAATCAAGGAAAGAGACACCGATAAGCACAATGCAACCACCGAGACAAGCATAAACTAGATTAAATCACAACCGAGTTCATTTTACAAATCTTGCACAAAAATTCACTTAAGATAGCAATTTTGGCCTAAACTACTAACTAAGCTAACAAATCATGGCAAGAATTTATAACGACACCATCTAACCCGTTAAGGTCCTTACGTGACGGCAAGCTCTCTTGATTAACAATAATTACATTTTATTAAATCACTAACCATTTCTAGTATCATGATGCATACATTTAAACCAAGTTAAACTAGTTAACCAAATTCAAAGTTTACTAATACAAGATTAATTAAGCTTCATTTTTCAACTATCTTAACTAACCAAGCATCAATCATCCAACATAATTACTTATAATCAAGAATTCAATATCAATAACAAGGTTGCAAACTAATCATCAAAGATTAACATAGAAAATACTTCAAGTGTCATTACAAACAAAGTTTAACACACTAATGGCAATAATCTAGCAAGGGATTGTTTGTGTTTTTTCCCAAAGGCTACAATAATACATAAACAATAATCTAAGTACTTGAAAGATTAACAAAATCATGGAAATATTAGAAAATCAAACCATAAACAAGTACTAGACTAAGGATCCGGGTAGTAATCGAGCTAAACGGGACAATGTGGCTTGAATCCGGGTGAAAGCTAACGCCTCCGGAGCCTGAAAATCGCCTGTGAAGCTCTCCAAAAATCCAGAGTGTCGAACAGAATGTTTCTGTTCTGTTTTTATATTTTTCGCTGTCGCACGGTCGTTCTCCATAAGGCACGACCGTGCACTTTAAGCAATTATTGGGGATGGGTCACCATACTGCATACGTCATCAGATCTTTGACCAGATACGATATCGCACGACGGTTCTTCGTGTGGAACGGTCGTTCAGTTCCGGGTTACTTGTTGCACGAGCTGCTGGGCCGGGCGTTCATCACCGAGATAAGGCTGGATCATCGTAGTCGCACGGTCGTTCTTCGGATGGCACGTCCGTGCATCACCGAGCTGACCTTAAATGCCTTGCACTCCTAATCGCACCCTCGTTCAATGCCAGACAAATCTTTAACTGTCGGAGATGCACGGTCGTGCATCAGGTCGCACGACCGTTCCACAGGCCCAGATCAGTTTCCTTAACAGAATGTCCGCAGCTTCGTCGTTTTGTCCGGAAAGTCCTCGTTTTTGCTATCATCTTGTCTGGTATGCTGTTTTAGGCCTGTAAACATAAATGTAGATAAATAAGTATCCGAATGACGGTTTTACGGCTAAAAACGCATAAAATAGGGGTAAAACGGGGGACTAAAATATGTGTAAATTAACGAATATCACTATCCTAATGTGAAACTTGTGATTCTTGATTCTTGACTCTTTGTGCTATGTGACGTTTAATCCAGAGTGTGTAGTTCCGCCTTAACAATAGTAGCGCTATAGGAGATGCACCTCTCCCATTATTCTCGGGGGGTATTGTTAGGAGGATTCTAGTTTACCTTGAGTCTTAGGTAAACATTAAAGCATCGGGATACTTGGGCCATCACTACGTGGACTGCGACACTAGCACGGCTGAAACTATTCTATTGGTTGCACTACGGATATGAGTTGTTTTAATCTATTATTCTATTATCAAACTTGTATACTCGCCAATACTTTTGTATTGATATTTTAATACATGTTGCAGGCTGATAGGATGCTTGGAATGCATGGAATTCAGCTAGGAGTTGCTTAGAAACGTCGCCTAGTTAATAATAGTCTTTTGAACAATTTGAACAAGTTATGATTTGGTTTGTAATATGATGTTTGTAATGACGTGGATAGACAATTGCAAGAAATCAATTAATCTTTATTGAAATAATATCGTTATGGAATTCTCATGAGCAATCTGAATGCTTAGTGCTTGCACCACGATGTTTCTGCCATCGGGTGTGACAGATTGGTATCAGAGCCATGACTATAGGGAATTAGGATAAGTAGGAATACTTGCCCTAGTCTATAGTTCTAGAAACTTTGACTCTTATTTGTTGTTTAAGACTTATGCTTTCTACCGTATTTGCTTCCTAGCAGCATATATTCCTGCTGAACTTACATGCCTTTGCTAAGGCTAACATAATGTACACTTTATACTATGAAAACACTGTTACACAGTGTTATTATCTTACACGAGTTTTGCCCACAGGATAGGAGTGACATCCGAACCTTGATGGGAAATCTCCATAGTATTCTAGTAGGCCTTGTTTGCGGATAAGAGCCCATGACATTTAGGGTACGATGTTGCCAAGATAGAGGTGAAACTCAGACCTTGGTAACTAGTACCACCCCTTGATAATTTATGTGTCTCGCCAAAGTCTCGTGATTTCCAATCAATTAGGTACGTGAAGTGACCAAAAGGACGAATATCGTAGGCCTAACATCGATGACGTATTTGTCTAAGTAAGTTAAGACACGTTACCTCAATTCGAAAGGGGTTCGAATCACTTTTGTTAGTCTCCGTTCCTCTACCCGGAACAATCTATGTTTCAAAAAGCCCTTCTTGATTTTATGAATGTGGTTTTGTCTATGCGGTATTGAACTTAATTCATCGTTGTTTTGAAATACTTTTACACAAATCTGCACGTTGTCCGCAATCTAGAACGTTAATTCTAATCTCAGATTGAACTAAATTTACAAACTTTTACTCTATGTGTAATCTATATGGTAAACTTAATCGACTAGAATGCTTTGAGGTGTTGATTTTGGGTGTGAAACACTAAGATGACATGGAAGTACGAGACGGAAGTGGCATGTCCGAAGCATGGTGGATACGCTGCTGGTACTTCCTATATATAAGTGCTTCCCGCATGTTACCAACTTTCGTAACAAGTGCCATACGAGATTAGTGTTTGCATACCAGTGCGGAATGTCTATGTAATCTACGGAAAGCCTATGCAATCTGTAAGCCGACTATGTGATTTAGGAGGGTTCTAGCATAATCTATGGTTGATCTATTGTATTAGTCTAGGATAATCTAGCAAGTTAAACTATTTCGTGCTAATCTATGTTGATCCATCTTGGTCTATTGGTTTAATCTATGATCATCTACTTGGTTAGTCTATGTTAAACTATCTACTTAAGCAAGCTATGATAACCTATCGATATAATCTATGCCAATCTATGAAATGATCTACGTTAATCTACTTGAGTATTCTACGCTGATCTGTTTTGAGTATCCTATGTGATTGATTTGAGTAATCTACGGTAATCTATTAATTCATGTGAATATATGATGATGATGATGATGATGGGTATGTTGAGTGTTGCGACACGTAGCATGACACCGAGTACGAGGGGAGGCGATGTGCCCGAAGCGTGGTGGATACGCCGCTGGTACTTCCTATATATAAGCGTTTCTGACATGTTGACCAAACTTCGTACAACGTGCCATGTGAAGGTCGTGCGTTTGTGGTGATTAGTCTAACTCGTATCTAAATCCTTTGACCTATCATGAGTGAATCTTTATCATGGGACTTCGTAACCTAGGATTATACAATCCTTATGTTGGAACTCATAGATGTCTGCTCGAAGACTCTCGACAACCTAAGGAAATCAAGGGAGAAGTCCCAGAAAAAGATGTCATTCATGGCCGACCAGATAGCTCGGGTCGTGCCAAAGATTGTTTCTGAACTCCAAGGATCTACCACTCCTCCGTCCTCTGTGGACTCTAAAGTAGAGAAGCCGACAGCTACCAAGTTCAACTACAAACACTTCGTCTCCTGCAATCCCAAGCCGTTTACGGGCAGTGATAGGGTGACAACTATGCTTGAGTGGTTTGACGGCATAGAGGTCACCTTCATCAACAGTGAATGCCCCGAACAATTAAAAACCAGGAGTGCAACTGGAGTGTTTCAGGGTAGGGCTTTGGAATGGTGGTCCAATGAAAGAAACATCCGTACAAATGAGGCAGCCTATGCTTTACCATGGGCCGAGGTGCGAGAACTCATGATGCTCGAGTTCTGTCCTCCCCATGAGCAGCTCAAGCTTGAAGAAGAATTCTAGAATTTGAAGCAAGTTGGTGATGACAACATGGCATATACTACCCAATTCAAGCAGTTAAGTTTCATCGTTCCTCACTTGGTCTCGACTCCGAACCGAATGATAACTAAGTACATCAATGGTCTACCGCCCGCTATGCGCGATTCCATCGAAGCAGCTCAGCTAGAAACTATTGAGGAAGTCTACCGTCTCGCAGCAAGTCTCAACAACAATCGTGTGCGTGATAAACAGTTTGCTACCCCTACCCCTCCAAAGTCTGCAAATCAAGTCACTCAGCAGCCAAGTGGTAGCAAGAACAAGAAACGTAAAGCTCAGGGTTCAGGGTGTAATGCTATTACCCTTGCTGCTAACCCTGCTACTAAGCCTGCTCCTACCACTGCTGCTGCTAACCCTGCTGCTCCTGAAGTGAAGAAGCAATACACTGGACCTCATCCCAAGTGTGCGACTTGCAACTACCATCATCCTACTACTTCAGCATGTCGTTTGTGCACCAACTGTAACCGCTATGTTCACACGACTCCCTACCATCGTCAAGCTAACCCAGCCCCGCAAACTCAACAAGCCCCAGCTCAGGCAACTCTACCAGCGCCACCAGCACCTCTATAGAACCCAAGGCCAGTCAACGTTGTTCGTGCATGCTACAAGTGTGGAGATACTACCCACCTCCGTAACCAGTGTCCCCAGCTGAACCAGGACCAGCAACCAGCCGCTCGTGGACGAGTGTTCAATCTAAATGAAAATCAAGCTCGTAATGACAATGATGTTTTCAATGGTATATTCCTTGTTAATAACCTTTATGCTTCGATTCTATTTGATACTGGTGCCGATAGAAGCTTTGTGTCCGTGGAATTTGAGTCTTTTATAAACTGTACATGCTCCAAGTTACCTGAGTCGTTCTCTGTGGAAGTCGCTAATGGTAAGTCGATTCTTGTAAATTCTAGTGTGCGTGATTGTTCCTTGATTCTTAACGATCATGTCTTCTCTATTGATCTTATACCCATGAGATTGGGTAGTTTCGATGTCATCATTGGCATGGACTGGTTGCGTAAGAACCACGCCAAGATTGTGTGTCACGAGAAACTTATTCGTCTTACTCTCCCCTCTGGTGATACCTTGATCGTCTATGGAGACCTACCTTCAAAAGGACTGAGATTGATGTCATGCACACAAGCGAGCAGAAGCTTACGTAAACAGAACCCTGCTTTCTTGGCCCACGTGGTGGAACAAAAAGGCAAGGGGAGGAGCATAAGCGACGTCCCGGTGGTGTGTGACTTCACTGATGTCTTTCCTGAAGATCTTCCTGGTCTTCCTCCCCCCAGATCCGTTGACTTCCGTATTGATCTCGTGCCTGGCACAACTCCTGTAGCTAGGGCTCCTTACCGTCTTGCACCTTCTGAGATACAAGAGTTATCTAGTCAACTCCAGGAGCTACTCGATAAGGGTTTTATTCGTCCAAGTACTTCCCCATGGGGTGCTCTAGTTTTATTCGTCAAGAAGAAGGATGGTTCCTTCCGTATGTGTATCGACTACCGTGAACTTAATAAGCTTACTGTGAAGAACCGTTATCCGCTCCCCCGTGTTGATGACCTATTTGACCAACTTCAAGGTGTGTCTTGTTTGTCAAAAATTGACCTACGTTCTGGATTTCATCAGCTACGTGTCCTTGAAGATGATATTCCTAAGACGGCGTTTCGTACTCGATATGGGCACTACGAGTTCGTAGTCATGCCTTTTGGCTTGACCAACGCACCTGCAGTGTTCATGGACCTCATGAACTATGTGTGCAAACCCTATTTGGATCGTTTTGTGATAGTCTTTATTGATGATATTCTTATTTATTCTAAGTCTAAAGCTGATCATGCTTGCCATTTACGTCTTATGCTTGAACTCTTACGTGGGGAACGTCTGTATGCAAAATTTTCTAAGTGTGAGTTTTGGATTGATGAAGTGCAATTTCTTGGTCATATAGTTAGTAGTCAGGGTATTCATGTTGACCCTTCTAAGATTGAGGCAGTGAAGAATTGGTGTACGCCTAAATCCGTGTCTGAGATTCGTTCTTTTCTAGGATTGGCGGGTTATTACCGCCAATTCATCGCAGACTTTTCAAAAATCACTGTTCCTCTTACCACGCTAACCCAAAAGGAGAAACCTTTTGTTTGGGGTCCCGAACAAGAGGAATCCTTTCGAACTCTTAAGAATATTTTGTGCAATGCTCCTGTGCTAACCCTACCAGATGGTAACGACGATTTTGTGGTGTATTGTGATGCCTTGAACCATGGGTTGGGCTGTGTGCTCATGCAGCGGGACAAGGTTATTGCTTATGCCTCTCGTCAGTTCAAGGTGCATGAGAAAAACTACACTACTCACGATCTGGAGCTTGGTGCGGTTATTTTTGCGTTGAAGATCTAGCGACACTACCTTTATGGTACTAAGTGTGTGGTCTTCACCGACCATAGGAGCCTTCAACATATCTTCGACCAAAAAGAGCTGAACATGCGACAGAGACGTTGGGTGAAATTGCTTAACGACTACGATTGCGAAATTCGCTATCACCCAGGCAAGGCGAATGTAGTAGTCGACGCCCTTAGTCGTAAGACCCATTTCAAGGCTATTCGTATCTCTAGTGATCTGCACACTTGTATTCGTGAAGCTCAGTATTCATCAGCAAACGAAGGGAGTTTAGAAGAAGAAATTCACGGCGCTAGGATGGACCAGCTCGAAACTAAATATGATGGTCTGCAGTATTATCTAAATCGCATCTGGGTGCCAGATCGCGACGACCTCCGTGAACTCATTATGACTGAGGCTCACAAATCCCGTTACTCTATCCATCCAGGTGCCGATAAGATGTACCAAGATCTGCGTACGACCTATTGGTGGTCTGGCATGAAGAGGGACATTGCGGTATATGTGTCCAAGTGCCTTACTTGTTCAAAGGTAAAGGCCAAACACCAGCGTCCCTCTGGACTCTTAGAACAACCCAGAATCCCAGTTTGGAAATGGGATAGTATCTCTATGGACTTTATTACTAAACTACCCCGCACCTCTAAAGGTCACGATAGTATCTGGGTGATCGTTGATCGTTTGACCAAAAATAGTTCACTGGCCCCGAGATTGTTCAAGAGACAACGGATAAGATTCTTCATGTCCGTGATAACTTGATCAAGGCTAGGAGCAGACAAAAGAGCTATGCTGATAATAGGCGGAACCCTATGGAATTTGCTGTTGGTGACCGAGTTCTACTCAAGGTATCGCCCTGGAAGGGAGTAGTTCATTTTGGGAAGAAGGGAAAGCTTGCCCCTCGCTATGTGGGTCCTTTCGTGATACTTGAAAGGATTGGCAAGGTAGCATACAAGCTCGACTTGCCCCAAGATCTAAGCAACGTGCACCCAGTGTTCCACATATCTAACTTACGGAAATGCCTAGCCGACGAGGGACTACAGGTTCCTCTTGAAGACTTGCAAATAAACAAAGTTGTTCAGTTTGTGGAGAAACCGGTCGAAATCATGGACCAAACTGTCAAGCGTCTAAGGCGCAGCAAAATTCCCATTGTCAAGGTTCGATGGGAAGGAAAGCGTGGTGCCGAATTCACTTGGGAGTTGAAAAGTGATATGAAGGCCAAGTACCCGCATCTCTTCGAGCAGTCTTCTTCTAAGATTTTGGGGACGAAATATCCTAAAGGAGGGGAGACTGTAACGCCCAACGTCCCTGAACTTTAGTCTCTTGGCAAGATCAGTCCCTAAACTTTTTACCTATTGTCAATTATAGTCCCTGTAGTTATGTGAAGTTGATACTTTGATACTTTTGCCATGATATTGATGTTTGATACTATGATGCTTGATTCTTTATTCTAGATGCATGATTCTTGGCACGTAAACTATGAGACTTGATTCTTGATGTTTTGGGAACTAGATTCTTTATGATTCTTGATGATTGATACTTGGACTCTTGATTCTTGATGCTTGAGAAACGATGATTCTTGACCCTTGAGACTTAAATTGGTGCTTGACCCTTGACTCGTGAAACGTGATTCTTTGTTGAACGAGAGACTGGAGCCTTGTCACTGACTGAATCTATGAAACTTGGAAACTTTTGGGTTGTAATGTAATCTAGATACTTTACATAAACTATATGCGACACAACGCCTAACCTAACGCGTAAAACGAATCCTAACCAGGAACGCGGAAAAGATGGATTGGCCAGAGTGGCCGTCCGATCGGATGACCATCTTATCCATCTCGCACCGCCTTAACTCCTTTCCTCGCTATAAATAGGCCTGTCACATCACCATTTTGAGTGATGTGATAGCTCTGCTCGACCAGGCACGCACACTCTTCATTTCTTCTTTTCCTTGCTAATTTCGGTACGTATTAGGCTAGATTCTTGTACTTTCTTGATCGACACACCATTCGCTACGTAATTCTCACTTGAAATCATACTTTTCACCGTGAAATCTCTCGGATCTGAGTTCTTAAGGATGATATCATCATGAAGGTTGTACAAACTGACAAGTGATGTCATTCTAGGCAAGATCTAGCTCAGATCTAAAATGATTCATGCGTTTTTACACTAAATCTAACCTAAAATTGAGCTAAACCTAAACTTTTCCTATAAAACTTGAGGATCTTCTTCTTTTTCTCAAACTTTTACTTTATTTGGTGGGAATCAGGTCTAAACTAACTGTAGATCTGATGAATAGTCTAGAGTTGGTATGGATCTGGGTTTTTACCAGTAAAAGACGAGCATGCAACGGATCCCGACATAAACCCATTAGAAACAAACGACTGATCGAACAGGGGTGAATCCCACTTAATCGGAATTCTGGGTGCTAAAGGGTTTTACTGTTGTCTCGATACGTGTCGTGCCGTCACCGTTAATCTCGAAACTTAGAATTTTCAACAAAATTGGTAACCAAGAACAAGGGTCGCCCGATCGAGCGGCAATCCGATCGGACAGCCGTCCGATCGAACAACCACTCTATCAGGTTACACTCATTCTGAAATACTTTAAACACTTGGAAACATTTCAAAATTTGGGAGTCTTGTCCGAAAGACAACCCGATCGGACAACCGTCCGATCGAGCCACCATCCGATTAAGGTGGCCTTGGGTGCTAACCATTCGGAGCGAATGGCTATCCGATCGGATTACCAATCGATCGGACAGCCACCTTTTTTCACTTACGTTTTCCACACAAGTGGCAACCCGATCGGATGTCCATCCGATCGGGCAACCCTATACCTCTGCACACAGATGAGTCACTCGACCGGCTGACCATCCGATCGGACAACCATCCGATCGGACAGCCATCCGACCCGAGTGACTAGTTTAACACTATGATTCGATCTCAATACTCTGCCCGACTCTTATACTATTATAATCTAATCAGGAAAATACTAAAAAGAGCTCCCTTTGATCCAATTTCCGTTTATACTGTTAAGCAATCACTGTGAGTATACTCAATCCCCTTTTTCCTTTAAACTTTTGGGGTGTAACATGTATTCTATGAAACTTAAACTTGAATCTTTGAAACTTATACTCTATCCTAATGTGAAACTTGTGATTCCTGATTCTTGACTCCTTGTGCTATGTGACGTTTAATCCAGAGTGTGTAGTTCCGCCTTAACAATAGTAGCGCTATTGGAGATGCACCTCTCCCATTATTCTTGGGGGGTATTGTTAGGAGGATTCTAGTTTACCTAGAGTCTTATGTAAACATTAAAGCATCGGGATACTTGGGCCATCACTGCGTGGACTGCGACACTAGCACGGCTGAAACTATTCTATTGGTTGCACTACGGATATGAGTTGTTTTAATCTATTATTCTATTATCAAACTTGTATACTCGCCAATACTTTTGTATTGATATTTTAATACATGTTGCAGGCTGATAGGATGCTTGGAATGCATGGAATTCAGCTTGGAGTTGCTTAGAAACGTCACCTAGTTAATAATAGTCTTTTAAACAATTTGAACAAGTTATGATTTGGTTTGTAATATGATGTTTGTGATGATGTGGATAGACAATTGCAAGAAATCAATTAATCTTTATTGAAATAATATCGTTATGGAATTCTCATGAGCAATCTGAACGCTTAGTTCTTGCACCCCGATGTTTCCGCCATCACTTGGGTTGTGACAATGGCCTCGTGTTCGCTGGGCACGGCCCCGTGTGCAGAAGCGTATCTGTAGTACCAAGATTTGCAAGGTTCTGCGAATCTTAGCGTTGACCATGCCCCGTGCTGAGCTGGGCATGCCCCCGTGGTGGGCATAGAAGCTTCTACAGCTTTGTCCGTTTCTGCAGACACCTGACCACGCCCCCATGTCCAGTGGGCACGGGTCGTGGTCAGCCTTCTGTTTCTTGTTTTTGCTTGTGGAGATGCTGTCGAGGGGTCGGACATGCCACGTTTATTCCTTTTCTTTGTATTTATGTTAGTTTTTGCTACATATTTGTTCATTTTGTTCGTTTAAACTCATTTGGTCCTGAAAATACAAAAGGAAAACAAAAGCACACTTTTTTCCAACATTCGTACTAAAAAAGGGTTAGTTTTATGCCTCATTTGATGTAATTTATATGTTGCATTTTGCACACATCAATATCGAGTATGTATTTTGTTTGAGACAGAAAAATGCCTTTAATGTGAGGTAATACCTCGACACTAAGAAAGTAGGAAAGTTAGTCTAGATCTTTGAGAGAGAAACTGGTCCAGTGGTGATGATATAATCAACATAGAAGAGAATGTAGATAGGAGAGGTGGTGGAGCGATTAAGAAAGAGAGAAGGATCTGAGTTAGTTAGTTGGGAACTAGTCGAGAGAAGATAAGACTTGAGCTTATCATACCATGCTCGTGAGGCTTAGCGAAGGCCATAAATAGCCTTATTGAGTTTGCAAACATGGTTAGGAAGAGAATGGTCGGCAAAAATGGGTGGTTGAGACATATAGACAGCCTCGGTAAGTGTTCCCTAGAGGAATTTGTTATTGATGTCTAATTGTCTAAGAGACCAATCATGAGACCAGGACGTTGATGGAAGCCCTTAGCAACCAAACGAGATTTGAGGCGATCAATAGAACCATTAGGTTTGAATTTGGTTCTAAATATCCATTCGCAACCAACAAGATTTGGTGCTGTGTCGGGTGGTGTAAGGGACCAAGTGTTGTTACGTTGTTAAGCATCATATTCTTCTTGCATTTATTTACGCCAAAGAGGTTGTTTTAATGCTTGAGTAACATTCTGTGGGTTTGGAAATTGGTTGGGATGTGATAGTATATAAAAGAGTGTTGGGGTTCTGGTATTTTGGGTTGGGTTTGCAATCTCTAGCTGGACGTGTAGGGGGTGGGGGGACTGGAAGGCGTGTGGGTATTTTGGAAACTTGAAGCAGTGGTAGTAGGGGAAGTAGTAAGGGAAGACGGTGGTGAATTGGTGTAGAAAGGAATAAGGGAATCAGGTGGAGAATGGGCTGCAGAAACTCGACTGGAAAGAGTAGATGTGGGTGTAGTATGGTGTTCAGATGAAACTGGTGGTTCACTGGGATGAGGACGACGATGGTAGGTAAGGCAGGGAACGTTAAGTGCAGTAGGTGTAGTCGTGGTAAAGGTGGTGGTAGACTGATAATTTGTGGGTGTTGGATGTATAAGAGGGAGAGTTATGGGCATCCATAAATCGGGGTTTGGGAGAGGAGGTGTGGAGGATTTTATGAGGGATTCGTATGGAAAAATATCCTCAACAAAGTGAACGTGTCGTGAAGAGTAAACACGATTTGTGAGAGGGTCCAGAAGGTAATAAGCACTTTGAGATGAGGAATAATCAGCAAAGACGCAAGGTTTCAATCTTGGTTGGAGTTTGTGGTTAGAATAAGGTCGTAACCATGGATATGAGAGACAGGCAAAGCTACGTAGTTTTTCATAATTTGGATGTTTTTGAAAAAGAAGATATAAAGGGGAATTATTATCAAGTGTAGAAGTACGTAAGCGGTTGATGAGATAAGTGGCGGTGGTAAATGCGAAGGGCCAAAATTTCAGAGGCATTTTGGCATGAGATAAAAAGGGTAAGACCCGTTTCAACTATGTGATGATGTCGTCTCTCAGCATAGCTGTTATGTTCAGGTGTATAAGGTGGTGAAATAAGATGGGAAATTCCAAAAGATGCAAGGTGAGACGAAAGTTTGATGTATTCTCCACCATTATAAAAAAAAGAATTTTAATTTTAGAGTTAACGTAATTTTCAACAAGGTTTTGAAAATGAATGAAGCTAGTAAGTGAATCTAATTTATGTTTGAGGGGATAAATCCAAATATATTTAGTAAAATGGTCAACAAATATTATGTAATATTTAAAACCATCAAAGGACTGAATCGGGGATGTCTATACACCAGAAAATAATATTTATAAAGGAGCATTAGAAGTAATAGAAGAAGTATGAAAAGGAAGTTGGTGACTTTTATTGATGCAACATGAATTACATGATTGTTGATGTTTAGAAATAGAAGAAATAAAAGATGATAAAAGAAGCATGACTTTTGAATGTGGATCTCCAAGACGATGGTACCAAGAGCATCCTTTATTTTTATGCAAATGGAAAGCTTGAGGTGATAAGGTGGATGAAGCTCATAAATCCCATGACTACTTGTTCCTCGAAGGAGTGGGCGTTGGGAATGGTTCTCCTTGATAACAAAATTAAAAGAGATAAATTCAATTAGTACGTTGTTATCAATGGATAATCGAGAAATAGAAATGATGTTATGAGACATAGATGGAGCACAAAGAACTTTAGTGAGTTTGAAAGGAACATTAGAAAAATAAATTATAATAGAGCCAACATGAGTAATAGGGAGCGACGAAACATGACTAATGACAAGTTCCTCAGTACCGTCATATGGGGCATGAAGCGATAAGACATTAAGATCGTTGGTGATATGGTGAGATGCACGACTGTCAAAGAGCCAAACAAGGTTGTGGGTGTACTTGTTTGATAAACCCATCATGTTTGCATGCGGTTTGGTGTTGGAAGTGTCGTGTTGGTATGTAAGTAAAGTAATTGGGGATGAGCCTTCTTAAATGCATAACAACAAATGAGAGAATGTCCCATTGTGCAGCAAAATTGGCAATTACCTAGGTATGGTTTGCTAGAAGCTGTAGTAGGTTTAGGCAGTAGATCAGGAGCCGACTTTTGGTCATTGTGAAAACGGTTGGACCATGGTTTATAGTTTGATCCAGACCTGGTGTGGGTTGCAAAAGCTGAGACAGGTTGATGCAGATGTGTTGTTGGTGGTTGTTGTTTCATTAGGGGTAATTCGTGATTGATCAATTTTACATGTAACTCAAGAAAAGAAATTGGTGTATCACGGATATGGACAAATTCAATAACGGATTTATAATAGGTTTGGTCTAATCCGTTTAGGATGGTATCGGTGACATCTTCGGCATCCATTTTCTTACCAAGGATAGATACCTCATCAACCAGAGTTTTGATAGCTTGCATATAATCAGTAATGGATTGATCAGAATTTTTGGAGGTGTGTTTGAGGCGGTGTTGAAGCTGTTTAATGTGGCCACGGGAAAGGGAGGCGTATGTGTTGGAAAGGATTTTCCATGCTTCCGAAGAAGATGTGGCATTGGTGATTACAGGCACAGTGGCTGAGGATAGACTAACGACGAGAGCACCATATAGGAGTCTGCCTTGTCGGTACTAGATAGGGTAGTCGGTGTGTGGGGTGGAGGTTCCATCAAAATTAACAGAAGTTTTAAGGTGCCATCTATGTATTTATATAAATCGAGACCTTGAAGGAGGGCTTCAATTTTGGTTTTCTAACTTAAGTAGTTGGTGGATGTAAGTTTGATGGAGGAGGGGAAGGTTACAATAGTGATATTGGGGTTTGTTGCTGGAATGGATGAAGAAGAGAGAGAGCTTTCAGTAGACATGGTAGGGAATATTGCAATGGCCGAAAAAGAAGGTTAGTGGTGATGGGTGGCTGATCTTTTGCTCTGATACCATATAAAAGCTTCAACTGAACCGATTTTTTCATTACACAACTGGGTCAAATAGATACACATAAAAATGAACATAAAATCAGGGAATAATCTCTACAAGCTAGGGTCAAGGTAACTGTATATTCTGTCTATAATTAGAGGCTAAAGTCAAGGAAGTTAATCCCATAATTTGCCGCAATTCAAATTTCAAATGTGGTGATTGTGTTGGAGGGAATCCGGTAGAGGTTTAATAAAAATAACCGTTGTGGCGATTTAGGGTGATTATTTACGGTTTCCTTAGCCGATGGTTAGCTCCACATTTTCCTGCCCATGCTCTCTATAACTCAAGCCTCCTACAAATCTAGGTAGTCTTCTCAGTTCAGTTGAGCAATTACCGCCCTCCCACTTTTTTTCCTCCCCACGTCGCCTACCTCCATAATCCATATACAACCTACCACGATCTAATGGAACAATTGAAAACAAACATTGCAGCGGGAATCACTAAAGAGAAGAAGGCCACCGAGAAGAAAACTACCTATGCATTCCTCATCAAACCTCGCACCAAAATTATCACTACATCATGCTTCAAATTCCTAATTCACGATTGAACCCCAAATTGATTTTTCTAACTCGGTTACTCATGCTTCACCCTTCCTAATTCACGATTGAACCCTAAATCAATCGTTCATGACCATAGAGAAAGAAGAGACGAAGAAGAGTGCTGCTGATTTTGGAATTATGAGCACTGATGCTTTTACTTGGAGTTTGAATCAAAATTGTACATATAAGTGTTAATTCAATGTTTGAAGTCTTAAAGCGATTAGCTGCAGTATAAGTGTGGTATTTGTTTTGATTAAGTTAAAAACATCTAGTTTGACAATAAAACAACCTGGATAATTTTATCAAGGTGACTTTTTTAGAATAACATTTAACAAACAAATGGGAAGGAAGAAGGGTATTAATTGGTTACATGATGTGAAGAAAGCTCTGAGCCTTCGATTTCCAAGGAGAATAAAGACAATGTTTGTTTCTCTTCTCATCTCATCGTTATTACAAGTTCTTTTCTTTGCCTACAAGTAAGTTGTTTCATAAAATGTCAATGTGGGTTTAGAGAATTATCTCAAGTCTTGCTTCTTGCTAATTTCTTTTGAATTTGATCCACTCAACGGATTATCTATCAACCACTGGTTCATATCACATAAGCAAAATTACATTGTATAATAACTATAACCATATTCAATTTTAAAAAGTGCACCATATGCATACATTATATAATAACTATAACCTTATCCTTCCCCCATTTTATTACAACTAGATATTATAACACATATATATACTTGTACCAATCTCTACAAAGCAAAATGATATCATTTTTTTGACGCATTTAACTCAATATCCAACTTGGATTCTTCTTCACTACCTTGGATCTTTTCCTTGTATTGATATTGAGATGAGACTATAAGATGATAACCCATATTCAACACCCCCAATCCAGCTATCACATAATAAAAGTAATCGACCCTGCCAGCGTTGATGTCGGCGGCTAACCAATTCGGCCGTCCATGTTTTCCGGTCACCTTATGCACCGTAGTAACCAATGCACTACTCAAATAATTTCCCAACCCAGCCATCACACAGAACATCGCAGTACTCATACTTTTCATGTTATCCGGGAACTCCTTATAGTAAAACTCCAATAGGCCGAGAAGGTTAAACGCCTCGGCAAACGCCATCAAGATAAGTTGTGGTGCGAGCCACATGACCGACAAGGGTGCCACCCCGTCTGGCCGGTTGTGAGAAGTTGCAGAATCACGTCTCTTTTTCTCAACCATTGCAGCAGCAATCATCGCCAAGATAGAAAAAACAATACCAATTCCGATACGTTGGAGGAGCGTTATCCCACTTTCTATTTTTGTTATTTTTCGAATAGATGGGACAAGGATCCTGTCATAGATTGGGAGCCATATCCCGATGGTGATCATGGATATGACACCTATTGATCCTGCTGGTATCTGAAAGTGTGGACCAAGATGACGATCCATTTTCAGGGCTTGTGACACAGTGAAAGTCCATTGTTGGACTAACGCTGTGTAACATATAACACCCGAGACTAATATAGGAATAACTTTTATTAGGCATTTTACTTCTTCAACTTGTTGTATACTTGCCAACTTCCAAGAACTTGCTCGAGATCCGTCCGGGTTTGTTTCACCATCCAATACTATAGCTGCTTTGTTCAAGTACCTACATAATAAATTAAAAAAAAAATAATAAACTTTCATTGATCGTTATGTATATAATTATTCGGAGTACACGCATTTGAATTTAAATAACTTACCTAAATGGATTAGTTAGAGGCAACTTTTGAAATTGGTATGTTCCTTTAGAAATAGGTGGATCATATAGCATTGCCTTTTCAACTTGAAGATTACGCTTCTTGTAAGCCGCAACAAGCGTTTGCGCCATCCCGGAGAAAATACTACCTTGGGGTTTGACGTAAATGTAGATTTTAGAACCCACAAAGAACAACACAATGGAGCATGCCATGAGTATAGTTGGGATACTGAACCCCAAGACCCAACTCACCGAGTCTTGGATGTAGACGACTACGGTCATGGATATGAGCATGATGATAGTAAAGGTGGTGTAATACCAATTGAAGAAGCTATCAATGTCTTTCCTACCTTCATCAGTGGTTGGGTCAAACTGGTCCACGCCAAATGGTAGACTGCAAGGCCTTATCCCACCCGTTCCTACAGACAGGAACCCGAGGGCCAAGACCAAGAAGCCAAACTGTCTAGTGGTTGCACCCTGACATTGGTTGAGTAGGGCTTGTTGACGGGCACATGATGCTGGGTGTAACTTTGGCAATGCCATTATTAAGGTCATGGTCACCATTCCCTAGATAAACAATAGAGTTAATCATTCAAGATTATGGTTCACTTGTTATATATATAAAACAAATGCTAGAAGATACATATATGCTCATCTTAACGAAACTGGTATGAAAATATTACTAAGGTAATCTAAATGTTGTATTTCATTATAATATAACTACAATAAAAGTGGAATACGAGCTTTCCTATTAATGTTAACAGTCTAAAATCTGTTTATTTATCACGTAATTTAACCATTTCCATATTTTTATTAATTCAAAAGATTAAGACGATGGGGTGTGGGCTCGGCAAACGAATCAGGGAGCTGAGGTGGAGCTCCTCCCCTGACGGGAACACCGCTCCCCGAAGACAGATCGGTGTCGTCGGTGATTCACTTCCTATCGTCCTAAAACCATGTCTCTCTCTTGATGTTTGTTTGTTTGTTTTTTATTTACTCTGTTTCTTATTTATTTATTTATTTTGTAGGTTGAAGATGAAGAAGGTGGAAGATGAAGGTGGATATTTTAAAAAAAACCCTCTCAACTTTAGTTTTAATTTTAAAAATTAAAGACCTCTCAAATTTGTTTTAGTTTTAAAAAATACACCTTACGGGGTGCCATCACGCGTGGAACAAAACAAAATACCACCGCCACTCCTTCTCATCACTCGTTGATTTGATAATGCGTCATCCATATCACGCGTGATTGTTTTGATTGTTTGAGGGAAATTGTTGGGTTGTGAGGGAAAATTGTTGGGTTTGGTGAGTGATGGGCATTTCCATTAAAATTCATCACTAGTGATGGAATAATGGTTGATGAAATGGCGGAACTTAATTGGAAGTTGTGAGTGAGTGGTGAGTGATGAGTGATGACCGCCCCTACCCCCATTAGAATTTAGTTATATACTTTAGTATTTTTATGTTAACAAAAAATATTATTTATAAATACAATAGATTTATACAGAATTTATGTATTAAAAAATAAAATAAAAAATTGGAAGGGGGAACCACACCCCACTCATGAGGGAAAATGATAAAGTGGAAAAAAAAATGTGAAGTGACGCCTAGGTAGACATGGAGGAATGGTGAACCATACCCCATGGCCTAATCGAATGATAAAAGTCCGAACCTAAAAAATCAAATAATTTATTCGAAATCTATATATTTGTTTATAACTTCTCAACCAGACAAAATCATACCTCACTTTCATCGTTCATGACATTCATGGCCATCCAAATTCAGTTACACTTTTTGACATATAGTGGATGACAGGCTAAACCTTTCTCCTTATAATCTTTTAATCATGATAGAAATGACATCATGTTTACTTTTAATACATAAGTTGTTTTTTATATTATATTACACGGTGTCACGGTTTATAGATTATTTACCCGAAAACACTTTATTACCAATCCATAATTAAATTATATATCATGCATGCATAAAAAATAAATTGTTAATAAACTAAATAAAATAGTTAGTAACAGTTCACTGATAACATTGTTGATGTTTGATTGCTTATTTATTACAGTATAATTATAATAAAGACGAAGACGACTAGACGGGTATTGTATGGTCAATAATTTTGAGCTAAAATGACAGTAGATCCAATGAATATATGGTATTCGTATTAATATGTCTGGCAAACGACTTTGTCGTTTACTTGATGAATAAAAAAGTCCAACCAATATGGTTGTACGTAATAATCGAAATAAATAGCGTGATGATTTGTCCTTGATGTAAACTCACCCCAAAAATTACTACAAACGGAATGCGAATATTACCACTATACCATTAGTTGAAAAACGATAATATTATGTTTGGTGTGTATGCAAGCTAGCAAAGTTGATGAAAATTACCAAAAGAGTAGCGAAAGAGGAGAAGGCGATGACCCAAAATTTGCCAACATAAGCATCGGAGATGAAGGCTCCAATGAGCGGGAGAAAATTGTTAATTCCATACCAAATGTTGATTAGGTTTGACGCTGATACTTGGTTCATGTGGAATACCGTCATTAGAAACACCGTGAAGTTAGCTACCAACCCAATTGACGCGAGTCTTTCAAAAGATTCATTTCCTATGCATAGTTGATATTTTCAAAAGTAAGGAAAATGAATAGAGTATCCAAACAAGAAGTTACCATAGTCTAAATATTATCGTATCTAAAGAGAAGTTAGTAATATTAATACCTAAAATATAAGGCATGGACCTCCATCCACCAGGCTTTCGTTGGACTGGTTTTGGTAGTGGTGGATCATGGTGGTGATTAGCTTTTCCGACTTCATTTTGCAGCAAAGACGACGGTGGTGACATTGGTTATTAAGAAGAGATGGGAAACACTTGCAATGGAGAAAGACAAATGCTTAATTGCTTCCTTCTGTTTTCTAAGCTTACAAGTAGTATATATCCTTTACACTTCAACGTCTATGTATACTTCTCATATAGCAAATACAATTATTGGTATTCTAACTTGTTATATTTATTTGTTTAAATAAACGAATAGCTCACTTGGTAGAGGCACATGCCTCTTAAAAGGAATGTCTCAAGTTCAAACCTACTCAAGGAGAAATAATTTAGAACAATCGGTGTAAAGGAGTAACATTTCCCGTTTAAAAAAAATCCGTATCGTTTTTCAAGGGTAACTAAGATAAATTGATGGTTTCCTAAAATATAATGAATATTATTACATCCATTTTAGATATCAGATTTAAACTCGTTATCAAAACTTAATAAAAAAAGGATGCTTGGTTCACATAATTTTTAAAATAATTGAATTGTATTTTTCAAATGAATTGGAATTAAACTCAATATAAGTAAATGAAATTCTAAGGGATTTTAATCTATGAAAGAAACCGTAACACCTAATGCATTTAGTTGACAAAATAGTTAAAGAAATTGGAATGTGGTGGTGGTAGTGGTGATGATGGAGATAGATGCAATAGTGTCAATAACATCGGTGGTGGCAACAACAAACGATGACAATGCTGGCGAAGAAAGTGGTGGTGGTGGTGGTGGTGAAGAAGAAGAAGGATAGCGTGTGATTAAGTTACTACATGAAACAATTGAGAAAATTCTATATAGTCATCTTATTTTCAACAAAACATGTATCCTGGCTTTTGAATTACAATTGTAACTTCATCAAACCGGATAAACCAAACATGTATAAATAAATTTCAAAATTAAGTTTTACTAGGGTGTTTAACGTCGTGCGTTGCGGCGAAACGAAGCAAATGATAATGTTAAACATACGTTATTTGAAAATAAAGTATGTTGTTTAGAAAACCAAACCATCATAATCGGTAAAATTTATCATCGTGCCGTAAAACGATATCAAATAAATACTCTACTTTGAATGAACTTCATTTTTAACAATACTTATATAAAAATGTCAAGAGGAAAAAATAAGCACAACTGCGTACTTAAGTTTTTTTTAAATAACGAACAGAAGTTATTAAAGAAATATTAAATTAATTGATAAAGACATTAAAATTTAAAAAAAGAAAAAAGAATTATGAAAAACAAAAAATAAAACAATAAAGGTAGTATGGTTTAAAAAAACAAACATGTTAAAAGTAAATATAATAACAAAGTATTATAATATTAAAATATTAAAAAAAATATGGTTTTAAAAAAAAAGAAAAAAAAAGAAATGTGTTAAAATATTAAAAAAACCATATATTATTATAAATTTAAAATTACTATTCATCTTCATTGTTAACAATATATATAATACTAGGTTATAACCCCGTGTATTACACGGGTTGAATAAATAAATTTTATATACTAAATAATAAAACAATATATCTTTAAAAACCTTCTTTATTGCACGAATTAAATAAATATAATTTTATATATTAAATAATAAAAATTTATATCTATAAGAACAATATTGTACAAGTTGAATAAATTTAATTTTATATACCAAAATAAAAAAAGTTATATCTTTAAAACCACGTGTATTACACGAGTTGAACAAATGTAATATTGTTTACCAAATAATAAAATAATACATGTTTAAAAAACCTCATTTATTACACGGGTTGAATAAATGTAATTTTATATACTAAATAATAAAAAAATTACATCTTTAAAAATATGCGTATTACACGGTTTGAATAAGTGTAATTTTCTGTACTAAATAATAATTAAATATATATATCCTTAAAAAACCTCGTGTATTGTATGAATTGAATAAATCTAATTTTATACATCAAATAATAAAATTACGATTTTAGCCCCTGTGGTTATATCACTTTTACCCTTTTAGCCTAAAAAAGAATTTTTTAACATCTGAGCCCCAACGTCTTTTTTTCTAACGTTTTTGACCCCTAACGTTTTTTTTTAACCCTTTTGGCCCCTAACATTTAATGGTTGGGGTTAGTGTTAGGGGCCAAAAGGGTTAGAAAAGAAGACGCTGGGGGCTCAGATGTTAAAAAAAAAATTTGGCTAAAAAGGTAAAAGTGATATAACCACAGGGGCCAAAATCGTAATTTTCTCTAAATAATATTATAAATAAGAAGAAGATTGAACTAAATAATAATTATCCATAAGATATTAAACTAAATAATATTTAATAGGAGAGTTATCTATAATTAATTAGAAAATATTAAATTAAAATAATAATTATTTATAAGAGATGCCCTAATATGATGATAAGGCTGGAGGGTGTGGGGCGCCACCCTTCCGCCACATCGACCACCATAGCGCCCCCCCTGAAATCACCCACACCGTCGGCGCCATAGCCAGGGCGCTATACTTGCTCCGCCACCGCTATGGCGAGCGGTAACGCACAGGGACCGAGGCATTTTGATTGTGTGGACCGTTGAACGGTCGGAATTTAAAAAAAAAAAAAACTTTTTTACTTTATTTATAAAATCACACTATAAAATCACTCCTTCTACTCTCATTCCTTTCACTCTCTACCTCCTTTTTTATACAACTCTCTTCATTTTTTTTTTAAACTTCCAACAATGTTTCCTAACCCAAACAACCCATGGGATCCGACCAATCCGTATTGGCAAACTTTGCAAAACAACGAGCAAGAGGACCGCTATCGCCGAGACCCGCGTACGGGGGAGTTTGGATATTATCCAATGCCACCAACTTCTCCTCATCCCACCACTCAACCGATGCCTCCTCCATATTTCGGGTATTATTCTCAACCCCCTTTTTTCCGCCAAACATGTCACCGCCAAACATGTCACCACCAAACATACCCGCCCAACACACAAGCGATCCGGAATACGTTCCCGAAACCCAAGTCGAATCCTCTTCTATCAAAAAAAGAAGCCATAAAAAGAAGGATGAGACTGAAAAACGTGCGACAAAGAAGGTAGAATTTTGGTCGCCTAAGGAAGAGTTCGAGTTGGCAAAAGCTTGGCTCAACGTGTCGGAGGACGAGATTGTTGGTAAATAAATTTTTTATGCTTGTCTAAAATACTATTTTTTTTTGTGTAAATAATTTTTTTATGCATGTATAAATAATATTTTTTATGCTTGTCTAAATAATAAATTTTTTTAGGAGACGGCCAAGACATAAAGGCATTTTGGGGTCGTATACGCGATAAGTTTTTCGCCGCAATGGGTCGTGGCGTGTATCGAACCCCCAACTCTTTTTCGGGAAAGTGGGGGGCTTTGAGGACGAAGGTTAGCAACTTCAATAGCATATACAATAACCTCGTCAATAACACTCGAAGGAAAAGTGGTGCGAATGATGTCGATATCATGACCGAAGCCCACACCCAGTATAGAATGCAACATGGGCATATGTTTAACCTAGTAACCACATGGGAGCTTCGCAAATCTCCAAAGTGGCACCTTGTGCCACCGTTCGACCCAACCCGCCCTAGATCCAAACGGTCCAAATCGACATCCACCAGCGAACCATCTGGGTCCGATGCTCGTACAGTAATTAATCTAAACGAGGAAACTGACGAGTTTGAAGAACCCCAAGAGCTGCCTCGTCCAACTGGTAGGGATAAAAGTAAAGCCAAGGCAAAGGCACGTGGAAAGTCTACTAAATCAGATGGCCCGTCAAAGATTACCGAGTTCCAGGCAGATCTGAAGCAAATAATCTCCATTCGGGAAAAACAACAAGAAATGAAAAAGGAGAAACAAATTGCGAGAGACATGGACTTTCTCGCAAGGGATCTGTCACATGTATCGGAGGAGGACCGAGTCATTTTGGAGGCTCGTAAGGCACAAATTCGGGCCAAATATATGTAGTTTTTTTAACTATGTTGCCTTTTTTTTTTTCTAGTATGTTATGTTTTTTTATGACTTTGTTGTATTTTTTTTCTACTATGTTATGTTTTTTTTTTCTAGTATGTAATGTTTTTTTTTAGATGAAATTATGTTTTTATTTTTAATTTTGTAGTTATTAAAATTGCCATTTAATTTAAAAAAATATTTAAATAAAAAATAATTAGGTAATCATGACACGGGGCTCCATCCACACCCTCCAAATTAAAGGGGGGCATGATAAAGCCCCCATGCTGACATGGCGATGACGTGGCTCCTAGTTGGCACCTATAAAGCCCAATGGGGCTCCATCCACACCCCATAGCCTAAGTGTCCCAAAGTGGTTTCTTTTATTATGTAGTATAGATAATATAACCAGACTATCAACCAAACAAATAAAATAAAATAAAATCCAACAAGGTTAAAAATGTAATTTTACATTCACTTCACTTTATTCCGCTAGTCCAGAAACTCTTAAGTGGGCTCAAAACATTTACATTGGTCTACTACAATAAGGCCAAAATAAATAAATACAATAAAATAAAATCCTGTGCTCGATGGAACGTAGGTAGTGTAAGTTTTTACTATTAAAAGATGAAATCAGACACGGCCCCTCGTTTCTTTTGAAGCGATGAGGATCGACGGTTTATGGGTTTCGAGAGAAGATGATAAAAGATTTATGGCATCAAATTGGTTAAATCTTGCAAGCATAATGCATGATGGTCAAATTAGTTTAATGTTGATGGTCAAGTTGGTTCAATCTTGTAAGCTTAATGCCTAATGGTCAACTTGGTTTTATGTTGATGGCCAAACTGGTTCAATTTTATAAAGATAATGCCTCATGATCAAGTTGATTCAATCAAAACCATAAGAAGCCAAATATAGCTATGTTTCTATCTCATACTAATTTTATTTTTCCAGGTAGCTGACTCCGTGTGCGATCATGAGATCATTTTCTGTTTACCTTTACTTTATATATTTACTATATTATATGATATTGTTATTTTCTTATCATCGCGTTATGATCTTTTGTTAGGTTTGTTCTTTTCTAGTGCTTTATTATTGTATAAAAAGGTTAAAGGAAAATAACAAATCAGAATGGGTAGTTTTCATGCCGTGTCTCTGTTACTTTTACTATTTTAATCGGGTCTGACCGTCTAAGGGCTTCTTTACAACACATGTTGTAGCATTATAAGATACCAAAATTAGCTATATTATCTATTTCCATACTAATTTCATTTATAATTTTCAAGTTTTAGTTCATGTGGAGCTATCATGAAGACAATCTCGAGTTTACCTTTATATTTAGAAAATGTGTAGTGGTACACATGAATGAATAATGCCCCCACCCATGGGCGTTGTGCGTCATGTGACAGTCCAATCAGTAATGGGAAGTTTTTTTTTTTTTAAATAGGTGTAGTGAGAATGTGGACATTGTTGGACATTATGTTAAAATGGGTATAATAGAACTAAATAAAAAAAAATCAAAAAATGATATTGGCCAACCAAAAACCACCAGGAAAGTCATTGGCCAAAAGAAATGAACAAGGACGTTGAAAAAAGAACACCAAACAATTTTTTTTTTTTGAAAAAACCCCTCAGGGGGCGGTTCCAATGCGTGGAGGGGCGTTTTTTTTTTTGGAAAACGCCCAAACCCCCTCCCCCCCTACGTGTGTTCTTATTTTATATCTTATTTTTTTATATAGTATTATTATTTTCCTTATCAGTATGTTATGCTCTTTTGTTAAGTCTATGGTTTTCTAATTCTTTACATTTTTATCTCTTAGATTTAAACTGGTTGAAGAAAAGCTTGAAATAGGAATGAACTGTTTTCATTTTGTGTCGCCGTTACCTGTTTCTTTTCAATAGGCTTAAGGGTTTGTATATATGTTTTGTAACATTACAAGACACCACAATTATCATGAAGAAAATTATGTATTAACCTTCTTTACCTTGTATGTTCTTTTTTTTAATTTATATAGTATTGTTTTCCCCCATAAATCCATGTTAGGTTTATTGTTTTCTAATGCTTTAGGGTATAAATAGGGTGAAGAAAAGCTTGGGATTGAAATGAACTATTTTCATGATATTCAACGTGGTTGTTCTTGTATAGTTTTAATCAGGCCTAGAGAGGGGCATCTTTATAGCACGTTTTCTCAACATTTTCAACTCCATACTAATTTCTTTTATTTATTATTTTTGTAGGTCTAAACAATGTCCAAAAAGTTAACTTTGACCTTTTGCCTTGAATTCCACATTTTCATTTTACATGTTAGACCATCTGTAGTGGACGTGGATTTTTCAAAATTTGCCACCAATCACGCTCAATAACGCCGGTTCCCCACCCTCTGGGGCGTGTTTGGGCGTTATTTTTGAAAAAAAAACCTCTCCAACGTGATTTAAAACACACCTTGCCCCCCATTTCTTTGTACAATCACCTTCCATCTTCCTATTTTTTATCCAATAAGATTTTTTGATGGTTTTTATTTTATTTAATTATATTACATCTCATTTAACATAATGCCTCACATCCCCGCTACACCCCTTTTGTAAAAACGCCCAATAATGCCCCATTGCTGACTGGGCTGCCACATGACGCAAAACACCTTAGGGTAGGGCATTATTCACCTCAACGACTACGCATGGTCTTAGGCATTGATTACCATCTTGCTCGTAGTTGTACCACTATGAGTGATCTAATGGCAAATGTCCACTTGGATAAATGTTGTATATCGGATCACCAACCCGCTCACTACAGATATTCAACGATATTCTTCCGAATGGTCGTTTCCGATTTCCGCACGAAGCAAGTTGAAGACCCATGCTAACAATATAAATTCTCTACACAATCATGCATGGACCACGTTCCCTTATTCCAAGCATCTTTTATATATGTATAATATTAATTTGCTATGCATTTTAATTCCCAGTACTTTGTAGCTTCCATTTTGCAATTAGTTTCTAGTTAGTTAGTGGTCTATAATTTAGAAACGTGTGTCATCAGTTTATTTTCTTTTCTATATGTAATTGGTGAAGTGCAAGACAGTGAGTAATTTATACTTTAAAAATGCATTTGGTTTTATCTCTTAAGTGTGAGAGTTAAATTAATTTTTCTTTGCTAGCTCAATTTTGGCACATTCATTGGTGTTATTAGATACGATTTCCGGAGTTGTGTATATATATCTTAATTCGGTTAAATATCCACTACTAGAAAATCTGAAACTTCTTACACCAGTTTTCGTAGGAAATGCGTAATAAAACTAGCTTTCCAACGCACTTATGACAAATACCTGATGTAGGAAAATGCCTCGTAGGAAACCCGTTTTCAACGCATTTCCGACGAAACTTCCTACAACTAACATTTCCTACAAAATTACTTTGTTGCAAATTGCTACGAATCTCTTACAATATATTTAACTATTAACTTTTAGGATTTTTTTAGCTACACATTTCTGACAAAAAAAAAAAAAAAAAAAAAAACAGATTATAGTACAACATTATTTGTGACACATTTCCGACAAATAAATAAAAAGTGTTGTTACAAATTTCCGACACCATAAACAAAAATTAAAAATAAAAATCACCTAATTTTGTAACAATTTTCCGACGAAACTGAGTATGTTTTATGTAGCGCTTTGCATTTTTGTACTTTCCTTATTTAGAAAGTGCAATCGTATTTCTATTTATGGAAACTTGTACTCGTATCATATTCGTATTTCCTTTCCAAGTTTGTAATCCGAGAGCTTGATCGTAATGAAAAATCATTCTTTATACATATTTGTTATACATACAACCAGTCGGTTAAATACGTATTTTGATACTCATTATACATACAAATACTTATACATGCATTCACGATACTCGAATTATAGTTACATACGTTTTATATACTTGAAAACCTACTAAATATGAAAGTTCTAGCTTAAAATAATAAACAAAAGGAAGTTCATGGGCCATATTGTAAAAAGAATAAACTTAGGACGGACAAGAGTAGCGCTGCGTCGCGCGACCCCTTCCTCTCTTTCTGGCCGCGTGACGCCAAACCCTCCGATCCGCAGAAGCTGGTTTCTTGGCTACGGGTTGGCTAACTTTCTCACCTCCAAACTCACCCAATCACCTTTAAACTCCATTAAAACTCTAACCCTAACCAAACACTATATAAACAAGCATCTTATCACCCATTTTCACTTTTCAAACTCATCTACACTCTCAAATCACTCCCAAATCAGTTGCAAACTTCAGAAAAGGCAGATTGTTCTAAGTGTCAAAGTGAGCACTTTTCTCACTTTTCATCATCTTTTCTTCATCTCTTCTTCCATTACAAAGCTTGGAACACCTCTAGAAGTGTTTCCACAAGTTTACCATGGTAAACTAAGGTAGAACATCACCATTTTGAGGTCCAAACTTTCTTTTTTGGAAGAACTTTGATTTAAATCTTTATAAACATGTTAACACTTATAAAATCTTGTACCTACCTTGCCTCTAATCAAGTCCATGGTTTGAGAGCTTGTGTATGGTTGATTCTTACAAGTTTAGAGGTGCAAACACCCTCTAAACTTTCTGTTTTGATAGGGTTTAGACAACCCACAAGTGTTGAAACCATCCAAGTCTACCATAGTTCATATGGCAAGACTTCTGTTTTGGTGAAGGTGTGAACCTTGGAAGCCATGGCTATCCTAACTTGTTCCACCACCTCACTTGATGTTTTATCATGATATTCCAAGTAGTTTCCTAGTCCTAAAGTAACATAACCCTGCCGCATCTCCAACATTTTCCATGATGGGTATGAAAGCCCCGGTTGATCTTACTTGGCTACTTGATGAACTTGTTAGATAGTTGTATTTCCATTTTCATTCATGACCATCCGAATCATCCTTTTGATGATTTATGCATTGGTGAATTCATATAATGAGATTAATCATATCTCCATGCTTGACTTATATGATATCTTTGACATTCATGATGGACTTAGTATTGGGTATACTATATAATATATAAAGTGTGTATATATATATATATATATATATATATATATATATAGCCGAATTCATGATGCTAATCGGTTTGTGGTTATGTGTTATGAACTTAGGTTATTTTATCTTTGTTCTAACTTCCTCGTATTTTTATTCTAATGGGAAAGTTAGTACCCATGAAATCACATAAAACTTAGTATCAAAACGAGTACTTGGACAAGATATATATTTATGAATACATACTTTTTGTACTTAAATTCCAATTCGAATCCGAACTCTCTACAAATCCGAATACTCACACACCTTCGTTTACCCCATGTAGGATAACCTCAGTGTACCGACACTCTCGTTCGTCGACTCATGGATTTAAAAAGGAAAGCCTTGCAAAACCGTGAGTATACTCGACCCGTTTACTTTTTACACTTTTGGGTGCAATACGTTCCATGCTAATAAAGATGCAACTCACATACTTTATGCTTAAAATCACAAACAAACATTCCAACATACATGCTTATACGTTATACGTGAACTCATATATGCTAGACTATTCTTATGCTTTATACTTGTCATTAACTTCGTACAACCCTCCCTTAACATGTATAGCACTATAGGAGTAACGCACCGCCCGTATTCTTGAGGTCATGCTAAGTTAAACAAAACAGTCTAGTCATTGCTATAATTAGATTACACTATCGGGAATCTTTAGTTTGACTTGTATAGTTGCATGCTAGCATATTATGTTAGTTTAAGTTGACGTTTATGCCATGTGGAGTTGTTAAACTTTTATACTTATGCTATAAGACAAAGTTGTATACTCGCCAATACTTTTTGTATTGAACTATACTTTGAAACGTGTTGCGGGAAATTGATGATGATGATGATGATGATGATGATGATGATGAAATCTAGTAGGATGGACTAGAAACTCATTTTAGAAATCTAGTTTTTTTGTTGTATTGTTTCATGTATTTCGTTGTAATGTTTCATGAATCGTGTCGTACTTTGTCTCAACGTTTTACTTGAATATTTTGAAATGAAATGAAATTTGAGTTTGTTAAATATTGTCGCAAAAATAGTGTTATGAAGTCTCTTAAAATCTCGTTTTCGTCTCACTCCGATGTTTCCGCCATTGGTTGGGGTGTGACAGATTGGTATCAGAGTCATAACTATAGGGAATTAGGTAGAATTGCCATGATTTGACCTAGTCTATAGTTTAAGTCCCAAACTTTGACCATTCTCGCTTTTTATGCTTAAAATGTTATATTCTTCCTACTTTGCTTCTTTCTCATTCTTTTGTCTTAAATTATACACACGTCTTTCCAAAGACGTTACACAAATATATACTTGAAGACATGAAGACACTCATATCATACAAATAAGACGACTTCACCAAAATAGGCTTGAAACCCACACTTTGGTGAACGACTCTCAATCTGCGTTATTCGATTTTGCACGAAATTATGCCATCAAGTTAGGAGTGAAATCCACATTTTTATGGATAATTTCCTATTCTAACTCTAGTGGACCCTCCTCATCAAGTCGAAATTTATTTTCTCGAGCCGTTTGGTGAGTACTAACCATACTTAGGGTACGATATTACCAAGTTAGGGGTGAAACCTGTATCTTGACAACTAGTCCCACTCCTCGATTTTCTATCCCGCCAAAGTTTCGACTTTTCAATCGATTAGGGACGTAGAGTAACTGGAAGGGTGAATACCGTTAGTCGCTTCTCGATGAGAGTATTCTACCTATTAGGCCAAAACACGTTTCCCTAACTCGAAAGGACTTTCGATTCTTACTTACGTTTTGTGACACTCCAAGTTTTACGTTAACTCTCTTTTATGCTATCTCAATTTTAATGGGTTTTATACTTGATACTTCGTTTGTTTCAAGACCGATGCACAATTCGCACGTTTCCCGCAACAAAACAATAATAATTCTCGAGAACAAACTAAATTTACACTCCTTTCATCTTCATACATGATGATACATTGTGAATACATGCTATACTTATGCAAATACGTGTAACATATGTGCTATTTGGATTATTCATGTTCCTACATGCAAACAAACGTGATTTTTATAAACATATTATGATTAAGTCTCATCCTTTATTCTCTATTTCGATCTTTTAGATGTCTTCTTCCACTCGTTGTCTCTCCAACTCTCGCAAGGGCTCCAAGTTAAGTGTGAAGCCGAACTCCGACTCGATGTCGAAGAAGGATATGATGAAATTCATGGCCAAGGTGATTCCCGACATTGTAAGCAAGGTTCAAACCCCAAAGAACACCGAACCCCTCATGGCTCGGTCGATTCCAAGGCTGACCCACCCAAATCCACCTTCACCTTCAAGCAATTCAACTCGTGCAACCCGATGCCTTTCACGGGCGAAGAAGGTGCAACCAAGATGCTTCAATGGTTCGACGCCATTGAGTCACGTTCCGACAAAGTGGGTGTCCCGATCACCTATGCACTACTAACGCCACCGGCGTTTTCCGATCAAAGGCACTTGATTGGTGGACAGCCGAAGGCAATGCACGTGGTGACGACACCGCTTACACCTTAACATGGACCGAACTTAAGTAGCTGATGAAGGACGAGTTTTTTTCCTCCAGATGAGCTTCAATAACTCGAAAACGAGTTTTGAAACCTTAAGCAAGTGGGGAGCGACAATGTCGGCCTTACAGCTAGGTTCAAGCAACTGAGTGTTCTTTGCCCTGGTCAAGTCGATACTACCAACAAGGCCATCACTAAGTACATTCGATGCCTTCCCCCATCCATCTTGAACTTCGTCGAGTCAACTCAACCAAATACCCTCGAAGACACTTTTCTTTTGGCAGCCAAGTTAAACCACAACAGGATCTTGGATGGAACCTTCGACAACAAGGGTTCATCTAAGGCCATTCACCAAGCTACCACTGAAACCACCATTGAACCCACACCAAGTAAACCACCCACCAAAAACAACAACAAGGGTAAGAAGCGGAAGGCTTCAAACCAAAACTTTGCGATAGTTACTCCGCAAAACCCTCAACCCCTACAACAAGTCGCTCTCACCCAAAACCCTGAGCCAACAAAGAAAGCCTACACTGGGACTCATCCAAAGTGTAACACCTGCTTGTACCATCACCAGATCCATACACCGTGCCGCCTTTGCACCAACCGCAATAGGTTTGGGCACTTTGCCACCCAATGCCGAAGTGATCCAAAGCCACAACACAACCAAACCCAAACCCCTGTTGCGAACCAAACCCAGCCTCAAGCGAACAGTGGTCGAGCCTGCTTCAAATGTGGAGATCCAAACCACTTCAGCAACGTGTGTCCGCAACGCAATAACAACAACCAGCAGCAGAATCCTCGCGGGCGAGCCTTCATGATCACAGCAGCTGAAGCCCAGAACAACAACTATGTCATCAACGGTACGTTTCTAATAAACGATGTCTATGCTTCTTGTTTATTTGATATGGGTGCGGATAAAAGTTTTGTATACGTTGAATTCGAACCATTGCATAAGTGTAGATGCTCTAAGTTGCCAATATCATTCGCGTTCGAAGTCGCTAACGGTAAGTCGATAACTGTCGATTCTGTTCTCCCTAAGTGCTCTTTGAACCTCAATGATCACAAGTTTTCGATTGACCTCATACCCATGTAATTGGGTAGTTTTGATATCATAGTAGCCATGGGTTGGCTTAGGCGAGTTCGTGCTGAAGTCATTTATTTTGAGAAATTCATTCGCCTTCCTCTTCCTTGTGGAGATTCGTTGCACGTTTATGGTGAGAAACCTTAAAAAGGTCTCAAATTTATGTCGTGTACTCAAGCAAACAAGTACTTGTGCAAGGATTACTTTGCCTTTCTTGTCCACGTTGTGGAAAAGAAGGATAAGGATAAGAGCGTGAGTGATGTTCATGTTGTTTGTGATTTTCCCGATGTGTTTCCCGAAGACCTACCTAGTCCTCCTCCCCCTCGTTCTATTGATTTTTGTATTGATTTAGTCCCTGGCGCTACGCTTGTTACTAAATCTCCATACCGACTCGCACCCTCGGAAATGCAAGAGCTATCTAGCCAACTTCAAGAATTACTTGATAAAGGCTTTATACGCCCTAGTACTTCTCCTTGGGGCGCGCAGGTACTCTTTATCAAGAAGAAGGAAGGTTCCTTTCAGATGTGTATCGACTATCATGAACTGAACAAGCTTACTATCAAGAATCGTTATCCTCTCCCTCGCATCGACGACCACTTCGATCAACTTCAAGGTGTGATGTGTTTCTCAAAAATCGATCTCTGTTCTAGTTATCATCAACTTCGAGTCCTCGAAGAAGATATTCCTAAAACCGCCTTTCGTATACGATACGGTCATTATGAGTTCGTGGTCATGCCTTTTAGTTTGACCAACGCACCCACTGTGTACATGGACTTGATGAACCGAGTCTGCAAGCTTTACTTGGACCGTTTCGTGATCGTCTTCATTGACGACATCCTTATCTACTCCAAGATGCAAAAAGAACATGAGCGACACTTGCGTCTTATCCTCGAACTGTTACGCACTGAGCAACTTTACGCCAAATTCTCCAAGTGTGAATTTTGGCTAAAAGAGGTTCAATTCCTTGGTCACGTCATCAACGAGAAAGGTATTCATATCAATCCCGCAAAAATCAAAGTTGTGAAGAACTGGATCGCACCTAAGTCTTCGTCTGAAATTCATTCGTTCCTTGGATTGGCGGGTTATTATCATCGATTCATTTCCAATTTTCGAAAATCGTTGTTCCCCTTACTTTTTTGACTCAAAAGGATAAACATTTTGTTTGGGGTCCCAAACAAGAGGAATCTTTTCAAACGCTTAAGGACATGGTTTGTAATGCCCCTATTCTTGCTCTTCCTGATGGAAACGATGATTTCATCGTTACTGCGATGCCTCAAACTAAGGTCTTGGATGCATCCTTATGCAACGGGACAAGGTTATCGCTTACGCGTCGAGACAACTCAAGATTCATGAGAAAAACTACACTACCCACGATCTTGAACTTGGCGCAATTGTTTTTGCATTGAAGATATGGCGACACTACCTTTATGGCACTAAGTGTGTGGTCTTCACCGACTATAAGAGCTTTCAGCACATCTCCAACCAAAAGGAACTCAACATGCATCAATATCGCTGGGTGGTGTTGTTAAACGACTACGATTGGGAGATTCGTTACCACACTGGCAAAGCGAATGTCGTGGCCGACGCTCTTAGTCGTAAAACTCATGTCAAGGGTATTCGCTGTTTCAACTCGTGGATGATCTTCGAAACCGCATTCGTGAAGAGCAATACTCGTCTGTTAATGAGGGTAACCTCTACAACGAGATGAAGTGTGATGCTGAAGATCAACTCAAGACCAAATCCAATGGTATTCTTTACTATCTCGATCGCGTTTGGGTACCAAATCATGATGACCTTCGAGAACTTCTAATGAAGGAGGCACACAAGTCTCGATACTCTATTCATCCTGGTGCTGACAAAATGTACCACGACCATCGTACGTCTTATTGGTGGCCTGGCATGAAAAAGCATATCGCCACCTTCGTCTCGAACTGTCTCACATGCTCAAAGGAGAAAGCTGAACATCAACGTCCCTCTGGCTTCTCGAACAACCAGAAATTTCTGTCTAGAAATGGGAGAGTATCGCTGTGGACTTTATCACCAAACTTCCTCGTACTTCTTCTGGATATAATAGCATTTGGGTGATCATTGATCGATTGACCAAATCCGCTCACTTCCTCCCCATTCGTGAATATTACAAAGTTGAGAAATTGGCTCGTATCTACACGAATGAAATCATTTGTCGTCATGGTATCCCCATTGACATCATCTCTGACCGCGATGGTCGTTTTACCTCGTGTCTTTGGAAAACCTTTCAAACCACTCTTGGTACTCATCTTAATCTTAGTACCGCTTTCCATGCTCAATCTGACGGTCAAACTGAGCACACTATCCAAACTCTTGAGGATATGCTTCGTTCATGCGTAATCGATGTTGGTGGCAACTAGGTTATGCACTTGCCTTTGATTGAATTCTCATACAACAACAATTACCATGCTAGTATTCAAATGGCACCGTTCGAAGCATTGTATGGTCGTAAGTGTCATTCGCCTATTTGTTGGTGGTGTGCGTTAAGCGTGATATGATTTTATTAATATTTTAAGCCCGTTTTACGCATTAGTCAAGTTTTAATTTTATAAAACACGATATTATACTAACACTAAACACACACTTGGGCAAGTGCACCTATCGCGAGCGTAGTATAGTGTTGGTAAGATACAGAGGTCGTCCAAGGACACAAGAGCTTTTAATACCGGTTTAGCGTCAACTTCTAATCGATCCAAATTTTGAGAAAAGAGTTTTTAAACATGAAAATAAATCTAAAATTAAAAAGATAAATAAAATGAAAAACAAATAGACAAGATAGAATCACTTGGATCTAACTCATCTTTAATGTACCCTTTGATGATTTTCGCACTTTCGGACTTTTTAAGAGATTATCTTAGTTATAGTAGTAGGCCCCTCTTTTGAAGGTGGCGTTACCCTCAACCCAGTGGTTTGAGTCAGCAGGGATACAATCCTAAAGGGTCGGAATACTGAAAGACAATTAAGTAAGTTATTAATGAGAAAAATAGTAGGCCCTCTTTTGAAGGTGACGTTACCCTCGGCTAAGTGGTTTGAGTCAGCAAGGATACAATCCCAAGAATCCGGTTTAATGTTTTAATAGTAGTTAACATATGAGGGGTTCAAGCTATTCGCACCCCTTCCATCCAATACCATTGGTCATTAAAGGAGGTCCTAGTAAGCTTGAACTAAGTCCTCGCAGAATCTATACACTGAACGAGATAAGAACTTTACCAAACCACCATTCTAACCCCCTTCCAAGTAGTTAACGCGCTTTATATAGACCGTAAAGACACAAATGGGAAAATCAATGACACCAAGAAGAAATGGTAAAGAAAATTCACTTTCATCATAAGAAACTAGTTATTAAATTCATTAATACAAACCCAGTTAAAAAGTGTTAAAAATCAAAAGTAATACATTAAAGACTTATCTTCACCAAGTGATGTAAGAGATTAGCCAAACATGGCCTTTGATTGACAAGAACTCTTACGATCAATCTTGGATCCCAAGACTACTACACACTCTAAAGATGATAGATGGATGATGGTGGTGGGTGTTGGTGTTGTAGTGGTGGTGGAGTGGTGGCAAAGTGGGAGAGAAGTGGTTTGTCAAGGGATGCCTTTGAAGTGAACCAAGCACCCCTATTTGTAGCCTGAACAGAGCCCCGACCATAGCCCCATGGTCATTCCTTTCTCTTCCTTCATTAATTGCAGCTGTCAGCAGAGGGCCCCACACGCCCCCATGGCTCCTGGACACGGTCCCGTGGTGAACTCTTTGCTGTACTATCAAGATTCTGCAAATCTAAGAGTTGACCACGGCTATTGGTGAGCTGACCACGGCCCCGTGGTGGGTGTGGAAGCTTCCGTTTGTCTTTTCTAAACAAACTGTGGCTGACCACGACCCATGGTGAGCTGACCACGACCCCGTGGTGGGGCTTCTGTTTCTCTTGTTTTTGTTCTTGGGATGCTGCCGAGGGGCCGGGCATGTCACGCTATTCCTTCTTCTTGTATTTTGTGTTGGTTTTAGCTGCTAATTTGCTTCTTTGATTCGTTTAAGCTCATTTGGTCCTGTAAATATAAAAGGAACAAAGAAACGCACTTTTTCTAGCATTAGTACTGAAAAAGGGTTGGTTTTACGCCTCGTTTGATGTAATTTATATGTTGCATTTTGTACATATCAGTTGGCATGAGATCAGAGAAGCTCAACTCACCGGTCCCGAGCTCATATAAGAGACGATGGACAAAATCTTGCAGATTCATGATAATCTACTCAAGGCTGGAAGCAGACAAAAGAGTTACGCCGACAAGCAACACAATCCTCTGGAATTCAACGTTGGTGATCATGTACTCCTCAAGGTATCCCCTTGGAAGGGAGTAGTTCGTTTTTGTAAGAAGGGAAAGCTCGTTCCTCGCTATGTAGGTCCTTTCAAGATTCTCAAAAGGATTGGCAAGGTAATGTATCGACTGGACCTACCTCAAGAACTCAACAACGTTCACCCAACATTTCATGTTTCCAACCTGAAGAAATGCCTAGCTGAAGAAGGACTTCAAGTTCCACTCGAAAATCTTCAAATCAATGAAACCTTACACTTCGTGGAGAAACCGGTCGAAATTATGGACTGAGGAGTCAAGCAACTAAGGCGCAATCGAATTCCCATAGTTAAGGTACGATGGGAAGGAAAATGTGGCGCTGAATTTACTTGGGAACTCAAAAGTGAAATGAAGACAAAGTACCAGCATCTGTTCATTGAGTCTTCCTATTGAATAAATTTTGGGGACGAAATTTCCTAAACGAGGGGAGACTGTAACGCTTCGCATTTTTGTAATTTCCTTATTTCGAAAGTGTAATCGTATTTCTATTTATGGAAACTTGTACTCGTATCATATTCGTATTTCGTTTCCAACTTTGTAATCCGAGAACTTGATCGTAATGAAAATTCATTCTTTATACATATTTGTTATACGTATAACCAGTCAGTTAAGTACGTGTTTTGATACTCATTATACGTACAAATACTTATACATGCATTCACGATACTCGAATTATAGTTACAAACGTTTTATATACTTAAAAACGTGCTAAATATGAAAGTTCTAGCTTAAAATAATAAACAAAAGGAAGTTCAAGGGCCATATTGTAAAAGAAGAAACTTGGGACGGACAAGGGTATCGCCGCGTTGCGTGACCCCTTCCCTTCTTTCTGGTCGCGTGACGCCAAGCCCTCCGATCCGCAGAAGCTGGTTTCTTGGCTACGGGTTGGCCAACATTCCCAACTCCAAACTCACCCAATCACCTTTTAACTACATCAAAACTCTAACCCTAACCAACCACTATATAAACAAGCTTCATATCACCCATTTTCACTTTCCAAACTCATCTACACTCTCAAATCACTCCCAAGTCAATTGCGAACTTCAGAAAAGGCAGATTGTTCTAAGTGCCAAAGTAAGCACTTTTCTCATTTTTCACCATCTTTTCTTCATCTCTTCTTCCATTACAAAGCTTGGAACACCTCTAGGAGTGTTTCCACAAGTTTACCATGGTAAACTAAGATGGAACATCACCAGTTTGAGGTCCAAACTTTCTGTTTTGGATGTACTTTGATTTAAATCTTTATAAACATGTTAAAACTTATACAATCTTGTACCTACCTTACCTCTAATTAAGTCCATGGTTTGAGAGCTTGTGTATGGTTGATTCTTACAAGTTTAGAGGTGCAAACACCCTCTAAACTTTCTGTTTTGATAGGGTTTTGACAACCCACAAGTTTTGAAACCATCTAAGTCTACCATAGTCCATATGGCAAGACTTGTGTTTTGGTGAAGGTGTGAACCTTGGAAGCCATGGTAATCCTAACTTGTTCCACCACCTCACTTGATGTTTTATCATGATATTCCAAGTAGTTTCCTAGTCCTAAAGTAACACAACCCCACCGCATCTCCAACATTTTCCATGATGGGTATGAAACCCTCGGTTTGATCTTACTTGGCTACTTGATGAACTTGTTAGATAGTTGTATTTCCATTTTCATTCATGACCATCCGAATCATCCTTGTGATGATTTGTGCATTGGTGAATTCATACAATGAGGTTAATCATACCTCCATGCTTGACTTATATGATATCTATGACATTCATGATGGACTTAGTATTAGGTAAACTATATAATATATATATATATATAGCCGAATTCATGATGCTAATCGGTTTGTGATTATGTGTTATGAACTTAGGTTATTTTATCTTTGTTCTAAGTTCCTCGTTTTTTATTCTAATGGGCAAGTTAGGACCCATGAAATCATGTAAAAACTTAGTGTCAAAACAAGTACTTAGTCCGGATATATTTTTATGAATACATACTTTTTGTACTTAAATTCCAACTCGAATCTGAACTCTCTACAAATCCAAATACTCACACACCTTCGTTTACCCCATGTAGGGTAACCTCGGTGTTCCAACACTCTCGTTCATCGACTCGCAAATTTAAAAAGGAAAGCTTTGCAAAACTGTGAGTATACTCGACCCATTTACTTTTACACTTTTGGGTGCAATACGTTCCATGCTAGTAAACACGCAACTCACATATTTTATGCTTAAAATCATAAACAAACATTCCAACATACATGCTTATACGTTATACGTGAACTCACACATGCTAGACTATTATTATGCCTTATACTTGTCATTAACTTCGTACAAGCCTCCCTTAACATGTATAGTGCTATAGGAGTAACGCACCGCCCGTATTCTTGAGGTCATGTTAAGTTTAACAAAACGGTCTAGTCATTGCTGTGATTTGATTACGCTAGCGAGAATCTTTGGTTTGACTTGTATAGTTGCATACTAGCATATTATGTTAGTTTAAGTTGACATTTACGCTACGTGGAATTGAAAAACTTTTATACTTATGCTATTAGACAAACTTGTATACTTGCCAATACTTTTTGCATTGAACTATACTTTGAAATATTTTGCAAGAAATTGATGATGATGATGATGAAATCTAGTAGGATGGACTAGAAACATATTTTAGAAATCTAGTTTTGTTGTTGTATTGTTTCATGTATTTGGTTGTAACATTTCATAAATCTTGTTGTACTTTGTCTCAACGTTGTACTTGAATATTTTGAAATGAAATGAAATTCAAGTTTATTAAATATTATCGCAAAAATAGTGTTATGAAGTCTCTTACAATCATGTTTTCGTCTCACTCCGATGTTTCTGCTATCAATTGGGGTGTGACATTTTATGACACAATTCCAACAAATAAACATTACAAATACATAACCCCCCCCCCCCCCCTCTCAAAACCCTAAGTTTATGTTTAATGAGTAAAGAGGAATCTTCCAGGAATCCTTTATTGTGAAAAATAGTTTGACATTTCTTTTGCCTCTTAATTTGGATTTGTTTCAAAATTGGTTGTTCTGTAGGGTCAAAGGATTGAGAGTGATTCAGTAGTTGTCATAAAAATTGTCTGAGTAGCATATCAATCAATAAATGAAGAAAAACAACGATTTGTAAACTTAATCGGTTCAATCTCTATTTCATCCCTTTACGGGCATGTTTGGCTAAGCTTTTTAAGGTGGAAAAGTCATTTTAAAAAGCTATAATATCTTGACTTTTCAAAACGTTTTTGGCTTATTGCCTTTTCCCACCACATAAGCTAATTCAAACACTTTTTTAAAAAACTACTTTTAAAAATGTTATAATTGATGAACCGGGAATTCAACTGGAACTTTCTTGAATTATTTGATGAGCAAGAAAACCATAGCTATAATCAATGAACTAACATGAAGTTTACAATCAACAACCCATCTTGGAATTGAATGTTTGATTGTGTAATTCGAGCAACCTTAAAATCGCAGAAAACAAAGTTTGGGGGGATGTGTGTTCGTCACATGTGATCCTAGGGCGTTTGTTGATGTTGTGGTAGGGTAAGGGTGGTTTATGAAGTTGTTAGTTGTTGGTGATCATAGCAATCATTACACAACAGTGGTGGAAGACGGTAAAAACATTTTTTTATAAAACGGCTAACTAATACATTAGAGTAAACTGTAATTTTACCCCCTAGGGTTTAAGCCAATTGGCACTCTGACCCCATCCCTGGAAATAATTGCAATTTACCCCCCCCCCCCAACATTGTTGTTCTATCGCAAGATTACCCCTGCCGTCAGTCAATAGTTGTTTGACTGTTATAGGTAAGGGTATTTTGGTAATCTTACCCCATATTTATTATTATTATTATTATTATTATTATTGTTTGTAGATCCTAATATCAATCCGGATCACAGTGGTTGATTGTTTTAGTCCAAAACACTTATTGATTAGGTGTTTGCACTATGAAAAAGTTAAGAAAAATCATAGAATGAAGATGAATCTAATGGTTTGATGATTACTACAAGTGTTGTATTGAATCTAAACAAATAAGTAAGCAATAGAGAACCTGGAGATCTGATTACGCACTATCAATAATGATCAAAGATAAACAACACAAGGTTTTTCACCAAGACTAGCCAAAAGCTTGGCTAGGGCAACATCTCATTCACTTATATAGTATCTGACTTGCCAGCATAATTATAAATATGCTGGCATATTAAATACACCATGTCAGATTTGCTAGTTACAAAATATTACAACTTTAACCCCTAGACTTCTGTAAAACCTAATAAACTTAAACCGATCAATCCAGAACCATCTAAAACAAGTACCAACGGTCTCAAATGGTCTAACAATATTCCCCCTAGACCGTTACGTACTTGAGTGTCTTCATTCTTGTTTAGCAATTTAGTCCCTAAGCGACTCAAGTACCGACGGTCTCAAAATGGTCTAACAATATCCCCCTAGACCGTTGCGTACTTGAGCGTCTTCATTCTTTGACTCTTTTTTCAGGATTTACTACGTCTTTTCCCACGTTGTGCTGTGATGGAGTTTGCTTGTTATCAGCTTCACTTGCATCCTCCATTGTGACATTGTATGTGGATGACGTCGGAGATTGAATCTCTCAAACTTCTGATTCTGAATCTCTCAAACTTGTGTGGGGGCCATAGAATCAGAAGTTTGAGTGATTCAATCTCTGACGTCATCCACATACATTGTCACAATGGAGGACGCAAGTGAAGCTGATAACAAGCAAACTCCATCACAGCACAACGTGGGAAAAGACGCAGTAAATCCTGAAAAAAAAAGTCAAAGAATGAAGACGCTCAAGTACGCAACAGTCTAGGGGGAATATTGTTAGACCATTTTGAGACCGTCGGTACTTGAGTCGCTTAGGGACTAAATCGCTAAACAAGAATGAAGACGTTCAAGTACGCAACGGTCTAGGGGGAATATTGTTAGACCATTTGAGACCGTTGGTACTTGTTTTAGATGGTTCTGGATTGATCGGTTTAAGTTTATTAGGTTTTACAGAAGTCTAGGGGTTAAAGTTGTAATATTTTGTAACTAGCAAATCTGACATGGTGTATTTAATATGCCAGCATATTTATAATTATGCTGGCAAGTCAGATACTATATAAGTGAATGAGATGTTGCCCTAGCCAAGCTTTTGGCTAGTCTTGGTGAAAAACCTTGTGTTCTTTATCTTTGATCATTATTGATAGTGCGTAATCAGATCTCCAGGTGCTCTATTGCTTACTTATTTGTTTAGATTCAATACAACACTTGTAGTAATCATCAAACCATTAGCTTCATCTTCATTCTATGATTTTTCTTAACTTTTTGAACATCGGTAAGCGATATAAATTCACCATCGACGAGTTTCAAGTTCTTGAGAAGCCCCTTCAAGATCCACCATGTGTCGAATGAGCTCCATCACCACCCGAAGCAATTTTATTCTAGTATACAACAATAGACAAGAAAAAAATACAAGTTAGTTTTCGGAACCCATACTTGCTTCAATTTTAATCTATCATGATTTTGAATCATGATATCTTCTTTTCGTTTCCAGAAACAATTCGAGTTAACTAAGTTTTTGACTGTTTTCTTAAGATTATCAAACTGCTGTGTGAAACTTTTGGCAAAATTATGTTCAGGTTCAGGAAATTTCTTGCTTTTGCAATGTTTCGCAGTGTGTCCTAAATAACTACAGCGAAAACATCTTTTGCAATTAGCTCTTTTTCTTTTAGAGGTTGATGTGTTAGAGGATAAAGTATGTGATGAAAGTCTTGAGCTGCATGAGATGTTGGCTGATGATGATGAATCCTTGCAGCTTGAACTTTTGACTTTCTTCATTTTCTTGTCTATGCGGCTTTCATCTTCTAACGAATCTTCGTCATCTTCATGTTCCAATGAAACATTTGATTCTTGATCTTCACATGAATCATCTGAATCTTGATCTTCTGAACTTGAATCATCTGAACTTAAGCTTTCTTTTCCATCTTCTAAAGTTGTGGTGCATGAGTCTTCACTGCAGCTTTCTTCATTTAGCTCCTATTCTGACTCTGAATTACCTATGTGAGAAGGAACAAATTCTGGAATTTCCTTTGTGAGGAATTTATTAAATCTATTTTGTTTCAGTTTTGGAACAAACACAGGAGGATCACACACAAATTTTTCATCACAGAAAGCAGAATTCAAATCATGACATTCAATTACCACACTATCATGCTTGTGAGTTTTAAATGTAGGCACATGGCCATTACAGTCATCCCGAATGATAAATTTTGGCACATGGCCATTATTACATCCATCCTGAATATCGTTTTTCTTATTACAGTTCCAGGCGAACCAGTTAACAGTAGAATAACTGTCACCTGAATATCCTATGCCTATCTTTAAACTACCACAGTCATCTTCGCATCCATCTTCTTCACGTTCTATCACATCTGCATCATTATTAAAAAGATTAGAATCCTTTTCATTTTCATAGGAGACATTTTGAGCGATAAGATCTTTTTCGTCAATCAAATCATTGTCGGGATGAGGAGATGGCATAGGCACATAGTTTTTACTATGTGGTGGAAAGAAGAGTTTTCTTTCATTTCCTAGCTTGTCCTTATACCCGATCCCATCTTTCATAAATGTCGGTCGTTGGCAATTTTAAATGTCAACCAAGGCCTTTTTGCTAACATTCCATTTATTGATTACGTTTGCAATTTATTGTTTTCATTAAGAGATTTTTCTAATCTTTCAGTTAAGTCGTTAATGATAAAATCTTTTCTAAAAACAAATTCTTTTAGAGTCTGCATTTCAGCTAAAGTTGAGTTCAACTTTCTCTGATATGCAACCTCATTTTCCTTAAATTCTTTGTTAAATTGCAAAACTCTTTCTTTGTCCCTAATTAGCTCAAGGTTGAGAGATTTGTAATGTGCCACGACGTTCACGCATGATTGGGAGCACAATTTAACTTTAAACTCGTAAGGGATGTTGTTCTCCAAATCTTCCTCATCCTTTTCTTTGTTTAACTCCATTTTCATTGCTTCTTCAGGAATCTTTTCTTCTAGCTTTTCACTTGCTGCACTGCTCCTTTCTTCCTCCTTTACAGCTTGAGCATCATCGACCACAATAGTCTCTACCTCAAACTGTAGAGCCTTTTCAGAGATTGCGGAAGCATTGTTGAAGTATGGCGCTTTTGCAGCTTGTGGGCTTGAGCCATTGGAGGTTGTTGGGGATGCAGATGTCAAGTTCTTGTGATTATCAGCAAATTGGACAAATTTCTGAAGATGTTCAACTTGATCTCTTTCAAATGTTTCTAGTGCGTCGATCAGATCTGATAACGTGATTGGATTCAGGTTATTCAAGAAGTGTTGTTTGATCGTCATACATTTCAAGCTTCATTCTTTTGGAAGTGAGTCCAAAAGTTTGTGTATTGCAACGCGATTGGTGATCGGATTACCGACCTTCTTCATTTTAGCCATCATGTTTAGAAATAGGCTATATAACATGATAGGCTTTCCCCACGTATGTTGCCGAACCTATCATATTCTTTTTGTATCATGCTCCTTTTGTTCTGAATCAATTCCTTGTCTCCTTCATAGAAATCAATCAAAGCTAACCAGAGTTCATTCGCCGTCGTGTATTCTTCAAACATGTTGTAATCGTCAGTTGATAGGGCCATTGTCAAAACAACGTGAGCCCGACGGTCACGTTGAATCAACGCCTTGTCTTCATTTGTGAAAGTTGACGGATCGTTGTTAACAACACGCATGCCATTACGAACGGTCATGGGGATGTGGGGTCCGACAGTGATTGAGATCCATTGGTTATAGTCCGTATACTCGAAAAAGGACTTGACTCGGTTTTTCCAACTGCTAAAATCGGTTGACTCTTTTAGCTTCGGTGGTCGCGTTGCAATCCCGGTCTCGAGTTCGGCTTGTATGATCGAGTTCAGTTGATTTGGTGACATTTTGTTTTGATTTTAAGTTCAAATTCAAATCAGATGGTTAAATACGATGGTTTTTGATGATCTGGGCACAAATACGCTGTTAAATATGCTAAAATAATAAATACTCTGTTAAATATACTGAAAAAAATAATTACTCTGTTAAATATGCTGAAAGACCAGACAAACACAAGGACTATGGCTAAAAATGCCGAACACCGTGATAAAATCGCTGAGGATCTTTATCACTGACTTCGAAGTCGCCTTCGATTAATTACGCCGACACAAAAACGCTGATAACAACAAATACACTAGTGAATTACTAGCATATTTGTAATTACGCGACCTTCAAACTTAAATATGCTGTCTTCAAAGATATCTACACTGACTTCAAATTAAATACGTTGTCTTCAAAATTATCTACACTAACTTCAAATTAAATATGTTGTCTTCAAAATTAAATATGTTGACTTCAAATTAAATATGCTGACTTCAAATTAAATACGCTGACTTCAAAATTATCTACACTGACTTCAAATTAAATATGTTGTCTTCAAAATTAAATATGCTGACTTCAAATTAAATATGCTGACTTCGAATTAAAAACGCTAACTTCAAATTAAATATGCTGACTTCAAAATTAAATACGCTGACTTCAAATTAAATACGTTGTCTTCAAAATTATCTACACTGACTTCAAAATAAATATGTTGTCTTCAAAATAATTTCGCAATATTCAAAAATATCTACACCACATTCAAATTTATCTACGCCAGGCAGGGTTTAAACACGAACAAAAACTCTCTAATCACTCTAAAACGACCCAAAAACCATGTTTCTTTGTATCAAAATGACCCAAATGACTACCAAATCACTTATTGACAACAACCTATCGATTAAACACCCTAAATCAAGCCATTTTGAGACCAAAAATTTGAAAACCTAGAGACTTTTGAAAAACCTTCAAAACTTGAAGAATCTTAACAAAAACACAACAATCAAGAGCACTAAGGCTCTGATACCAAATTGTAGATCCCAATATCAATCCGGATCACAATGGTAGATTGTTTTAGTCCAAAACAACTATTGATTAGGTGTTTGCACTATGAAAAAGTTAAGAAAAATCATAGAATGAAGATGAAGCTAATGGTTTGATGATTACTACAAATGTTGTATTGAATCCAAACAAATAAGTAAGCAATAGAGCACCTGGAGATCTGATTACGCACTATCAATAATGATCAAAGATAAACAACACAGTGTTTTTCACCAAGACTAGCCAAAAGCTTGGCTAGGGCAACATCTCATTCACTTATATAGTATCTGACTTGCCACCACAATTATAAATATGCTGGCATATTAAATACACCATGTCAGATTTGCTAGTTACAAAATATTACAACTTTAACCCCTAGACTTCTGTAAAACCTAATAAACTTAAACCGATCAATCCAGGACCATCTAAAACAAGTACCAACGGTCTCAAATGGTCTAACATTATTATTATTATTATTATTATTATTATTATTATTATTAAAATCATGTTTCATCTTCAAACACCCAGTAATTGCAGAATATGACCATCATCTGGATCTTCAAAATTCACCACAAACCATCTTCATCATGTTCAGAGAATCATAAGTCCCGAATTATATTCAAGATAAACCATATTCAACATAAGCCATCTTCATCATCTACACACAGCATCACAAATACTCCATCTTCAATCTTTATCATGAGCATCATCATCAGCGAACGTGAACATCATCTTCATCTCACAAGAACATAATCTCAAAACCACCACCAACATCATCATTTATTCCAGATCAGAATCGCCACAACTCACAACTCACTCTCGCCACCACCCACCTCGCCGCCCTCCGCCTCCGCTTCTACGACCTCGACACCCATCAGCGCCACCATCAACAGCCACCACCAACCACCATTAGCGCCATCGTCAACGAGTCCATCAGATTCAACAAACCCAGTTTCATTTTTTAAAAGTGAGTAGTCGTTAAGGAGTTCTAGATTGGTTGATTTTGGTTCAAGAATTGGGGGTTTTCCATTGGAATTGGAGTTGGGGATTTGAGGATCTGGAAGTTCGTTTACTGAAGCATGGGGGATTACAGAATCTGAAAGGTCCAGTCTCACGGACCTCAAATGCCTTTTCCTGCTCCTTCCCTTTCACGAGCATTGCCTGAAAAGTGAACCCAAAAGTTCCAGGGTTCCGTCACGGACCACACCCCTCCATTCAAGCTTCTTCCTATTATCCATCTTCCCCTCTGACCTGATTAACTAAAGCATACCCTCTTGAATCTTCATTTTATTTTCTATTTATAATTTATTCTTCCAAGATCCAACAGTGCTGATTTTGGAATTTAACTAAAGAATCCCCTATTGTCTATATGGGACAAAGAAAACAGCTAAGCAAACAACTACAAATCTTTCATCTTTCTTGTCATTTCCCTCATGGGTTAATGTTGCTACGATAGTGGTGATTTTGGAATTTAGATTCTTATTGATTTATAAAAAAGGGCATGGTGTTGATTTTGTCGTCAGTGATAGTTGCGGAGGTGGTGGTTGGTGGGGGAGATGGTGGTGGTGATAAGTGGTGGCAGTGGTGGTTGATGGTGGGGGTGGGGGTGGAGGGCTTATGAGAGAGGTGGTAATATTGCAGAGTAGAACAAACCATATGGGGTAATATGAAAGGGTAACATAGTCATTTCAAATTCCATTTAACAGATCTGTTAACTTATTTTACGTATTTAACAATGACGAATTTACATCGAGATAGTTGGTAGACGGGCAACAAGCTGCGCCGCTACCCCTTTTTGAATAGCAAAACTAAGCCTTTTAAAAACTACGTCCATAGATCTCGGGGTTATAACATTACTATGCATGACCCTTTGAACTCGACTAAGTAGGTCCACGGCCTCTGGCGCCAGAAAAACAAAAGTATCAAAAGCAAATGGGACAAACACGTGTTGGTTGTCAAGACACGCTTTCTCATGTTTGGTCACTTTACCCGAAGCAGCCTTTAAAGCAGCCTGACCCACCGTGAAAGCACTACCCCCTAGGCCCACAAGTGGGGAAACCCCTGTTAGATCCACACAGGCATGTTTTCCTCCTACCCATCCAAAGACCAGAATGTCGGCCGGTCGAAGGGTAGATCTCCCTTCCAACGGGTCTGTTAAGAAATTAACGGGTGCCTCTTTCTTAGCAGAAATACCAGCGCACCTGAATATGTCAAAAAGAACATCCTTAACCAAATCATGTCGGTATTTGAACCCCGGGAGCTCTCTACAATGAACTGCATGCTCCCCAAAGGAATCCAAACCCGCCTAATGACAAACAGGGCATACCTCATCAACTGGGAATAAAGGAATCATGAGGCGATACTTAAGGATAGTACGATACTCCACCGGCGACATATGCTGGTCTAACCCATCTATAGGTATAGTAAGAAGGAAATCTTGTGCATGTGGTGCTCGGAGACACTCAAAAACGTCTTTTTGTCTAACGGTCAAGTCAAACTGTACTTCGATTTCGTGGACAATTTTACTAAAAAGAGCACTCGCCAATGCATGTTGGGCTTTAGGGGGCGGTGTCCTTATTAGTGAAACCGCTGAAGTCAAAGCTTGGAATCGTATCACGAAGACAAGCCAAAGCACAAACATAATCAGAATCCATACCACATATGCCACTGTCTCTTAAGATGTGTTCCTGTAGCACCCACGATTGGGCCCTCGAGGTCACAAAAGCATAGGATGAAGCCTCTACAGCCGAATACAACCCCAAACCCCCAAACCTAATAGGTAAAGAGGCAAGTCGCCACTGGAGGTCTCCAAAGAAAGGACCTCCACAAACCACCAATTCCTCAATCGCCTCACGCAAACCTTTGTCAAAGAACAACGCTGCATCTTCCATGTGTACAGGTTGACACGTCCTCAAGCCAAAGAAAATCTTGGCAATGCCCATACAGGATCGAAGTAAGAGTAGTTCGCTCTGCGGGTCACCTAATTTGGGTAGAAGACGCATCAAATCTACCGCCTTAGCAGCTCTTTTCTTTGCCAACCCACTAATAAAGCTTGCGTCTCTACTAACGCCCCCCCCCCCCAAAGAAGCTTCACCCCGACTAATGGCCTCCCGATGTCCTTAGGAAATAACCCTTCACGAAACTTGCTACCATCACAAGAAGGCCAAAATAGCTCAGTTTTCTTAATATTGAGTTCAAGACCCAATGTTGGACCCGTCACCTTAATGATGTCCAACAATCTAGCCACCTCTTCTGAACCTCCAATGATAGTCCCATCATCAAGATACCAAGCATAAAGGAGAAGCTTGCATTTATCTCTAATCTGATGCACACGAGGGTGCAAAACAAGAGCGAAAAGTAGTGGTCCCAATGGGTCCCCTTGCTGAACTCCCGTGGTAGACCAAATGTGCCCATCACCAAGATACAATCTTGCTGGCTGCCCATATAGAAATTCCACCCACAAAGAAATAGAAGGGCACCTCATCCTGACCTCACAAAGTAAGGCTGATCTATCCACCTGGTTAAAAGCATTAGAAAAATCTACAGTAAGCATTGCAAGAGACCCATCAGTGTGACGTTCACTTAGAACCCTGTTGACACTGTGTAAAATGGCCTCAGCGCCACCCGACACGCCGACCCCAAACTAAAAATCATTAAGGTACTTGGTCATTTCTTTACCAACACCCTTCATAGAAACCTTGGAAACCAAACGCCTCCAAATAGTACCCACTGCAATAGGCCTAATCCCATTGTCGGGTTTTAAAAGCGGTGTAAGGGGAGCAGACGCGACAAACTCTGCCAAACACGATGGACATTTCCCCTAACCATAAGTTGACTACCGCAGTGATAGCGCATAAAAGATCAGTGGCAATAGCAGACCCCTCTCCGCATAAAGCATCCAAAATGTGTTGTGCCCTTAAGCCATCCCTCCCACATGAGCTTCCTTTAGGAAATGATTTAATGCAACAAAGGACACTATCCACCTCTGCTACAAGGGGAGGCTCATAATATATAGTACCTGGCATAGATGGAGGTTCTCTGTACGGGTGTTTAGCCTCTAAAGCCTGTATGGTATTATCATCGTACGGAGCAACACCGGATGAACATAACACCTTCACTGCAGCTGTAAAGTGGCCATCAGCAACCTTTCGAAGGCACTGCCTAACATTGGTGTTAGTAACAGTACTCTCCTCAGGGTTATCAACACCTCCTTGACCTAGAGACCCCAAAGCAGGACTATCAAATATATTTTTAACTAACATGAAAATACCATCTTCTTTCCCCCATGTGGCTAAAAAATTCAGAATTGATCTTTGTTGCAATGCTTTTCTATTCCCAGACCTTCTTTCTTGCCTATTTTTTGGTCTGACCACTTGCAAAGTGCAGCGAGGAAGAAGGAACAACCTAACCCACGCTTCAACGGATCTAGGTTGGGCAACCACTTTGTAGAGAGCGGTTTTCAACGCCTGAGAGAAAGCCAACCGACAGCTATGAGGGATGCTCTTCACGGTGACAATGGGTGCTTTAAAGACACGATCTAGTAGAACAGTATCCAACATGAACGACTCATGAACATTGATCACGTGCGCCTTGGGAGAGGGCCTCGAAATCCCTATAATGTAGCTATCTGTGTCATTATCACGATTGGTAAAACGGACAAGCCCATCAGGATGATGGCATGCACGACTCAATGCATGTATACTCAAACACTTTCCACACATCCATTGGCCAAAAAACTTCAAAGTACCTTCTACATCCATGAACAACCCATGGTCCGTAGAAATAGCCTCACGCAACACACTTCTACGTTCATCGCTAGAAAGGTGCAACCTCTTGAGATGAGAGATCAACCGAGAAATCCCCTTATTTCCCACTTCATCATCCGGGCAACAATGAAACATACGAAAAGGACATGGCTAGGAGCCACTCAAAGGCGTAGAAGGGGTTGTCATTAAGGCGAAATAAATCACGATTCAAGTTGAGACACAAAATTTTGATGTAAAAACCAAAATTTAAGCGTAGGCATTTTATCAAACACTTGGAGTGCATCCATAGGAAAACGAATTAGTGAGTGGTAAGAAGGTTCGATTTTGGCTAGATGAAAAAAAAAACAAATAATTCAAGATTCTATGTAGAAGGTGGGTTCATCAACATCAGTAGATATATATATTCAGTTAATCGAGCAAAAAGAAAGAAAAAAAAAAGATAATTTTTAATAGAATGAACAAAGAATTGTATGTGATCGAACAGAAAAGGGTTTGGTTCATGGAAGATCGAACAAAAAAGGGTTTGGCTCATGGAAGATCGAACAAAAAAGTGCTTGAAACATCATCCATGGAAGATCGAACAAAATAAAAGGGGTTTGAAAAAGGGTTTGCATGGAAGATCAATAAAAGGGGTTTGAAAAAGGGGTTCATTATTCTTACATTAACTTATTTGACGGCAAGGGGTAATTTTGCGACAGAACAACAATGTTGGGGGGGGGGTAAATTGCAATTATTTCCAAGGAGGGGGTCAGAGTGCCAATTGGCTTAAACCCCAGGGGGTAAAATTGCAGTTTACTCAATACATTATTTAATCATACTTTTAAATCTATATATTTTTTTCAACCACGAAACTTGATGGGTATTCTAAAATAAATGAGCAAAATGTATCTGGAACTAACCAATCAAGTTAACGTTGTTAACTTTGAGGAACCATGAATGAAAGGAAACAATACAACTAAGAACTAGATTAGTAAATTTAAACTTTAAGTACCAAATTCTTAATTCCAAAGCCACATAGAGATTCAACTATTTATTTTTTTATACTTTTAGGCATTTTAAAAAGAAAAAAATTTATCTTAGAGATTCAAAAATAAAAATAAAAAATTACCTTTATGAGAATCTTCTTATTTAGATACGATTTGATCATGAGTGGAATTAGGATAGCACCTTTATGACTTTTAGTACTTTTTGTCCATCACGTGATATTTTGAACGACTAGAAGAGAAAATATGCCGGCTAGTACACATGCCACACATATTAAAAGAAAGATAAGATTATATGATATATTAGTTAAGGTGATGGCATTTAGACATCCTCAAAATTTTTGTATATCCTTCAATGCGAAATGTATAGCCCAATACGTTTTTCATAGGGTTTAAACGCATTAAATGCGACACCAATACGAATCGTATAAGGCAATACGCTTCCTATTGGTACGACGTACCTACTCTATGACATGCATGTAGTTCAAAACTGAAAAGGTCTGAAAAGTGACCCCAATAGGAAGGGTATAGGGCAATACAGTTCCCCTGGTCCCCTAATCCGTTAACGAGCTTATCCTTATATACATATACACCTATCTAGGGTTGTTCAAGCTGCTCAATGCTCAAGACTCGTTCGATGGCTCGATCAAAAAATGTTCAGAATTTGCTCGTTCGATTCAGCTCGATTGAAAAAAGCACTCGGTTCGGATCGGTTCGGTTTGAAATGAACCGAGCATGACCAAAGATCCGCTCAGTTCGGTTCGACTCGGTTAGCTCAAATAAATTTTTAATATATATATATATATATTAATAAATTAACTAGATACGTACATTAATAATGTTTGTTCCAAGATTCAACTAGAGCCCATTTAATTATAGGCTAAGCAGGAAGGGCGGGCAGGATGATGTTGAGATCCCGTCTCAGCAAGAACAAGGGGATCATTAGCATCCACGGAGAGTTTATCGTGTGGTTAGGTTGCCTAAGTCAACCAACCGTCTTCTCGATAGGATTTTGCGTAACCAGGATGAGCAGATGTGGTTTTGGGCACTGTCGGATGCATGATGACATGGGGTGGCTGATGGCTGGCATGGGTGAAATCTATAAGTATATGGGTATATCGGTCCCACCCTATCCACCACCATGAATTTATCCAGACTGGGGCCCGTTCTATACGCAGCAGCCCGACCCGTCCATGCCATCCTTTACCCAGCCCATCACGTCCATGTCGATCTTTACTCAGCTCATCCCATCCATGCAGGTATGTTATCTTATTTTTATTTCATTTATCTACGAGCAATTTAATGTATATATGTGTGGGCGCTCGGGGGTAAAAGTGAAAGTGCACTAATTTTAACGTTATTTTACTAATTTCATGAAAATAATATTAAAAGAGGGGGATGGTTAATCATGTATCATGTGGTGGCGTTGATAGCCGAAAGACAAGGGAGTACATGCACTAATTGACCTTTGTCTTAATTGCCGAGTGTTATGTGCCTTTTGTCCAAGGTTTGATGCAAAACTACCATCGAGCCGGGAACTACCATCGAGCCGGGGGTCTCACTGGAAGCAGCATCTTTATTCCTATGGGGTAGAGGTAAGGTTGTCTACATCTTACCCTCTTCAGACTCTACCTTAGCTTTGTTATTGGTGGGATTTACTGAGTATGATGATGATGATGATGATGATGATGATGATGATGACGACGAGCAATTTAATGTTATGTAATGGGTATTTTGTTTAAATTCTTATAGGCTTTCGCGGCCCGTCCTATAATCAGACCGAACTTTCTATGCCTCATTTTCCTCAGTCCGACCAGACCATGTTGTTCTTTCCTCTGTCCGACCTTTCCATGCAAGTATGTTATTTTGTTTTCATTTCATTTTTTACGAACAATTTTAATGTCATGTAATGAGTATTTTGTTTAAATTTTTTATAGAATCCAGGCACGTCCTATACGCTGCACAGCCCGTCACCCTCTACTAAGCGTGGCCCGAACTTTACGGAGGAGGAGCTCGTGGACTCTGACGAGGATTGATGACGATATTTGTTTATGTTATTTTTATATGACGCAGTACTGTACGAACAATTTAATTTTTATGTTTTGATGTATGAACAATTTAATTTTGAGTATTTGTAATATTTGTTTAATTTGGATATGTTTGTTTTGATAAGTTATAATGTGTGGATATGTTTAGTTTGTTTGGATTGTTTAATTTCACTACGTCTTTTATAAAATTTATAACAAAAAAACCAACATAACTTTATAACAAAAAACCCAACTTAATTCATTTTTTTAAATAAAGTCTAAAAAGATACTAACAGTTATATGCTGCTCTCGAAAAAAATTCCTCTAGGGAACGTATTGCCCTATATGATTCCCCTGGTCCCCTAATCATTGGTTTGAAAAGTTTTACATCAAGTACACTATAGGAACGTATAGCTCAATACGTCAGGACCCAGAGGAACCATATTGCCCTATATGATTCCACTGGTCCCCTAATCATTGGTCTGAAAAGTTTGTACTTCAAGAACACTATAGGAAGCGTATAGCTCAATATGCCTGGACCTAGAGGAACCATATTGCCATATACGATTCCTATAGGGTTCCAGGGATGTACAAACAAAATGGGGGGATGTATGGATAACCAACGCCATTAGTTATTAATATTTAAGGAGATTATCAAACAATGAGTTTGGTTTGGATATGTAGTGTGGGAAACAATAATAGGAGGATACGTAACAAATAACAAAAAAAAATAGGGAAGGACATTTTGTCAATCTCATCACATCTTCTTTATTTCTCTTTATTTGCATCTTCAAAACCCAGAATTTTCAAAAGTCATCATCTTCAACATTTTCTACACTTTTCTCTCTCTACAATCACTACATCATATTGCGACTTTCTTTATTAATCAATGTTTCAAACACTCAATCAATTTGTTCTTCAAATTTTTTGAATAAACCCCAGTTTATTTTTATAGAATTTCTCTTTTTTTTCTCGTGATTTTGAAGCGAATCACTCGATTTGTTTGATTTAATCGTTAATCAGTGTTTCTAACATTCAAATTTTGTCAATCATTGAAGAAATCGGCTTCGATCTGTGTAATAAATCTGAAAAATTTCGTCAATCATTGCGTTTTACAATCTAGGTTTTCGAATTGCATTTTAGAAAAACACTTTCTTTTGAGTTCTTAGTCCATTACTTTTTAGAAAACAATATTTTTTTTGTGTTTTCTGCATTGTGTTTTAGAAAGAAAATAAAAACATTTTCTTTTGAGTTTTTAGTCCATTGCAGTTTAAAAAAACATTTGTGCAAAAAAATTTTGGCCCAACTCGCGCCGGATCAAAAAGTTCACACGGATCTCACAACTCGTAGTGGTTCTCATTTTAACTCTTCCATATATATATATATATATATAGGGTCAGGATTTAGGAAAAACGGTGAAAAGTGTGAGAACAGTGAGAACGCTTATGGATCGTCCGATCAAAACAATCTATAGACTAGATTGGGGTGGTGGCGTTTTCGTAAATAACACCAATTTTATTAAGTGGACGCGTTTCATTAAGGGTAAAAAGGTCTTTTACTGCTGAAATTCAAAACGCCAACTAAAATGAGAACACGCCATTCAAAACAAATAAACGCCATTAATACAAAACGCCAAAAATTAGTGATAAAACGCATTGGAGATTACAGGAAGAAGAAACAACACAGTAACTGAATTTCAATTATTAATATTTATTAGAAGAAATTCCCTTCTAAATTTCACGCCAAAAACATCATTATATAAACGACGTTAATCATCGCTTCCATAATCACTTCAATCCATCATTTTATAAAAAATCTTTTACGCAAAAAGCCAAGTTTAACCAAAACGCCAAAAATGGCAACCATCTTTTCATTGAGATACACCCTGAGAATCAGAAGATTCGTCATAGGGTGTATGTTAGGACAATCAAAGCAATTTTAAAGTTGGAAGAAGAGGTACAGAGGGGTATCTTATCGCTTGGCATCGCTCTGGAAACGAATGTCATGAAACACATAAGCTTATCAGAACATTGACAAGGAAATTTGGACCAATCAAAGCAAATGGAAAAATGGACCCAGTCATAACATCATGGCATTTTGATGAAGAAACAGACATGGTGACCATTATATGTAGGGGTGTTCAAGATCGGATTATCCGGTTTTCGGATATCCGAAAACCGGATATCCGAAAATTTCGGATAGTGAATATTGATATCCGAATCCGTATCCGAAATTTCGGATATCCGGTTTTCGGATATCCGAAATTTCGGATACGGATTCGGATATCCAACCGGATATCCGAATTTATAAAAAAAAATCAAAAAATCCGTTTCGTGTTTAGATTAAAACTAAACTTATATTCGATTTTCTAAATTTCCTACATTTAAAACTATAACAATCATAAATTCATACGAATACAAATATTTACTACTTTTTTAACTAATTTTTATAATACTTCACACTAAATATAATGCTCATATACTATATATATTTATAAAAAATAATTAGTTTTCGGATATCAGATAATCGGATTATCCGAAATTTTTGAAATTCATATCCGAATCCGAAAATTTGGATTATCCGGTTTTCGGATATCCGAAATTTCGGATACGGATTTTCGGATATTTCGGATTCGGATTTTTTTGAACACCCCTAATTATATGTGACAACGGAGTGCAGGAAGACTACCTGCTTGAAGACATCATGACAAAGCATGGGGTTGGGTTCATGGAAGAATTGCACAATGCCACTTGTTTGAACACAGACATGGACTTAAAAATGACGTTGATGCAGGACATGTTCAAATGGAGGCTTCAGAATCTTCAACAACAAGAAGCCAATGAAAGTGAAAGCGATGAATTAGATGAAAGACTAGAAAAAGACTCCGAAGAAGAAGACGAAGGAAGTGATGGATACTTCTCAGATAAAGTACCTTCTGACGAGGAGTTTTAATTTTTTTTTTTTTGGTTTTCTTTTGTGTAATTTTTTTAAGATAATAAAATGCTATATTTCTCCTCTTTGTTTCAAATCGCCAAAAAATACTACAAAAAGTCATTGCAGACATAACGCCAAAAATAATAAAAAAATATTTTTCCTGTTTGATATTTTCTCTGTTAGTGTATTTTTGTCATCTTGGTCTACAAAACTCCATTAAAAAAACGTCAAACTTGGAAAATGGGACATCTATCACCCTAAACTGATAAAACTGAACAAAACAGTATATACACACAGTAACTGAAAAGACTAAACTACGCGCCAAAAACATCCTAGAAAGAGACGACTCTGCATAATCAATTGATCACAGCCAAAAAACAAATGCCATATTTCCTAGAAACCACTCACTTTAAAACACCAAAACAATGGTTTGAGAGGTCAAAGGGATGTTTCGTCATAAAGTTCTCTGACAGGAGAAGGGTAAAAGTCAAAACAATCAAGGTCATACTTAGTATGGATGAATCCATTCAGAGGGATATTCTAGCCCTTGGGGTCCCAGTGGCCTACGATTATGATTAAATTTAGATTTTCGTTCTAATCATGAAAAAGGAAATAAATGAAAAAATAACTTTTCCTTTTTATAAGATCTACCATTATAATAAAATGGCAAAATATAAAAAGGACAAGACCTAGCCACGTGTCATATTAAGACCCGGCCAAGATGGCAGTTCCTCAATTTAGATTCAGATCCTTATTAACATCTCAATTTAGGATTGTTCTGCGTTAAATATTAAAAAGAATCTTAAAGGTAAACCTAGCCTATATGACAAGGCCGAGATGGTAGAACCTATTCAAGGGATTCAAATCCTTGTTAACATCTGTAACATGTTAACATTCCTGGCAGACGTGGTTCGATAAAATCGCATAAGTCATCCTTAAATTGGATTACTCCAATTTTTCTTATTAAAATAATCATCCCTTAAGGGTGAAGTGCCCACGGCTATAATTAACGTCTTCTGAGACTAAAGACAGTCGTAGCCTACAACTCCCTGTCAAGAAAAGGCAATGAACAACGTTCAAGCCTAAATACCTTGATTCTACGAGAATCATGACTTATAAACTAAGCTTGTCCACGTGACTAAGCCTTATGTGCTGTTACCAACTTATAATTTAGGATTAATAGTGAAAATCCTGAATAAAATAAATATCATTCCTTTCCTGCCAGTATAAATATTAAAAGAGAATCTTAAAAGGTATAACCTAGCTTGAATGTCATTAAAGACCTAGCTAAGATGGTAAAACCTGTTTAAAAAGAGATTCAGATCTTTGTTAACATCTGAAAACATGTTAACACTCCTGACAAAGGTGATGCAATAAAATCACACTTGTCATCTTTAAACGTCGAACATGATGTACACATCAAAACATCCATTTTAGGATGTATACTTACGGGCAAGATGAATGCATGAAAAAGATAGTTTTATTTCATAACTTCTTGTCAAGACAATGAACTATGAAATTTTCCGATCCAAAGGAATCATCGATTATGTTTTAAATTTTTCCCTAGTGACAAGGCCCCTGTGCCATCAAGAGTCCTTTGGAACAAGCTTGTGCTATATATATAAAATGTCGGTACGACATTGACAGTCGTGATTTATGTCCCCTGTCTACTAAATATGAAGGATCATATTCCGTTTACTCGCCAAGGATGGTTTATTTAAAAACCTAGGCAAAACATAATCAAATAAATTTAATACTATCTATTCGCCTATATGGTTTATTTGTACCATGGCTATTTAATCATCAAATTCGAAAATTCACCATATAATTAAACAAATTATTACTACTTGGTTTGTAGCCTTCAAAGCTTCACCATGGCTGACTCATCTGAAGCTCACAATCATCCAGTTGATCAGAATGAAAATGCAAGACTGAACTTAACGGGCACCAAGTTACAGGCTATGTTGGATACAGCTGTAAACAAAGCCATGGACCATATATTAAAGGATCATAAGCGAAACTACGATAATACCCAAAATAAAGGTTACAAAAAGGGTAAGACCGGTTCAAACTATGACCAGTCCAAGCCAAAGGAGGCAAAACCCAAATGTAAAGCCTGTGAGAAGAAGCACAAAGGTGATATGGACCACAAGAGGGAGTCTGGGTCCAACAAAGGTAATCAGCAAAAAGAAGAAAACCAAAGTGCAAGACTTGCCAAAAACGTCACTTTGGAAAATGCAGACTTGAGTCCAAGTCTCAGTCAGGACCAGCTGCCTGTGGGTTATGCAAGTCTAAAGAGCACAAGACTGTTGATTGCAAAAAGATTAAAGATGCAACTTGCTACAACTGCAATGAGAAAGGGCACATTAAGACCAACTGCCCTAAATACGCTAAAAAGCCTGAGGAAGCTAAGAAGACCAAAACTGGAAGCTCTCAAATGGATGCTCAAGAGGCTATTCAGGATGAAAATGTCACAACAGGTACTTCCTTTATCAATAACGCTCATGCTAGAGTATTATTTGATTCAGGTTCAGATAAAGTCTTTCGTAGACAATAGATTTTAAAAATCATTAAATCTGCCTGTTAAAACTCTAAGCGTTAAGTATAAAGTAAAATTCACCGATAGTACCTCAGAGACTGCTTCAGCAATTTTAGCTGGATGTTTTATATCCATTAGGAATCATTCTTTTCCACTGTCCTTGTTCCATTAAAATAGCGGGACTCGATATAATAATAGAAGATGAGTTGGTCATCCTGTAACCAAGCCCATACTTTGTGTGATGAGAGGCAAGTAGTTATCAAGACTCCTTATGGTGAGCCTTTGACCATTCAAGGAGATACTGGGTATGGATTGCCCAAGCACTTGTTAAATTTGGAGTTTAATACCAAAGATTCGAGTATGGAAAACTCAGAAAATATAAACAACAGACGCGATGCTGGAGATGCGACAAATGTTAATGGTGCATCCAATGTGAACCTCAATGTTATTGGAGTTAATCTCCCAAAACTGTAATTTGCGCAGCTGTTAGGAAGGCTATGAGAAAAGTCATGAAAAGGTTTAAGAAGCCGAATGATGTTCGCTTTAAAACACATGTCGCTGCTCATAAGAAGAGCTATATTCATACTTCAAATGCGAAGAATAACCCAAACAAAATCATATGTGGCAAGAAGCCCCTTTCCTTTTAGGATGTACTTAAAAGTACTTCGTCTCTTAGAAGTCAAGAGACTTCAATAGTAAAAAGGGGCCATCGATTTCAGGAAATTGATGGATGAAGTAGAAACCATTAGGTATATCAGCGGTTATATTGGAAGGGACATGGTAAGTTATACATCACAGTCATTCGATGGCAATACCCTTAATTAGTGAGGACATTAATGAAATCCTCAAGAAGGATCCTCTTATACATTATGGGATGGTCCGAGTTTTAAGGACCTTATTAGAAAAAACCTAATATCCATTTCACGAAATGGAAAAGATAAGATAAGAATTTTCTGACTCTCGCCATAAAAGTTCTAGGCTGTTGACAGTATGTTACAAATTTTAACTCATTGGCTGAGATAGTGCCCTATCTAGTTTACCCAAAAATCTAAGCTTAGTGCATTAATTACTGGTGGTTAGCAACGACAATAAGAGGGCACATTAAGGATTCAAAGCCTGCTTATTATAAATCCATTATGGATCTACCTCAGCTACTCATGTTACTTAGATTAAGAAATACCCAGTCAAAGCTGAGACTGCCCAAAAAATTTTCAAAGATTTGGCAGCTAAGTTTAAAAGGATTAAGAAAGGAGGCGCTTAACCCTCCTGATGTTTGATTAGAGGCAGTTCACATTAATAATGACTCTAGATAAATCCCTTATTGTGATTTATTTGCTAAGAGTTACGTTTGGGTTCAGGTGCTGCTAAGTCTCTCATAAGACCATAAGCTTAACAAACTTTTAGAAATTTTCCCCCAGAGGAACCCAGATATTAAGTATAAGGTAAAACTCACAGGCAAATCATAAGAACCATTTCTTCTGTTCCTGTTAGAAACCTTCAGGCGTAAAATTTAGAAGTATCCTCTCTAGAGGAAGTGCGTCAGCATATATAGTTGATATCTCTTTAATCTCTATCAATTCCGAATACCAGATGGTATGATAAAAGCGTCATATGAGGATTGGTGTATCTTAATAAGTTCCATAGATTGCTTCCATGCCTGATCAGTATGGAGGTTTAATGCATGGGACCAGAAAGATACTCCGATAGATCATATGGTACTAAAGTCAACTAATGGTATTCAAAGGAGATATCCAGAATGGAATTGTCGAAGTAAATGTTCCCGATTAAGGAATCCGTGGACTTGTAACATAAATGTGTCACTTATTTGACACAAGCAATGATGGATGAACTGGAGCCTGAGATATGGAAAATCGCTATACCCTCCTTATATCTTGGTTATCTTCTCCTAAGATTTCCCTGTTTACCCCTAAGAGGCAGGTAGAGTTAAGGTTTATATCCCATTTAAGGTTGTATTATTATGAAATCTCCAAGACGGCTAGTACCATCATTGGAAGAATCGAAACCCTGATTAACTAAGTTTTAAAATAGAGGGTTCATATAGCCTAACTCAATATCCTGAGAATTCGGTATAGTTAATTATGAAAGACGGTTCATTTTGGCTTATGCATTGTTACCGCAACCCTGATTAGGCAACGATTAAGAATTTCCATCAGCTGCCCAGGATCGTCGATTTGTTCGACTAACGACAAGGATTAGCTATTCCTTAAAATTAGTTAAGCAGTGGTTGGAATAACCATCTCACCTTAAGATAAGCTTTTCTATAATAGCTGACATATAAGCATCAAGGCTACTCCTTTGGAGACCTTGTATAGATGGAATGTTAAACATCTATTGTTAGGACAATAGATTGGTAAGTCCAATTATCAGGATCTGAAAGTTGCATTGGAAACAACGAATAAGATCATACAAATCCCTAATCATCTGTAAGTTTCCAGTATTCGGCAGAAAACCAAGAATTAATGACAGTAGTAACCCTCCTAAATTCTTGTTAAGGAATAAAGTTCAAACAAAAGATATCACCCAGGAAGGGTGTGCCAAATTTGTTAAATTATCAGGCTAGTTAAGCTCTGAATATATAGAATCATTCGAAGGAAAACGAATGTATCAAGATCAAGTAGCTTATAAGCTAAAACCTATTTAAGGAGCTTAGCAGAGCTAGCAATACATTGCACACTAGTGACTGAAGGATGTGTTTCGCCAATAAGTCAAGAAGCACTATCACATAATGATATGCAGATTTATGATATGATGAGCAACCTGTGTCGATTGAGGATCGACAGGATTAGAAGCTCCAAAAGGATACATGTACCCATTATAAAAGTTAACTGGGGAGCTTGGAAAAGCTCTAGATATACTATAGAGATTAAGCCCAATATAAGACAGAAGGTACTTCCCTTACTTTAGCAAATCTCGAGGTCGAGATTTCTTTTAAGGGGGTGAGGATGTAACACCTCGAAAATTCGTGTTCAATAAAATAACGACACGTGTCATACAAGACAAAAGCGTTAGAAACCCGGATCTAGTTAAAGATGTATGGTAGGATTTAAAGCGTCGACATGTTAATTAAACACCTCTGAACGACCTCATTATAAATCCCAAGACCCTAATCTATATTATAAACATCCGATATACTCAAATTCCGTAAATGCTAACAATGATTGATTCGAATTACACAAGAATGGGATCCTACGAGGATATGCACGACAACCTTCATTTACGGCACTTTCAAAAGGATCCAAGGGAACTTTATATCATATCAAGGGGTGTAAACTGTTCATGACCCAATCAAGAGGCCCCATACTAAAAATAATGACCCAAAATCGTATTACATTAGTTACCCGTTCGAAGCTTGAAAGGCCAACAACTTTTTGCCCTCTGGAACAAGCTTACGGACCGTAAGGGCCAAGCCTTACAGTCCGTAAGGCCTGCACAGCGACCAGAAATGCGACAGTTGGCTGTTTTGAGCTTGTAACCGACTTAAAACGCCGTTTTTCACTTCCATGGGCGACCCCTACATGCTTTTAGACCCTAGGAGCACTTGTAAATGATCTGAGATCAATGCTAGGCTTGTGTGTCAAGATCACAAGCAATTAAAATCACTATATAAAGCCACAATGTTTGCAACATTCTTGCATTCATTCCATCTGCATTTCTGGAGCTTTTGGGAGTTCAAGAGCAGACCCTAAGCATCCCTAATCGTGCATAGGACTTCTGTAAGTATGCTTAACCTTTCCTAATTGAGTTTTACTTAGTTGTTAGCCTAAAAGTCAAACCGTCGTAATTAACGTTTAACTTAGCGATTAATCATTAATGGTCCAGTGATTAGTCGAATTGAAGGTAGTTATAAGTTGGTATTTATGTGGATAATAAACCCTTAGAAGGGCACCCGCTGATTCCCGTTCTAACTAGATCAAATGTCGGGTCAATTTGTTTATAAAAAGTCAACTGAACTATAATTTGCGAATTAACATGTAATTAGCAATGTAGAAGGCATGTGACTTATGTTACCACTCATATAACTTAGTAATAAATGTAAGAACATGTCTAAGCATGTTCGACCCGACAATTTTCTGTTTAGACCCGGTTCGGAACCGAAAGTCGCAAAACTTTGACTTTTGCTTTGACTTCAATTCTGACCCGATTTAGATGGGTTTGGATATGCCTTAGAACTTCCTTAGGACCAGGTTACATGACAGTATAACCCTCTGTGGTTGGTTCGTTGATTGTCCGATTCGTTTACATGTTTCCGTTAATTGCTTAATGTTGACCATAATGCCCTTTTACCATAAAATGAGAATTTTGGAAATGTGAAAGGACAATAATCTTTGTTACTGATTTATAAACATGTCCCTAAATTTTCACATCAGTTTGAGGTCTAGATTAGGAGTTATGCTCAATGGCGTAATTATAACGCTTCTTAGTAATTCAGCGGCGTCATTAGCATAAAGCCTATCTAAACCCAATTTTTGACACCAAACCTTTTACCCACTGATGTGATATAATATTTTGGGATTTTTAAAGATTTTTAATTATTTTTAACCTGCTCATAATCTAAGGTTATGGCGTTGATTCGGTAAATACCGATTATACCCTTTTTGTGTATAAAATGAGTACTACATAATATTTTGACACCAATCCAATTGCTACTGATTTTATATGATAAATAAAGTATTTTGAACTTTATAACCTGATCAGAAAACTCTGATTTCCTGTATAACCCGGAAATCGCTTAAAATAGCTTTTTACGCGTATTAAACACCTAGTATAGGTTTAAAACCATTTTGGCATACAAGACTTATCACCAACTGATATAACCTATTAAATTAAGTTTTTTTACTGATTATTTCTGACCCGAGTCTCAGAGTTAAAATTTATCTCTTTTATAATCTTTAAAATGACCAAAATACCCCTACGGGGGGGCTTAAATTGAAATTAAACTCGTTTTGGGCATAATGGAAGGTATCCTACTGGTATCACAACATATTTAAAGCATATTAACTTAGGAAACTTGTATATGACTCATATGGTTACCCGTTACGCACTTTTCGCGTTCGGATCGGCTTATGTAACTAGTTTGCATAATTTAGCCGAAACGGGTCAAACCATATCGTTTTCATCTCAAAATCCAGAATGTGTTTAAGTTACCCATATTAAACAAGCATACAAACTTACCGGGTCAAAACCACATTCTAAACCGGGTCTTCGCCTTATCATGCGTTTGAACCGTATCTTCCTTTTGAAAACTAACTGGTCTAAGTTTAGGCTTAATTAAGACCCGTTAGGATTCTAATAGGTTATTAAAAACCTTCGTTCCAGATATAGGAGCCCAGTAAAAGCTATCTGTACTTGCTGATTTGATACGGCTGGGATTGAATTTATATTTAGCTCAGGTAAATACTTTTAACTTATTTTCCCTATACGGGCTTGGGGAACGTTATATAAAATACCGCTTGGTCGGGCATTAAATCTTTAATTGTATGGTGGTTAAATTATATTAATTGTCCCGTTTAAATTTTTTTGTTTGCTTAAAGCCTTTGGGGGGTTAATGACCATGTCCCGGATATCCTTGGCATCATTTTACGAAATGGCCACGACCTAAGCATGCGGGTGTAGGCGTACACCCGTTGGTGCATAAATAAATATTAAGGTATAACCGCCAGTTTCGGGGAAAACTACTGCGGGACTATATCATGTGGTGTGTCTATTGATCTTTAACCCGGCACGAACCGGGCTACTGAACGCATAAGGAACATGTAATTCTCTTACAAGATTATATTCAAATAATTATCCCAAGTTATAAAAAGTTTGTGCCACGTGCATTCAAATAAATTTTAAACCTTTTCAAAATGAGTCAGTTAATTGTATTTACCAGTGTAAACTGACGTATTTTCCCAAAAAGGTTAAGTGCAGGTACTACTCGTAATAGGCTGGCCTCTCCTTAGCATCAATAAGAGTCTCGCAAGCTTGGATGCATTTAAATCTGATGAACTATGTTTCTTTTATTTATGATCCGCCTGTGGATCTTTTACATTCCGTTTGTAATACTTGGATATTACTTTATATCGGTTGTAATATATTTATCTTTTGCTTCCGCTGTGCATTTATATATTGTGTTGTTTGACTATGATGATATCAACTACGTCACGATACTCCCCACCGGGCCCACCGGTAAAACGTGGAAATATCGGGGTGTGACACGCTCCCACCTATTTCACAGTGGAGGCATTCGACATACCAATTACGGCGACATATGGTGTCTTCTGATTCATCCTATGTTGAACCTAACGCAAATGATGATCCTCATCCAACAATTTCTAAATATCATCCTCATACATCTGATGCTGATTTTGGTGGTCCATCTGTTGCCAATCCCATTTCTGCTGTCAAACCAAGTGAAAGTCGCAAACTTGTGTCTACAAAAGTTGAAAGTCGACACACCCTTCATGGCTTTGAAATATAGACTCTTGATTCCATGTCAACATCAGACAATGTTATATTATCCTTTGGGAATGCTAATATATCTGAACACTCGTTGTCATTTGACACTACTTCGACTGGTACAACATCTACAAATACAGAACATCAGCAATTACAGTTCATTCGGTTTGATACTAAAGGTATTTCATGTCCATTTTATGTAAATTGTGATCTGTTCAATGATATACACGTTTGCAACATGTTCATAGTTATATTATGTTGTAAATAATGATTACTCAAGAATATATGCACATGTGCATTATGATGAAAAATTATGACATTATATATTATCTGACAATGCACATGTGCATTTTGATTACAATTTTAGTATTCATTTGTTCATAATGTTGACAATTTTTTACTTATTTATTATTTTCTCAGGAACAATTACGGCTGTTATACATTCTATGCCCAATGGCACCCCATATTGGATACCTGAAGTTGATGTTGAATCCATAATCATCACAAATTAAAATTACATTATGTTAAGTGTTAGTTATATATAATGTGTTATAGATGTACACGATTGTTAAAATATGTTATATTATGTTGGTTAATAAATTAAATGATGGGTATGCACATGTGCATAAAGTTATATAACGTACAGTGTAGTATGTAATATATTACAAATTGGTATATTTATATGTAAGGTACAACAAATGATTTTATATTAATATTATGGACATGTGCATTTTGATTACAATTTTACTATTCATTTGTTCATAATGTTGACAATTTTTTACTTATTTATTATTTTCTCAGGAACAATTACGGCTGTTATACATTCTATGCCCAATGGCACCCCATATTGGATACCTGAAGTTGATGTTGAATCCATAATCATCACAAATAAACTGTTAACCATCAGTACATAATTATGCATATGTGCATCACATTACCAACACACCATACTCATAAAAAAAAAATTGTTAAACATTTATACATCGTGTGTATACACACCATATACCATATTAATCACAATCTTATATGTTTTTCTTTTTCTTTATACAGGAACAATTACGACTTTTACACCTAATGGCACACCATATTGGATACCCGATGTTGATGCTTAATACATCCCTATTACAAACAGTACGTTTAACAGTTGGGAGGACATTGATTCCAATGATACTGATGAAGATGTTGATGATGATGCTAAAGACCCTGCATATATATATGAACCTGAGCAACCTCGTAGACATTCATCTAGGCGTGTAGACATTCATCCAGGCGTCATAAAACATTCAACGATTCTTGATTATCCTATATATAATGACAAACAGTTTCTAAGCATTATTCTTTTTGTTTACAATCATTTTGCATTGTCTGTATACTTATTCATAGGTTATGATTGTGATCATGATACTTTGATATCAATTACTTATTATACATAAGCGTATGTAATTTCATTATTGACCACTTAACATATATTACCAACATGGTTACTGTTTTGAAAAATGCACATGTGCATACCTGTTTACTGTTTCACTCCACATGGTAATTGTTTCAAACAATGCACATGTGCATACATGTTTAATGTTTCACTACATATTGTTATTTTTTCGACCAATACACATGTGCATACATTGTGCATACATGAAGCATACATTGTGCATACATGAATATCTTAACTACATGTAATCCGTTTTCCTTTACATATACATCATCATATGCAATGTGGTACCCCATACGTAATAGGGTACCACATACGTAATATGATATGCTATATCAAACTTTGCACATGTGCAATATCAACATTTCCTATACCAAACAACATAATACATCAAATATTAACAAACATACCACAAACCTGAACAATCAAATAGATTTTTAACCCATCAACCACCATATAAGACATCGTATTCGTCAAACTTCTTATATCAACCGTTATCGTAAAAACTACCCACATATTACAATCAAAAGACATCAATACAAAAAAAATTGTCATTATGAATTGAATATCCACAAACTACCTACATAACATTCGCATTAGTTCACAACCTCACACCTTCTGATCTTCTTTCCATTTCATAACCATCTTCCAACACTCCTCCTGTTTCAACGCCTCTTTGTCTATCATTTTCCCTGGTATTTTTCATCCGTCAACCTATTAATCAAATACGTCCTTGTTGTCAATCCATGAGCAGTTTCAAATAATTTTTTCCTGCATACATTACATATATTACATCATTATTTCATGTATTCACATGTGAAGTAAACATATTACATACAATTTGTACAATGTTTATGTTTTAAGGTAATAATGCACGTGTGCATATGCCGTAATACATTCATATTAACTTAATCTGACAAAATATGCATATGTGCATAACTATGCACATGTGCATTAACATGACTGACCTTATCAACATGTTTGTTTCAATAAAAAAACTTAACCCTTACCAAATCAAATTTCGTAATACCACCAATCATATTTAACATTAATCAGCAACAAAACTTTTATGACAAACTATGCACATGTGCATAAGTTTTTTTTTAAATGTAAATGTTATTCACAGCAGCCAACCTCCAAAACAGAGGCAGCCGAACCAACCACTACAGCAAAACAAAAAACAACAACTCAACACAATAACCTAAAGACCGAAAACTAGCAGCTACCTTATATCAAAACTACACCATTTTTCCAACTCACGGACCTATTTTTGGACCGATTCTTATACCATAAAAAACCGACGGACTTAATATTATGGATAATCTCTCCGGGGTTAACTTGAGTCTCCGAGAACCTTTTATTGTTACTGGCTAACCATATACACCAACTTGTCACAAACATAATGCCATGTAAAGCTTCTTTCACTTCTCTATCCATATTGCAAAACTCAGAGGCAATTACGATATCTTTAGCCGAAAACAGAATAAAAAAGACTCACCTTGCACCACTGACTTGATGTGATACCCGACAGTCGACGCTACCCTGCACGAACAAATAAGGTGTTCAGCTGTTTCATCGCCATCTTCACACTGACAACATTTCACGTCTCCGCCCCTACAGTTCTGATCCCGTAGTGTAGTCAGCGTGGGAATACCATCTAAAACCACCCTTCTGTAACACCTCGAAAATTTGTGTCCAATGAAATAACGACACGTGTCGTGCAAGACAAAAGTGTTATAAACCCGGATCTAGTCAAAGATGTATGGTAGGATTTAAAAGCGTCGACATGTTAATTAAATACCTCTGAACGACCTAGTTATGAATCCCAAGACCCTAATCTATATTATAAACATCTGATATATACTCAAATCCGGTAAATACTAGTAATAATTGATTCAAAGTGCAAGAAATGGGATCCTATGAGAATGTGTTTGACAAACCTCCGTTTATGGCTTTTTCAAAAGAATCCAAGGCAACTTTAAACATAGCAAGGTGCTCTAAACTGTTCAAGACATGTTCAAGTGGCCCATACTGATAATAGAGGCCCAAATTCGTAATACATAAGTTGCTTGTTCGAAGCCTGAAAGGTTACCAATTTTTGCCTTCTGGTAAAGGCTTACGGACCGCAAAGACTTGGTCTTACGGTCCGTAAGAGGTCTTACGGTCCGTAAGAGGTCTTACGGACCGCAAGACCCTCAGCTTACGGTCCGTAAGACAGTCCCAGTAACAGAAAACTTGACAGTTGCCTGTTAAACGAGTTAACCGACATATATTGCCATTTTTCACTCCCATGTGCAACACAAACTAGTTCTTAGGCACTAGGGACACTTGTTATTGATCAGAGATCAATCCTAGAGTTGTTTGTCATGATCATGAGGAATCAAAAGCACTATATAAAGTCCCACATTGTTGCAATTTTGATCATTCGTTCCAAACTCAACTTCTGATCATTTCTAGAGCTCAAGGCCATTCCCTAAGCATCACTAGTAGTGCATAGGACCTTGGTAAGTTTCCTTGACCTTCCTTAATCGTGTTTTACTTAGTAAATTAGCTTAAAGTCAAACCGTCGTAATTAAGGTTTGACTTATCGATTAATCACTAATGGTTCAGTGTTTAGCCAAATTGAAAGTTGTTATAAGTTGGTAATTATGTGGGCATTAAACCCTTAAAAGGGCACCCTCTGATTCCCGCTCTAACTGGACCATTTGTCGGGTCAAAGTTTGTTATAAAAAGTCAACAGAATTATATTTTTCGAATTAACACCTAATTAGCAATGTAGAAGACGTGTAACCTATTTTATCACTCATATAACTTAGTAATAAATGTAAGAACATGTCTAAGCATGTTCGACCCGACAATTTTCTGTTTAGACTCGGTTCGGAACCGAAAGTCGTAAAACTTTGACTTTTGCTTTGACTTCAGTTCTGACCAGAATTAGATGGGTTTAGAAATGCCTTAGAGCTTCCTTAGGACCAGGTTACATGATGGTATAACCCTCTGTGATTGGTTTGTTGATTGTCCGATTCGTTTACACGTTTCCGTTAATTGCTTAATGTTGACCATAATGCCCTTTTTACCTTAAAACGAGAATTTTGGAAATGTGAGAGGACAATAATCTTTGCTACTGATTTATAAACATGTCCCTAAACTTTCATATCAGTTAGAGGTCTAGATTAGGAGTTATTCTCAATAGCGAACTTAAAAAGCTTTTATGAATTAAACGGCGTAATTAGCGTAAAGCCTATTTAAACCCAATTTTTGACACCAAACCTTTTACCCACTGGGGTAATATAATATTTTGGGATTTTTAAAGATTTTTAATTATTTTTAAACTGATCATAACATAGGGTTATCACCTTGGTTCGGTTAATACCGATTATACCCATTTGCTTATAAAATGAGTTTTACATAACCAATTGATACCAAATATTTGGCCACTGATTTTATATGATAAATAAAGTATTTTGAACCTGATAACCTGATCAGAAAACTCAGATTTCCTGTTAAACCCGGAAATCGCTTAAAACGGCTTTTTACGCATATTAAACACATAGTATGGGTTTAAAACCGTTTTGTCATATAAGACCTATCACCAACTGATATAACCTATTAAATTAAGTTGTTTTACTGATTAATTCAGACCCGAACCTCAGAATTGTATTTAATATCTTTTATAATCTTTAAAATGACCAAAATACCCCTACGGGGCTTAAATTGAGATTAAACTCGTTTTGCGCATAATGGAAGGTATCCTACTGATATCACAACATATTTAAGGCATATTAACTTAGGAAACCTGTTAGCGACTCTTCTGGTTACCCGTTACGCTTCTTACGCGTTCAGTTCGGTTTATGTAACTAGTTTGCATAAATTAGCCGAAACGGGTCGAACCTTATCATATTTATCTCAAAATCCATAATGTGTTTAGTTTAACCATATTATACAAGTCTTCAAACTTGTCGGGTTCTATTCCGGTCTTCGCTTAATCACGCGTTCGGACCTTATCTTCCTTTAAAACTAACCGGTCTAAGTTTAGGCTTATTTAAAGACCTGTTAGGATTCTAATAGGTTATTATAAACCTTCGTTCCAGAATAGGAGACCCGGTAAAAGCTACGTGCATTTGCTTGTTGTGATTATTACTTGCAAAGGTAAATACTTTTAACTTATTTTCCCTATACAGGCTTGGGGTACGGTATATAAAATACCGCTTGGTCGGGCATTGAATTTTTAATTGTATGAAGATTAATTTATTGAGATGTCCCGTTTAAATTGTCTTGTTTGCTTAAAGCCTTTGGGGGTTAATGACCATGTCCCGGATATCCTTGGCATCATTTTACGAAATGGCCACGACCTGAGTACACGGGTGTAGGCGTACACCCGTTAGTATATATATAAGTAATAAGGTATAACCGCCAGTTTCGGGAATAACCCGCCGCGGGACTATATCATGTGGTGTGTCTATTAAGCTCTAACCCGGTGTTAACCCAGGCTACTGGACGCATAAGAAACATGTAATTCTTTTACAAGTTTATATATAAATAATTATCCCAAGTTATAAAAGTTTGTGCCACGTGCATTCAAATCAATTTTATTAAACCTTTTTAAAGTGAGTCAGTTAATTGTATTTACCAGTGTAAACTGACGTATTTTCCAAAAAGGTTAAGTGCAGGTACTACTCGAAATAGGCTGGCTTTCTCCTAGCATCCACAATAAGTCTCGCAAGCTTGGATGACATAAAACTGTTGAACAATGTTTACTTTCTATTTGATCCACCTGTGGATTATTTTCAACTGTTTGTGATACTTAATATTACAATTTATTAAAGTTGAACGAATCTATCTTTTGCTTCCGCTGTGCATTTAAATATTTTGTTGTTTGACTATGATGATAGCAACTATATCACGATACTCCCCACCGGGCCCACCGGTAATACGTGGATATATCGGGGTGTGACAGGTTGGTATCAGAGCCAACAGTGAGTGAATTAAGCACTAGCCTTTTGTGTTTAATCTCAATGACACAATTGCACATTCCTAAATTTTTGAGTCTAGACAAAGAACTTAGGAATACTCCAAATTGTTTTTAAGTCTAACTTTGTCCTTTATATTGTTTTTGTTGGTTATTTCAATTGTTTTGACCGGAAATATGCCACCAAGATTCCGAAGAGGAGGACGAGGCAAGGGGCCAATCCACGCCCCCAACGATCACGAAGCCGGGCCTTCACACCTGCGAACTCCTTCTACTACTATGAGTGCCGATCCCCAGGGAAATTGGAGGAACCATTTGGAGCCCGCTAGACGATCTGTCTCGCATAGCTCAACACCTCCCTATCGTCACTCCTTTGGGCCGCATTCGGAAAACGAGCCCGATGACTCACGCCACTCCTTCTTACCGTTGCAGCGATCCGTTTCGCATCGTTCCTTTGGCGACCCCACTCCTGTCTTTCAGGGCCGGTTCAACCCGGAAAACTATATTGAAGAACCAGTGGGTTTTAACCCACTAGGACCTGAAGACCATTTCTCGGGAGACCATGCAATGGACATGGACGAGGACACGGATCCCGTCGAGCCTGCAACCGGGACCCCCAACCATCCCATCGAGATCTCTGATGGATCATCCTTCCACGGATCACCCTACGGTGGTCCAGACAGTTACCAAGCGAGGTTTAACCAGTATGAGTGGTATTTTACACCCTCTCATAACCCACAGCAACAACAGCAGCAGGATCCCTCCGAGGATTCACGTTTCGTGGCAGTCACGCCACCGCCGCCAGTTCATCAAGCACCTCCAGAACCACCAAGGCGTAGGAGAACAGGTGCAAGAATATCTGCGCGAGGAGGGGGTTTTCACTTTAGCACCCCTCAACACTCCAGCGGCAGTCACTACCCGCCACTGCATGAAGACCTACAAATGGGTGGACCCTCAAACCCAATTCCAGAGGTGAATTCTGCACCAGTTGCACCACCGCCGCCACCATTGGGTTTTGATAACCCGATTCCTACATACGCTGGTTCAACGGCGTACAATCCGTTTGAGCAGCCGGCTCACACTCACTATAACTATGCTGAAGCCGACCCGTACCTTGTAGCGGCAAACTACAACGCCCTTCATCCCGAAGGACCATGTGGAGCCCCTTGGAGAGTGGGATATCCAGCTCATGGGTATCAAATACCTGCTCGACCTCCGATTCGGCAGCAGTCGCAGCCGCCACGATTTTCCCCACCGGAACAGGAGGAAATCCTCCAAAGACTAAGTCGAGTGGAACATGAATTTCAAGAAGAACGTAGGAACAACAGAGGATTTCTCAAGGGCCTAGCAAGCTTGTTAAAAGGAAAGAAGATGAGGGATCATTGAATTCCTAAATGTATTGTTGTATTTACTTATTTCAATCAAGTCCCTGCGTGGACATTTATCTATGTACTTAGTCCCTGCGTGGACTTATCTTTCCTTAGTCCCTGCGAGGACTTGTCTTTTAGTCCCTGCGAGGACATCTAGCTTAGTAATCAGTCCCTGCGAGGACTTGTATTATCGATTTAGCCCCTGCGTGGGCAAGTTGTTTCTGTTAAAAGTCCCGTTAGGACAATGTGTACTCCTTTTGATATTTAATGGAATGCTAAGTTTATGAATTTCATTTTTGTCATTATATAAATATATATATATGAAATAAATAAATCAAAATCATTCATTTTAAAAATAATCTGCCTATTAAATATTAAATAAGAATCTTAAAGGTATAACCTAGCCTGCATATCATTATAAGATTTGGCCAAGATGGTAAGACCTGTTTAAAAGATTCAAATCCCTGTTAACATCTGAAAACATGTTAACGCTCCTGGCAGACGTGATTCGTTAAAATCACACACGTCATTCTTATAATATGATTCATAAAAAGATTCCTAGCCTAAATTAATGATCTATAAATCATGGGTTTAAATCATCAATTAAGATGATCATACGTTGACCATCCATTGGTAATATAGTGCCTACGGGCCATACTCATTGTCATATAAGACAAAAGACAGTAGTAGTCTACGACTCCCTGTCAGAAAAAGGTAAGGAACTATGTTCAAACCTTCATGCCTAGATTCTCTGAAATCATGGCTTATAATTTAAAAATGTCCCTGTGACTAGGCCTTTTGTGCTACTAATAATACTGCTATGGTTCTATAATTAGGATAAATTACAATAAAAATCCTAAATAAATATGACTAACAAATTAACCAAATATGGTCTGTGTTTACCATGGTTAATGAATTGCCATAAAAGACAATTCCATAATAAACTCCCAAATAAATTATTGTCCATATCTTATGTAACAGTTCAAACTACATGGCTGACTCGGATGAGATCAACAGTCATCCAAGGGAGGATCATGATAATACCCGAATTAACATAGCGGGTGCAGAATTGCAAACATTAATAGACAATGCTGTTACAAAAGCAATAGAGTGGCAGTATAATGAATATAGCGGGACTCGAAGTAGGACCCTATCCGCACCGCATTCCAAGCCTAAGACTCATTCTGAGGCTCACAGCAAGCCACCCTCCAAGAAGGAAGAGCCAAAGAAAGACGATGACGATCGTCACTCTTCAAATCAGCAAAGTGTTCCATCTCAAAAGATCGTACTGAATCAAGGACCCCGTGATAAGGGTTGCTCCTACAAGTATTTTGTTTCATGCAAACCCAGGGATTTCACTGGGGAGAAAGGAGCTATAGACTGCATGACATGGTTGGATGAGATGGACACTGTAGTGGATATCAGTGGTTGCGCTAATAAGGATGTGGTGAAATTCGTGTCTCAGTCATTCAAAGGTGAAGCATTGGCTTGGTGGAGATCATTAGTCCAAGCTACCGGAAAAATTCCATTGTACAATATGACTTGGGAACAGTTTGTGTCACTGATCAAGGAGAACTACTGCCCTCAGCATGAGGTTGAGAAGATTGAAGCTGATTTCTTGTCTCTGGTTATAAAAAACCTAGACTGTCAGGCCTACCTTACAAGTTTCAATACCCTGTCTAGGTTGGTTCCATACTTGGTCACACCGGAACCTAAGCGTATAGCTCGATTCATCGGGGGTTTAGCCCCAGAAGTTAAGGCCAGTGTGAAAGCCTCCAGACCAGCTACCTTCCGGTCTGCAGCTGATATAGCATTATCTCTTACTCTGGACGCGGTCAGGCAGAGATCACTAAGAAACACTGATGCTGAGAAAAGGAAGCGTGAGGATGATAACTCACGGCGATCAGATAAGAGACATAGGGGAAACAATGACCACAAAAAGAGTTCTGGATCTAAGAAAGATGGTCATCAGTCGGGTGATAAACCCAATTGTAAGATCTGTAAGAAACAACACTTCGAGAAGTGCAGATATGAGTCGAAATCCCAGTCACAGCCAAGGGCATGTGGGATTTGCAAGTCTTCTGAGCACAAGATCCTAGACTGTAAGAAAATCAAGGATGCTACATGCTATAGCTGCAATGAAAAAGGGCATATCAAGTCCAACTGCCCAAAGCTTGCAAAGAAGACGGAGGATGGGAAAAAGACCAATGCAAGGGTCTTCAGGATGGATGCAAAGGAAGCCGTCCAGGACGACAATGTGATCACAGGTACCTTCCTCATAAATGATGTCTATGCAAGAGTACTTTTTGATTCAGGCGCTGATAAGTCGTTCATAGATAATAAGTTTTGTGAATTGTTGAAATTACCTGTTAAAACCTTAAGTGTGAAATATGAGGTGGAATTAGCTGATGGAACCATAGAAACCGCATCAACCGTGTTAGATGGATGTGTTATATCCATTAGGAACTACTCTTTTCCATTGTCTTTACTTCCTTTGAAATTAGCCGGTTTCGACATAGTAATAGGCATGGATTGGTTGTCTCGCAACCAAGCCCAGATCGTTTGTGCTAAGAAGCAAGTGATTGTCAGGACTCCTCATGGCGAGCATTTGACAATCCAAGGAGATACTAAGTACGGAATGCCTGAGCAAATGTCCATGCTCAAGGCATCAAGGTGTTCGACGAAGGGTTGTGTTATCTACATGGCACAAGTAACCATTGATGAACCAAAGCCTAAAATCGAAGACATACCTATTATCTCTGAATACCCAGAAGTATTCCCTGAAGAACTACCTGGTTTACCCCCAGATAGGCAAGTGGAGTTCAGGATTGACATTGTTCCTGGAGCAGCACCTGTTGCAAGAGCACCTTACAGATTGGCACCAACGGAGATGAAAGAGTTGAGAACTCAACTGGATGATTTGTTAAGCAAGGGATTTATTAGACCTAGCTCATCTCCTTGGGGAGCACCAATCCTGTTTGTGAAGAAAAAGGATGGATCGATGCATCTGTGCATCGATTATCGAGAACTTAACAAAGTCACTGTTAAGAATCGGTATCCATTACCCAGGATCGATGACTTGTTCGATCAGCTTCAAGGAGGGAGTTATTTTTCCAAGATCGACTTAAGGTCAGGATATCATCAACTGAAGGTCAAGGATGAAGATGTACATAAGACTGCATTTAGGACTCATTATGGTCACTACGAGTTCTTTGTGATGCCTTTTGGACTCACTAATGCACCAGCCGCATTCATGGATCTCATGAACCGCGTCTGCAAGCCCTACATGGATAAATTTGTCATCGTCTTCATCGATGATATTCTTATTTACTCAAAGAATCAAGCTAACCATGAGAAGCACCTCCATTGCATTCTGAAACTGCTTCATCGAGAAAAGCTCTACGCCAAATTCTCTAAGTGTGAATTTTGGCTTCGTGAAGTCCAATTTCTTGGACATGTGGTTAGTGAACGCGGAATCCATGAAGATCCCGCTAAGGTTGAAGCTGTCATGAATTGGAAAGAGCCGAAGACGCCCACAGAGATTCGCAGCTTATTGGGATTGGCAGGATATTACAGGCGTTTCATTGAAAATTTTTCAAGGATTGCTGCACCCCTAACTTCTTTGACCAGGAAGAATATTAAGTTCGACTAGGGACCGAAGCAACAAGAATCCTTTGATATCCTTAAACAGAAGCTAAGCAATGCACCTGTGTTGACATTGCCTGATGGAATAGAAGAGTTTGTGGTATACTGTGATGCATCACACACCGGTATGGGGTGTGTGCTTATGCAGAAAGGCAAGGTTATTGCCTATACTTCTCGACAGTTAAAGGTGCACGAAAAGAACTACACCACCCATGACTTGGAGTTGGGTGCCGTTGTATTTGCACTAAAACTTTGGAGGCACTATTTATACGGTATCAAGTGTGTGATCAATTCCGATCACAAGAGCCTCCAGCACCTGTTTAACCAAAAGGATTTGAACATGAGGCAACGACACTGGATGGAAACTTTGAATGATTATGATTGTGAAATCCGATACCATCCAGGCAAGGCGAATGTAGTCGCTGATGCCTTGAGCAGGAAGGAAAGAGTTAAACCCATCAGAATCAATGCCAAGAGCATTGGGATAAAGAATAGTTTGAATGAAAGGTTGTTAGCTGCACAGAAGGAAGCTGTATTGGAAGTTAACTATCCTGCTGAAAAGCTAGGAGTAACTGAAGAACAGTTATCCTATGGCAAAGACGGAATCCTAAGGCTAAATGGACGAATATTGGTTCCAGTTTATGGAGGACTTCAGGATGTTATCCTCCAGGAAGCCCACAGTTCTAAATACTCTGTTCATCCTGGGGCTGACAAGATGTACCAGGATCTGAAAGCAAATTTCTGGTGGATAGGCTTGAAGAAGTCTATAGCTACCTATGTAGCTAAATGTTTAACGTGTGCACAGGTCAAAGCTGAACATCAGAAGCCGTCAGGTTTGCTACAACAGCCTGAACTTCCCACGTGGAAGTGGGAAATGGTGACAATGGATTTCATCACCAAGTTGCCGAAGACAAGGAAAGGAAATGATACTATATGGGTGATAGTAGATAGACTGACTAAGTCAGCACATTTCCTACCCATTAAGGAGACCTATAGCTCTGACATGTTAGCCCAATTGTACGTAGATAAGATTGTATCTCTACATGGCATACCAGTGTCTATTATCTCTGATAGAGATACTAGATACACATCACATTTTTGGAAAAGTTTCCAACAATCTTTGGGCACTCGCTTAAATTTTAGTACGGCTTACCATCCTCAGACGGACGGGCAGAGTGAGCGTACAATCCAAACTTTGGAAGACATGCTTCGAGCATGTGTGATTGACTTGGGTGGTAGTTGGGATAACCACCTGCCATTAGTCGAGTTCTCCTATAACAATAGCTACCATACCAGCATTAAGGCTGCGCCTTTCGAGGCCTTGTACGGTAGAAAGTGCAGAACGCCCGTTTGTTGGGCGGAAGTTGGAGATGTCCAACTGACAGGACCTGAAATAGTCCTGGAGACGACAGATAAGATTGTGCAGATACGCGATCGTCTCAAAGCTACCAGAGATAGGCAGAAAAGCTACGCGGACTTAAGGCGTAAACCTCAAAAATTTGAGGTTGGTGACAAAGTACTACTTAAAGTATCACCCTGGAAAGGGTAATGCGTTTTGGCAAGAAAGGCAAGTTAAGCCCGAGGTACATAGGACCATTCGAGATCATCGAATGTGTCGGATCTGTTGCTTATAAGTTAAACTTACCTGAAGAGCTCAGTAGTATTCATAACGTATTCCACATCTGCAATCTGAAGAAATGTCTAGCTGATGAATCGCTAGTCATACCACATACAGATGTACACATCGATGAGAGCTTGAAGTTTGTTGAAAAGCCTGTGTCGATCGAGGATCGACGGGTTAAGAAGCTTCGAAGGAAGCATGTACCGATTGTAAAAATGAAATGGGATGCCCGTAGAGGTCCCGAGTATACGTGGGAGGTAGAGTCCACAATGAAAGAGAAATACCCTCATTTATTTCAGTAAATCTCGAGGTCGAGATTTCTTTTAAGGGGGTGAGGATATAACACCTCGAAAATTTGTGTCCAATGAAATAACGACACGTGTCGTGCAAGACAAAAGTGTTATAAACCCGGATCTAGTCAAAGATGTATGGTAGGATTTAAAAGCGTCGACATGTTAATTAAATACCTCTGAACGACCTAGTTATGAATCCCAAGACCCTAATCTATATTATAAACATCTGATATATACTCAAATCCGGTAAATACTAGTAATAATTGATTCAAAGTGCAAGAAATGGGATCCTACGAGAATGTGTTTGACAAACCTCCGTTTATGGCTTTTTCAAAAGAATCCAAGGCAACTTTAAACATAGCAAGGTGCTCTAAACTGTTCAAGACATGTTCAAGTGGCCCATACTGATAATAGAGGCCCAAATTCATAATACATAAGTTGCCTGTTCGAAGCTTGAAAGGTTACCAATTTTTGCCTTCTGGTAAAGGCTTACGGACCGCAAAGACTTGGTCTTACGGTCCGTAAGAGGTCTTACGAACCGCAAGACCCTCAGCTTACGGTCCGTAAGACAGTCCCAGTAACAGAAAACTTGATAGCTGCCTGTTAAACGAGTTAAGCGACTTATATTGCCATTTTTCACTCCCATGTGCAACACAAACTAGTTCTTAGGCACTAGGGACACTTGTTATTGATCAGGGATCAATCCTAGAGTTGTTTGTCATGATCATGAGCAATCAAAAGCACTATATAAATTCCCACATTGTTGCAATTTTGATCATTCATTCCAAACTCAACTTCTGATCATTTCTGGAGCTCAAGGCCATTCCCTAAGCATCACTAGTCGTGCATAGGACCTTGGTAAGTTTCTTTGACCTTCCTTAATCGTGTTTTACTTAGTTAATTAGCTTAAAGTCAAACCGTCGTAATTAAGGTTTGACTTATCGACTATTCACTAATGGTTCAGTGTTTAGCCAAATTGAAAGTTGTTATAAGTTGGTAATTATGTGGGCATTAAACCCTTAAAAGGGCACCCTCTGATTCCCGCTCTAACTGGACCATTTGTCGGGTCAAAGTTTGTTATAAAAAGTTAACAGAGTTATATTTTTCGAATTAACACCTAATTAGCAATGTAGAAGACGTGTAACCTATTTTATCACTCATATAACTTAGTAATAAATGTAAGAACATGTCTAAGCATGTTCGACCCGACAATTTTCTGTTTAGACTCGGTTCGGAACCGAAAGTCGCAAAACTTTGACTTTTGCTTTGACTTCAGTTCTGACACGAAGTAGATGGGTTTAGAAATGCCTTAGAGCTTCCTTAGGACCAGGTTACATGATGGTATAACCCTCTGTGATTGGTTCGTTGATTGTCAAATTCGTTTACACGTTTCCGTTAATTGCTTAATGTTGACCATAATGCCCTTTTTACCTTAAAACGAGAATTTTGGAAATGTGAGAGGACAATAATCTTTGCTACTGATTTATAAACATGTCCCAAAACTTTCATATCAGTTAGAGGTCTAGATTAGGAGTTATGCTCAATAGCGCACTTAAAAAGCTTTTATGAATTAAACGGCGGAATTAGCGTAAAGCCTATTTAAACCCAATTTTTGACACCAAACCTTTTACCCACTGGGGTAATATAATATTTTGGTATTTTTGAAGATTTTTAATTATTTTAAACTGATCATAACATAGGGTTATCACCTTGGTTCGGTTAATACCGATTATACCCATTTGCTTATAAAATGAGTTTTACATAACCAATTGATACCAAATCTTTGGCCACTGATTTTATATGATAAATAAAGTATTTTGAACCTTATAACCTGATCAGAAAACTCAGATTTCCTGTTAAACCAGGAAATCGCTTAAAACGGCTTTTTACGCATATTAAACACATAGTATGGGTTTAAAACCGTTTTGTCATATAAGACCTATCACCAACTGATATAAAATATTAAATTAAGTTGTTTTACTGATTAATTCAGACCCGAACCTCAGAATTGTATTTGATCTCTTTTATAATCTTTAAAATGACCAAAATACCCTTACGGGGCTTAAATTGAGATTAAACTCGTTTTGGGCATAATGGAAGGTATCCTACTGATATCACAACATATTTAAGGCATATTAACTTAGGAAACCTGTTAGCGACTCTTATGGTTACCCGTTACGCTTCTTACGCGTTCAGTTCGGTTTATGTAACTAGTTTGCATAAATTAGCCGAAACGGGTCGAACCTTATCATATTTATCTCAAAATCCAGAATGTGTCTAGTTTACCCATATTATACAAGTCTTCAAACTTGTCGGGTCTAAATCACATTCTATTCCGGTCTTCGCTTAATCACGCGTTCGGACCGTATCTTCCTTTAAAACTAACCGGTCTAAGTTTAGGCTTATTTAAAGACCCATTAAGATTCTAATAGGTTATTATAAACCTTCGTTCCAGAATAGGAGACCCGGTAAAAGCTACGTGCATTTGCTTGTTGTGATTATTACTTGCAAAGGTAAATATTTTTAACTTATTTTCCCTATACGGGCTTGGGGTACAGTATATAAAATACCGCTTGGTCGGGCATTGAATTTTTAATTGTATGAAGATTAATTTATTGAGATGTCCCATTTAAATTGTCTTGTTTGCTTAAAGCCTTTGGGGGGTTAATGACCATGTTCCGGATATCCTTGGCATCATTTTACGAAATGGTCACGACCTGAGTACACGGGTGTAGGCGTACACCCGTTAGTACATATATAAGTAATAAGGTATAACCGCCGGTTTCGGGAATAACCCACCGCGGGACTATATCATGTGGTGTGTCTATTAAGCTCTAACCCGGTGTTAACCCGGGCTACTGAACGCATAAGAAACATGTAATTCTTTTACAAGTTTATATATAAATAATTATCCCAAGTTATAAAAGTTTGTGCCACGTGCATTCAAATCAATTTTATTAAACCTTTTTAAAGTGAGTCAGTTAATTGTATTTACCAGTGTAAACTGACGTATTTTCCAAAAAGGTTAAGTGCAGGTACTACTCGAAATAGGCTGGCTTTCTCCTAGCATCCACAATAAGTCTCACAAGCTTGGATGACATAAAACTGTTGAACAATGTTTACTTTCTATTTGATCCACCTGTGGATTATTTTCAACTGTTTGTGATACTTAATATTAAAATTTATTAAAGTTGAACGAATCTATCTTTTGCTTCCGCTGTGCATTTAAATATTGTGTTGTTTGACTATGATGATAGCAACTACGTCACGATACTTCCCACCGGTAATACGTGGAAATATCGGGGTGTGACACCTCCAAACAAAAATATTGCATTTTTTGGGATCCATTTTGACCATTTCACAACGTGTCTACTGCTGAAATCAGAGTCGCTATACAGGAAGTTCTTGACAGCCTTGACCGAAAAATCAGAGTCATTACCTCCCAACCATTCCCAACCATCTTTGCTATCGGACAAAGTGACATTGTCGAGGAGCCCGATAAACTCATGCCATTCCAATAATTCTTCGGCCAAGCTTGGGCTTCTCGACCAATTCCAAACCCCCATAAAGTTTCTATTATCCTGATTATACTGGTCCGCCACCAGGCATCGTTGCTTTTGTTCCATGCTAAATATATCTGGGAAACGGGTTTTGGGCACAATTGACCTTATTAAACTATTCTATCAAATTATGCACACGTGCATAATAATACGCATTTTCATCAATATGAGTGACCTTGTTAAACTAATATGGCAAAATATGCATATGTGCATAACTATGCACATGTGCATTAACATGGACTGGCCGTATCTACAGGTTTGTTCAATAAAAAAAAAACCTAACCCTTAACAAATCGAATTTCGTATTACCACCAATCATATTTAACATTAATCAGTAACAAAACTACATACAAAAACAAACACATAAATATCACATTACAGATCGTGATATCACAACAGTCGCCCCTAATCCCTCAAAAATTATATACATCACACCATTTTCACTAATGCATATATGAAACGAAGATTTAAGCCTCATATTCACATATAAAAGATCTGAATCGACGATTAAGCGTCATGTTAACATATAAATGTGCAAAACAAAGTGTATAAACTTACAAATTCACGGAATGGTGTGATGACGGTGGATATTCCGACAATAACTAGGTTATGGCGAGTTCATTGGACGTTTGTTCTTCAAATTCTCCCTAATTATGCCACAATCTTCAATGATTCTATTTTTATTGCCCTAATTTTGCATATATAACGAATATATGATCGATGATTCTTTTATTTGTGCCCTAATTTCGAATATACTACGAATAAAGGACGAATGGTAAAATCGATATGACAGATGATGAATTCTGGAGAATCTGGAGTGATGGATGTGAACTGAGATGACGAATTTTGAAGAGATGGCGAATTTTGAAGTCCAGGAGTGTCGTGGGTGTTTAGGAGGAGGCGCTCAATATCAGGTGTTTAGGAGGAGACGCTTAATTTCAATTTTGTTATGTATTTACAGTATTGCCCCTGTTCACATTGGTTCTCGCGGTTCTCGTAATAAAGGTGGTTCTCGCATGAACCCTACCCTATATATATATATATATAGAGAGAGAGAGAGAGAGAAGGTGTGTGGGAATATCAACACCCTTTTAAATTTTGGCGCTCATCTCCTAAATACACCATTGCTACAATTTTTTATCTATGTTTAAACCGACCCTTTGTAATGTGCAACCGTCTTGTTTATCAATATATACATTTTAGTGTAGATTTTGTTCGAATAATTTGGCTTTCTTATACAACAACGTAACTTTTCTATGACTTTCGAATATACCTTCGCCACGTGGTTTTTTATCGCCTGACTCGGGATTTGCTAATTTTTATTTACGTTTCAAACCCTCCATGAAGCGCAGATGATAACCCATTAGTTTGTGATTAAGTCGTGTTTATAAATTTCAAGATCAGGAGTCAAAATTGGTGTTCAATTTGAAGTGAGTCTCAATCGGTGTCGATGGGGAAACAGGATCAGATGAAATAAATTCAATGTATTTATTACAAACATCATTGGAATCGATGAAAGGATATTTGTTATCAGTATTCGAATTATACGGTGTAAATAGTCCAAAATGGTCAACATTCAATGTGGCTTTATTTTGCTACAGTTTTTTTTTTTTTTTTTTGTCATTTGTTTCGCTCTGCTTGTACATTAAATTCGGTACAATAATATATACACTCTTGTATCGATCTCCATAAAGCAAAGTGACCTCATTTTTTAGATGCATTCAACTTGATATCCAGCTGGGATTTTTCCCCAAAGTATCTTGGATCTTTTCCTTGTATTGATAATGAGATGTGGCTGAAAGATCGTAGCCCAAATTCAACCCCCCCTAACACAGCTATCACATAATAAAAGTAATCAACTTTGCTTGCATTGATATCGGATGTTAACTAATATGGTCGTTCATGTTTTTCGGTCATCTTATGCATGTAGTAACGAACGCACTACTCACATAATTTGCAGCCCCAACCGTCATGAAGAACATCCATTGCCCACACTTTTCATGTTATCATAGTAAAACTCAAATTAGCCGAGAATGTTAAATGCCTCAGCAAACGCCATCAAGATAAGTTGTGGCATGAGTCACATGACCAATAAGGGTGTTAGCCCGTCTGACCGGTTTGATAAGTTGCAAAGTCGCAGAGCCACATCTCTTTTTCTCAACTAATGTTGCAACACTCATCTGTAGGACAACCGTTCACAAAATAAATAAAATAATAATTTTATTTATCAATATTCTGATTACAATACATAAATAAGAACTAAAGCAAACTGAAAAGAAATACAATACAAGAAATGTAATTAAACTAAGTAAAAGTTACAAGAAAAATTAAGGAAAACGTAAAACAACGGTGACTGAGGCACGTGAAGATCACGTTTTTCTTAAAACTGATTTCGGGCCACACAGGTGAACCCGTCTGTTTCCCAGGGTACAACGGCCTAAGCAGATTGTACTGCCGGGATTAGCCTAGCACCTGAAAAAGTACATGAAACAAGAGTTCTCAGGGATTCGAAGTTAGGAAATTCTCTGTGTGTGCTATGAACCATACGAATTTCTATTTTTCTCTGTGTCCTAGACAAAGCACACAACTTGTATATAATGTTGTTTAGAATTCCAAATGAAAGGTCATATTGAATACAGAATTCAATAAAAATTAAGGCCATATTGAATACAGAATTCAATAAAAATTAAGTCTCAAATTCAATGAGAACTTAAGTGCAAAGTGCGCCATCAAAGCGCCACATTACGCCCATCGTCCCGGTCCCGGTCCCGGGCCCGGGCCCGGTCGCGTGTCAGGTGCCTCGCACCCTCCTAGCAACCACTGATTGTGAGTTGTCACACAAAAATACATTCGTGTAGAGAATTCTAATTATAAATCCACGAAAGATTTATCTCTCCACCTATGTGGGACATACTCAATTTCCCACATGATTATGGTTTCAACACACAAACTTAATGCACAAGATCTCTCATTCATCTTGGCTCAATTATTAAATAATCATTATATTAACTGATAATATAATATTATTTATAAAATTTCCAACATCATCGCCGTGTAAAAATTATGTTGATTCCAATACGTTGGAGGAGCGTTATCCCACTTTCAACTATTGTTATCTTTCTAAGAAATGGAACAACGGCCCTGTCATAGATTGGGAGTCATCTTCCAATGGTGATTGTGGATGATACCTATACACCTGCTGTATCTATGATTGTGGACTCAAATGACGGTCCATTTTCAGGGCTTGTGACATAATGAAAGTCCCTTGTTGGATTATTGCATTGAAACAAATAAGACCCAAAAATAATATTGGAACATTTATTTTTTTAAACTTATTGTATACTTTCCAACTTCCAACAACTTTCTTGCAATCCGTCATGGTTTGTTTCACCATCAAATATTATAGTTGCTTTGTTCAAGTACCTAAATTAAATGATAAAAAATATTTATATAGAGTAAGCATATTTAATATTTGAATTTAAATAACTTACTTGAGCCTGTTAGCTAGAGGCAACTACATGACTTGATGTGTTCCTTTAGTAATAAGTGGATCATATAGCATTGTTCTTTCAACTTCAACACCATGTTTCGTGTAAGCCAAGACATGGGTACTTTTCCTTTGGTAATGGGAAGGCTACCAAGAACCGTTACTAAAAGAATTACTTTTCCTCCGACAGAGAGTTGAGATTGTCCAAGTTCATATTTGCACCTACCTTTAATCCCAAATAATTGTATGGAAACTATAGCTAGGTTGATAATTAAGAATCCGAGCCATATGTTCTTTCTAAAAATTACTTTTGAGACCGAAAGCTAGCTAGATGGGAACATCTTAATAATCTAGCAACATTTACACTGTTGGCTATCGACCCTTCTCCTATGAAGATGATATCTACACATAATAAGTGAGATAACGTTGGACCTTCTAACGATGTTTTATTGTGGTGCAAAAAACCCATATCATATGTGTTTCTTGTTATTAATTAGTGCAGAGCCTCCATCACCGTTATAATAGGAAAAGGTGATAACAGGTCACCTTGTCTTGACCCTTCTAATCTGGAATTCTTTGGTCGGTGAGCCATTGACTAGAACTAGTGATCTAGTGAATAGCAAATAACCTTGAATCCATTTCCTCCACAACAATGGAAAATACATACGCTCCATCGTCAAATGTAAAACTTCCAACTTAGTGTGTCGAACACCATCTCAAAATTCACCTTGAAAAAAATCGCCTTCGTTTTTGAGGCTATAAGCCAAGAATACGTCTAATTCAAAATCAAAGGGCCATCATTTTATTGTGTCACATAATGATTTTGTTTTTTTTTTATTTCTAAAGTTAATATATAATATAGTGGTTTAATGCCAACTTCAAAACATGACACAAAGTATCTTAATGTAACTATGTTGAATCATGCTACATTTATGAAAAGAACTCGTTGTTAAGGGAGAGTGACTTAGATTTGGCTATCATTACTGATGTAGCGTGAAGCGAAAATGAAGATCTAACGCGTTGATTCTAAGAATACCCGCGAAGATCTTTTCCCAAACCCCCAAACTCGTCCCCCAAAAGACAAGAATTTAAAAAAAAGTCAAACAATTATTTTATAAAACTCCAAAAACTATCCCCAATACAAATTACATGAGAACTTATATAGAGTTTTTATGATCAACTCAATGGACATAAATTAAAACAAAACTTAATGAACACTAAAATGTGGATTTATTTCGTTACATAATTGAGTCGACACTTGATATTCCCGCATCATTCTCCCCACCTTTGGAAAAACTCGACCTCGAGTTTTGTCCCAGGCTAAAGCCACCTGGATCGAAAGGAACATCAATCCGATTCTTTTCGATTATTATCAAGGCCCGCCCAAGTAGTTCTACTTCACGGGTCATCTCGTTTGACTCTGAACCTGTACCACCTGGGTCGAACGGAGCATAGGACCATTTCTTGTTCACTATTGTCTTGACCCTCTCAATTAATATAGTTCCAACTAAATAACCATATAGTCGTAAACCATGGACCTCATTGCATTTTTTTACAAAATACCCATCAAGTTTAACAACCTTTTCTTCGTTTTGATCAATATGAGGGGCATCTTTTGACGACATAGCTTCTCCAACCTCCACAATCTGGCCATCAACCAAATTTTCAAATAGTACCTCGTACCAGATTTTTACAGCATGAGAATTTTGTATACCGTGGTTTTCGTCATCCAAAATAATTTCCTCAAAACTATTTGTTGGAAAATTACCTTTTAAAATTGTACAAAAGTAAATTTAAGAAGCACCAAAATCTATTGTGTTTCTTAATGCCTTCGACTTCATTGCTTTGCTCATGAAATTTCTTTGCAAACCCCCTATGCTAACAGGTTGAGTTCCAAATGTAGCCGCTGGACCACCCGTTACCATAGTAGGACCATCACCCTTAACGCTATGACTTTTGAAACTTGATTCGTCATCACCGGCTCCCATGATCGTCCACTCTTTTTTGTGGTCATGTCTAATGGTGAGCACACTACTGGTACCACCCGAATCATCGTCGCATGCCCAAGAATACCATTGCTCATCCTCGTATTCATCAAAACATGGTAGAGTGTGGTACAAGCTATAATCCCTCTCACAAGCCATTTTGACCCAGGAATTTAGCTCTGATACCAACTGATGTAGCGTGAAGCGAAAATGAAGATATAACGCGTTGATTCTAAGAATACCCGCAAAGATCTTTTCCCAAACCCCCAAACTCGTCCCCCAAAAGACAAGAATTTAAAAAAAAAGTCAAACAATTATTTTATAAAACTCCAAAAACTATCCCCAATACAAATTACATGAGAACTTATATAGAGTTTTTATGATCAACTCAATGGACATAAATTAAAACAAAACTTAATGAACACTAAATGTGGATTTATTTCGTTACATAATTGAGTCGACACTTGATATTCCCGCATCATCTAAGAATACCTGCGAAGATCTTTTCCCAAACCCCCAAACTCGTCCCCCAAAAGACAAGAATTTAAAAAAAAGTCAAACAATTATTTTATAAAACTCCAAAAATTATCCCCAATACAAATTACATGAGAACTTATATAGAGTTTTTATGATCAACTCAATAGACATAAATTAAAACAAAACTTAATGAACACTAAATGTGGATTTATTTCATTACATAATTGAGTCGACACCTGATATTCCCGCATCAATTACATGTTAGGGACCTTTTAAATTAAATAGATTAGTAGACACTTTACAACGTATGATGGACAGAAAAGCACGAGTAGGAAGTGAAGCTTATTGGCACTGTGTATGTGTTATATAATGGATACTAATTTTGTGAGCTACCTAAATGTTCATGGTTTTAGAATTGTGTTGGTGTCTTAAAGTTAAATTTTGTAAAGAATGTTTGTAACCAATGGTATGGCCTTTAAAAATTAAAAGAACAAGGTTATGAAGAATAAATATCATCCATCATGTGTTCATTAGCGCAATATATGAAAATCTTGAAAGGGACAAAACTTTATAAGACCGCCCGTAATGGGGCGTGTTTTATAAAAAAAATTGCACAAAAACGCCCAATCACGCCCCGACTCCACTACATCCCGGTGTTTTCGGGCGTGATTTTTGAGAAAATTGTATGTGGCGTGATTTGAAAAACGCCGGAGCTCTATTTCTTTGCCCAATTGAACCTTGCCATGTGTGTATACTTAGTTTTAATTAAAAAAACAAAAGAAATTAGTTTTAGTTAGTTTTAATTAGGATGTGATTTAAAAAGAAAAGTTGCAGGTTGTTGTTCTTGTGGGTGAAAGGAAGAAGAAGAAGCTTTTTTTTATTTTAGTCCATGCATTTTGATTATATTTAAAAAAAAAAGATTTAAACTTCAAAAGTCTTTAAAAAATGATTTTGCATTTCAGTCCCTAAAGTTTTAATTAGATTTTGGAAATGTAATTTTTTTTTACTTTTGAATAGGTTTTTTTATTTCTAGTATTGTATTTTTTTTTTTTAATTTAACAAAGGAGTAAATTACTAGTTTTGTCCTTTATGTTTGTCCCAAATTCAGGCGCTGTCCTTTACCTTTAAAATTGATGAGTTTTGTCCTTAATGTTTCAAAATCTTGCACGTTATGTCCTTTAAGGCAAACTCAGTTAATTTTTTTTTTGTTAAATCTGGTCACCCAGGGGTATTTTAGTCTTTTTACCCTGTTTACTTAGTATTATTAAAAAAATAAAACAAAATAATTTTAAAAATATTATTATTATTATTATTATTATTATTATTATAATATACCATATAGATTTCTAGATATCACCGTCACCACAACCCTTCACCGCCATCTCCACCACCCTCCACCGTCACCGTCACCACAACCCTTCACCGCCATCTCCACCACCCTCCACCGTCACCATCACCACCACCCTCCATCGCCACCGTCACTACGGCCACCATCACCACCCTCCAAACCAACACCCACCCATTTATCCACCTGCCAAACCACCACAACCCACCCGCTGCACTCCCCAATCGAACCACTCCCATGGGCCAGGACCACACCACTCCACCACCGCGCACCCCTTTACCACCAGCGCACCACTCCCAACCACCACCCACTGCTCTTATTGACCCTTATTAGCCGCAATCTGCCATTCCCCACCAAATTCGGATTCGGTACTTAGTAATCGGAGTAACCTCAAGCAGCAGCTGAACGGACCAAACATCCACATCATAAACAACCCAATCCCCAACCAAATGTCGTTCCTTCGCCATCTTACTATTCGGTTCTGCGTTGACACCGCCGGAAGTGACCTCTGATGCTGCAAATTTGAAGATAAACTATCATTCAGTTGTTGATTTTGTTGATTATTACTGAAAGGAGGTGGTTAAATGTGGAATTGATGGTGGAAATTAGGGCTTCTGTTCAATCACAGTGGGTTCCTGGTAAAAGGCATGAATATTCATGAGGTGAGTAATTGTAATTCTACATTCATAAAATCTACCAGTAACATTGATTACATCTTAAATAGGGATTGTTTTAGGCTTTCAGTATCCACACATCCCCCATTTTTATTTGCACATCCCTAACCCTACAGGAAGCGTATTGGGCTATATGGTTCCTCTGAGCCCAAGCGTATTGATCTATACGCTTCCTATTGGACAACTTTTCAGATGCTTTTCAGTCACTTTTCAGATGCTTTTTAGTCAATGATTATGGACCAGAGGAAGTGTATTGCCCTATACGACCCTAGAGGAATTTTCCTTTCCACGCATCACATATTGCTCTTACCAAACTTTTTTTTTTTTAATTTGAGTTAGTTATTTTTTATAAAATAATGATGGTGTTTTGTTAAAATTTTTGTAAACAACATAGTTAAATTAAGCAATCCAAACAAACTAAATATATACATACATTATAACTTACCAAAACAAACATATCCTAATTAAACAGAAAATTAAATCGTTCATACATCAAAACATTAAAACTAAATTGTTCGTACAATATTGCATCATATAAAAACATCACAAACCACTATCTTCATCAATCCTCGTCAGACTCCTCGTCAGACTCCTCATCAGACTCCTCGTTAGACTCTACGAGCTCCTCCTCCGTAAATATCGGGCCACGCCTAATAGAGGGCGACGGGTTGTGCCGCGTACAGGACGTGCCCGGAGCCTATAAAAAATTTAAACAAAATAATCATTACATAATATTAAAATGGTTCAAATCGGGCACCTGAAACCCATCATTACAATGAACCACGGATGCAACCTCTTCCTCCCCTCGTTCAACAACGTGTTCGATTTTTACTTTCGGAGACGTATGATTCGTTCGGATATGACTCGTTTGAATAATCACCAAAAATATAATTGAGGCCCCAAGACGACATCGTGATACGAATGGTTTGATCGGATTGTTTAGTTTGTGAATTTTCTTCATAATACGTTCATCCCCAAACTTGGATATATAACAGATTTCTGGTCCTATAGGAACCATATTGACCAATACACTTCATATGGAATTAACTCCTCCACCAACCAAAACCCTATGGGAAGCGTATTGCCCTATACGCTTCCTATTGGCTCCCTATGGAAATCGTATTGCTCTATACGCTTCATATTCGAGTCACTTTACATCTTTTCAGTTCTGAACCACCTGCATGTAAGAGCATATTTGTTCATCGTATCAATATGAAGCGTATTGCCCTATACGCTTCCTATTGATTTAATTGGTCCACCAATCAAAACCCTATGGGAAGCGTATTGTTGAATACGCTTCCTGGTAACTGTAAAGGAATCGTATTGGCCAATACGCCACCTGTTGAACTCAGTTTTCAAAAGTTGTCGGTACTTTTCAGGTCTGAACTCTCTGCACTTCCTGCATGGCAGAGAGCAACAGGTTTCAGAAAGCGAATAGGAAGCGTATTGGCCTATACGGTTCCTATTGGTTTAGCATTTATTGCTTTTAAACCTATAGGAAGCGTATTGTGCTATACACTTCATATTGAGGGATGTACACTAATTTTTGGGGGGTGTCTAGATACCATGACCCTTGTTTTATGCTCTGTTTTATGCTAGTAACAGAGAGAGATGAGTTTAGACTTTAGAGAGAGAGAAGAGAGAGAGAGTGTGAGTTTCAGTTTTTTGTATTTTTGTATTTTTTGTTTTGTTTTTTATATAATAGTCCTTAAATATTAATTATTTACATACTAGTCCCTAGAAAGATGAAATGACAAGAATGCCCTCATGTGCAAGGCACATGATCAGATTTAACCAAAAAAATAAACTGGGTTAGGCTCAAAGGACATAACATGCAAGATTTTGAAACATTAAGTACAAAACTCGTCAATTTTAAAGGCAAAGGACAACGCCTGCAATTTGGTGTAAACATAAAGGACAAAACTTGTAATTTACTCTTTAATAAAGTATTTTAAGTTTTTAATTAAAAAAATAATTGTGTAATGATTGGAAGGTGCGTTATTAGGCATTATTCCCACTACGGCACTTTTGCAATAACACCCAATAATGCTCCCATGCTGACTGGACTGCCACATGGCAGAAAACGCCCCATGGTGGGGGCATTATTGAGCTAACCACTACGCATGGTCTAAACATGGTGACGTGAAATTGTTTCCCTAATTCTTAATAAAATATAATCTAACAATCACTTCGAATGTTAAAACTAACTTGCAAAAAGTAAATTACATTTTTTTGTTACGTTTTGAGTTGCATGTCTAAGTTCATATTCCTTAGACATGTTCAATATTTCGTAATGTACGCCAAGGAGTTGTTTAAATAGCAAAACGTGTAAGGCGAAACCATCTTTGAAGGGATCATTGCCTTCTAATTTACCCTATATTAATTTACAAAATTTTCTACCCTTACAGAAACGCTATTCTTTTTTCTTTTCTTTTTAACCCTTCTACTTTTTATCTTTTACACTTTCAACCAGATAGTTTTCATCTTTTACATAACCCCCATAGTTTTCATCTTTTACACTTTTAACCCTATAGTTTTCATCTTTTACATATTTGTCGCAAACATTTTCTATTTTTAACCCCAACATTTTTCCACTTTTAACTTTGGTCCCTTGTACTCCACATCTTTTACAAATTTGTCATTTTACGATTCGTTCTAGATTTTGCGAGTTACACGCTGCAACGCGCGCGTATAGTTCACTGTTTTTACGTGTATTTTTTACGGTTTAACAGCTCACTCCAAACTCGTGGGTCCTAAGCCGACTTAGTTATTATTTTCTATGTTTTACCTTTTCGGTCTAATTTTTGCGAGTTAACACGCCATAACGTGCGTGCGCGATTCATCATTTTTACGTTTACTTTTCGTTCGACTTAACGGTCCCGCTGCAAAGCGCGGGTCATAGATACTAGTAAAAGGCAATATCCAATAATAAACACTAAAGGACATATGCCACCAAAATATTCAAGGTAAACAACCATTACAACTAAATGAATCTAATGTAATCCTAGTAAAATGTTGCATGAAGCTTTGAAAATGTACATTATGGCTAAAACAACCTTTATCAAAGATTGAGTTAGGTGAAGTTGCATTGTAAATAATGCAACCTTCTTTTTAGATAATGCAACATTTTTGCCTTTGGCATGCAATATTTTTAACTTTTGAATGCAATTTTTATATACTTATATGCAACTTTTTCTATTATTTTATATAATATTAAATAGAACCTTTTCTACACTCGGATGCACCCATTATTATGTTCTTAATAAAAAAAGGCAGCCTTTCTTTTTAAACTAAATGCAAAAGTTTTTTAATTTAAGTTACAACAAATGTAACCTTGCTAACACTCAAATGCAACTTTATATGTTTTTAGTTATAAAAATGCAGTATATTTTTTTAACTAACTTTGTATAGATTTTATACATATTGTATGATATGCACCATACATATTAATAGTATACTATACATATTCTTTTAATATCGTCACTTATATTTTAAATAATATACAATTATAACTCGTTCAATTTTCAGTTAATTTAAGTTTTCTCTAATAAAGTGTGTATGCTAACTTTTTTGTATAAACCTGAATCGTGTGTTTAATAATTTTTTTACAACATTTCAATATAACTTTTTTAAAATCGAATTATATATTACAAAGTATAGTCTTTTCTTTGGTATCGTAGCATTTGTCAGTACTGTATCGGTGGCGTGACAAAACTAATCGATGCAAACATTCGTGTAATGGTTTTTGATCGATATAATCCTTCTAGGCATATCAATACTTTACTTTTTAATTTTTTTTCTTGTAGTTGCTATACCAAGTACCGTTACCATAACAAACTGAACTGACACTAATCGAATTCCCGCCTCGTAAGTTGGTGTGAACATTGATTTTTTTTAACGTCAATTTAATCCCTCATAGTATAAATAATATGCGTTCTAACTCATTTCATTTTATTTTTCTCTAATAGTTTGCGTTTATTAACTTTTTAAAAATAAAAAAAGTTGAATAAGCATTTATAGTTTGATATATAAATTTTACAGAAAACATAATTATATTCAAATCTTATACCGAGTGCCATTGTTGTATCTATGTCTAATGAACCAAGCTGATACCAAACTAATTCTTTTGTCACCGTTTAACTCTATAACATAGGTTTGATTAAATCATTTTAATTAGCAATATTTTTTCACAAAGATCAAACTAAATTTTAAATATTTTCAATTGCCTTTTAAATAATTTTCTTATTACGCATTGAAATGAGATCGTACCTTTTTAACATTATTGCACTTTTGGTCCATCACATGATGAACGATTCTAGAAGGAATACAAAACATGCAAGGATGGTACGCCTCTTGCCATAAAGAAACCTACACAAGCCACAAGCATTAAAAGAAAGATAAGATTATTTGATGTTACGTATCAATTTAAAATATAATTATATATATGGAAAGTGAGTTTTACACAATGTAGCCTAAGACTAATTTATCCGATTCTTTTGTTTTGTTTTGTTTTTTTTAAACTACGTCACGCTAGCTACTACACAAATGAGTATCATTGTCGGGTGGTATCCATTAGCATCGAATTGAAGAAACCGGATAAAAACAAAAAGAAAATAGGAAAATGTAACTTAATAAACCGTGGGCAATCTGTCGATGATTACCAACATATTACCAAGAAGTATATACCTTCATAGATGAAGATGTTCGTCGATGAAAGTCATTTGTTTTGTAGTAGCATTTTAACTAATCGAGTTAATATGATCTTGACATTCGACCCGTATATCCCCATGAATCGATCATCTAAAAAGATAGGATGACAGTAAAATTTGATTAAGTCATTTTAAACGTCAAAGTTAATAAAGGGTGCTTAATATTTGAGTTTAGAGATAAATAAGCAATCCCAAACAACCTCTAATTCTGTGGTTTATCAAATTCTTGACCATTTTAAAAATATGATCATCCTATATGATTTAGTTTATACACATTATATATTATATTAAATGCATAAAAACAGTATACATGAGAGTAAGTATTGTTGGGGAATTTCAGAAAACAAGATGATCAGAGAGGCGTGTAATCACTCTCAGATCAAATTATTTCGTTGGTTCACCCGAATAATTCAATCGGATACAACTCTGATTTCGAGAAATTGAACCAGGGTATGTTTTTGTTGTGCGAATTTTTGAACCAGGAAGATGATCAAAACCTGTGTGTTCGAATTTTTGGGGATGTTTGTAGATAACTGCCTCTGGCAGTTATATTCCAATTTGCATTAAAAACTGCCTTTATTTTTGTCTGAAAAATTAGGACGAATTTTCACAAATTTTATTTTCTAAGGCATTTTCCAGCTCAACCCCAACCAGGGGCTCTGCCCTTTGGATCCTGCTCCCAGGGGCGCTGCCCCCGGACCCCCGCCAAGGGGGCGTTGCCCCCTTGGAACCCCCATAGGGTACGGGCTCCGCCCGTACACTTCGAATTATAATAACTCAAACAAGCGTGCACTCCCGCACCTCCTAACTTGCTTGATGTGTATTATTATTCGCTTTGATCACCAAGTCAATCTCGATTACACTAAAATATCTAACAACTATTTTATTGTGTATGCATCACAAAAGTTAGATTATATATCGGAGCTCCTAAAAGATCAAACAAACAGTAGAGTTACAACATAAATGCAATATGCCCATGATCATCGAGTATATCTATGTTACGATCCTCATACTTTTCTCACATATACTCCTTGTCATGAGTCTATCTTATCATTTCCCTCAACAACATTTGTTTTGAGCCCCCCAACCACTACCGTTCCCTCATTCTCCGTTATTTCACCTAGTGACGAACCTATGCTTTATTTTTTGGGGGTAATCGAGGAGTTTAACCGTCTATCAAACCGCTGTACTTTTTTTTTTTGAAAGATCAACAAAAATTTTATTCCATATTCACCTGGACAACCAAACTATTGGCCAGATGTTCACCAATGCTTACAACAATTACACCACCTTTATACACCAAAACAAATTAAATCAAAATATCAAACCGCTGTACTACTTCACCGTCATCTGATTCTACTTCCTCGTCTTCACATCCCCTCGACGCCAACTACTATATTCTATTTTCATAAGCAATGTTACGTTAATTTTATATCATATAGCACCGTATTTATACATTAAATAATGAACTATAGACTATAGCCATATTAATTCATCTCTCGTTTTATTACACTTTGATACGCCAAATATATATACTCTTGTATCTCTCTAAAGCAAGGGACCTCATTTTTTGGATGCATTTTGTTGGAATTTTGATGAATGGATATTAAATATATTTATAATTTAATGAAATTATAAATATTATTTAGAATATTCATGTGGTAAGTTAGAGAGTAACTCTTGAGTATTTAATTAGTTTTATTAGAGTTTTTAAGACTCTAATTAAGTGAAACTTTTCACTAGTCTTGTACATATAGTAGGCTTTGTGCTTTCTTTTGTGACAAGATAATAAGGTATTGTTTTATACATAAAGAATACTAGAAGTAGAAAAAACACTTGAAGACCAACTAGAGAGATGAGTATTCTCTACTTGTTTTCCACCACATGAGTTCAAACACTACAATTACCGGATGTAACCTTGGGCCGGTGAGCCATCTCCGGCAGTACAGACTGCTTCGGCTGTTGTACCCTGGGAGACAGACGCGTCGTCTTTAGTAGAGGCGCGAAATCTGTTTTAAGGGAAGCGTGTAGAACACGTGCCTCAACCAAAATCGTCAACGTTTTAGTGTGCTCTTTGTTGCAGTCAATGAGTATTTTTCAAGACTCAAGATGATGAATACTCGAGTCTAGGATGCTATCAAGTGCGCGTGAAGGACCCATCAGAGATGCGGCTTGAATCAAGATTGGTAAATATAATTATATTTATATTCTATTTATTTAGTTATTGCAACCGGTATTGTACTATGATATTTCATACGAATAACGAGAGTCTCGTTATGATATATTTTGTAATTATATTTTACAAAAGGTGAACCTAATTCCTACAAACTTAAAACAGATTTCATGAGATTGTTGGTACAATCTTAAAAACCTTATTTATAAGGATTTTGGGTTTACGAAAGGATTTATAATAGAATTAAAAAAAATATTGTTAGAGGTTATGATCTTATAAATATTTTTTTTTTTTTGGAAATATGTATGTAGTACAACTTGTTGTGTTTGGAATTTTTGAGATTGAGATACAATCTTAAATCCTATACCGTGGAACAAAACGAATAGTTTTGGTTCCAACATTTGGTTTTAAAACGATTTTGGGAATCGTTAATTTTTCTAACTTTTGTGTTAGATCGGGTTTATTAGTGTAAGCCATACGTTTTTTGTAAACGTTAAATTCTCTAACATGTGTGTTAGACCGGAATTATTGGTGTAAACCATACGTTTTTTGTAAACGTTAAATTCTCTTAAGTAGAGTTTTTTATGTCTTTAAATAAGAGTTTTATGTTACTTGATTAGAGTTTTATGCATCTAATTAAGTCTCTATTTAAAATAGACTTTTCATCCACCCATGGATTGATATGAACAAATAAGTCTTATAATGATTTTTGTAATCATTTGTCTTCTAACATGTGTGTTAGAAACGTTCATGAAACGCGTTAGTTTGGAAGCAATTTTTAATTGTTTAGTTTCTAACGTGTGTATTAGAAATGACTTATTTATTTGAACCATATATGTGCTTTTAGCAAGTCAAATTAACATTTTGTGAAAATGTTAATATTTCTAACGTGCGCGTTAGAATTTCTTTCATTTTAACATGATTGTTAAAAATGGTTAAAATACAAATGCTTTGAAATGTTTTATGTAAACATTTTATATAAGTAATTTGTTGTAGCATTGATTTTAATGCTTTGTATGATTTAGAAATAAAAGGTCATACATTGAAGTTGATGTTTGATTGGCTTCAAAAATTAAATCACAATAAAGTGATAGTGTAGTTGTGTGGGATTCATCACTAACTTTAATTTGTGATTTCTAAATCAATTTGAGTGAAATTTTAATTACTAATTAAACTTTTCATATGTGAAACTCTTGAGTAGAGTTTTAATGGTGACATTTGATGAGTTTTATTAGAGTTTAAATATATAATTATTGAGACTCTTAACTCTCCATATGTGAAACTCTTGAGTAGAGTTTTAATGGTGACATTTGATGAGTTTTATTAGAGTTTAAATATATAATTATTGAGACTCTTAACTCTTCATATGTGAAACTCCTGAGTAGAGTTTTAATGGTGACATTTGATGAGTTTTATTGGAGTTTAAATATATAATTATTGAGACTCTTAACTGTTCATATGTGAAACTCTTGAGTAGAGTTTTAATTGTGACATTTGATGAGTTTTATTAGAGTTTAAATATATAATTATTGAGACTCTTAACTCTTCATATGTGAAACTCTTGAGTAGAGTTTTAATGGTGACATTTGATGAGTTTTATTGGAGTTTAAATATATAATTATTGAGACTCTTAACTCTTCATATGTGAAACTCTTGAGTAGAGTTTTAATTGTGACATTTGATGAGTTTTATTAGAGTTTAAATATATAATTATTGAGACTCTTAACTCTTCATATGTGAAACTCTTGAGTAGAGTTTTAATGATAACATTTAATGAGTTTTATTAGAGTTTAAGTCTATAATTATTAAGACTCTTAACTCTTCATATGGTGAAACTCTTGAGTAGAGTTTTAGTGATGACATTTGATGCTTTAATTTGGTCATGTTATATATATATAGATAAAATGACTTAAAGTTTTCTAACATGTGTGTTAGAAAATGTGTATCACGAATACGAGGTTAGAGATTGTTCATAATGGACATAAATGTTTTATGTAAACATTTAATTGCCTATGTGTGCATTAAAACTGACGAGAAACAGTTTATTTTATACTCTATATCTTTGGAAAACGTTTTATGTAAACGTTCGATTCTATAATGTGCTTGTTATAACTTTTTTTTTTCCAACATGTGTGTTAAAAAAAAGTTATTTGGTGAAAACAACTTGGTGTTGTTGTGAACAAATTTAATTGTTCAAGTTTACTACTTAAATGTAGTATTTGTAACAACTTGGTGTTGTTTTGAGCATAATTGTCCAAGTTTAAAGTTTCAAGATGAAATGGGAAACTTGTACTTACAAGTGCATGGAGTCTTATTGAGGGAGTACCTCAAGACACGCCATGGGACAATATTGTTGAGAAGATTTCGGTCAGATTATAAAGTGTTGAAGATAAAAGCACTTTGCTATTTGATGTCTACATATTGTCTATGCTTTCGTTTAAATTTCAAAAGTGATTGACACTTATGATTTAGTTTCCAATGTATTTTATTGTTTTGTGTTCAATATCTTCGGATAACACATGCAATTTTTTACAAAGAAATAAATCACTAATGGTTGTGACGTATAAATTATTTTTGTGGAAAATAATTATAACGTCGGTTATACATTGTTTAAAAGAATATGGTTTTAAACGGATAGTACATGAAAATACTTGGACATAAACAACTTGAGAGTTGTTACATTGACTAAAAGTCAAAGACGAAACATCAAATGTATAACCACATCATGAATGAGTAATGAAAGAACGTAGTGAGTGTATTGAGATGGAATACACTAACGACATTCATGTCGCATACTTCATTAGAAGTCATTGAAAAATTCACAAGTGTGAATTCTAACATATGAAAGTAAAAGTACTATATGTTATTGTATACCTTTAATAAATCTTGCGAGATTTATAAGTAGATGCGTCTACCACTTGATTATTGTTAGATCTATATGGAGATTTTACCTTCATTTGGGAGAGCATCCTAAATATACATGTCTCCTAATGAATAACAATAGATGTGTGCAAATCACTTATGGAAAAATTATGAATGCCATGTTGTTGAGTGTCAATCTAGTTGACTCTATCTCACACATAATAGTGATTGTAGACGAGAAACATTCATCTTGTTGGTGATGAATGTGTTCACCAAGTGACTTGGATTAAGGCTTATGTTTAAGTACTTATGAGTCAATGGTAGATCGTTGGAGATCAAAGGTAAACAAGTTATGTTCCTTAAATGAACGATGAAATTTAGCTTTGTGCTATATACAATAATTTGTGAGACCTTCCTAAATATTGATGTTTTAGGATTATGAATAAGTCTCATTATTTTGTCTTAACAAGGGATGAATGTTGCAAAGTGATATTATGATATCCTTAGGGCTGTGAAGAATCAGAATGATGCATCTTCTGTTCACAAGCTAAAGTATTGTTGTCTAAAGCATGCTAGATTAGTACTTGGTTAATTATGGGTCTTGACGGAGACTAATTAACTCTAAACATTCAAATTTGTATGAACACAAAAAGAATTTGTGTATGGACAAAGTTGAGAGAGAATTTTCATTCATTATAAGGAAATGACATGTAACTTTTAAAAGTTTGTTTGAAAAGCTAATGAGGAGAACTCATTGTCTAAGCTTATTCTAGATGTTAAATTAGAATTATTCTAAGTTGGAGACAAACTTATGACAATGGCATGTGTTGCTTTGGTCAGCTCGGAAGCTTGTGTAAGCTAATGCAATATGAGTTGAATTCACTGATACAACAAGGTTGGTCTTGTTCAATCATATGTGTATAAATGTCGCCATAAGTGGTGTTACGGAAATGTTAATCAAATGGCAAGAAATGTGGGGGATGAACCATTTAAGAAACAACCCTATAAGGGTATGTAGAAATGGTTCTCATTAACACATCTAAATGTTATCCAATAACACTTAAATGTGGGGGGTGTCTTGCATTTGTTTTTAGCAATAAGGATTTTGTAATCCAATCTAACATTGCAAATAGACGACTAAGTGGAGGACACAAAGGTCGTAGTGCATAATGGAGATGTGTTTGCCTTAAATGATACACGTATCTTACGAAGACATATGTTATAACCAGATTTAGATGGCCACTGAGGTTATAGTCTTAGAAGTTGACAATAGGCAAAATTAACTTACGAGTTAAGAACACATCATGACAACTGATCTCAAATACGCAAAGTTATTTGCTAATGTTATGGATTCAACAACCTGAGGGTTTATTAGAGATCAAGTTGTGGAATGGGACTGAAGCCCTTGAAAAATGAAGTTCATATGTTGGAAACCTAACTCAGTAGACTGGAGATCCCAAGAATTGAGTTCAATAGGAAAACCTAATTGTATGAATAAGCGAGGTTACTGTGGGGGAATAACCCTACGCATTTAATAAGGTAGTTTATTATAAAGATTAATAAATTTCCTAGTCCATTCCTAAAAGTGACAAGTATGAGGCTAAGCATAATATGTGGTAAATGATTTGGATAGATCACGATAACCACAATGCTTTTAATGATCTAAGGAGAATCACCTATGTTAGAGAGAAGTGGGGTCGCTTCGAATGGAATTGAGGGCACAATTCCTAGAGCTCTCGCAGAACCAGGAAAATGTTCCACGACCATTATTGGACACAACTATGAGGAGATGACCCGGCTAGGGAGAGTCTTGTGTGAAGTGTATTGTCGTCTACACAAACGGCAGACGAGTTCAAAGACAACGAGATCTACTCAGAGCTAGTGGGCTAAGTGCATTTCATGAGCGAAGGTTCAAAGGGTAACACCTACCTATCGTATGCAAAACTCAACTGTCGAGGTTACATTGGAAATTTTAAGTGTTTTGAATGATCTCCATTCATGTGGGGGATTGTTGGAATTTTGGTGAATGGATATTAAATATATTTATAATTTAATGAAATTATAAATATTATTTAGAATATTCATGTGGTAAGTTAGAGAGTAACTCTTGAGTATTTAATTAGTTTTATTAGAGTTTTTAAGACTCTAATTAAGTGACTAATTAAGTGAAACTTTTCACTAGTCTTGTACATATAGTAGGCTTTGTGCTTTCTTTTGTGACAAGATAATAAGGTATTGTTTTATACATAAAGAATACTAGAAGTAGAAAAAACACTTGAAGACCAACTAGAGAGATGAGTATTCTCTACTTGTTTTCCACCACATGAGTTCAAACACTACAATTACCGGATGTAACCTTGGGCCGGTGAGCCATCTCCGGCAGTACAGACTGCTTCAGCTGTTGTACCCTGGGAGACAGACGCGTCGTCTTTAGTAGAGGCGCGAAATCTGTTTTAAGGGAAGCGTGTAGAACACGTGCCTCAACCAAAATCGTCAACGTTTTAGTGTGCTCTTTGTTGCAGTCAAGGAGTATTTTTCAAGACTCAAGATGATGAATACTCGAGTCTAGGATGCTATCAAGTGCGCGTGAAGGACCCATCAGAGATGCTGCTTGAATCAAGATTGGTAAATATAATTATATTTATATTCTATTTATTTAGTTATTGCAACCGGTATTGTACTATGATATTTCATACGAATAACGAGAGTCTCGTTATGATATATTTTGTAATTATATTTTACAAAAGGTGAACCTAATTCCTACACATTTAACTCGATATCCAATTGGGATTCTGCTTCATTATCTTGGCTGTTTTCCTTGTATTGATATTGAGATGCGACTAAAAGATAATAGCCCAAATTCAACACCCCCAATCCAGCTATCACATAATAAAAGTAATCAACTTTTCCGGCATTGATATCTGCGGTTAACCAATCCGGTTGTCCATGTTTTCCAGTTGTTTTATGAACCGTAGTAACTAATGCACTACTCACATAATTTGCGGCCCCAGCCGTCACGAAGAACATTGCGTTACCCACGCTTTTCATGTTATCCGGGAACTCCTTATAGTAAAACTCTAATTGGCCAAGAATGTTAAATGCTTCGGCAAACGCCATCAAGATAAGTTGTGGCGCGAGCCACATGACCGATAAAGGTGCCAGTCCGTCCGGCCGGTTGTGAAAATTAGCAGAAGCTCGTCTCTTTTTCTCAACCAATGCAGCAACAATCATCGCGAAGATTGAAAAAACAATTCCGATTCCAATACGTTGGAGTAGCGTTATCCCGCTTTCTGTTTTGGTGATTTTTCTAAGAGACGGGACAAGGATCCTGTCATAGATAGGCAGCCATATCCCAATGGTGATCATGGATATGACACCTATTGACCCTGCTGGTATCTGAAAGTGTGGACCCAGATGACGGTCCATTTTCAGGGCTTGTGACACAGTGAAAGTCCCTTGTTGGACTATCGCTGTGAAACAAAGGACACCCGAAAATAATACTGGAACAACTTTTATTAGGCATTTTACTTCTTCAACTTGTTGTATACTTGCCAACTTCCAACAACTTATTGGAGATCCATCAGGGTTTGTATCGCCCTCCAATATTATAGCAGCTTTGTTCAAGTACCTAAATAAAAATAAATAAATGTTAAGTATATGGAGTAAGCATGCATATATATAATATTTGATTTTACATAAATTACCTAAACCGATTAGTTAGAGGCAACTTTGGGAATTGATATGTTCCTTTAGTAATAGGTGGATCATATAGCATTGCCGTTTCCACTTTAAGATTACGTTTCTTGTAAGCAGCTACAAGCGTGTGCGCGATCCCAGAGAAAATACTACCTCCAGGTTTGACGTAAATGTAGAGCTTAGTACCCACAAAGAACAACACAATGGAGCATGCCATGAGCATGGTTGGTATAGCAAACCCCCAGACCCAACTGACTGAGTCTTGAATGTAGACCACAAGGGTCATGGCTATGAGCACAATGATGGTGAAGGTGGTGTAATACCAATTGAAGAAGCTACTGATGCCTTTCCTACCTTCATCGGTGGTTGGGTCAAACTGGTCCACGCCGAAAGGCAAACTGCAAGGTTCTATCCCACCTGTGCCTATGGACAGGAACCCAAGGGCTAAGGCCAAGAAGCCAAACTGTCTAGTGGTTGGACCCTGACATTGGTTAACAAGGGGGGCACATGATGGTGGGTGCAACTTTGGTAATGCCACTATCAAGGTCATGGTCACCATTCCCTGTACGTATAAACGATATGTTAGCTAGATACATATTTAAGTATAATATTACTTACTGTAATAAATTTAGAAACAGATCATGAAAATATAAATTACTAAGGTAATAAAAATGTTTTATTTAATATAATATTAGAATAATAAATTTAAAAACAAATCAAATTAACAATTATAAAGTTGTCTTCTGATTTATATGTCACACTATGATTTTCGTGCTTCACATCCTTCGAGTGATATTCATTTCAAAATTATGTAGTGCAAATTATCCATTGGGAATAGCCCAATGGTGTTTGTGAGTTAGATAAAGGTGTAGGATAGTAGGAGGTCATGGGTTCAATCCTCATGGTGTGCAACTTTAGCCATTCAAAAAAAAAAAAAATGTAGTGCAAATCAGAATAACTGCATAATTTAATTGAAAAAAAATTCTTTAGTTTTTGATGGTCGACTAAATAATTAAAAACTTAAATAAACCACTAAATTATTAGGAAATGACACCTTAAATGAACATGGTATAGGGTGAACATAATCTAGAGCTATGAGTCCATAAGAAGGTATTTTTAAATATCACAGTCATTTAAAAATATATGTTGGATTTATATATAAGAATATAATAATATTATTTTGTTGTTTTCATATAAAAACAAGTGATTTACGATTTACGATTTTAATCTGCATAATATAACTATACAATATGTGAAAATGAGTTTTGTATTAATGTTAACTAGAGATGGTGATGGTTCTAGGGAGGTGCGGGGAGAGGTGGAAGTAGTTTCCTTAATGGCCGGAAGTGGATATTGATCAGATATAATGATACAAGAGAGAAAGGGGAATAGGTTTACAATAAACCATGTGGGCCCACCTGAATTACTATATTTCTTTTTACATTTAAGCTATTTTTTAATAACAAGGGCATTTTAGTAATTTCACATTAATTTAACACCAAAAACTAACCTCCATCCGCGCCAGTGACTATCTGGATTTCGGGAACGTAATTGCAAAAGTTTGGGACAATAACTGTAATTTTAGAAAGTTAGGGAGTAAAGGTGAAAAAATAGGCAAACCACATGGACTATCCAGATATTTTTCTCTAATATTAATACAAATATTTTTATTTTTTAGAAAATATCTAAATCTTAGTTTTCATAGTAACTTACTTCACATCTAAAACAAAAGCTTATCACCGCTTACCCTCACACAATAGTCATTTTAGCCGTATCTCGTTTCAGGTTAGAAAAGTTGACCTTCTAGTCATAAATATATTAAGCACTTTTTTTGAATGCTAAAATTTGGGTCACTAACGGACCACTGGAATATCATCGTGTCATCAGAGAAACCATCCGTCACATTAATATCCATTAGGCTATAATATACACAAATTTAGAAGAAAACCCAATAAATCTAACAAAAACCTCTAGTTGGTTTCAAACTCAGAACCTAAAGGTCTATAAGTCTTATCTGACACCAAGATGACAATAAAAAACTTCAGTTTATTTTGTCTCAGGCAAATTTAATATAAAACTAGTGGATTTCTCCATGCGCTTCGCGGCATGAATCCGGTCGATATTAGTTTACTTGCACATTAAGACATAGGGGAAAAACACATTGTAATGGCATATTCTGGAATCATCGAAAAATTACATCGTTATTTAAAACTAAATCGTAGAATCGTTTAAAAGAATGATTGTCTTCTTAATTTGAAATAACTAATTAAAAAAAATTAGTTGGTTATTAACATAAAAGTAAAATTAACAAATAAAAAACTTAATCATGTTTATAATAAAGTACCTCTGTGAAAATAATAATAAAATATATATTAATTAATTGTTTATCACTTATTGATAATAAAATAAAGAAACTAAATTTACTGTTCATGAGCAATTCCTATTAATATATATAAATATAATATAATATAATAGTTTAAATTTTAGTTATCAAAGTAATAACTAATAAGTAGGTATAGGATTTTTAATTCATCATGTAATGTAATGTATTCATTTCCATAATTTGTTAAATAAAAAAAACGATCAATAATTTTATTAAATAAAAAAACAAATTTTAAGAGTCAGAATCTGAAAAATCAAATATAATGTTAGACCACCCGTAGTGGAAACTAATTAGGGCGCTTTTTCCCCATCAGCGCTCGAATGCGCCGGCGCACCGCCCCCTTGGGAGTTTTTTGGCATTTTTTTGTTGGGCGTTTAGATTAAAACGCCGGATTGTTCAAAACCTCACATTCCATTTTGAAATTTTGACCAATAACAAATTTCCAACTCATTTATTTGTTTTATTTAAAAAAATAATAATTGGGTAATTATTATTGAGACATTACCACTACACCTCTTTTTAACTTTAAGTCTTATAATCACGCTTTGCTGACTAGGTAGCCACGTATCGCTTCACGCCTAAAGATAAGACATTTTTTCCACTCACCATCATATATCGAGAGAGATAGAGGAGATGGGTTTCCAAAATAAAACCCGCAAAAGCATGCCTCGCTTTCACCGTTCATGACATTCATAGCCGTGACGTGTCCATCAAAATTCATGTATACTTTTTGCAGATGTAGTGGATGACCAATCTAAACTTTTCCCGTTGTTTTTCTTTGGAACAAATCCTATAATCTTTTGATCATGTTACTTTTCATATATATAAAACTAGTTGGATCCGCTAAAGTTGTGGGCATTAAGCCAAATATTTATCAACCAATTAAAAAAAATATTATCATAGGTTTGCTAGGAAAAAAAAAACTAAAACGATGGCAAAACCATAATTTTGGGCTCGGGGAAAACTGTAATTTTTAGAACTAATAAGCTAGTGTTAGGTAGCTGATTGACACGAAAAAAAATTAAATCGAGTCAACTAATTAAAACAAAACACTTCTATAGTTTTGCTAAAAAAAACTAAAACTATAGCAATACTGTAATTTTGAAATGCGGGCAAAATTGTAATATTTGGCTGGAGGTAAATCGTAATTTGTCAAAAGTTAAAGCGACAGCCATGGTTGTAGAAATCGCTAGTCGCTAGTAGGTCGGTGAGGTGGGGACTAGCGATTAATCAGGATTAACCGGGGATTAATCGGATATAATCGGGATTAATTGTAGTTAATCGAAAATTAATCGAGAGAAATCGGTGATTAATCGAGGATTAATCGGTGCCTAGTCGAGATTTTTACAACCATGGCGACAGCAATACTGTAATTTTTAACAGGGGCAAAATTGTAACTTTGAACATGGGCAAATTCGTATTTTTTTAACTGGGATAAAATCGTGTCATACCCGGGCTAATGGGGGAGTGTCAAGCAACAGCCTGGCACTATTCCCCCACACACCTTTTAGAAAAAGCTAAAAAGGCAATACTGTAATTTTTAACTGTGGGCAAATTGTAATTTTATGCTGAGTTAAATTCGTAATTTACCAAAAGCTAAAACGATGACAATACTGCAATTTTTAACCAGATGTAAAATTGTAACTTTGAATAGGAGGTAAATTAGTAATTTTGAGCTAGGGGTTAAAATCGTAAACTATTTCTCCATATTGGTTTTTGTCTGACATTATTTCCCCACATTGGTTTTGTAGTATATATAAATATAAATAAATATGTGTCTTTATTATACACATTTTATTGGGTTTATTTACGTGGGAAAAAAACATGTCTTACCAACCAGTAACTAATACAAATATCACGCACATATAAATAAAAATTTGTTAATATTATTAATAAACTAATTGGCTATCAATTAATTTATAACATTGTTGATGCGTGATAGCTAATTTGTTATAATTAAGATGACTACGACAAGACGAGTTGTTCAGGAAATTAGCTATGACGATATTAGGACTATATATAGTACTAATTAATATGATGTCTATATAGCAAACAACGTGTTTGTTTAATTAATCAAAAAGTCTAACCAATAGCAAACAACTTGTTTGTTTAATTAATCAAAAAGTCCAACCAATCTAGTTGTACGTAATAATCTAAATATTTTTTCCTCTTAACAGCAAGTCGTAGATGTTTTAGGATAAATACACTACAACCTACATTCTACATGATTTAAATTAATCTTCAACTTTTTAGTTATGAGACACACACCTTAACCATTAGAATATCCCATAATCGAAAAAAATAATGTGAAGTATTGGAGTGCTTGGTATACGAAACCCCAAAAATTACCACACACTACTAGAAAAGTGCATAATTTCCTACGGAAATTTCCTACACAATTATTTTTGTCACAGATTCAAACACATTTGTGACAAATTTCCTACGATTTTTTTTCCAAAATTCTATGTCAAATTTTTGACGCAACAATGACAGAAAATAAAAAAACCCCAATTAATTGATAGTTGCGTCACAGATCTGTTAGAAATAATCTACAAAATGTTGATTATTAAATCATTTCCTACAAGTTTGTGACAAAATATTTATTCTTTAGTTTAATTAAACATTCCGTCGGAACTGCGTCACAAGTTGCGACACATTTCCGACAACTAAGTCATATTACTTAATTTTATTAAAAATAAATACAAGGATATACACTTCTATATTTATATATAATAGTAAAATTAGTATAATAATTAAAAATTATTATATTTCCTACACATTTGTGACAAAATATTTATTTTTTAGTTGATTTAATCGTTCCGTCATAATTGTGTCACAACTTGTGACACATTTCCGACAAACAATTTATTTTTTAGTTGATTTAATCATTCCATCAGAATTGTGTCACAACCTGTGACACATTTCCGACAACTAAGTCATATTACTTAATTTTATTAAAAATAAATACAAGGATATACACTTCTATATTTATATATAATAGTAAAATTAGTATAATAATTAAAAATTATTATATTTCCTACACATTTGTGACAAAATATTTATTTTTTAGCTGATTTAATCGTTCCGTCAGAATTGTGTCACAACTTGTGACACATTTCCGACAAACAGTTTATTTTTTAGTTGATTTAATCGTTCCGTCAGAATTGTGTCAAAACCTGTGACACATTTCCGACAACTAAGTCATATTACTTAATTTTATTAAAAATAAATACAAGGATATACACTTCTATATTTATATATAATAGTAAAATTAGTATAATAATTAAAAATTATTATATTTCCTACACATTTGTGACAAAATATTTATTTTTTAGTTGATTTAATCGTTCCGTTAGAATTGTGTCACAACTTGTGACACATTTCCGACAAACAGTTTATTTTTTAGTTGATTTAATCGTTCCGTCAGAATTGTGTCCCAACTATTTTTATTTTTCTGTCAGAAATTTGTCACGAATAATGCTGAATGAAATTTTTTAATTTTTTTTGTCGGAAATGTGTAGCTAAAAAAATTCCGAAAATATAATAATTAATATTTATCATAAATAATATATTAAAAATAACTATGAATTGTTGTAGGAGATCTGTAGCAGTTTGTGACACGGCGATTTTGTAGGAAATGGGTAGGAAATTGCGTAGGAAATGCGTTGGAAACAGGTTTCCTACGAGGCATTTTCCTACATCATGTATTTGTCACAAATGTGTGGGAAAGCCTGTTTTGTAACGCATTTCCTACGAAAACTGGTGTAAGAAATTTCAGATTTTCTAGTAGTGACAAACGAAATTGGAATATTACCTTTACACAATTTGTTGCAAAAAGATAATATTACAATTGATGTATCATGTAAGCAAGCTAGCAAAGTTGATGAATATTACCATTAGAGTAGCAAAGGAGGAGAAAGCGATGACCCAAAACTTGCCAACATAGGCATCAGAGATGAAGGCTCCGATGAGTGGTGCAAAATTGGTGATTCCCGACCAAATGTTGATTAGATTTGATGCTGATACTTGGTTCATGTGGAATATCGTCATTAGAAACACAGTGAAGTTAGCTACCAACCCAATCGATGCGAGTCTTTCAAAAGATTCATTTCCTACACATAATTTATACTTCAAAAACACATGAAAGGAAAGTATCATGGAAGTTAAAGTTTCATGAAATCTAGAATCCAAACAACAAAGAAAATAAAAGTTACCATCATTTAAAATGTTGCATGTCAAGGAAAACTAATAATACAAATACCTAAAATATAAGGCATGGACTTCCAACCACCCGGCTTTCTTTGAACGGGCTTTGGTTGTGGTGAATAGTGGTGGTGATGAGCTTTTCCGACTTCATTTTCTAGCGAAGACGACGGCGGTGGCATTGATCTTGAAGAGAAGAGACACTTGCAAGTGACCAAATAAATGCCCAAATATTCCTTCTTGTTGTTTTCTAAAGGCCTCACAAGTACTATCCTTTCCACTTCTCCCTTCACCGTCTATTTATACTTCACATGAGGCCCCTAACACAATTATTGGTTTCTACGGATAGAAATAGGTATTGGAGGCAAAGTAAAAAAACAAAAAATAATAATGAATACATGAACCACCTCTTTCCCAAAGGTTTTAAAGGCAAAATAAATATTATTAGAGCAGATGTTATGGTGTGGCGCCTCCTGTCATCTCACCATTGTTGGCGTCCCTACACCATCATGCCTCTGCCAAGAGGGACGCTATCTTTGGCCTCTGCCAAAGCCATAGCGGGTGTGAAGAGGAGGAAGCGGATGGGGCCCGCTGTTTGAACCAATCAGATTTGAGTTATTTTTTTCTTTTATTAATATAGTTAAAATGGGTTTTGTGAGGCGTTATTTCATACCGTGCAAGCTAACGATAAAGTCCTCCACTTATGTGTCGCCTACATGACGCTTACGTGGCATGATAAAGCCCTAAGGGACGTGAAACCACACCACCCAGCCTTATGTTCATGTCAAAGATCAAATTTAAATTAGAACATAATTAATAAGAAATTTGATTCTAATAAAAATATTGTCTTCAAACAAAACAGGTTTTTTTTTCATTGTCACATTAATTGGAACTAAAATATATCAGATAAAAACGGTGGTGGTGGGTATAGTAGTGGCAATTGGTGGTATTGGTGACAGTGGCAACAATAGTGATAGTGGAGTATAGTAGTTGCAATAACAACAATGTGATGGTGGTGACAACAATTGCGACGATTCATTTTCGTTATATTTATTTTCAATGAAACATGATGTTCTTTGAGTTACACTACTGTTCATAAGGCTATATCATTACATGTTGGTATCTGATTTGTTAAAGAAAATTGAAATGTGAAGTTTGATTTGTTACAGAAATTGGCACGTGGTGTTGGTGGCATTGGTGACGGTAGTGGTAGTGGTGGTGGTGGTGGTGGTGGTGGTGGTGGTGGTGGCGGCGACCAACAATTGCGACGATGGTGGTAATTGGCATTGTTGACGGTGCAACGGTAGTGGTAGTGGTGGCCGATTAGATGGTGGTGGCAACAACAACAATGTGGTGGTGGTGGTGACAACAATTACGGCGATGATGGTAATTAAAGATTGAATTTTATCCTACATAGTCAAAATTTATCCTACACAACTCGAAATATATCCTACACAACTCGTAATTTATCTTACACAACTAGTAGTTTATTCTACACTTTAAATTAAGTTGTTTTTTTAATTTGGAAAAAGTATATATTTTGAAAAGGAGTTACAAATTTAATTTAGCTAGTTATTAAAGGGGAAGAATACAAATTAATGATTTATGTAAGTTTACCAATATACCCTTATATTAAAATTAAATACAAATATTAAATGAAGTAAAATGAATCATTCTTATTGGTTGAAACTTCTTTTTTTTTCTTCTTACAAAAAATTCTTCTCATTTGAACCCTCAGCTATATAACTATATGTACATTAACAAATATTGTTCAATCCGATCATCTTCTTTAAATGTACATGTCCGATTTGTAATGTGTACATATGTACATTTATAATATACTTCTAAAAAGACATATATGTCCTATATTAAACTATGTAAAAAACAATTTCTCCAATTAGCAAATGTTTAAGTATACGTAAAATATAGAATCAACATCATAAAATAACGTAAATAACAAAATAACGAAAATCTAACATGATTAGGTAAAATAAATATATATCTGAATGTGTTAGATTAATTACCATAAAAATGTAATTAAAACGTGAAGGGTCAATAGTTTTATTCAAAATCAACTAGCATTTTAAAATTACAAATTAGTTTATTATGGTATCTGATTTCGTAATTTTGTTTAGGAAATATTTAATTGAATTACTAAAATATATTTTGTTTATGAAAGATTAAATTTAATTACTAAAATGTAAGGATCAGTTATGGTAACCGATTTTTTAAAGTTAATTTCTAACTAGTTTAAAAATAATTAAAAACTAAATTTAATTGGCTAATAACAATCATATCCTTTTAATCTTAAAAAGTAATCAAGAGTCAAGATTGGTTCACTCAGTTCACTCTCAACAAAATTCTTCACTCTTGAACCTAATCCCCCCCTCTCTCTCTCTCTCTATATATATATATATATATATATATTAATAATAGAAGCTAATAAATAGTGTTTTAATTATTATAATAATATATATAATTTTTTAATATTTTTATTATTTTAATATTATAATTATTTTTAAACTAGTTAAAAATTAACTTTAAAAAATTAGTTACCATAACTGATCCTTACTTTTTAAGTTGGATAAGCTTGGTGTCAACCAATACCGGTATCGGAAATACCGGTACGATTTGGTTTGTTATCGGTACATGAAGGTAAAAATCGGCAACAGCCTAGTACAGAAAACTCCAAAAGTCGGTACCGAATTGAGTTTGAAAATATTTTAGTTTAGGAAATTAGGTGCTGCTACCTGGTACCATTTGCTCATCCATGATCACGGGTACCGTACGAACAACAACGGTATCGTGCAACTTTTTTTGTTGATTTTTTTCAACTTTTAATTATTTCTTTTTTTAAGTTTCAGCGGTGTGGATGAGCTCGGTTATAACAACCCTTCCTAAAATATTTCCGACACTCCTAAAATTATTAGAACACCCCTATACGTCCCAAAATACACCCCGTATACGAAAACCGGTCCCAAATACCTTTAATTTTATAGAAATACAATAAAAACAAAAATTAGGTAGTTCTGGTGGGGCGCGACAGAATCCCCTAGGTCTGTCGCGGGGCGTGAGCGAGGGGACGAGTGGCGCAGCCCGGTGCCCCCACGTGTCACATGCGTGTTGAACCTACACCTGTGACTTGTCCAAGCTACGCCCTAGTACACCTATCTCGCGGGGCACGACGTCCCCTTGTGTGTCCGTCGCTGGGCGCTAGGGACTCCCTGGACAGCCCTATATATAGAAGTGATCGGCATTTCATTTCCGTCGTTCAAAATTCTCGCAAACCCTCTTAATTCTGAATATTAGAATTTATCTCCGGGCGTTATACCCCCTAATTAGCGAAGCTCTGCCTCGTTGTAAGTATTATAACCCCCAATTACATATTAGATGCGCTGCCCGATCGATCTAGTGCTCCATAACGGCTGTCGAGGCTCTGCCCGACGCGGAGTTCTGTCTCGAGGAGGGTATAACTAATGTAAAGATTGGGTTATTATATTAACGCATGTGCATTGTTTAATTTATTAGATTATAACCAGGAAATCAAAGGGAAAAACCTAAAATAGCAATGTGAGTAATCCTTACTTTTTGTAAACTGTTTTTACAAAACCTCAATTATTTTACATGATAGTTAACAGTGATTGAGTATTTGTAATTCTACAATTATCGTCGGTATGTTGGGGTTTTGTATACAAAATTTGTTACTACACTGTGAGTAGTAGCATGACCACCAGTCATTGATAGTACCGTGGGTGGTAATTAAGGTAGAAAAATAAACAAATGTAATTGTTGATTGCCCTCAATGCTATACAATGATAAAACTTGTTTTGATTAAACTGGGATTCACTCACCAGTATTTCTTGCTGATAAAATGTTTTAAACACGTGTTTCAGGTAACTTAGAGTGAGGCCCATAAAAGCCAGCTGGAGAGCACTGAAAGCTTAGAAAAGTGGCTATAAAAGTTACCTATTTTAAAAGGATAATTTTTTTCAATACTTAGGGTTTATCCCTATAAAAATATTATGAATGAAAACTTGGGTTTTACCCATGTGTTTATTATTATAAAAATGTGGTGTTTTACTCTGATAAAATATTTCCTAACTACGGTCCTGATGAAAATTTTCGCTGCTAAATTGATAAACACCGATACCATTTGTTCTAAGTCTCGCGGCTCCCGCTCCCGGGGTGGGGTCGGGGGTTGTGACAGAAGGTGGTATCAGAGCTAAGCCACTTGTTTAAGCCATCTAGGTGTTCTTCTAATACCTAAACCTTAAACAATTATGTTATGTTAGGAAATTAATACCTTATGCGTTATCCTGCGAACATAAAATCTTAATATGTCTATTATGATTTTTATGTCATTTAACGAATTTTAATTCCCAATATGCATTACCCATATCTGTATTTTACAGTTATGCTATGTTTAATATTACATATATATAAGTGATATATTAATAATGTTATGCCTTATCAAATTTTGTAAAATATTATATGTTTCATATTTATATATTTAAGTGAATATAATTCAATATAAATTTTATAACATTATAATATTATGCTACTAATATTTAATATCTTAGTCAAAGATATTAATATAAGATAACACAATTCAGATATGATAATTCAAAAATAGCATAATATAAATATTAAGATAATATAATTTATATATTATACTTAAATGATTTTATGTCATTTAAATTCTCAGTATGTGTAATCCCTATTGGTATTTTACAATATGTTAGGCTATAAATATATAAAGGGGTTATAATCATAATATATTAATATTAAACTTTTGTGATAAATATCATACCCATATATTCATGTGAATACAATTCAATACAAATTATAATCATATTGTAATATTAATATTAATATCTTAATCAGAGATATAAGGTAACACCCTTTAGGTATGATGTCACTAAAATATTATAATATAACATATTATTTGATGCAAGTAGTATGTTTTATGATTTATAATATAGCCCAAAATTTTACTCGATTATATTTTGTCAAGATTTTGACAAAACATGTAATTATATTATTTATTTTGTTAAAATATAATATCTCAGCATACTTAAAACAGGTTTATTGTTTAAATACAATATTACAACAGAATTTTCATAATGATACCATGAAAATATTATATATGCTTTCATTATATTACATTTACATACACATGAAAAATGTGCGAAAATTATATAAGTATTCTATATTTTATAAATTATATTAGTGAAAACAAATGATATTTCATACATAAAATAGAAATGTGTACAAAAATATATGTTACTGTATAACTGTATACTTTAAAATTTATATATATACGTAATACGTGTATATCACAAGGAAGTAACTTAAGAATTTTATCATTTAATAGTTTAACTCCTGTCTTAAACTATATTTGATTTATATGTATATATATTCTGATATAAGAATAATACTTCATACAATAAGAATCAAATTTAGAAACGCCAAACTTTGTATTATCTATTATGATTCTTTAAATAAAATTGATGCAGTAAGAATCGAGTCGCAATATTTTCAACCAATATGGTTCAACCCTCTAGTTAAAGCTATTCTAAGAAATCCGCAAGGATTATATATTTTGATTTAATTTAATTATTCACCCTTTTATTTCAAATTAGTATGATCAACAGAAATTCATTCCAATTATTATTGTTACTAAAAGAAAATAAAGTTATGAAAATAAAAGGATAATTAATACCCTACGCTAAATAATTGGATTGTTATAAAATAATTTAGTATTATATATTATTTTAAAAATCTGGTATACATATGCACATACAGAATATAATTTCTTGCTAATGCATACAATATAATAAGACAAATATCTTCTGTAGAAAAGAAAATTTTTGTATGTAACAGAAGAAACAGATCTACCTGTTTACCTAGAAATTATCCAATTGATTTTTCAACCAATTAACCACAATTAACCCAAAAGAAACCCTAAGGACACTCGAGTTAGCACCAAGGGAAAAATAGTAGAATCAATGACAGGGAATCTCAGGATCTTATATAAACCTTTAATTCTAGCCACAGTCACAACTACAGTTCCTACCAAACATCCCGAATATTTATCCAATCATGAGCCCTGAGAATATAAGCCAAGTTAAGAAAATATAAAGCCATTCTTAGTAATACACCGAGCCCATAATCTGGAATAAGAGCTCGTCTGTAACTACGATAACAGGAAATGGCACATAATATATTATTTATATACTTTTCTTATATTTTGATAAATTATATAGTGAAAAGAAAATGTTAAAATATACTATATATGTATATATATATATATATATATATATTAATGCATCATACTGACAGGTATGATTATACTTGTGCTAAATGTAAAATGAGCGACAAAATGTACCTGTATAATTGCTTAGTTCTATGATAATTATATCGGAATATGTTTATAATTCAGATGTCAAAGGAAATGGCATGTAATCAAGAAATTCAGGCTAGTAATGAAAATTCTTTGGCCAAAAGCACTATAGAAAACATAATAGCTCAAGGAATATCGAATGTCATACCTTCAATCATTGAAGCTATTAAAATTTCTATGCTTATAAACGAAAGTCCTACTTTAAGTTTTAAGCATACCCATCACTTCAAACCTAACCCTATTAACAATGGAGGTCATGATATTCATATCAAAACTCCATCTTCCAAATGAAAGAAAACCACAATCTATAGTTACTCTTATAAGAAATTCCGCTCTGACAAAACCGATGAGAACCAAGAGGCTGAATCGTCAATCGTGCAACCTACCTGCAACAACTATAATCAGAAGAGTTCGAAAAGACGCTATTCTAAGAAGACACACCGCTGTAACTTTTTGCAAGAAGGCTGGACATGCAGAGGAAGAATGTAGACGGAAAACTAACGTCTGTTTTAACTGCGGAGATCCATGTCATATCCGTCCCTACTGTCTGAAATTATCCAAGGCTCCCGACAACAAGGCTATAAACCCAGATGAAGCTAAGGAGAACGCATAAATACTTACGACATCAGAGGCAACAACAACTTCTAAAATAAGCACCCTTATTTTCGACTATACTTAAGATTAGCTGACTTTTGATTCCGATCAAAACTTCATCAATAAAAGGTCTTTATTTTTCTTTTATAGAGCCAATTCTCATTTGTCTCATCTCTTGACAAATTCATATGTTGCACAAGCATTTCTTGTTACGCATGTGATTCCACTTCAAAAGATTATCTATTCACGAGTTCGAATATTATATCGTGATACTCATTTTAAATCTTGATAAAGACATTGACTTTTGATATCAAGTCAACAGATTTCTTGGAAAACTCCTTTTCTTTTCAAAATCACTTATCGGGTTTTCATTGTAACCATTTCTTATCAATACATATATTCATTGTTGGAATATGTCTAAACCAAGCTCAAATTGTTTAAACTTGCTCCTATACATTCGATTCAAAATCCCATATGATGAATTGAGATCATCATATTCGAGGTAATCTCAATCAACTCTTCATTTGCTGAACCATAGTAAACTTGTTTAAAATCTTCAACTCCAATAAATCGTTTGTTAACCCACGACACCTTGCGGTAGCGATTTCTTTCACACCTGAGGTACGAATTTATCTATTTATCGATTCATCATCCTAAACCAGCTTTGTGTTAAGATAAAGGTACCTAAATTCTTATTCCAATGTACCTCCAACATTTCTTTCATCTTTGATCAATCCTACGATATTCAATTGTTCCTTCATTTGAACATCCTATCTTTTGAATATCCAGATTCACTTCATTGAAACTTTCAGTAAATTTCGAGAACGGTGAATTCGTTCGGTCACCGTAATCATCGAATTCTTTCAATCATTACGACACCTTGTGGTGTCTGTATAAATTTGTAGCCTGTGCTAATAGTAAACCCTAATCATATCAATTCATACGTCATTCGTTTGCCTCATCATTCAAGTAGTCTTGATACAGTTATGTATTAAGACCATGATACACAAAATTCCATTGTATTGTCCGGTGTATCCTTGCCATTTAAATAAACGTCACTGATTCTGGTTTAATTATTGACAAATCATTTTTCATACTTCTATTTTCAAATGAGATTATTGATTCAGAGTTCTTCTCAGTTGAACGATCAAAATAAGTTCTCTTCTGACATTACATCCTATTATTCCTAAAGGTCGTTTACATTCGATTCATATGTCTCTATTGAGTTTGTGAAACCCAAGTGTATCACGTTCGGTTAACATCAAGGTACCTAAATTCTTATTCCAATGTACCTCCAACATTTCTTTCATCTTTGATCAATCCTACGATATTCAATTGTTCCTTCATTTGAACATCCTATCTTTTGAATATCCAGATTCACTTCATTGAAACTTTCAGTAAATTTCGAGAACGGTGAATTCGTTCGGTCACCGTAATCATCGAATTCTTTCAATCATTACGACACCTTGTGGTGTCTGTATAAATTTGTAGCCTGTGCTAATAGTAAACCCTAATCATATCAATTCATACGTCATTCGTTTGCCTCATCATTCAAGTAGTCTTGATACAGTTATGTATTAAGACCTTGATACACAAAATTCCATTGTATTGTCCGGTGTATCCTTGCCATTTAAATAAACGTCACTGATTCTGGTTTAATTATTGACAAATCATTTTTCATACTTCTATTTTCAAATGAGATTATTGATTCAGAGTTCTTCTCAGTTGAACGATCAAAATAAGTTCTCTTCTGACATTACATCCTATTATTCCTAAAGGTCGTTTACATTCGATTCATATGTCTCTATTGAGTTTGTGAAACCCAAGTGTATCACGTTCGGTTAACATCAATTCCTGAAACTAATTTAAGTTTCTCATTTTCCTTAGAAAATTCTCACTAAGGATTCGTCTGCTAAGCGTTTTTGTAAGATTTCATACATACATCATTTCTGTCAGTGGTAGCTGATAAGCTACGGGTTATGCTCGTTTAATAAATGGTCCAACACACCTGGAACTTGACTTCCCTCTTTAACGAATCTAACTACCCTTTTCATAGAGAAACTTTTAACAAAACCACTTGAAAGGTTTTCATCTATTTTGACAATCTCGTATTGCTTTAACTTAAACTATCTTATCTATTGTTTCTTGCACTATCTCAAGCCCAGATAAGTTGTTTTTCTTGCACTATCGCAGCCCGGTGCCGCCACGTGTCACATGCTTGTCGAACCTACACCTGTGACTGGTCCAAGCTACGCCATTGTACACCTATCTCGCGGGGCGTGACGACCCCTTGTGTGTCCGTCGCGGGGCGCCAGGGATGTCACACCCCAACCGATAGTGGAAACATCGAGGTGCGACACTAAGCGTTCAGATTGCTCATGAGATTCCACAACACTAGATATTGCAATATAGATTAAATCCATTTTAAGATAATATTGTCTAGAATCAACCACCAACCATAACACAGTATCAATTACATAACACCAAAATTATTCAAGTCTGATAGATTAAACTAGGCGAATTTCTAAGCATCAATCCTAGCTTGTTTCACTTGTTTCCATAGCATCCTATCATCCTGCAACATGTATTAAAATAAAGTCAGTACAAAATGTACCGGCGAGTATACAGGTTTGAGTATATAGTATAGTAGATTAAAAGACTCACATCCACATTTAGATGATAAAAAGAAATAGTTTCAGCCATGATAGTGTTCGCAGTCCAAGTGATAACCTAAGTGTCCCGATGCTTTGGTGTTTTCCCAAGACTCAAGGAAAACTAGAATCCTCCTAACAATACCCCCGAGAAAAATGGGGAGGTGCATCTTCCTATAGCGCTACTATTGTTAAGGCGGTACTACACACTCTGGATTAAACGTTCACATAGCATAAAGAATCAAGAATCACAAGTTTCACATACACATAGGATAGAGTTTAGATTCCAAAAGTATCAAGTTTCATAGAATACATGTTGCATCCCAAAGTTTAAAACAAAAAGGGATCGGGTATACTCATAGTGATTGCTTAACAGTATAACTGTTATTAGATCAAAGAGAACTCTTTAGGTTTAGCCTGATTAGATTACAATAGGTAAGTGTCGAGCAGAATAACGAATTGTGCAAAGTGTCGGATCAGTCATCTGATCGGATGGCCGTTCAATCGGACGGCAGTCCGATCGGATTGCCATTCGATTGAGATGGCTTATGTGTGTGGGGGACGGATCGCCATCCAATCGGATGGTCATCCGTACGGATGACCATTCGATCGAATGGTCATTTGATCCAAGGATTACTTTCCAAGAATTTACCAAGTGTTTAAGTTAAGTCACTTCGATCGGATGGCCATCCGATTAGATGACAGTTCGTTCGGATTGCCATTCGATCATGGAGATTTCCAAAGTTTCAAAGATTCAAAGTTTCATAAAGATTCTAAGTGTTGAAAGGTTTTAGGGCACATGCCACTCTGATCGGATGGCCGTTCGATCGGACGGCAGTCCGATCGGATTGCCCTTCGATTGGGAGGCCTTGTCCCGTTCACACTCCTATAAAGTTTCTAAGTTTCGATTCTAACGACGACCGCACGGTACGTATTGAGACAACGGTAAACACATCATTGTTCAGCCGGTCTGATCAGATGGGAACCACCCCAGTCCGATCAGTCGTCTGTTCATGACGGTGCTTTTTTCGGAATCCGTACTCCGGTCATCTTCTCCGGCAACAACCCTTTTCCAAACCGACTCCTAGACTAATCATCAAGTCTACTGTCCGTTTAGATCCGGATTCCACCGTTTTTAAGCAAAAGCTTAAGAAAAGATGAAGATAACCATAAGTTTTAGCTGAAAAGTTTAGATCTGGCAAGGTTTTGGTGTAAAAACACATGAAATTCCTTAGATCTGAGCTAGATCTTGACTAGAATGACATCATACAATAGTTTGTACAATTGCCATGATGACGTCACCCTTAAGAGCTCAAATCTCAGAGATTTCACGATGAAAAGTGTGATTTCAAAGGAGAATTATGTAGAGAATAGTGTATGGATCAAAGATGTACAAGAATCTAGTGTAAAACGTACTGAAATCGCCGGGAAATGGGAGAAAAGTGGGAGTGCGTGCGTCTTGGTCGGAGGAGGCTGTCACATCAGTATCAGTGAGAATGATGTGACAGGCCTATTTATAGTGCCAGAGAGGAAGGTTAAGGCGGTGTGGCACGGATCGGATGGCACTTCGATCGAATGGCCCTCCGATCGGATGGTCATCCGATTAGATGGTCATCCGATCGGATTGCCATTTGGTCAATCCCGTCCTTTCCGCGTTCCCGTCTTTATTTCGTTTTGTGAGTTAGATTAAGCGTTGCGTTGCGTATTATTGAGTAATAACTAGATTATATCATTAACACATTAGTTTCCAAGTTTCATAGTTTCCGCCAGTGACAATTCTCCAGTCTTTCGTTCAACCAAGTCTCAAGTTGCACGAGTCTCAAGAGTCAAGCACCAAAGTGTCAAGAATCATAGTTCCATAAGAATCAAGTATCAAGTATCAAGAATCTAGTTTCCAAGTATTAAGTATCAAGAATCAAGCCTCAAAACTCAAGTCTCATAGTGTTAAATATCAAGAATCAAGTTTCTAGAATCAAGCATCATAGTATTAAGAATCAAGCATCACAAGTATCAAAAGTGTCAAGTATCACATAGTTTAGGCACTAAAATTGACAATAGCTAAAAGTCTAGGGACGCTGGTGTTATAGTCTCCCCTCCTTTAGGAGATTTCGTCCCCGAAATCTAGGAAGGAGACTGCTCGAAGAGCTGCGGATACTTGGTCTTTATCTCACTTTTAAGTTCCCAAGTGAATTCGGCGCCGCGCTTTCCTTCCCATCGAACCTTGACTATGGGAATTTTGCCGTGCCTCAATCGCTTGACACCTTGATCCATGATTTCGACCGGTTTCTCCTCAAAGTGTACAACTTCATTTATTTGCAAGTCTTCAAGGGGAACCTATAGTTCCTCGTTGACTAGGCATTTACGTAGATTAGATACGTGGAACACTGGATGTACTTTGTTTAGTTTTTGTGGCAGGTCGAGTCTGTACGCCACCTTGCCAATCCTTTCGAGTATCGTGAAAGGACCCACATAGCGAGGAGCGAGCTTTCCTTTCTTACCAAAACGAACTACTCCCTTCCAGGGAGATACCTTGAGGAGGACTCGATCACCAACATCAAATTCCAGAGGCTTGCGCCTTTTATCAGCATAGCTCTTTTATCTGCTCCTAGCCTTGATCAAATTATCACGGATCTGAAGAATCTTATCCGTTGTCTCTTGAATGATTTCAGGGCCAGTAAATTGCTTGTCACCAACCTCTTGCCAGCTGAGAGGATATCGATACTTGCGACCTTACAAAGCTTCGAAAGGAGCCATCTGAATACTGGAATGATAGCTGTTGTTGTACGGGAATTCAATCAATGGTAAATGTACATCCCAGTTACCACCAAAGTCGATGACACAAGAACGAAGCATATCCTCTAGGGTTTGAATAGTGTGCTCGGTCTGTCCATCCGTTTAGGGATGAAAGGTCGTGCTAAGATTCAAATGAGAACACATAGTGGATTGAAATGTTTGCCAAAGACGTGAAGTAAAACGTCCATCACGGTCAGAGATTATGTCGATAGGTATGCCATGACGGCATATAATCTCATCGGGATAGATTCGAGCAAGTTTCTCCGTTTTATAATCTTCGCGAATGGGAATAAAGTGGGCTGATTTGGTCAAACGATCGACGATCACCCAGATACTATCGTGACCAGAAGGTGTACGGGGTAGTTTAGTAATAAAGTCCATAGCGATGCTATCCCATTTCCAAACTAGGATTTCAGGCTGCTCTAAGAGTCCTGAAGGACGTTGATGTTCAGCCTTAACTTTCGTGTAAGTAAGGCATTTGGAAACGTATGCAGCAATGTCCTTCTTCATACCAGGCCACCAATAAGTCATACGCAAATCATGGTACATCTTATCGGCACCTGGGTGAATAGAGTAACGGGATTTGTGAGCCTCATTCATAATGAGCTCACGTAAGTTATCACGATTCGGTACCCAGATGCGATGGAGGTAGTATTGAAGTCCATCAGGTTTAGTTTCAAGTCGATCAATCTTAGCGCCTTGGATTTCCACTTCTAGACTTCCTTCATTTGCTGATGAATACTGAGCTTCACAAATACACGCATGGAGATCACTAGAGATACAAATAGCATTAACATGTGTTTTACGACTAAAAGCGTCGACCACTACATTCGCCTTGCCAGGATGATAGCGAATTTCGCAATCGTAGTCGTTAAGTAATTCCACCCAACGTCTCTGTCACATGTTCAGTTCCTTTTGGTCAAAGATATGTTGAAGGCTCTTATGGTCAGTGAAAACCACACACTTGGTACTGTACAAGTAGTGTCGCCAGATCTTTAACGCAAACACAACTGCACCAAGCTCCAGATCGTGAGTAGTATAGTTTTTCTCGTGCACTTTGAGTTGATGAGAGGCATAAGCAATAACTGTTGTGGGTGGTTTTCTGAACATATATCCTGGATTATATTCTGACTGCTTTACTTTTGATTATGATCAGGATACCGGATCAGGATATTGGTAGCATCCTGATGCAGTATCCTGGTAATAACTAATTAATTCGCGTGCATATTAGTAAGGCGTGTTTATAACGGTCAAGAAGACTGTTTCTCCTGAAGACTCGGACTCAGCTGTTGAGAAGAGAACATTGAAGCCGCAAAGAAAGGGTCTCCAACGTTCAAAGGGGAATATTCGAAGCATCCCCCATTTTTAGGATAGGTTGTTATTTCATTTGCTATATAAAGGAATGATCGGATCAGTAGGAAGACACAATTTTTTACGTACACTTCTGCTCTCTACTAGCTGCGATCACTCACCAACACTTACACGAACACTCGAATCTGCTTGTAACACTTAGTTAATCTGCATCATATCCTGCACTGTATCCTGAAGTTTGAAGTAATAAGAATAACAAGGTACCTGCGATTGTCAGCTCCTGAGGTTTTGTGACGGCCATCTAGATTGATCAAGGGCTTTCCTCGTATATCTCATGTCACCCTTTACTTTTTTGCTCATTGTTTGATTATTGATATAGCTCGATATCCTGATCTATATCCTGAAACAGTTTTTGCAAACAACCAAACTAGGATATTTTCAACACACATTGTTAGCACACTACCTCACTTAACTAATTTGATCACTAAATTGCTTCGGTAATTTTTGACCAAAACAATTTGGCGCCCACCGTGGGGCAAGTGGTGCTATTTCTACTAAAAGCTTTCTTAAAATCATTACTTGGTTTTCTATTTTCAAAGCTTTTTGCACAACTATTTTCAATGGCCTCGAAATCAAACATGAGCTCTTCTACCATGTCCGCGACAACCTCTCTAGCAATTGGTTCGGTGCTTCCACCACCTCCATGGACGCAAGCTTTTTAACAGCCTCAAGCTCCTCCAAGAAGGACCGAAACTCACGTGGCTCGGGATATTATTCCCACTCAGAATGTTCAAGGATCCGCTGCTTCAGGAAGAACCCCTATTATGGATTCTAATGATGAAATTCTAACTTTGTTTGGTAGTATACATGATCAGATGAAGCAGCAGTAGGAAACCAACCAAATGCTGATAACAGAGATACAACTCTTGAAATCCAGCTCAAGATACAGGTGTGATGCCGGCACTCTCTAGGGAACTTGAGAAGTTGAAGGATATGATATCCAGTGTACCTGGGGTTGTTCAGGCCATTCGGGAAGTATCCCAGGATAGTCACAGGATATCCCGGTTTGCATATCCTATATGTTGTTAGGGGTGGATTTCTAAATGACCAGTGATCCTTATTTGTCGTTGGATTTAGTGATCCTCAATTCTGTCTGAAGTAGTGATCCTCAGAAGTGTTGCAGGATCAGGATCAGGATCATGGATAACTATAAGGATCCTAGTACTAACGATTGTCTATTTTGAATTCGTAAATGTTTTGCAGGAATATCAACTTGGACTGAGTCTTGGCGACATTCCTGGAGAATATTCTTATTGTATTCCGCACGTGCTTGGCCAGAAATGGACGTTGTGGAGTCGTGGAGGACTTGCACGTTTTGCGGAATGTTAGTTAGGCTTGATATTTTCTATTTGTAAAGGGGTAGCGAGCTATATTAGTGACACTTTTGCTATTTTTGGTTACACACACTCATACAACCGCTCTCACTGACTCTCAACGAAACACTTAGCATTTTTCATATATTTCTACACGTTACACTGTAGTGATCCTTGTACTTAGCCCCTATCATCCGAAGTTGTAACAGATTGTTTGTTTAATTTGAGTTGGTGATCGGTAGTTTCCATCACCCGGGGTTTTTTGTGCCGGAGATCAACTCTTGATCAAGGGCTTTTTCCCCGTATAAATCTTCGTGTCAATTGTTCATTACACTTCATAGGGATCCTTATTATTGTCCATCAATTTAAGCATCATACCTCACAACAGAAAGTTTGGTTACATTGTCATTGCTTGATTTTTGACCAAAACAGTTTGGCGCCCACCGTGGGGCAATTGGTGCTTCATTCTTAGAAAGATTCGTGTTTTTGTGGTCATTTCGATCTGCTACAACCAAACAGATGGCTTCCTCAGTGAAGAATACTTCAAGTTTGATGCCCTCATTCAGTTCCTCACAAGGCGTTCCTCCTTTGCCTCCACCACCTTCTGGATCCCAGAAGAATGCTGAGAATGCTGCGAAGAAACCAACTCCTATTTTCCAAAAACCACCTACTTCTTCTGTTTCAACTAATCCTACTACTAATGATCTTTATGCCTTGATTTTGCAGATGAGGAATCATGCACAAGAGCAGGATAAGACCAACGAAAGAATCCTCCGGGAAATCGATGAAATCAAGAAATAGAAGAAATCAGTGGAGGATCACTCCCCTTTGATGCCAAGATCGCTGAACTTCGACACTCCGGTCGTAACCTCACAATACTCAGCAGTTCCGGACGTGCAATACTTGGGTGAACTACCAGGAAGGCGTTATGGGACAACAACAATGAGTCAGACATTTGGCTCTTGCTTCCAGCCTCAGGGATCCTCTTCTCAACCATTAGGATCCTCTTCTCAGCATCAAGGATACTTTACATCAGGAGGATATATGGGAATGCATGCAGTACAAGGATCCTCCCAGGTCCAAGGATCCTCCCAGGTCCAAGGATCCTCTCAGGTCCTAGGATCCTCTCTGGTCCCAGGATCCTTTCAGATTCAAGGATCATCACAATTCCAAGGATCCAACCCCCTTCAAAATCAAGGATCCTTGAGAAATATGCAACCTCAAAACTCAGACGTCCATCAAGGAGACTTCATACCAATGCAGACCATTGCCTCATCTGGTCCTTCAATTATGCCAGAGTCTCGACAAGATGGATTCACATCCGCAATTCCAAACTCGAATCCTGTGGGAGGTAACACTTTTAATAATTTATATAACACTAACCATGGCTTTATGCAGGATACAGGTATCAATCAGGCCATGGCTAGGGAACTGCAAAAGCTTAAGGATATGATATCCAGTGTACCAGGAGTGGTTAAACCCATTCCTGAGATTGTGGATGGTAGCCATAGGATATCTCGTTTTGCACCACCTTTGTGTGATGCTGAGATACCTAAAAGATTCCAGATACCATCAATGAAACTATATGATGGTTCAACGGATCCAGAAGAGCATGTAGCTCAATACAGGGAGAGGATGGAGATCAATCCAATTTCGGAAAGATTGAAAGAAGCATGCCTATGCAAGGGATTTGGGTCCACACTTACAGGATCTGCTCTTAAATGGCTGCTAAGTATCCCCCTTACTCTATTACTTCATTTGCTAATTTAGTTAACTTGTTCAATAGTCAATACTCTTGTAGCAGAAAGTTTGAACGATTAACTAGTGATCTATATAGGGTAACACAAGGTCAAAATGAATCACTTAGAGATTATATCACTAAGTTTAGTAAAGAATCCTTAGACATTCCCAATTTGGATATAGCTACGGCTGTTGAAGCCTTTAAAATGGGATTGCTTAGGGATTCATTGTTCTATGATGATCTTGTTAGGATCACTGGTGGATTTCTAAATGACCAGTGATCCTTATTTGCCGTTGGATTTAGTGATCCTCAATTCTGTCTGAAGTAGTGATCCTCAGAAGTGTTGCAGGATCAGGATCAGGATCATGGATAACTATAAGGATCCCAGTACTAACGATTGTCTATTTTGAATTCGTAAATGTTTTACAGGAATATCAACTTGGACCGAGTCTTGGCGACATTCCTGGAGAATATTCTTATTGTATTCCGCACGTGCTTGGCCAGAAATGGACGTTGTGGAGTCGTGGAGGACTTGCACGTTTTGCGGAATGTTAGTTAGGCTTGATATTTTCTATTTGTAAAGGGGTAGCGAGCTATATTAGTGACACTTTTGCTATTTTTGGTTACACACACTCATACAACCGCTCTCACTGACTCTCAACGAAACACTTAGCATTTTTCATACATTTCTACACGTTACACTGTAGTGATCCTTGTACTTAGCTCGCTATCATTCGAAGTTATAACAGATTGTTTGTTTAATTTGAGTTGGTGATCGGTAGTTTCCATCACCCGGGGTTTTTTGTGCCGGAGATCAACTCTTGATCAAGGGCTTTTCCCCGTATAAATCTTCGTGTTAATTGTTCATTACACTTCATAGTGATCCTTATTATTGTCCATCAATTTAAGCATCATACCTCACAACAGAAAGTTTGGTTACATTGTCATTGCTTGATTTTTGACCAAAACATATGTGATGCTGAAATCTTGAAAAGATTTCAAACCCCCAACATGAAGCTCTATGACAGAACTACAGATCCTGAAGAACATGTTGCACAATATAGGGAAAGGATGGAGATTAACCCTATCCCTCCGGATCTCAAGGAAACATGTCTCTGCAAGGGTTTTGGTTCTACTCTAACAGGATCAGCCATAAAAATGTCTCCTAAACGTTCCACCTCATTCAATTACATCATTCGCTCACTTAGTTAATTTATTTAATAGTCAATTTTCTTGCAGTCGAAGTTTTGAAAAACTAACCAGTGATCTCTATAGGATAACCCAAGGTCCTCAAGAATCCCTAAGGGATTATGTGAACAAATTCAGTAGGGAATCTCTGGATATCCCACATCTTGATGTTGCAAAAGCTGTGCAGGCATTCAAAATGGGTTGCAAAAAATTTTTATCAGGATCTTGTAATGAATCCTAACAGGAACCTGGATGAAGCTCGAAACAGGGCATTGAGATATATTCGATTGGAAGATGATAAACAGATGCAAGAGAGGATGAATTCATTCTCAACCTATGAATCAACTAATAGGAAGTCAGAATCCTCATACAAACAAAATCGCTCTAAGCCGTATGGCAGGAATGACAGCAAGAAAGTGAATGCTGTTGAAGACGAGGATCCTGAGGAGTATCCTGAATTGTCAGAATATTGTTTTTCTGTTAATATACATGAACTAATGTATGCTATGCAGGGTTTGGGAGATAAAGCGAGGTGGCCTAGGAAAAGCCAACAAAAAGCTGATTGGAAGGATAAATCCAAGTGGTGTGCCTTCCATGAGGATTTCGGACATGTTACGGAGGATTGCATTGCCCTGAGGAAGGAAATAAGCTACCTGCTAAGAAAAGGATATCTGAAGGATCTCCTGGGCAGAAGAAGAATAAGGGTCAAGATACTGAGAAGGATCCTGAATGAGCAGCATCGCCTCCTGCGGATGCCAAGATAATTAACTTTATTTCAGGGGGATCCGAAATTTGTGGAACCTCTTATTCTGCAGCAAAAAGACATGCAAAGGAGGCTAAGGCAGAATGGGGAGATAAGCCAATCAGGATGACAACCCTCACAACTGATAAAGTGATCACGTTCGACAATGATGACATGGATACTGTTCAGGATCCCCATCTTGATGGTTTAGTAATAACTTTATATATTGCTAACCATTTTGTGCGCAAGATACTAGTGGATAATGGTAGCTCCGTCAACATTATTCAACTGGAGACACTAAAAAGAATGAATATCTCCCCGATGGAGATTAGTTAAAAATCCACTGTACTTGTTGGGTTTAGTGGAGAGGCCAAGAATACTGTGGGAGAGATAAAGCTACCAGTATGTGTTGAAGGAGTTAACTCAATGCAACATTTCTGTGTCATGGACTCCTTATCCTGCTACAATATCATAGTGGGCAGGCCATGGATCCCCGATATGAAAGCTGTGCCATCAACCTATCATCAGTGTATCAAGATCCCTACCCCTTGGGGGGTTGTCAAGGTGGAAAGTGATCAACAAGAGGCAAATGAATGTTATTCTTCCTCGATGAAATCTTCAACCAAGCCCAAAGCAGGATAGCAATTAAAGATACGGGCCCAGGATATCGCAGAGGCTTCAGAGCAGGATGTTAAGAAAATTATCCTGGATCAGGATAATCCGGATATCTCGGTGCTCATAGGAACCAATATCCCTCAGGATATTGAAAATCAGTTAACTAACCTTTTGAAATGCAGGATGTCAACATTCGCATGGAGGCATGAGGATATGACCGGTATTTCCAAGGATATTATAACTCACAAGCTTGTAATTGATAGGTCTTTTAAGCCTGTTCAGTAAAAGAGAAGGAAGTTTGCTCCAGAACGAAATGTTTCAAGAAGAGGTTGAAAGATTATTGAAGTCCAAGATGATCAGTGTTAGGGGTGGATTTCTAAATGACCAGTGATCCTTATTTGCCATTGGATTTAGTGATCCTCAATTCTGTCTGAAGTAGTGATCCTCAGAAGTGTTGCAGAATCAGGATCAGGATCAGGATCATGGATAACTATAAGGATCCCAGTACTAACGATTGTCTATTTTGAATTCGTAAATGTTTTGCAGGAATATCAACTTGGACTGAGTCTTGGCGACATTCCTGAAGAATATTCTTATTGTATTCCGCACGTGCTTGGCCAGAAATGGACGTTGTGGAGTCGTGGAGGACTTGCACATTTTGCGGAATGTTAGTTAGGCTTGATATTTTCTATTTGTAAAGGGGTAGCGAGCTATATTAGTGACACTTAGCTATTTTTGGCTATACACACACACTCATACAACCGCTCTCACTGACTCTCAATGAAACACTTAGCATTTTTCATACATTTCTACACGTTACACTGTAGTGATCCTTGTACTTAGCTCGCTATCATCCGAAGTTGTAACAGATTGTTTGTTTAATTTGAGTTGGTGATCGGTAGTTTCCATCACCCGGGGTTTTTTGTGCCGGAGATCAACTCTTGATCAAGGGCTTTTCCCCCGTATAAATCTTCATGTCAATTGTTCATTACACTTCATAGTGATCCTTATTATTGTCCATCAATTTAAGCATCATACCTCACAACAGAAAGTTTGGTTACATTGTCATTGCTTGATTTTTGACCAAAACAGTTTGGCGCCCACCGTGGGGCAATTGGTGCTTCATTCTTAGAAAGATTCATGTTTTTGTGGTCATTTCGATCCGCTACAACCAAACAGATGGCTTCCTCAGTGAAGAATACTTCAAGTTTGATGCCCTCATTCAGTTCCTCACAAGGCGTTCCTCCTTTGCCTCCACCACCTTCTGGATCCCAGAAGAATGCTGAGAATGCTGCGAAGAAACCAACTCCTATTTTCCAAAAACCACCTACTTCTTCTGTTTCAACTAATCCTACTACTAATGATCTTTATGCCTGTTAGGGGAGGATTTTCTAACAATTAGTGATCCTTACTTGTTATCCTAACTAATGATCCTTACTTCTGTGACAGATAGTGATCCTTAGAAGAGCTTTAGGATCAGGATCATGGATCACCTTAAGGATCCTCATACTGACGATTGTTTGTTTATGTGTCGCATTATTTTGCAGGAGTAACAAGCTTGACTTGGTCTTGGCAACGTTACTATGGAATATTCCACGGGTATTTCGCACACGTTTGACTGGAAATGGACGTTGTGGAGAACGTGGGAGCTTGGCACAAAAGTCGGATAGTTTGTTATTATAGTTAACTTCTATTTTTAAAGGGGTGACGAGCTAGAATTAGAACACTTAGCCATTTTCAGCTGCACACACTCTCATACAATCGCACTCTTGAAGCTCTCGACGAACACTTATTAGTTTTCACTCACTTTTACACATTTCACCATAGTGATCCTTGTACCTAGCTCGTTACTATCCGAAGTTGTAAACATTTATTGATTTATTTGAGCTTGGTGATCGGTAGTTTCCATCACCCGGGGTTTTTTGTACCGGAGATCAACTCTTGATCAAGGGCTTTTTCCCCCGTATAAATCCTTGTGTCATTTGTGCAATTTACATTGAAGTGATCCTTATCATTGTTCTACATTCAAAGCATCATTCCCCGTAACAAAGAGTTTGGTTGCATTATCCTCATCAGATTTTTTGACCAAAACAGTTTGGCGCCCATCGTGGGGCAATTGGTGCTTCATTCTTAGAAAGATTCGTATTTCTGTGCTCATTCCAGTTCACTACAATCAAGCAGATGGCTTCCTCAGCGAAGAATGCTTCAAATTTGATGCCCTCATTCAGTTCTTCACAAGGCGTTCCCCCTTTGCCTCCACCACCTTCTGGATCCCAGAAGAATGCTGAGAATGCTGCGAAGAAACCAACTCCCATTTTCTCAATACCTCCAACTTCTTCTGCTTCTTACACTCCCACTACTAGTGACATGTTTACTTTGATTTTGTAGATGAAGGATCATATACAGCAACAGGATAAGACCAATGAAAGGATTCTCAAAGAAATCGGAGATCTCAAGAAACAAAAGAAAATGGCAGAGGATCATTCCCCACTGATGCCCAGATCTTTGAATTTTGATACTCCGGTGATTACTTCTCAGCCATCAATGGTTCCAGATGTTCAATATGTGGGTGGACCAAAAGGAGTGCACTACGGAACAACAACAGTGACCCAGGCATCGGGTTCCTATTTCCAGCCAGCAGGATCCTATCCTCAGCATACGGGATCCCTCACGAATTCAGGAGGATACTCAGGAGCGCAGCAGGGTCAAGGATCCTCCTTTGTTCCAGGATCATTCCAGGTTCAAGGATCCTCCTTTGTTCCAGGATCGTCCCAGTTTCAGGGATCCTTCCAGATGCCAGGATCCTTGAGGTGTTTGCAAACAGGAAGTTCAGATGTCCATCAGGGAGATTTTATTCCAATGCAGACCAATGCTTCTACTGGTCCTTCGATCATCCCAGAGCCCCAACAATATGGATTAACATCCATTCTTCCTAATTTGAATCCAATGGGAGGTAACACTTTTAATAATTCTTATACTACTAACCATGGTCTTATGCAGGATCCAGGTATCAATCATGCCATGGCCAGAGAATTGCAAAAGTAAAAGGATATGATATCAAGTGTTCCAGGAGTGGTCAAACCTATCCCAGAGATTGCAGATGGGAGCCACAAGATATCTCGTTTTGCATCACCAATCTGTGATGCTGAGATACCCAAGAGGTTCCATGTCCCAACTATGAAGCTGTATGATGGTTCGACGGATCCTGAAGAACACATAGCACAATACAGGGAGAGGATGGAGATCAATCCAATCCCAGAAAGGTTAAAGGAAGCATGCCTGTGCAAGGGATTCGGATCCACTCTTACTGGATCAGCTCTCAAATGGCTGCTAAGTCTTCCCCCCTACTCTATCACCTCATTTGCTAATCTAGTTAACTTATTTAATAATCAATTTTCTTGTAGTAGAAAATTTGAACGATTAACTAGTGATCTATATAGGATAACCCAGGGTCATAATGAATCATTAAGGGATTACATTACCAAATTCAGTAAAGAATCCTTAGACATTCCCAACTTGGATATAGCCACGGCTGTTGAGGCCTTTAAGATGGGATTGCTTAGGGATTCATTGTTCTATGATGATCTTGTTATGACACCATGCAGGAACCTAGATGAGGTAAGAACCCGGGCACTTAGGTTCATCCGGCTAGAGGATGACAAAAGGATCCAGGAGAGGTTAGCAGGATCCTCAAAACAAGAGAAGCAAGGATCCTCGTCCAAGAACAACAAATTCAGATCCTATAACAGATCTGATAACCAGAACGTGCATGCTGTTGATCAAGAAGAGGATGATGAGGATTATCCTCCAATCTCTGAATATTGTTTTTCTGTTGATAACAATGAACTAATCCTTGCGATCCAGAATCTAGGTGATAAAGCCAGATGGCCCAGAAAGAATGATAGGCCAGCTGCAACTAAGGATAAATCAAAGTGGTGTGCATACCATGAAGACTTTGGGCACCTTACAGAAGAATGCATTGCACTAAGAAAGGAAATTGGATATTTGTTGAGTAAGGGGCATCTAAAAGAGTTGTTGGGTAGGAAAAAGTAAAGGACTCAGGATCCTGAAAGGATCCCTGAGAAAGCTCCGGCACCTCCAGTAGATGCACAAGTAATAAACTTTATTTCTGGAGGATCAGACATTTGTGGCACATCCTTCTCAGCAGCTAAAAGGCATGCAAAGGAAACTAAAATGGACAATGGAGAAAGACCCGTTCGAACATCAAGTGTCTCCGAAGGAAAAGTCATAACCTTTGATGAGGATGATCGTGTTGATATCCAGGATCCTCACCACGATGGTTTAGTTATTACTCTTTTCATTTCTAACCATTTTGTCTGCAGGATCCTTATAGACGGAGGAAGCTCAGTGAACATTATCCAGCTTGATGTTCTAAAGAAGATGGGTATTCCTGAATCAGATATCATACCAAGATCCTCCGTGCTCATGGGATTTAGTGGCGAAACTAAGAATACCCTGGGGGACATTAAGCTCCCAATATACATCGAAGGCCTACACTCTTATAAAAATTTTTGTGTTATTGACTGTTTATCTTGTTGTAATGTTATCCTTGGCAGGCCCTGGATACACGATATGAAGGCAGTCCCATCTACTTACCATCAATGTGTGAAGCTCCCTAGTCCTTGGGGAATAGTCAAGATTGATAGTGATCAACAGGAAGCTAAGAATTGCTATACTTCATCGATGAAACCAGCCTCGAAGTCAAGGGAGCAATAGCAATCAAAGTATCCTCCAAGGGATGTCTTGGAGGCAAGAGAGCAGGATGTGGTAGAAATCCTCATGGATCCTCATGATCCTGAGTCCAAAATCTATATCGGATCAGGGATCCTTGGCGATATGAAGGAAGACCTCATATCCTTCCTCAAAAGAAGAAAGACTACCTTTGCATGGAAACACGAAGACATGACAGGCATATCTAAAGATGTAATCACTCACAAACTTGGCATTGATAGGTCCTTCAAACCGATCCATCAAAGGAGAAGGAAGTTTGCACCGGAAAGAAATGCCATTATCCAAGAAGAGGTAGAGAAATTGCTCCGGGCAGGTATGATTAGAGAGGTCAAGTATCCAAGATGGTTGGCCAATGTGGTTGTTGTTCAAAAGAAAAACGGAAAGTGGAGGGTATGTGTCGATTTTACCGATTTAAATAAGGCATGTCCCAAGGATCCTTTCCCATTACCCCACATTGACTCCATGGTGGATGCAACTGCGGGTCATGAACTGTTAACTTTTATGGATGCTTCATCTGGATTTCAACATATCCAAATGGAACCATCCGATTAAGAGGATACAACCTTCATGACTCCAACTGGTATATATTGTTATATTGCTATGCCGTTCGGACTAAGAAATGCAGGTGCAACATATCAAAGGCTGGTAAATATGATGTTCAAGGATCAGATTGGACAAACTATGGAGGTTTACATAGACGATATGGTGGTAAAATCAATAAAGGCTGAGGATCACCTAAGAGATTTGGAGGAAGCATTCAATATCCTTGATAAATATAATATGAAGCTTAATCCTTCAAAATGTCACTTTGGTGTTAAAGCAGGTAAATTCTTAGGATATATGGTGACAAAGAGAGGCATTGAAGCTAGCCCGGAACAAATCAAAGCCCTAGTGAATATCAAATCTCCGGCCAGTGCTAAGGATGTTCAAAGGCTAACAGGCAGGATAGCAGCTTTGAACAGATTTATATCCAAATCCTCAGAGAAGTGCAAAGAATTCTATGATATCCTAAGGAAGAACAAGAAATTTGAGTGGACTGAGAAGCATGAGAATGCCTTAAGAGCTCTCAAAGATTACCTATCCTCAGCCCCGGCCTTGATGAAACCAGAAAAAGGCGATGTGCTATCCTTATATCTTGCAGTATCCTCAAAAGCAGTAAGTGCGGTCCTTGTTAAGGATCACGAAGGTACACAACATCCTGTCTATTATGTAAGTAAAAGTTTACTTGATGCCGAATCCAGGTATTCACACCTTGAAAAGCTTATTCTTGCATTAATTATGGCATCTACTAAGTTGAGACATTATTTTGAAACTCATGTTATTGTTGTTAAAACTAATTTTCCAATTAAGAAGGTCCTCAGGAAACCAGAGATGTCAGGAAGGATGGCCAAGTGGGCAGTGAAGGTTAGTGCCTATGACATAAGATATGAGCCTAGGACAGCCATCAAATCCCAAGCATTAGCTGACTTTGTGGCTGATTTCAGTAGTGATTTACAAAAAGAAGCTGAGTTAGAAGTCCAGCAGCTAGAGGAGACCAAGGATCCTTGGATACTCTATACTGATGGATCCTCAAATATCAAAGGTACAGGGCTTGGAATACTACTAAAATCGCCACAGGGGGACATAATACCCCACTCCATAGCTTGTGAGTTCCAAACCACTAACAATGAGGCTGAATATGAAGCCTTAATTGCTGGTTTGCAAATTGCTAAGCATATGAGGATCAGGTATCTTTAGGTACATGTAGATTCATTGTTAATTACAAATCACTTTAATGGATCCTATGCTGTTAAAGGTGAAAAGCTAACCAAATATCTAGAGATAGTCAAAGAATTGGCACTCTCTTTTGTTTTCTTCAATTTGACACAGGTACCAAGGGAAGAAAATACAGAAGCTGATGCATTGGCTAACTTAGGATCATCCTTGAAGATCCCGGAGGATATCAAGATCCCTATTATCCATATCCTGACCCCGGCTATCGAGGATCATGTGGCTATGGAGATAGGAAATAATTCTGCAATTATCCCTAGTGGGGATACTCAATCCCATTCAGGATCAGGATCATGGATCTCACCAATCATGAGATACTTACAACATGGAGAGATTCCTACAGGAGAAAACCCTAGGGCTTTCAAAATTAAGGTATCTCAATTCACAATTTTAAATAATATGTTGTATAGACGATCTCTTGCAGGACCATACTTGAGATGCATTGAGGATCCTGAAATCCAAGAAGTTTTAAAAGACTTCCATGAAGGAGATTGTGGAAACCACACTGGGGGCAGGGCATTATTCTCAAGGATCCTGAGGACAGGATACTACTGGCCAACCATGAAGAGAGATGCTGTGGAGTATGCTAAGAGATGTGATCCTTGTCAGAGACACAACAATATCCTTCATCAACCAGCTGAATTATTGCATCCTATATCCTCCTCTTGGCCATTTATGAGATGGGGTATGGATATAGTTGGTAAGCTCCCTAAGGCACCTGGTGGAAAAGTGTTCATGCTAGCTATGACTAATTACTTCTCCAAGTGGATAGAGGCTGAAGCTTTTGCCCAAGTCAGAGAAAAGGAAGTTATATCCTTCATTAAAAGAAATATTATAACTAGATTCGGTATTCCTTCTGAAATTATATGTGATAATGGTTCCCAATTCATTGGGGGCAGAACCACTAACTTTTGTGACAGCTGGGGGATTAAGATGATAACATCAACACCAGTCCACCCACAAGCTAATGGTCAAGCAGAATCATCCAACAAGATCATCATCAACAATTTGAAGAAGAAGCTTGGATCCAAGAAAGGGAAATGGGCAGAAGAACTACCTTATGTGCTTTGGGCTGACAGGACAACCCCTAAGAATGCTACTGGTCAAACACCATTCTCTTTGGTATTTGGGGCAGAATCAGTGATCCCAACAGAAATGGTGGTTCCAACTGCTAGAACAAGTACTCGTGATCCTGAGGAAAATGATGAGAACTTGGCTCAAGACCTGGATACTATTGAAGAAATCAAGGATCTGGCTAGGATAAGGATGGCCAGTTATCAACAAAGAATGGCTGGTGCTTATAACAAAAATGTCAGGATCAGGAAGTTTCAAGTTGGAGATATGGTATTAAGGAAAGCATTTCAGAATACCACCAATCCTGCCGATGGAAAATTGGCTCCAAAATGGGAAGGCCCTTATTTGATTGAAGCTGAAGCAGGAAAGGGGGCATATAGATTGCTAACCATGGAAGGTGATTTGCTACCAAGAGCTTGGAATGCTGTCCACTTGAAGAAATATTTCATGTGAGCAGGATCCTCATCGCACAGATGATCCTTACATTGGAGTTATCCTTGAAGGATCCTTAAAGTATCGGTGATCCTTACTTTGGTAATATCCTAATCTAGAACTATTTCATTTCTTTAATTTCTCATATAAGGATAAGGATCATGTGTCCTTTATCCATCTCTCACGTGATTTCAAGTTTTGAAAGTTCAGGTATCCTTAGCAAAATATTGGTTATCTGCAGAAGCAATCCGTTCCTTGGGTTTAACCCCAGTTATTTGGGCTTGACCCCAGTTCCGCCTGTAGCGCATGATGATCCTGGTATAGTTCAAGGCATTGGGACCAGTACTCGCTTTAGGGGCTGATAATTCCATTGTACTGGCTATACCTAGGATCCTACGTATAATGGTAGACGTACCATACATCCGTTCCTAAGGTTTCTAACGTTTTCACGTTAGCTAAGGGTTTGGCATTTTCATGTCACTAAGTTTGGATAGTCGCCAGTTAGGGCCATACTCCAGTTTACATACGATCCTTGGGCTTGTCCCCAGTTATCCTTGGGCTTGTCCCCAGTTATCCTTGGGCTTGTCCCCAGTTGCTAACTCTTATCTTATATTGGCTTAGTCCCAAGTTATGCTCTATTTCAGGTCCTTGAAGATAAGCAACTAGGGATCCTTGATCCTTACTTCTCTCTATGGTTTATCTTATAGTTATCCTGATTATGGTTAGGATCCTAACTTGGATCCTCAGGTATGATCCTTAACTATTCTCAATTCTATTCATTGTTTATTTGAATAACCCTTAAAATTTGACAACTAAACTTGTGATCCTTAAAATATATCACTTTTTGGGATTCTTTAACTATAGGATATTTGATCATGGATCATGTACTAAATATTTTCAATCTGACTTACTCAAAATTGTTTATTCAATAAATGTACATCAAAACAATTGAGAATTAAAGAGACAAAAAGGATAACAATACAAGATAAGCGACAAAAGATTAAGGTTTTATTTATTAACAAAAGACTAGCCCTTTAAAGGTTGTAAAAATTACCTACCCCGAGCATCTACCAGCAATACGTGGCCCGTCCACTGGGGTAGGTAAAGGGTGTCCATGATAATAGGTTCAAAAGTAGTGCAGGAAAATAAAGGCGGCAGGATCACAATGGCATTATCCCCCAAACAGAGGATCCCTCCACCATTTGCAATCCTGCCTATTGTCCAAAGGATCATACATGATCCTTAATCCTAAAAACTATTGTTCAGTACAAACCATCAAATTGTTCAACAAAACAACCATCAAACTAAAAAAATTGGGCTCCGGCTATGTCTAGAAGTTTCCATCATCGCCCAATCATGCAACCTAAACCTTCCCTGCATCACCACCTCCAGCTCCACTTGTTTCACCACCTTCACCCTTGCCTCCAGCCTCAATCGCCAAAACCTCCTCAGCCTCTTCATCATCTTCAAGATCAGCTAACCTTGCTTTCCAGCCCTCAACATCCCAGCTGCTTCTGTCGAAGTTAGGATCTTGAGCTTCCTGGGCCATCTGAAGTTTTGTCTGATACATTGTGATGGCAGCAGAGACCTTTGCACCTTCTATGAGATCATGCTTTTCATAGTCCAGGTCGATCAGAAGTTTAGCCGTCTTGGTCTTGGCATCTTGGAGTTCCTTCTGAAGATCAGCAATTTTGAGGTCCTTAAGCACTGCAACCTGTTGGAGGTCAGCAATCTTCTTGTCCTGATCCTCAACGTGGCCAACATAATCCTCAATCTCAGAGAATTTCTATAAAGGGGATAAAAGATAAGGTTAGGACCAAGTGATCCTCAAATCAGCAGGATATATCAGCAGGATATGTTAACAGGATATACGAGCAGAGACAGTGATCCTTACATCATTGAAGTACTCGAGGAATTGGTGACGGGTCAGAGGTAGACCCTGCAGATCCTCAGCCTCGGAGGCCTTTCTCTTCTTGCCACCCTTTCCTTTAGTGGGTGCCTTGGGAATGGAGATGCTAGGACTGGTAGTGGACCTCTTCTTCCTGGGTCTAACAGTATCAAGGTCAGCCGTGTTGAATTGAGAAGCAGGCTTGGTGGATTTTTCAGCACCTACACAACCAAAACAAGATAAGTATCTTTACTTCATTTATATTTCACTATTTATTTAAATTTTAAACAAAGATACTTACTTGACATCGTGACAGAGCCTGAGGATACCTCCTGAGAGTCTTGGGTTGTTGTCTTGAAAGTTCTTGTTTCAGGATCAAGTTTCTTGAAAGCGACGAGTCTCTCTTTGGCAGCAGGAGACAGTCTGAGGTGTGAGACGGTGATAGCTGCATAACAAGAAAGCAAAAATATATAAGTGATCCCTATATCAAAAGAAAGTTTTCTGGTGATCCTTCTCAGGATCCTCCACCCTACCATGGGTAGCCCATTTCTTGGGTAGATCCTTTCCATCATCAATAGAATCTCTCTTGATGAAAAAGAAACGCCGCTTCCAGTTAGCATCATTCTTGGTAGCTTTGAAGATCGGATGTTCCTCACCAGGCTTACGTTTAAACAAATAACGATGAGAACCAAAGGTAGTAAGATCATACAGTTCTCCTAGCTCTGACATTCCTAGGTCTATCCCTTCCTGCTCGATGATCCTTTCAAGGGTATACAAAACCCTCCATATCATCGGGATGGCTTGGATATAAGAGATGCCGGTTAGGGAAAAGAAAGATTGGGTGAAGCAGTGGCGGATCCTATGGTGAACGGAGTGACAGGAAAAGCAACCCACTTGTCGGAAATATGATCACTCAGGGCATTGGGATCAAAAGGTCTAAACTCGGTGTTCGCTGGGAAGCAGTGGCGGATCCTATCAATCTGTGCATCGTTGAAACAGCAGCGTTCTTTTATAGAATCTTCGATGATCCCCTGGCTTTTCGGTGGGCTGTTTTTCGGATGATCCTTAGCTGGGGAGTTCCGGAGCAACATCTTTGATAGAAAAATGGGAAGAGACGGAAAACAGAGCAAAGAAGGAAGAAGATGAAGAGAGAATACCTGTTTATCTTCGGAATGCAGTTATAAAGGGAGTATCTCTGAAATTTTAAATGCAATCGATCCTATCTCTATCTCCTATTTATAATTATGATTGTGCAGGGTTGTCACTTCTGTGACGTCATCGTTGCAACGGATAGTTCTATAATAACGGCTATATTTACGATAGTTAGTTGCGGATAAGATCAAGAAAATATAATTTGCTCATTTAACATATCACTCCTTATATTTTGGGGGCAATTGTTAGGGGAGGATTTTCTAACAATTAGTGATCCTTACTTGTTATCCTAACTAATGATCCTTACTTCTGTGACAGATAGTGATCCTCAGAAGAGCTTTAGAATCAGGATCATGGATCACCTTAAGGATCCTCATACTGACGATTGTTTGTTTATGTGTCGCATTATTTTGCAGGAGTAACAAGCTTGACTTGGTCTTGGCAACGTTACTATGGAATATTCCACGGGTATTTCGCACACGTTTGACTGGAAATGGACGTTGTGGAGAACGTGGGAGCTTGGCACAAAAGTCGGATAGTTTGTTATTATAGTTAACTTCTATTTTTAAAGGGGTGACGAGCTAGAATTAGAACACTTAGCCATTTTCAGCTGCACACACTCTCATACAATCGCACTCTTGAAGCTCTCGATGAACACTTATTAGTTTTCACTCACTTTTACCCATTTCACCATAGTGATCCTTGTACCTAGCTCGTTACTATCCGAAGTTGTAAACATTTATTGATTTATTTGAGCTTGGTGATCGGTAGTTTCCATCACCCGGGGTTTTTTGTGCCAGAGATCAACTCTTGATCAAGGGCTTTTTCCCCGTATAAATCCTTGTGTCATTTGTGCAATTTACATTGAAGTGATCCTTATCATTGTTCTACATTCAAAGCATCATTCCCCATAACAAAGAGTTTGGTTGCATTATCCTCATCAGATTTTTTGACCAAAACAATGCCTTGATTTTGCAGATGAGGAATCATTCACAAGAGCAGGATAAGACCAACGAAAGAATCCTCCGGGAAATCGATGAAATCAAGAAACAGAAGAAATCAGTGGAGGATCACTCCCCTCTAATGCTAAGATTGCTGAACTTCGACACTCCGGTCATAACCTCACAATACTCAGCAGTTCCGGACGTGCAATACTTGGGTGAACTACCAGGAAGGCGTTATGGGACAACAACAATGAATCAGGCATTTGGCTCTTGCTTCCAGCCTCAGGGATCCTCTTCTCAACCATTAGGATCCTCTTCTCAGCATCAAGAATACTTTACATCAGGAGGATATATGGGAATGCATGCAGTACAAGGATCCTCCCAGGTCCAAGGATCCTCCCAGGTCCAAGGATCCTCCCAGGTCCAAGGATCCTCTTAGGTCCTAGGATCCTCTCTGGTCCCAGGATCCTTTCAGATTCAAGGATCATCACAATTCCAAGGATCCAACCCCCTTCAAAATCAAGGATCCTTGAGAAATATGCAACCTCAAAACTCAGACGTCCATCAAGGAGACTTCATACCAATGCAGACCATTGCCTCATCTGGTCCTTCAATTATGCCAGAGTCTCGACAAGATGGATTCACATCCGCAATTCCAAACTCGAATCCTGTGGGAGGTAACACTCTTAATAATTTATATAACACTAACCATGGCTTTATGCAGGATACAGGTATCAATCAGGCCATGGCTAGGGAACTGCAAAAGCTTAAGGATATGATATCCAGTGTACCAGGAGTGGTTAAACCCATTCCTGAGATTGCGGATGGTAGCCATAGGATATCTCGTTTTGCACCACCTTTGTGTGATGCTGAGATACCTAAAAGATTCCAGATACCATCAATGAAACTATATGATGGTTCAACGGATCCAGAAGAGCATGTAGCTCAATACAGGGAGAGGATGGAGATCAATCCAATTCCGGAAAGATTGAAAGAAGCATGCCTATGCAAGGGATTTGGGTCCACACTTACAGGATCTGCTCTTAAATGGCTGCTAAGTCTTCCCCCTTACTTTATTACTTCATTTGCTAATTTAGTTAACTTGTTCAATAGTCAATTCTCTTGTAGCAGAAAGTTTGAACGATTAACTAGTGATCTATATAGGGTAACACAAGGTCAAAATGAATCACTTAGAGATTATATCACTAAGTTTAGTAAAGAATCCTTAGACATTCCCAATTTGGATATAGCTACGGCTGTTGAAGCCTTTAAAATGGGATTGCTTAGGGATTCATTGTTCTATGATGATCTTGTTATGACACCTTGCAGGAATCTTGATGAAGTAAGGACTAGGGCCCTTAGGTTCATCCGCCTAGAGGATGACAAAAGGATCCAGGACAGATTGACAGGATCCACCAAACAGGATAAGCAAGGATCCTACTTCAGGAACAACAAATCCAAGTCTTATAACAGATCTGATAACCAGAATGTGCACGCAGTGGAACAAGAAGAGGATGATGAGAATTATCCTCCTATTTATGAATATTGTTTCTCTGTTGATAACAATGAACTAATCCTTGCAATGCAGAATCTAGGTGAGAAAGCTAGGTGGCCAAGGAAAAGTGATAAACCAGCTGCTACAAAGGATAAATCCAAGTGGTGTGCGTATCATGAGGATTTTGGGCATCTCACTGAAGAGTGTATTGCACTTAGAAAGGAGATTGGTTATTTATTGAGCAAGGGGCATTTAAAGGAACTCTTGGGACGAAAGAAGTCAAGAACCCAGGATCCTGAAAGGATCCCAGAAAGGGCTCCTACCCCTCCGGCAGATGCACAAGTCAAAAATTTCATATCCGGTGGATCAGACATCTGTGGTACATCCTTCTCAGCAGCAAAAAGACATGCTAAGGAAACCAAGATGGATAATGGAGACAGACCCGTCAGGACCTCCGTTGTTACCCAGGATAAAGTCATTACTTTTGATGAGGATGATCGTATTGACATCCAGGATCCTCACCATGATGGTCTCGTAATTACATTGTTTATTTCTAACCACTTTGTTCGCAGGATCCTTATAGATGGAGGAAGCTCTGTGAACATCATTCAGCTGGATGTTCTCAAGAAAATGAACATCCCAGAGTCCGATATTATCCCAAGATCCTCAGTACTTGTGGGATTCAGTGGAGAGACAAAGAATACATTGGGGGACATCAAACTCCCAATCTATATTGAAGGATTGCATTCTTATCAAAAGTTTTGTGTTATTGATTGCTTATCGTGTTGTAACGTTATCCTTGGCGGGCCATGGATACATGATATGAAGGCAGTTCCATCCACCTATCATCAGTGTGTAAAGCTTCCAAGTCCATGGGGAGTGGTGAAAATTGAGAGTGATCAACAGGAGGCCAAGAATTGCTATACCTCATCAATGAAACCAGCCTCAAGACCAAGGGAGCAATAGCAATTAAAGTATCCTTCAAGAGACGTCTTGGAGGCAAGAGAACAGGATTTGAAAGAAATCCTCATGGATCCTGATGATCCTGAATCCAAGATCTTCATAGGGTCAGGGATCCTCAGCGATATTGAACAAGAGCTAGTATCATTTCTTAAAAGAAGGAAGACCACCTTTGCTTGGAAACATGAAGACATGACAGGTATATCTAAGGATATAATTACTCACAAACTTGTCATTGACAGGTCATTCAAGCCAATTCATCAAAAGAGAAGAAAGTTTGCACCTGAAAGAACTGCTATTATCCAGGAAGAGGTAGATAAGCTACTTCGAGCAGGTATGATTAGAGAGGTTAAGTATCCAAGATGGTTAGCCAATGTGGTTGTTGTACAAAAGAAAAATGGAAAGTGGAGGGTATGTGTCGATTTTACAGATTTAAATAAGGCATGTCCCAAGGATCCTTTCCCATTACCCCACATTGACTCCATGGTGGATGCTACCGCGGGTCATGAGTTGTTAACTTTCATGGATGCTTCATCTGGATTTCAACAAATTCAGATGGAACCATCCGATCAAGAGGATACAGCCTTCATGACCCCAACTGGTATATACTATTATATTGCTATGCCATTTGGATTAAGGAATGCAGGTGCTACTTACCAAAGGCTTGTCAATATGATGTTCAAAGAACAAATTGGATACACTATGGAAGTCTATATCGATGACATGGTGGTTAAGTCCAAAAGAGCTGAGGATCACCTTAAAGACTTGGAGGAAGCATTCAATATCCTTGATAAATTTAATATGAAACTAAATCCTTCTAAGTGTCATTTTGGTGTAAAGGCAGGTAAATTTTTAGGATATATGGTAACAAAGAGGGGCATTGAAGCAAGTCCAGAGCAAATTAAGGCCATCGTGAATATCAAATCTCCTGCTAATGCTAAGGATGTGCAAAGGTTGACCGGCAGGATCGCAGCCCTGAACAGATTCATATCCAAATCCTCAGAAAAGTGCAAGGAGTTCTATGACATCCTGAGGAAAAACAAGAAATTTGAATGGACTGAGAAGCATGAAAGTGCCCTTAAAGCTCTTAAAGATTACCTATCCCCAGCCCCAGCCTTAATGAAACCAGAAAAGGGAGATGTGTTATCCTTATATTTGGCGGTATCCTCAAAAGCAGTAAGTGCGGTCCTTGTTAAGGATCATCAAGGTACACAACATCCTGTTTATTATGTAAGTAAGAGCTTACTTGATGCTGAATCCAGGTATTCACATTTAGAAAAACTTATCCTTGCATTAATTATGGCATCTACTAAATTAAGACATTATTTTGAGACCCATGCCATTATTGTTAAAACTAATTTCCCAATTAAGAATGTTCTCAGGAAACCTGAAATGTCAGGAAGGATGGCTAAGTGGGCAGTGAAGTTGAGTGCATATGATATAAGATATGAGCCTAGGACAGCCATTAAATCCCAAGCATTAGCTGACTTTGTGGCAGATTTCAGTAGTGATTTGCAAAAGGAAGCTGAACTAGAAGTCCAACAGCTTGAAGAAACCAAGGATCCTTGGATACTGTTTACTGATGGATCCTCCAATGTGAATGGAACAGGGCTTGGAATACTACTAAAATCTCCACAGGGGGACATAATACCCCACTCCATAGCTTGTGAATTTCAAACTACCAACAATGAGGCTGAATATGAAGCCTTGATAGCTGGTTTGCAAATTGCAAAGCATATGAATATCAGGTATCTTGAGGTACATGTAGATTCTTTATTGATCACTAATCACTTCAATGGATCCTATGCTGTTAAAGGTGAAAAGCTAATCAAATATTTGGAGATAGTCAAAGAATTGGCACTCTCTTTTGTATCCTTTAGTTTGACACAGGTACCAAGGGAAGAGAATGCAGAAGCTGATGCATTAGCCAATCTAGGATCATCTTTGAAGATTCCTGAGGATATTGAGATCCCTATTATCCATATCCTGACCCCTGCTATCAAGGATCATGTAACTATGGAGATAGGAGAAGATTCTGCAATCATCCCTAGTGATGATACCCAATCTCATTCAGGATCATGGATACTTCCAATCATGAGATACATACAACATGGAGAAATCCCTACAGGAGAAAACCCAAGGGCTTTTAAAATTAAGGTATCTCAATTTACAATATTAAATAATATGTTATAAAAACGATCTCTTGCAGCACCATACTTGAGATGCATTGAGGATCCTGAAATTCAAGAAGTCCTTAAGGATTTGCATGAAGGAGATTGCGGAAACCACACTGGGGGCAGGGCATTATTCTCAAGGATCCTGAGAACGGGATACTAATGGCCCACTATGAAGAAGGACGCTGTGGAATATGCCAAGAAGTGTGATCCTTGTCAGAGGCATAGTAATATCCTTCACCAACCAGTAGAGCTCTTGCATCCTATATCTTCTTCTTGGCCATTCATGAGATGGGGAATGGATATAGTTAGAAAGCTTCCTAAGACACCAGGTGGAAAAGTATTCATGCTTGCTATGACTGATTACTTCTCTAAGTGGATAGAGGCTGAAGCCTTTGCTCAAGTCAGAGAAAAGGAAGTTATATCCTTTATTAAAAGGAATATTATTACTAGATTTGGCATCCCTTCTGAAATTATTTGTGATAATGGATCCCAATTTATTGGGAGTAGAACCACTAACTTTTGTGACAGTTGGGGGATTAAGATGATAACATCAACACCAGTCCATCCACAAGCTAATGGTCAGGTAGAATCATCCAACAAGATCATCATCAACAATTTGAAGAAGAAGCTTGGATCCAAGAAAGGAAAATGGGCAGAAGAACTACCTTATGTGCTGTGGGCTGATAGAACAACTCCCAAGAATGCTACAGGCCAAACTCCATTTTCTTTGGTATTTGGAGCAGAGTCAGTGATCCCTACAGAGATGGTGGTTCCAACTGCAAGAACAAGCGTTCGGGATCCTGAAGAAAATGCTGAAAACTTGATTCAAGACTTGGATACTATAGAAGAAATCAGGGATTTAGCAAGGATAAGGATGACCAGTTATCAACAAAGGATGGAGCTTTACAACAAAAATGTCAGGCTCGGGAAATTTTAAGTTGGGGATATGGTATTAAGGAAAGCATTTCAAAACACCACCAATCCTGCTGATGGAAAGCTAGCACCAAAGTGGGAAGGACCCTATTTGATTGAAGCTGAAGCTGAAGCTGGAAAGGGGGCATATCGATTGCTAACAATGGAGGGTGATTTGCTACCTAGAGCTTGGAATGCTGTCCATTTGAAGAAATATTTCATGTAATCATGATCCATGATCCTTACCAGACAAGTATCCTTGAAGGATCCTCGTTGATAGATGATCCTCTTTCTGGTAACATTCCAATCTTAAACTATTTCATTCTTTTTATCTTCCTTTTACTTGATTTTTGAGTTTTGAAGGTTCAGGCATCCTTAACTAAGCATTGAGTATCCACCGAAGTATCCAGTTATCTTTTGGGCTAGTCCCCAGTCTGGGCCTGTCCCCAGTTTCGCCAGTAGCGCACGATGATCCTGGTATAGTTCATGGCAATGGGACCAGTACCCGCTTTAGGGGCTGACAATTTCATTGTACTAGCTATATTCAGGATCCTACGTATAATGGTAGACGTACCATACATCCGTCCCTAAGGTTTCTAACGTTTTCACGTTAGCTAAGGTTTTGGCATTTTCATGTCACTAAGTTTGGATAGTCGCCAGTAAGGGCCATACTCCAGTTTACATACGATCCTTTGGGCTTGTCCCCAGTTATCCTTTGGGCTTGTCCCCAGTCACTAACATTCATCTTATGATGGCTCAATTCCAAGCAATATCCTATTTCAGGGTTATGAAGATAAATGGCCAAAGATTCTCGACTCTTACTTTCGACTAAGGTTTGTATCTTGGGTTATCCTAATTTTAAGTGTTGAAGGATAGGATCCTAACTTGGGTTCTCAGGTATGATCCTAAACTGTTTTGATTTTATTCATTATGTGTTTGAGTGACACTTATCCTTTGACAACTGGAATTATGATCCTTAAATTATTTTTATGTGATCCTTGGTCATATCCTTAATTCTTAAGGGATATTTTTAAATTTTTTTTCTTTACTTGATAAGTTTAAACGACTTGGACATCACAATAAATTGAAAAACAAAATAACAATAAGGATAACAACACATGATATAGCCAAAAAGTTAAAGTCATTTTATTCACAAAAGTTTAAACCCTTTTAAGGTTGTCAAAATTACCTACCCCGAGCATCTACCAGCAATACGTGGCCCGTCCGCTGGGGTAGGTAAAGGGTGTCCATTGTTCATAGGTTTTTCAAGTGTAGGAATCAAAAGACGGCAGGATCACAATGGCTTCATCCCCCAAACAGAGGATCCCTCCACCATGTGTAATCCTACCTATTGTTCGAAGGATCATCTATGATCCTCAATCCTAGTTACTATTGTTTGAGTACAGACCAACCATTGTTCATCAAAACACCATCAAAACAAAAAAAAAAACATAACCAAACTAAAAAATGGGCTCCGGCTACGTCTAGAAATGTCCATCATTGCCCATTGTTGCAGCCTACACCTTTGCTGCACTACCATCTCCAGCTCCACTAGCTTCACCACCATGATCCTTGCCACTGCCTCCAGCCTCAATTGCCAGGACCTCCTCAGCCTCCTCGTCATCCAGTTCAGCCAGCCTTGCCTTCCAGCCTTCCACATCCCAGTTGCTCCTGTCAAAGGCAGGATCCTGAGCTTCTTGAGCCATTTATAGCTTGGTCTTGTACATGGCTATGGCGGCGGAGACTTTGGCGTCCTCTGTGATCTCTTGCTTTTCATAATCAAAATTGATTAGAATCTTGGCCGTTTCAGTTTTGGCATCTTTGAGATCCTTTTGGAGGTCAGCAATCTTGAGATCCTTAAGCAATGCGACTTGTTGGAGGTCAGCAATCTTCTTGTCCTGCTCCTCGACATGCCCAACATAATCTTCAATCTCAGCAAATTTCTGCAAAGAAGAAAAAGAACAGTTTAGGAACAAGTGATCCTCAAATAGGCTGGATACCTAAAGCAGGGATAAGGATCCTTACCTCGTTGAAGTACTCAAGGAACTGGTGGTGGATCAAAGGTAGACCTTGCAGATCCTCAGCTTCGGAGGCTTTTCTTTTCTTGCCACCCCTTCCTTTAGCGGGTGCCTTGGGGATAGAAGCAGTTGGGCTAGCAGGAAGCTTCTTTTTGGAGGATCGTACGGTGTCAAGCTCAGTGACACTAAACTTGGAGGCAGATCTTGATGATTTTCCAGCGCCTACACACCCAAAACAGATAAGTGTCCTTATTCTATTCATATATAACTATTTATTTAAACATTTGAATATAAAAAGAACAGGATACTTACTTGACATGGTGACAGAGCCTGAGGATACCTCTTGTGAGTCCTGGGTGATCGTCTTAAATGTTCTGGTTTCAGGATCAAGCTTTCTAAAGGCAGCAAGTCTCCCCTTGGTGGCAGCTGAAGGAATAATGTGCGAGAATGTGATAGCTGCACAAAAAAGAAACAAAAGCGTATTAGTAAGCATTATCAGAATGAGCTTACTTAGTGATCCTTCTAAGGATCCTCCTATCCTACCATGAATGCTCCATTCTTTCGGCAAATTCTGGCCATCCGGGATAGAGTCCCTTCTGACGAAGAAGAACCGCCGTTTCCAGTTGATATCGTTTTTAGTAGCTCTAAAGATGGGATGTTCTTTTCCGGGTTTACGCTTGAATAGATATCGGTGGAATCCAAATGTGGTAAGGTCATACATCTCGGCTAATTCTGACATTCCCAAGTCAATTCCTTCTTGCTCAATGATCCTTTCAAGGGTATACAAGACCCTCCAGATCATTGGCATGGCTTGAATATAGGAGATGCCGGTGAGGGAGAAAAAGGATTGGGTAAAGTCTGGGAAGGGATAAGAGTATCTTATTGTGAAGGGTGTGACTGGGAAAGCTACCCAAGTTTCAGAGACATAATCACTTAAAATGGTGGGAACAAATGGTTTGAAAACAGTATTTGCTGGAAAACAGTGGCGAATTCTATCTATTTGTGGATCAGAGAAACAACATATTTCTTTCACCGAATCTTCCAGGATACCCTGGCTCTTGAGAGGACTTTCCTTCTTATGATCCTTGGCTGGTGAGGATTTCAGCATCATCTTGATTTGAAGAAGGTAAAGAAAGATGAACGGAGAAAGAAAACGTAAAGAAGGAAGAGGAAAAGAGTTACCTGCTTGATCGTCAGAGGAGAATTTAAAGGGAGTTCTCTTGAATTTGAATGCTAATCGATCCCTATCTCTAACTCTTATTTATAATGATGATTTTACAGGATAATCACCTCACTGACGTCATGATCACAACGGCTAGTCCGCTTATAACGGCTAGTTATCCGTTAGTTTGCTACGGATAAGATCGACAAAATATAACTCATTTATTTACATATTTACTCCTTATATTTTGGGGGCAATTGTTAGGGGTGGATTTCTAAATGACCAGTGATCCTTATTTGCCATTGGATTTAGTGATCCTTAATTCTGTCTGAAGTAGTGATCCTCAGAAGTGTTGCAGGATCAGGATCATGGATAACTATAAGGATCCCAGTACTAATGATTGTCTATTTTGAATTCGTAAATGTTTTGCAGGAATATCAACTTGGACTGAGTCTTGGCAACATTCCTGGAGAATATTCTTATTGTATTCCGCACGTGCTTGGCCAGAAATGGACGTTGTGGAGTCGTGGAGGACTTGCACGTTTTGCGGAATGTTAGTTAGGCTTGATATTTTCTATTTGTAAAGGGGTAGCGAGCTATATTAGTGACACTTAGCTATTTTTGGCTATACACACACACTCAACCGCTCTCACTGACTCTCAACGAAACACTTAGCATTTTTCATACATTTCTACACGTTACACTGTAGTGATCCTTGTACTTAGCTCGCTGTCATCCGAAGTTGTAACAGATTGTTTGTTTAATTTGAGTTGGTGATTGGTAGTTTCCATCACCCGGGGTTTTTTGTGCCGGAGATCAACTCTTGATCAAGGGCTTTTTCCCCGTATAAATCTTCATGTCAATTGTTCATTACACTTCATATTGATCCTTATTATTGTCCATCAATTTAAGCATCATACCTCACAACAGAAAGTTTGGTTACATTGTCATTGCTTGATTTTTGACCAAAACAATCAGGGAAGTCAAATTTCCCAAATGGCTAGTAAATGTGCTCGTGGTTCAAAAGAAGAATGGGAAATGGAGAGTTTGTGTAGATTACACAGACTTGAACAAAGCATGTCCTAAAGACCCATTCCCTCTGCCTCATATAGACTCGATGGTGGATGCAACCGCTGGTCATGAAATGTTAACCTTCATGGATGCATCCTCAGGATTCCAGCAGATCCAAATGGAACCTTCAGACCAGGAGGATACTGCTTTCATGACACCAACAGGTGTTTTGGTCAAAAATTACCGAAGCAATTAAGTGATCAAATTAGTTAAGTGAGGTAGTGTGCTAGAAATATATGTGAAAAATATATTTAACCAAGTTGATTGTAAAAACAGTTTGAGGATATGGCTCAGGATATAGAGCTATATCTGTGATCAAACAATGAGCAAAAAAGTAAAGGTTGACACGTGATGTACGAGGAAAGCCCTTGATCAATCTAGATCGCCGGCACAAAACCTCGGGAGCTGACAATCGCAGCTGCCTTGTTCTTCTATTACTTCAAATATCAGGATACAGTGCAGGATGTGATGCGGATCAACTAGGTGTTACAATGTAATTCGAATACAAGTGTTTGTGTAGAGTGTTTGCAGTGAGCTAGAGAGCAAAAGTGTTCGAAAGTGTGTGTGAAAGTTGCGTGCCTTAATCTGATCCGCCCCCATCTATTTATAGTAAAAGAAATGTAACAAACTATCCTAATAAACCGAGATCCGGAGAATATTCCCACTCGAACATTTTAGACCTGGTCTTTCGGGTTCAACGTCTCTCACATAACAGATACGTCCGAGTCTTGAGGAGAAGAAGTACATCTGACCGTTAGTAACCCACAGCCTCTAACCTGCACGTGGTTAATTTAGTTAACACCAGGATATCGCCCAGGATGTTAGCAATATCCTAATCCAGTATCCTGATCACAAGCAAACAACCAAAAGCAGGATATTAGCCAGGATATGTACGCTCAGAAAATGACCCACAACAATTGTCCCCAAATATATCTGTTGGTATACCAATCCAACGGATATATTTTAAAAATTCTATCTCGTAAACCAAGGCAATTAAATCGAGACGACGGTCAAGATCACATCATAACTTCCAACGCGCTTTTAACTCGATGGAGATCCACAATGCTCCTATATCTTCTCTCTTCTTGTTTGAAAAGCAGATATCTCCATCGAAGTCTCCAGGTAATTCCCTACTTCTCATTAATTTTTTGTCAATCTTTCTTCCTCTATCTGCAATGGCTGCCAAAACTTAATCCCAAACCGGTGAATCATCCGAGACCTTCATTCAGCAGAATCTTCTCAAAAATCCTGAGAAGGAGGTCTGTGCCTTTGATAACGCAGACATTGCGGCTTTGAGAGCTTCCGGTGCTTTCCCCGATAACACGGTCTTTAGACCATTCGATCGGTCAATTCGATCGGATGTTTCTTCTACTGATTGGGTTTGCTTCCCAGCATACCCTTTCTCGCGAGGTCTTCGATACCCTTTTCCCGAATTTATGATGCAATTCTTCCGGATCACCGGAATCTCCTTTGCTCAGACCATGCCCATGGTCTGGAGGGTATTAATCGTACTCAACCAAATTAAAAACCTTCACTGTCCCGACCTTTGTATCGAAGATCTGCCAATCGCTTACCGCCTCCGATCCCACGGTTCTAGCCGGTTTTTGCTTTTTTCGACTTCCAACAAACCCCTTATCCTTAAAGCCACCAAAAACGAAGACGGATGGCAACGCAAGTTCTTCTTTTTCAAACGAGACTCTATTGATGAGGGTGCTAGCCTTCCGGTGGAGTGGTTAACCACCGGTAGGATCATGAATGTTCCCATGTGCCTTTAGACTTTTATCTTTTGCTAATATCCTCCTTTTTGATCCCTTTGCAGTAAATTTCAAGGAAGTAGCTCCCCCTACTGCGGAATCAGAGAAAAGAATCAAAACTGTTTATCAATTACCTGCAAGTGACAGGAGTTTTACCACACATATCCCGAGTTCCAGTCAATACTCATCATCTGAAATGTCTGGTAAGGATTGCTTTAAAATAAATAATTAGCACAATATAATATGATGAAGGGTAATAAAGATGTAAGACTTTTCCCTTTACGCAGCACCGGCCAAGATCCCTGAAGTCTTTAACCTCGACGAGCTGGACAGTTATTCTGATTAAGTTCAGATCAAGAAGGAACCTAGTCCCAAGGCCACGGCCTCATCCAAACCCAGCAGTTCCAAGGCCATCGTCATCCCTAAACTTTTGCCAGCTACCAAGCCTCGGAATTCAAGCTCCCGTAAAAGGAAAGAACCCGATTCTCCCGTCATCTCTGATACATTTCCTTATGAGAATCACGGGTTTATTGAGGCAAGCGGGTTCATGACTTCTTTTCTGAACCAGGTTAATATCCTCGAGTCATATCCTGCATCTTATACTGCTTATAAGTATTTAACAAAACCAATACCTGTCCTTTTAATTTGCAGGGTCTCGAACGTCTGGTCCACTTATATCAGGAATCCTGTGGGCTCAACAAGACGCTTGAATCCAAGTTAAAGAAAGCTGAGGTCACCATCTCTGATCAGGGTATGATTGCAGCCGCCAAATCTCGGCATTACGAGGACAAGTTCAAGGCTATGATCCAAGAACACCAAGCCGCTCTCAGCAAAGCTGCTCTTAAAGCTCAGAACGATCTTGATGCTGCCCATGCTCAACATGAACAAGATATGATCAGCTATTGGGAAAGTCTTAAAAGTTCTGTCATCACTTCCCTTCTCCAGGCCAGGCTAAAGATGGCCCACGAAGCCAAAGCACTGGGCTTCGAATGCCCTTCTTGGGACGTCAGTGCCTGGGAAACAAAGCTAAAGAGCCTTGGCGGCACTTCTGCCAAACCTGCTGCTGAAGGATCTTCAAAAGCTGTTGAAAAACCAACCGGTGCTGAGAGGGATGCTGAGGCGGATCCCGAGACGGATGCTGCTGAAATTACCATGAATGAAGAAGGCGCTGCCTCCTAAAACTTATTTTCTTTAAATTTGAGAGTTTTGCTTTTGTTTGAACAATTTTATTTCTTATCCTATGAACAGTTTCTATTTTGGTATTAATACAACTTGATAGCCGAAGGTGGATGGGTCCTAGGTTTTAGGATGAAACCTCCGGTTATCAACTGGTATTGCTTATTTCAAATAATTTCATCTTTCAATTGACTTGCTATTGTTTTCTGTATTTCTCAGTGTAGATTTTAGCTTTGCAAAATTTTGTACAACTATCTTTTGAAAATATCCTGATCAATATACTCAGTGATATATTATTAAAACTTTTATTAAATAGAACTTCTAAAAATTCAATCAACTTTAGAGAAAATTTAAGGACTAAAAGATAGTCCATTTTCTAAAACTTGTTTTGATAATACTTGTTTGATCAGAGTTTTAATTTCAATCAAGTATCACTTCCAAACATTTCAATCAAATATCCCGAAACATATTCCAAAAACAGATTCCGAAGACGTATCCTAAAGATATATCCTTAATCAGAGTTAAAAATTCGTTTATGGTTCACAAAGGAAAGATCATACCAGGAATTGAGTGTAGCCTTAGTATTAAACTCCAACCCTTTTTGTGGCTTCTCCTGCCAAGATGTCCCCAGTTCGATACACTTTGCTCAACTTTGATTCTTTATGCTTCATACAATTATTTTAGATGGAATGTCCCCTGTGCATGAATTCCTTAAACACTTAGAAATTTTTTGAACAATAGTTCCAATTGTATAGACAATTTTTGTGTTACAGGGGTAAAACCCAAAATATACTGGAGATAAATCCTTCGTATCCTGGGGGAAATCCCAAATTTTTGTGCGCTACAGGCGGGAGTGTATAAACTCCAAGGCTTAGAAAGGTGAAAACCTTTAAACCTTAGAGAGTATGAAAATACCCTTTCGTGAGAGAGGGTGATCAATCCTCATATACCTTTAGGATTCAGGACATAGCCAATAGTAACGAAATTGTCAGCCACTTTTACATGGACTGGTCCCGCCACCTTGAACTATTCCTGAATAACTTGCGCTCCAGGCGGGGTGTTTAAACCCAATTCGGAAGAAAGGTGAATACCTTTAAACCTGTGAAGGGATCAGGATCCCTTATACGTGAGAGAGGGGGCCAATCCTCTAATCTTCTGAAGTATCCTGAGTGTGTATCCTGGTGCTACATCCCGAAGAATATACTGCAAAACAACTGTAAACTAAGGTGGGTGTTAGCCTGGCTAACACCCCTCCGATGCTTAAGTCAGTAACGGGTTCAAAATAGTAAATGATATTAAAATTTAATAAAAGAGTCGGAATCCATACCACCCTGAGTCGGAATTTGAATTCCATACTCACTTAAAATAGAGCTTTAGATGTATAGCATTCCAGGATCTCGGTAGCATATCTCCCTCCATATTCTTGAGTCGGTATGCTCCTTTTCCTGATTCTGATTCAACCTCATAGGGTCCTTCCCATTTCGGAGCCAACTTTCCATCAGCAGGATTAGTAGTATTCTGAAAAGCTTTTCTCAATACCCAATCTCCAACCTGAAATCTTCTAGTCCTTATATTCTTGTTATATGCTTTAGATATCCTCTGTTGATATGCTGCCATCCTTAGTCTTGCAGCATCTCTTGTCTCATCAATAGTATCCAGTTCCTGGCATAGGACTTCAGGATTCTGCTCAAGATCCCTGAGGTTGGATCTTGCTGTAGGTATCACCATTTCTGTCGGGATCACCGCTTCTGCTCCAAACACTAGGGAAAACGGGGTTTGACCAGTTGCATTCTTCACCGTTGTCCTATCAGCCCACAGAACAAAGAGTAATTCTTCTGCCCATCTTCCTTTCTTAGCCCTTAGTCTCTTTTTTAAGTTGTTGACAATTATCTTGTTCGATGATTCAGCTTGTCCATTTGCTTGAGGATGTACCGGAGTAGACGTAATCATTTTGATTCCCCAACTCTTGCAGAAGTTAGTAGTCCTTTTACTTATAAATTGAGATCCGTTGTCACAAATTATCTCAGCTGGTACTCCAAACCTAGTCAGGATATTCCTTTTTATGAAGGATACCACTTCTTGATCTCTAACTTGAACAAATGCTTCTGCTTCAACCCACTTGGAGAAATAATCCGTCATTGCCAACATGAAAACTTTTCCTCCTGGAGCCTTTGGAAGCTTTCCCACTATATCCATACCCCATTTCATGAACGGCCAAGGGGAAACAATAGGATACAGCGGTTCAGCAGGCTGATGTAATATGTTACTATGTCTTTGACATGCATCACATCTTCGAGCATTTTCTGTGGCATCTTTCCTCATCGTCGGCCAATAATATCCTGTCCTTAATACTTTTGAGAATAAGGACCTGCCCCCAGTATAGTTACCACAACCCCCTTCATGTATATCCTGAAGTACTTCTTTGGTTTCGGGATCCTCCAAGCACCTCAGATATGGTCCTGCAAGAGATTTCTTATACAAAACATCATTTATAATAGTGAATCGTGATACCTTCATTCTAAAGGCTTTAGGATTCTCATTCTTTGGGATGTGTCCTTCCTTGAGATATCTCATGATTGGAGCCGTCCAGGACTTAGGATCCTCCTCAGGATACTCCTCATCAGGATTCTGAATACTTATTACTTCCTTATCCTGAGGATTCGTCGCAGGATATAGGATATGTAATATTGGTATTCGGGTTCCTTCCGGTATCCTGACCGATGATCCCAGATTTGCCAAGGCATCAGCTTCAGCATTATCCTCTCTTGGTACCTGTTCAAGTGTAAAAATATCGAAATATCCTGCTAATTTTTTGAGAATTTCAAGATACTCGATTAACTTCTCTCCCTTAACTGCATAGGTTCCATTAAAGTGATTAGTGATTAACAAGGAGTCAACATATACTTGCAAATTCTTGATATTCATATTTTTAGCCAACTCTAATCCTGCAATTAAAGCCTCATATTTTGCCTCATTATTAGTAGCAGGGAATTCACACCTAATAGCCTGGGGTAATATGTCCCCCTGTGGCGATTTTAGTAGTATACCTAAACCTACACCTCTTACGTTAGATGCACCATCAGTATATAATGTCCAGCATTCTAAGTTTTCTCCTAGCTGCTGTACTTCTAAATCTACTTCATTTTGAATGTCACTACTGAAATCAGCCACAAAGTCAGCTAAAGCCTGAGACTTTATGGCATTTCTAGGCTCATATACTAAGTCATAAGCACTCAGTTTTACTGACCACTTAGCCATCCTACCCGACATCTCGGGTTTCCTAAGCACATTTTTAACAGGATAATTAGTTTTAACATGAATACCATGTGTCTCAAAATAATGTCTAAGTTTCGTTGACGCCATAACTAGGGCTAATATCAATTTTTCTAAAAGAGAATATCTAGTTTCCGCATCTAGTAAACTTTTACTAACATAATAGACAGGATATTGCTGACCTTCATGGTCCTTAATAAGAACGGCACTTACAGCATTCCCTGATACAGCTAGGTATAGGGATAGTGGTTCACCATTTTCAGGCTTCATCAATAGAGGTGCAGTTGAGAGATATCGCTTCAAATCCTACAAGGCTGCTTCATGCTTTGCTCCCCATTCGAACTTCTTATTCTTCTTGAGGATATCATAAAATTCCTTGCATTTTTCCGAGGATCTTGAAATAAATCTGTTCAATGCTGCTACTCGGCCTGTCAACCGTTTAACATCCTTCATATTCGAAGGTGATTTTATATCCAGGATAGCTCTAATCTGCTCCAGGCTTGCCTTTATGCCTCTTTTGGTCACTATATATCCTAGAAACTTTCCTGCCCCCACTCCGAAATGGCACTTAGCAGGATTCAGTTTCATGTTATACTGATCCAGGATATCAAATGCTCCCTTAATATTATGGAGGTGATCCTCAGCCTTTTTAGATTTCACCACCATATCGTCAATATATACCTCCATGGTATCCCCCAGCTTGTCTTTAAACATCATGTTTACCAACCTCTAGTATGTCGCACCTGCATTTTTCAAACCAAAGGGCATAGCGGTATAACAATTAATACCTGTGGGTGTCATGAAAGCAGTATCCTCCTGGTCCGAAGGCTCCATTTGAATATGCTGAAATCCTGAGGATGCATCCATGAAGGTCAACATCTCATGCCCGGCGGTAGCATCCACCATTGCATCAATATGAGGAAGAGGAAATGGGTCTTTAGGACAAGCCTTGTTCAAGTCCGTGTAATCTACACAGACTCTCCATTTCCCATTTTTCTTCTGTACCACGACCACATTTGCCAGCCATCTTGGAAACTTGACTTCTCTGATCATTTTGGACTTCAACAATCTTTCAACTTCTTCCTGGATGATCACATTTCGCTCCGGAGCAAATTTTCTTCTCTTTTGTTGGACCGGCTTGAATGACCTGTCAATACCAAGCTTATGTGTTATAATATCCTTGGATATACCTGTCATATCCTCGTGCTTCCATGCGAATGTTGGCATCCTGCATTTCAAAAAATTAATCAATTCATTTTCAATATCCTGAGGGATATTGACTCCTACGAGCACTGAGATATCCGGATGATCCTGATCCAGGATAACTTTCTTTACATCCTGCTCAGAAGCCTCCACGATATCCTGGGCCCGCATCTTTAATTGCTATGCTTGATTAGGCTTGGTTGAGGACTTCATTGAGGATGAGTAGCATTCCTTCGCCTCATGCTGATCACTATCAACTTTGACGACCCCCCAAGGGGTAGGGATCTTGATGCACTGGTGATAAGTCGATGGCACAACCTTCATGTCATGGATCCATGGCCTGCCTAGTATGATGTTATAGCAGGATAGGGAGTCCATCACACAGAAGCGTTGTATCGAGTTGACCCCTTCAACATATACTGGTAACTTTATCTCTCCTACGGTATTCCTAGCTTCTCCACTGAAACCAACGAGCACAGTGGACTTTGAAGTAATGTCCATCGGAGATACATTCATCCTCTTCAATGTTTCCAGCTGAATTATGTTGACGGAGCTACCATTGTCCACCAAAATCCTGCGTACAAAATGATAAGCAACATATAATGTTATTACGAGAGCATCATGGTGAGGATCCTGGACAGTATCCCTGTCATCACTATTGAAAGTGATCACTTTATCGGTTGTAAGGGTAGTCATCCTAGCTGGTTTGTCCCCCCTTTCAGTCTTAGCTTCCTTTGCATGTCTCTTTGCCGCAGAATACGAAGTCCCACAAATGTCCGATCCTCCTTAAATAAAGTTAATTATTTTGGCATCTGCTGGGGGTGCTGCTCGTTCAGGATCCTTCTCAGGATCCTGCCCTTTATTCTTCTTTCTTCCCAGCAAATCCTTCAGATACCCCTTGCTTAACAGGTAACTTATTTCTTTCCTTAGAGCAATGCAATCCTCGGTCACATGTCCGAAATCTTCATGGAAGGCACACCATTTGGATTTATCCTTCCAATCAGCTTTCTGATGATTCTTTCGTGGCCACCTAGCTTTGTCTCCTAAACCATGCATAGCATACATTAACTCAGGTATATTAGCAGAAAAGCAGTATTCAGATAATTCAAGATATTATTCAGGATCCTCGTCTTCAACAGCATTCACTTTCTTGTTATCATTTCTGCCGTATGGCTTGGAGCGAAATGGTTTATACGAGGATTCTAATTTCCTGTTGGTTGATTCATAGGTCGAGGTAGAATTCATCCTCTCTTGCATCTTTTTGTCATCTTCTAAGTGGATATATCTCAAAGCCCTGTTACGAGCTTCGTCGAGATTCTTGCAGGGATTCATTACAAGATCCTGATAAAACTGAGAATCCTTTTGTAACCCCATCTTAAAAGCCTGCATAGCTGTTGCAACATCAAGATGTGGGATATCCAAGGATTCCTGGCTAAACTTGTTCACATAATCCCTCAAGGATTCCTGAGGTCCTTGAGTTATCCTGTAAAGATCACTGGTTAGTTTCTCAAAACTCCGACTGCAAGAAAACTGACTATTAAATAAATTAACCAAATGAGCAAACGAAGTAATTGAGTGAGGAGGAACATTTAACAGCCTTTTTAAGGCTGATCCTGTCAAGGTAGAACCGAAACCCTTGCACAAGCATGCTTCCTTGAGTTCTAGAGGGATAGGGTTAATCTCCATTCTTTCTCTATACTGGGCAATATGCTCTTCAGGATCCGTAGTCCCATCATACAGTTTCATGTTGGGGGTCTGAAATCTTTTTGGGATTTCAGCATCACATATAGGATATTCAAAGCGGGATATCCTGTGGCTGTTTGGGATACTTCCGGAATTGGCTGGACCACTCCAGGTACACTGGATATCATGTCCTTCAATTTCTGAAGCTCCCTAGTAAGTGTTGACGTCATACCTACATCCTGCAAAGACCCATTGTTGTTAGTAGCAAGAATATTATTATTTGACACGTTACCGGTCTGAGGATTCTGGCCATATCCTGAAGCATATCCTAAGCTCCTCACAGTTGACATCCTGACCGAGGAGGGTATCTCAGGGGTATGATTATGAGAATGGCTTGGGATGATGTTCCCCCGGTTATCCTCAGTGTAAACTGCAGAACTGAAGTTTAAAGCCCTAGGCTGTATAGGAGTGACAGTTTCTTCAACAGGTCTACTTGGGCCGGATTTTAAGAGTTGTATCTCTCTCATCAGCATCTGATTAGTTTCCTGCTGCTGCCTCATCTGTTCCTGTACACTACCATACAAATTCAGAATTTCATCATTAGATGCCAAAACAGGACCGGATCCCTGGGTACTGGGAGCGGGGATAACATCCCGAGCTACATGACTTTCAGTTCCGTGTGAAGAAGCTTGCATTCTTGGAGGAGGAGGAGGTGGAAGCACCGAACCAATTGTTGCAGAGGTTGTAGCAGACATGGTGGAAGAGCTCATGTTTGATCTCGAGGCCATTGAAAACAATTTAGAAAAAAGTTTTGACAATAGAAAACCGAGTAATGATTTTACTAAAGTTTTTAGCAAAAATAGCACCACTTGCCCCACGGTGGGCGCCAAATTGTTTTGGTCGAAAATTACCGAAGCAATTAAGTGATCAAATTAGTTAAGTGAGGTAGTGTGCTAGAAATATATGTGAAAAATATATTTAACCAAGTTGATTGTAAAAACAGTTTGAGGATACGGCTCAGGATATAGAGCTGTATCTGTGATCAAACAATGAGCAAAAAAGTAAAGGTTGACACGTGATGTACGAGGAAAGCCCTTGATCAATCTAGATCACCGGCACAAAACCTCGGGAGCAGACAATCGCAGCTGCCTTGTTCTTCTATTACTTCAAATATCAGGATAGAGTGCAGGATGTGATGCGGATCAACTAGGTGTTACAATGTAATTCGAATACAAGTGTTTGTGTAGAGTGTTTGCAGTGAGCTAGAGAGCAAAAGTGTTCGAAAGTGTGTGTGAAAGTTGCGTGCCTTAATCTGATCCGCCCCCATCTATTTATAGTAAAAGAAATGTAACAAACTATCCTAATAAACCGGGATCCGGCGAATATTCCCACTCGAACGTTGTAGACCTGGTCTTTCGGGTTCAACGTCTCTCACATAACAGATACGCCCGAGTCTTGAGGAGAAGAAGTACATCTGACCGTTAGTAACCCACAGCCTCTAACCTGCACGTGGTTAATTTAGTTAACACCAGGATATCGCCCAGGATGTTAGCAATATCCTGATCACAAGCAAACAACCAAAAGCAGGATATTAGCCAGGATATGTACGCTCAGAAAATGACCCACAACAACAGGTATTTATTGTTATACTGCTATGCCTTTTGGTTTAAAAAATGCAGGTGCAACGTACCAGAGATTGGTGAACATGATGTTTAAAGACAAACTGAGGGACACCATGGAGGTATACATTGATGATATGGTAGTAAAATCCAAGAAGGCTGAGGATCATCTCCGGGATATTGAAGGAGCATTTGATATCCTGGACCAGTACAATATGAAACTAAATCCTGCCAAGTGCCATTTTGGAGTGGGGGCAAGAAAGTTTTTAGGATATATGATGACTAAAAGGGGGATATAAGCAAGCCCGGAACAGATTAAAGCTATCCTGGATATCAAGTCACCCTCCAACATGAAAGATGTACAAAGATTAACAGGACGAGTAGCAGCCTTGAACATATTTATATCAAGATCCTCAGAGAAATGTAAAGAATTCTATGATATCCTCAAGAAAAATAAGAAATTCGAGTGGGGAGAAAAGCATGAAGCAGCCTTGTAGGAGTTAAAGCAATATCTTTCAACTGCACCTTTATTGATGATGCCTGAGGATGGCGAACCATTATCCATGTATCTTGCAGTATCAGGGAATGCAGTAAGTCCTGTTTTGGTCAAGGATCATGAAGGTCAGCAGTATCCTGTCTATTGTCTTTGTAAAAGTTTATTACATGCTGAAACTAGATATTCACATTAAGAGAAATTGATATTAGCCCTAGTTATGGCATCAACTAAGCTTAGACATTATTTTGAGACACATAGGATTCATGTTAAAACTAATTATCCTGTTAAAAATGTGCTTAGAAAACCTGAGATGTCTGGTAGAATGGCTAAGTGGTCAGTAAAGTTAAGTGCCTATGATCTAGTATATGAGCCTAGAAATGCTATAAAGTCTCAGGCTCTAGCAGACTTTGTGGCTGATTTCAGTAGTGATATTCAAAATGAAGTAGACCTAGAAGTACAACAACTAGGAGAAATCTTAGAATCCTGGACATTATATACCGATGGTGCATCTAATGTGAGAGGTGTAGGATTGGGTATACTACTAAAATCGCCACAGGGGGACATATTACCCCAGGCTATTAGATGTGAATTTCCTGCCACTAATAATGAAGTAGAATATGAAGCTTTGATTGCAGGATTAGAGTTGGCCAGGAGTATGAATATTAAAAGTTTGCAAGTATATGTTGATTCCTTGTTAATTACTAACCATTTTAATGGATCCTACGTAGTCAAAGGTGAAAGGTTAATCGAGTATCTTGAAATTCTAAAAAAATCAGCAGGATATGTCGATGTTTTTACACTTGAACAGGTACCAAGAGAGGATAATGCTGAAACAGATGCCTTGGCAAACTTAGGATCATCAGTCAGAATACCAAAAGGAACTCAAATATCAATACTACATATCCTATATCATGCAGTGGATCTTTTCAAATCTCAGGATAAGGGAGTAGCAGGTATCCAGGATCCTGATGATGAGTATCCTGAGGAGGATCCTAAGTCCTGGACGCCCCCAATCATGAAATATCACAAAAAGGACCATTCCAAAGGATGAGAATCCTAAGGCTTTTAGGATGAAGGTATCTCGATTCACTATTATAAATAATGTTTTATATAAGAAGTCTCTTGCAGGACCATACCTGAGGTGCTTGGAGGATCCCGAAACTAAGGAAGTACTTCAAGATATACACGAAGGGGATTGTGGCAACCATACTGGGGGCATATCGTTATTCTCAAAGGTGCTAAGAATAGGATACTATTGGCCGACGATGAGGAAAGATGCTGAAGAATATGCTCGAAGATGTGATGCGTGTTAAAGGCACAACAATATACTGCATCAACCTGCTGAACCACTATTTCCTATTGCTTCCCCTTGGCCATTCATGAAATGGGGTATGGACATAGTGGGAAAGTTGCCAAAAGCTCCAGGAGGAAAAGTTTTTATGCTGGCAATGACAGATTATTTCTCCAAGTGGGTTGAAGCTGAGGCATTTGTCCAAGTCAGAGATCAAGAAGTAGTATCCTTCATAAAGAGGAATATTCTGACTAGGTTTGGGATACCAGCGGAGATAATTTGTGATAATGGCTCTCAGTTTATCAGTAAGAGGACTACCGATTTTTGCAAAAGTTGGGGAATCAAGATGATCACATCTACTCCGGTACATCCTCAAGCAAATGGGCAAGCAAAATCCACAAACAAGATAATAGTCAACAATTTAAAGAAAAGATTAGGAGCTAAGAAAGGAAGATGGGCAGAAGAGTTACCCTTTGTTTTATGGGCTGATAGGACAACAATAAAAAGTGCAACTGGGCAAACCCCATTTTCCTTAGTATTTGAAGCAGAAGCAGTGATCCCAACATAGATGGTGATACCTACAGCAAGATCCGATCTCCGGGATCCTGAGAAGAATCCTGAAGCTCTATACCAAGAGTTGGATACTGTCGATGAGACAAGGGATGCGGCAAAGTTAAGGATGGCAGCATACCAACAGAGGATATCCAGAGCATATAACAAAAACCTAAGGACTAGAAGGTTTCAAGTTGGAGATTGGGTATTAAGGAAAGCTTTTCAGAACACTACTAATCCTGCTGATGGAAAGTTAGCTCCAAAATGGGAAGGACCATATGAAATTGTATCGGAATCTGGGAAGGGGAGCATACAGGCTTAAGGATATGGAGGGGGATATATTGCCAAGATCCTGGAATGCTATACACCTCAAAGCCTATTTAAAGTGAGTTTAGAATTTAATTTCTAACTCAAGATGGTATGAATTCTATCTATTTTAAATATAAAATTATTTTATTCCTTTTGAACCCAATACTGACTTAAGCATCAGAGGGGTGTTAGCCAAGCTAACACCCACCTTAGTTTAAGGTTGTTTTGCAGAATATGCTTCATGATATAACTCCAGGATATACACTTAGGATGAATCGAAAAATTAGAGGACTGGCCCCCTCTCTCACGATTAAGGGATTCTGATACCTTCAAAGGTTTAAAGGTATTCACCTTTCTCTCGAATTGGGTTTAAACACCCCGCCTGGAGCACAAGTTATCTAGGAATAGTTCAAGATAGCGGGACCAGTCCATGTAAAAGTGGTTGACAATTTCGTTATTATTGGATATATCCTGGATCCTAAAGGTATATGAGGATTGATCACCCTCTCTCACGAAAGGGTATTTTCATACTCTCTAAGGTTTAAAGGTTTTCACCTTTCTACGTCTTGGAGTTTATACACTCCCGCCTGTAGCGCACGAAAATTTGGGATTATCCCCAGCATACTTAGGGTTTATCCCCAGAATATTGAAGATCTATCTCCAGGATATTTAGGGTCTATCCCCTGTAATACTAAAGTTGTATACAAGTGTGAAATCAGTTATGATTGATGCACAAAAATTCCTAACTATTTGAAAACAACATGTACAAGAGACATTCCTACTCAGGCATTGTGAACAATTCAAAAGATCGAATTTGGACTTGGTTTACTAAGTCTCTCAGACTGGGGACATCTTCAATGGGAAAGTTGCAAAAGGATTGAAGTTTAGGGATTGAGATATATTCTATTTCTGGTATGATCTCTCCTTTTTGTTCTTTGGAAGCCTTATTCAAATTATCTAAGTTTTGAAACCATGTTTGATAAAACTCTTGATGGAATATTTATGAGTATCCTGACCAGGATATATTCTCAGGATATTTGGTTAGAATATTTGAAATATTATACTAAGACTAAAAATTGAAACTACATTCAAATCAAACAACACATAACAAGATTTTCAAAATAAGAATAAACAATAATGGATAAGGCCAAAAAAGGTTAGTTTATTATTAACATTGCAAAAGGTTGTGCTTTTGGTTTCATCTCAAACCGAGACCCATCCACCAAAAGCACAATTAGTTTTAACCATATTTACTTAACAATTGAAGGCTTCGTCTTGAAACTCAAGATCCCTCCACCTTCAATTGTTAAACTGTTCAAAATAAAGCATACTAATAATTGATGACCAAGGGCTTCGTCCTGAAACTCAGGATCCCTCCACCTTTGGCCATCAAATTGTTCTAAAAGTGCAGGAAAGTAAATTGTTTAATAGACAGGAAATTAAATTGTTTAACAACTACCACAACCATCAAGATTAAAAAGTGGGCTCCAGCCTCGACATCAACATCCATCATCGCCCACTTCGCTGCCTTCAAGCAGCACCACCTTCTTCAACCATTGCGTCCTCACCGGCATCCAGTCCAGCATCCTTCCCAGCATCCTTTTCAGCATTACCACCAGCATCAGCCACCTTCTTAGCCACCTTAGCAGTCTCCTCAGCAACATGCTTTGCAGGATGCTTCACAGGATTTCCACCGAGGTCCCTCAACTTCACCTCCCAAGCCTCAACATTCCAAGAAGGGCATTCAAAGCCCATAGCCTTGGCCTCGTGAGCCATTTTCAGTCTGTCTTGGAGGAGAGAGATGACAACAGAGCCCTTAAGGCTTTCCCGGTAAGAAGCCATGTCCTGTTCGTGCTAAACCTGAGCTGCATCATATTTGGCCTGAGCTTCTTGGGTAACCTTCTTGAGAGCAGCCTGATGTTCCTTGATCATCGCCTTATATTTTTCCTCGTAATGCTGTGACTTGGCGGCGGCAATTGCTGCTTGGTCTGCGACAGTGGTCTCTGCCTTCTTCAGCTTGGTCTCTAACATCTTGTTCAAACCATATGTGTCCTCATAGAGGAACACTAGTGTAACACCCCGTGTTTTCATGAGTGAAAGTCAAAGTCAAGGTCAAAGTCAACGACCGATTTCGCGCGACTTGACTCGTAGAAATGTTTTTATTTTAATTATATTATGTGGAGTAAGTGTCGTACATTGCAATAATCGAATCATGTTAATTGTATTTCAATCGACCTACAACTGTGAATCATAGGCAGTAACAATGCGATAAAGTTAATCAACTAATAATCAAGCTATGCTAATCGAATCGACCTCGAATCGCAACTCGAACTATGTATTTTACTTGTTGGTTATACGTGTGTGTGCGCCTTACGTGTTACCTATGCATGTTATTTTATGTTATGTTATGTTGTGATATTCAAGCGAACTCAATCGAAACTCGAAGTCTAACTTGAATACAATCGAACTCGAACCCGAACTCCAAATCGAACCATGTCGTAAACGAAGTAGTTGGGACCGAAAGTAATTTGACTAGGAAACCCTATCTAATCGCTCGAAAACCGAAGCCGAAACGTCATCGCACTGGACGCACCAAATCAGGCGACATCCGAACGGATGGTCAATCCGCACAGATTGCCAATCCGGACGGATGACCAATTCGGACGGATAACCCAATCCGGGTAACGTGCAATCCGCACGAGTTACCCTTTCCCCTTTTGGCATCCTATAAATACACGGGTCACTCTCCAAACTTTCCACTTTTGGCAAGTGACGTCCGAACCGCAGGCATTCTTCACCTTTTCTCAGATTTCTCTCAATCCAGGTAAGATCTTGCTCTAATTCTTGTACATTCTTAATCACTACACAATTCTACACCTTTCTATCTTTCAAATCTCAACTTCTAACCATGAAACCATCAAGATTTGAGGTATTCTCGGGTGACGTCATCATGAAGTTCTCATGAACTTCAAGCTTGACTTCATTCCATCAAGAATAACTCAGATCTGAACGGTTTCCACAAGATTTCACGACAATATCACCTAGATCTAAACTTTTCAGAGGATAAAAGAGTTGAAAGAAATAAACTCAAGTTCTCTCCTTCTTTTACCCTTAAAATCGGTACGAATCTGATCGGTTCTAGTCTCTACTCGATAATAGTGATGCACTAGTCCTAGATCTGGAATCCTACCCGCAAGACACCTGATTACAAGATAAACCGGAACGACCGTTCTGAGTCGCCGACAGGTCGAGTTAGGGTGGTTCCTGGCCGGCTTAGTCATACGAGTAAGAATACAGTTCCAAGTGGTTGCCGCGTAATCAGAATGTCTCGATAAAACGACAATAGAAACCAAGAGTAGACGAACGGAACAACCAGGACGAATAACTTGTCCGCACGGACAAGCTGTCCGCACGGACAGACGATCCGGACGGGTTGTCACCCGGACGAGTTACACTTGGGACCCACATTCAAAACGAGGTTTGAGTATCGACGAATGAACAATCCGGACGGACGACCTCTGAATGGATTACTCTTCGAATCATGAGATACTAAGACCTTGAATACGTTTAAAAAAAGTTCATCCGCACGGACCAGTTGTCCGCACGGACAGACTATCCGGACGGATTGTCTGTCCGCACGAACGACTATCCGAACGGATTTCCACTATCCGCACGGATTACCATTCGGACGGATTCCCCAAACTTCATCAAGTGACTCAGCCTCAGAGACGTGTCCGCACGGATCACCATCCGGACGGATTGTTGTCCGCGCGACCGGCTTGAAAGGTAGAGATACTTAAATGGCTTCTAAATGCTACAACGAAAACTCCAAAGCACAAGCCATCATACACAAACACATCCTTAGGAAGAAACAATCCACTCAAACGTTTATCCGCACGAACAACTTGTCCGCACGGATAAACAATCCGCACGAGTGACCAATCCGCACGGATTACCATCCGCACGGACAACTCACTCGTACGGATAGTTTATCCGGATGGGTCACCATCCGCACGGATAGTTCACTCGCACGGATAACTTCCTCTCACGGATAGTTGATCCGCACGATCAGCTATCCTACCTGTAAGGGGTGGATTTCTAAATGACCAGTGATCCTTATTTGCCATTGGATTTAGTGATCCTCAATTCTGTCTGAAGTAGTGATCCTCAGAAGTGTTGTAGGATCAGGATCAGGATCATGGATAACTATAAGGATCCCAGTACTAACGATTGTCTATTTTGAATTCGTAAATGTTTTGCAGGAATATCAACTTGGACTGAGTCTTGGCGACATTCCTGGAGAATATTCTTATTGTATTCCGCACGTGCTTGGCCAGAAATGGACGTTGTGGAGTCGTGGAGGACTTGCACGTTTTGCGGAATGTTAGTTAGGCTTGATATTTTCTATTTGTAAAGGGGTAGCGAGCTATATTAGTGACACTTAGCTATTTTTGGCTATACACACACACTCATACAACCGCTCTCACTGACTCTCAACGAAACACTTAGCATTTTTCATACATTTCTACACGTTACACTGTAGTGATCCTTGTACTTAGCTCGCTATCATCCGAAGTTGTAACAGATTGTTTGTTTAATTTGAGTTGGTGATCGGTAGTTTCCATCATCCGGGGTTTTTTGTGCCGGAGATCAACTCTTGATCAAGGTCTTTTTCCCCGTATAAATCTTCGTGTCAATTGTTCATTACACTTCATAGTGATCCTTATTATTGTCCATCAATTTAAGCATCATACCTCACAACAGAAAGTTTGGTTACATTGTCATTGCTTGATTTTTGACCAAAACAGTTTGGCGCCCACCGTGGGGCAAATGGTGCTTCATTCTTAGAAAGATTCGTGTTTTTGTGGTCATTTTGATCCGCTACAACCAAACAGATGGCTTCCTCAGTGAAGAATACTTCAAGTTTGATGCCCTCATTCAGTTCCTCACAAGGTGTTCCTCCTTTGCCTCCACCACCTTCTGGATCCCAGAAGAATGCTGAGAATGCTGCGAAGAAACCAACTCCTATTTTCCAAAAACCACCTACTTCTTCTGTTTCAACTAATCCTACTACTAATGATCTTTATGCCTTGATTTTGCAGATGAGGAATCATGCACAAGAGCAGGATAAGACCAACGAATGAATCCTCCGGGAAATCGATGAAATCAAGAAACATAAGAAATCAGTGGAGGATCACTCCCCTCTGATGCCAAGATCGCTGAAATTCGACACTCCGGTCATAACCTCACAATACTCAGCAGTTCCGGACGTGCAATACTTGGGTGAACTACCAGGAAGGCGTTATGGGACAACAACAATGAGTCAGGCATTTGGCTCTTGCTTCCAGCCTCAGGGATCCTCTTCTCAACCATTAGGATCCTCTTCTCAGCATCAAGGATACTTTACATCAGGAGGATATATGGGAATGCATGCAATACAAGGATCCTCCCAGGTCCAAGGATCCTCTCAGGTCCTAGGATCCTCTCTGGTCCCAGGATCCTTTCAGATTCAAGGATCATCACAATTCCAAGGATCCAACCCCCTTCAAAATCAAGGATCCTTGAGAAATATGCAACCTCAAAACTCAGATGTCCATCAAGGAGACTTCATGCCAATGCAGACCATTGCCTCATCTGGTCCTTCAATTATGCCAGAGTCTCGACAAGATGGATTCACATCCGCAATTCCAAACTCGAATCCTGTGGGAGGTAACACTTTTAATAATTTATATAACACTAACCATGGATGACAAAAGGATCCAGGACAGATTGACAGGATCCACCAAACAGGATAAGCAAGGATCCTACTTCAGGAACAACAAATCCAAGTCTTATAACAGATCTGATAACCAGAATGTGCACGCAGTGGAACAAGAAGAGGATGATGAGAATTATCCTCCTATTTATGAATATTGTTTCTCTGTTGATAACAATGAACTAATCATTGCAATGCAGAATCTAGGTGAGAAAGCTAGGTGGCCAAGGAAAAGTGATAAACCAGCTGCTACAAAGGATAAATCCAAGTGGTGTGCGTATCATGAGGATTTTGGGCATCTCACTGAAGAGTGTATTGCACTTAGAAAGGAGATTGGTTATTTATTGAGCAAGGGGCATTTAAAGGAACTCTTGGGACGAAAGAAGTCAAGAACCCAGGATCCTGAAAGGATACTAGAAAGGGCTCCTGCCCCTCCGGCAGATGCACAAGTCATAAATTTCATATCCGGTGGATCAGACATCTGTGGTACATCCTTCTCAGCAGCAAAAAGACATGCTAAGGAAACCAAGATGGATAATGGAGACAGACCCGTCAGGACCTCCGTTGTCACCCAGGATAAAGTCATTACTTTTGATGAGGATGATCGTATTGACATCCAGGATCCTCACCATGACGGTCTCGTAATTACATTGTTTATTTCTAACCACTTTGTTCGCAGGATCCTTATAGATGGAGGAAGCTCTGTGAACATCATTCAGCTGGATGTTCTCAAGAAAATGAACATCCCAGAGTCCGATATTATCCCAAGATCCTCAGTACTTGTGGGATTCAGTGGAGAGACAAAGAATACATTGGGGGACATCAAACTCCCAATCTATATTGAAGGATTGCATTCTTATCAAAAGTTTTGTGTTATTGATTGCTTATCGTGTTGTAACGTTATCCTTGGCAGGCCATGGATACATGATATGAAGGCAGTTCCATCCACCTATCATCAGTGTGTAAAGCTTCCAAGTCCATGGGGAGTGGTGAAAATTAAGAGTGATCAACAGGAGGCCAAGAATTGCTATACCTCATCAATGAAACCAGCCTCAAGACCAAGGGAGCAATAGCAATTAAAGTATCCTTCAAGAGACGTCTTGGAGGCAAGAGAACAGGATTTAAAAGAAATCCTCATGGATCCTGATAATCCTGAATCCAAGATCTTCATAGGGTCAGGGATCCTCAGCGATATTGAACAAGAGCTAGTATCCTTTCTTAAAAGAAGGAAGACCACCTTTTCCTGGAAACATGAAGACATGACAGGTATATCTAAGGATATAATTACTCACAAACTTGGCATTGACAGGTCATTCAAGCCAATTCATCAAAAGAGAAGAAAGTTTGCACCTGAAAGAAATGCTATTATCCAGGAAGAGGTAGATAAGCTACTTCAAGCAGGTATGATTAGAGAGGTTAAGTATCCAAGATGGTTAGCCAATGTGGTTGTTGTACAAAAGAAAAATGGAAAGTGGAGGGTATGTGTCGATTTTACAGATTTAAATAAGGCATGTCCCAAGGATCCTTTCCCATTACCCCACATTGACTCCATGGTGGATGCTACCGCGGGTCATGAGTTGTTAACTTTCATGGATGCTTCATCTGGATTTCAACAAATTCAGATGGAACCATCCGATCAAGAGGATACAGCCTTCATGACCCCAACTGGTATATACTGTTATATTGCTATGCCATTTGGATTAAGGAATGCAGGTGCTACTTACCAAAGGCTTGTCAATATGATGTTCAAAGAACAAATTGGATACACTATGGAAGTCTATATCGATGACATGGTGGTTAAGTCCAAAAGAGTTGAGGATCACCTTAAAGACTTGGAGGAAGCATTCAATATCCTTGATAAATTTAATATGAAACTAAATCCTTCTAAGTGTCATTTTGGTGTAAAGGCAGGTAAATTTTTAGGATATATGGTAACAAAGAGGGGCATTGAAGCAAGTCCAGAGCAAATTAAGGCCATCGTGAATATCAAATCTCCTGCCAATGCTAAGGATGTGCAAAGGTTGACCGGCAGGATCGCAGCCCTGAACAGATTCATATCCAAATCCTCAGAAAAGTGCAAGGAGTTCTATGACATCCTGAGGAAAAACAAGAAATTTGAATGGACTGAGAAGCATGAAAGTGCCCTTAAAGCTCTTAAAGATTACCTATCCCCAGCCCCAGCCTTAATGAAACCAGAAAATGGAGATGTGTTATCCTTATATTTGGCGGTATCCTCAAAAGCAGTAAGTGCGGTCCTTGTTAAGGATCATCAAGGTACACAACATCCTGTTTATTATGTAAGTAAGAGCTTACTTGATGCTGAATCCAGGTATTCACATTTAGAAAAACTTATCCTTGCATTAATTATGGCATCTACTAAATTAAGACATTATTTTGAGACCCATGCCATTATTGTTAAAACTAATTTCCCAATTAAGAATGTTCTCAGGAAACCTGAAATGTCAGGAAGGATGGCTAAGTGGGCAGTGAAGTTGAGTGCATATGATATAAGATATGAGCCTAGGACAGCCATTAAATCCCAAGCATTAGCTGACTTTGTGGCAGATTTCAGTAGTGATTTGCAAAAGGAAGCTGAACTAGAAGTCCAACAGCTTGAAGAAACCAAGGATCCTTGGATACTGTTTACTGATGGATCCTCCAATGTGAATGGAACAGGGCTTGGAATACTACTAAAATCGCCACAGGGGGACATAATACCCCACTCCATAGCTTGTGAATTTCAAACTACCAACAATGAGGCTGAATATGAAGCCTTGATAGCTGGTTTGCAAATTGCAAAGCATATGAATATCAGGTATCTTGAGGTACATGTAGATTCTTTATTGATCACTAATCACTTCAATGGATCCTATGCTGCTAAAGGTGAAAAGCTAATCAAATATTTGGAGATAGTCAAAGAATTGGCACTCTCTTTTGTATCCTTTAGTTTGACACAGGTACCAAGGGAAGAGAATGCAGAAGCTGATGCATTAGCCAATCTAGGATCATCTTTGAAGATTCCTGAGGATATTGAGATCCCTATTATCCATATCCTGACCCCTGCTATCAAGGATCATGTAACTATGGAGATAGGAGAAGATTCTGCAATCATCCCTAGTGATGATACCCAATCTCATTCAGGATCATGGATACTTCCAATCATGAGATACATACAACATGGAGAAATCCCTACAGGAGAAAACCCAAGGGCTTTTAAAATTAAGGTATCTCAATTTACAATATTAAATAATATGTTATATAAACGATCTCTTGCAGGACCATACTTGAGATGCATTGAGGATCCTGAAATTCAAGAAGTCATAAAGGATTTCCATGAAGGAGATTGCGGAAACCACACTGGGGGCAGGGCATTATTCTCAAGGATCCTGAGAACGGGATACTATTGGCCCAGTATGAAGAAGGACGCTGTGGAATATGCCAAGAAGTGTGATCCTTGTCAGAGGCATAGTAATATCCTTCACCAACCAGCAGAGCTCTTGCATCCTATATCTTCTTCTTGGCCATTCATGAGATGGGGAATGGATATAGTTGGAAAGCTTCCTAAGGCACCAGGTGGAAAAGTATTCATGCTTGCTATGACTGATTACTTCTCTAAGTGGATAGAGGCTAAAGCCTTTGCTCAAGTCAGAGAAAAGGAAGTTATATCCTTTATTAAAAGGAATATTATTACTAGATTTGGCATCCCTTCTGAAATTATTTGTGATAATGGATCCCAATTTATTGGGAGTAGAACCACTAACTTTTGTGACAGTTGGGGGATCAAGATGATAACATCAACACCAGTCCATCCACAAGCTAATGGTCAGGCAGAATCATCCAACAAGATCATCATCAACAATTTGAAGAAGAAGCTTGGATCCAAAAAAGGAAAATGGGCAGAAGAACTACCTTATGTGTTGTGGGCTGATAGAACAACTCCCAAGAATGCTACAGGCCAAACTCCATTTTCTTTGGTATTTAGAGCAGAGTCAGTGATCCCTACAGAGATGGTGGTTCCAACTGCAAGAACAAGCGTTCGGGATCCTGAAGAAAATGCTGAAAACTTGATTCAAGACTTGGATACTATAGAAGAAATTAGGGATTTAGCAAGGATAAGGATGACCAGTTATCAACAAAGGATGGCTGGATCTTACAACAAAAATGTCAGGCTCAGGAAATTTCAAGTTGGGGATATGGTATTAAGGAAAGCATTTCAAAACACCACCAATCCTGCTGATGGAAAGCTAGCACCAAAGTGGGAAGGACCCTATTTGATTGAAGCTGAAGCTGGAAAGGGGGCATATCGATTGCTAACAATGGAGGGTGATTTGCTACCTAGAGCTTGGAATGCTGTCCATTTGTAGAAATATTTCATGTGATCATGATCCATGATCCTTACCAGACAAGTATCCTTGAAGGATCCTCGCTGATAGATGATCCTCTTTCTGGTAACATTCCAATCTTAAACTATTTCATTCTTTTTATCTTCCTTTTACTTGATTTTTGAGTTTTGAAGGTTCAGGCATCCTTAACTAAGCATTGAGTATCCACCGAAGTATCCAGTTATCTTTTGGGCTAGTCCCCAGTCTGGGCCTGTCCCCAGTTTCGCCAGTAGCGCACGATGATCCTGGTATAGTTCATGGCAATGGGACCAGTACCCGCTTTAGGGGCTGACAATTTCATTGTACTGGCTATATTCAGGATCCTACGTATAATGGTAGACGTACCATACATCCGTTCCTAAGGTTTCTAACGTTTTCACGTTAGCTAAGGTTTTGGCATTTTCATGTCACTAAGTTTGGATAGTCGCCAGTAAGGGCCATACTCCAGTTTACATACGATCCTTTGGGCTTGTCCCCAGTTATCCTTTGGGCTTGTCCCCAGTTATCCTTTGGGCTTGTCCCCAGTCACTAACATTCATCTTATGATGGCTCAATTCCAAGCAATATCCTATTTCAGGGTTGTGAAGATAAATGGCCAAAGATCCTGGACTCTTACTTTCGACTAAGGTTTGTATCTTAGGTTATCCTAATTTTAAGTGTTGAAGGATAGGATCCTAACTTGGGTTCTCAGGTATGATCCTAAACTGTTTTGATTTTATTCATTATGTGTTTGAGTGACACTTATCCTTTGACAACTGGAATTATGATCCTTAAATTATTTTTATGTGATCCTTGGTCATATCCTTAATTCTTAAGGGATATTTTTTAAAAAATTTTCTTTACTTGATAAGTTTAAACGACTTGGACATCACAATAAATTGAAAAACAAAATAACAATAAGGATAACAACACAGGATATAGCCAAAAAGTTAAAGTCATTTTATTCACAAAAGTTTAAACCCTTTTAAGGTTGTCAAAATTACCTACCCCGAGCATCTACCAGCAATACGTGGCCCGTCCGCTGGGGTAGGTAAAGGGTGTCCATTGTTCATAGGTTTTTCAAGTGCAGGAATCAAAAGACGGCAGGATCACAATGGCTTCATCCCCCAAACAGAGGATCCCCCCACCATGTGTAATCCTACCTATTGTTCGAAGGATCATCTATGATCCTCAATCCTAGTTACTGTTGTTTGAGTACAGACCAACCATTGTTCATCAAAACACCATCAAAACAAAAAAAACATAACCAAACTAAAAAATGGGCTCCGGCTACGTCTAGAAATGTCCATCATTGCCCATTGTTGCAGCCTACACCTTCGCTGCACTACCATCTCCAGCTCCACTAGCTTCACCACCATGATCCTTGCCACTGCCTCCAGCCTCAATTGCCAGGACCTCCTCAGCCTCCTCCTCGTCATCCAGTTCAGCCAGCCTTGCCTTCCAGCCTTCCACATCCCAGTTGCTCCTGTCAAAGGCAGGATCCTGAGCTTCTTGAGCCATTTGTAGCTTGGTCTTGTACATGGCTATGGCGGCGGAGACTTTGGCGTCCTCTGTGATCTCCTGCTTTTCATAATCAAAATTGATTAGAATCTTGGCCGTTTCTGTTTTGGCATCTTTGAGATCCTTTTAGAGGTCAACAATCTTGAGATCCTTAAGCAAGGCGACTTGTTGGAGGTCAGCAATCTTCTTGTCCTGCTCCTCGACATGCCCAACATAATCTTCAATCTCAGCAAATTTCTGCAAAGAAGACAAAGAACAGTTTAGGAACAAGTGATCCTCAAATAGGGTGGATACCTAAAGCAGGGATAAGGATCCTTACCTCGTTGAAGTACTCAAGGAACTGGTGGCGGATCAAAGGTAGACCTTGCAGATCCTCAGCTTCGGAGGCTTTTCTTTTCTTGCCACCCCTTCCTTTAGCGGGTGCCTTGGGGATAGAAGCAGTTGGGCTAGCAGGAAGCTTCTTTTTGGAGGATCGTACGGTGTCAAGCTCAGTGACACTAAACTTGGAGGCAGATCTTGATGATTTTCCAGCGCCTACACACCCAAAACAGATAAGTGTCCTTATTCTATTCATATATAACTATTTATTTAAACATTTGAATATAAAAAGAACAGGATACTTACTTGACATGGTGACAGAGCCTGAGGATACCTCTTGTGAGTCCTGGGTGATCGTCTTGAATGTTCTGGTTTTAGGATCAAGCTTTCTAAAGGTAGCAAGTCTCCCCTTGGTGGCAGCTGAAGGAATAATGTGCGAGAATGTGATAGCTGCACAAAAAAGAAACAAAAGCGTATTAGTAAGCATTATCAGAATGAGCTTACTTAGTGATCCTTCTAAGGATCCTCCTATCCTACCATGAATGCTCCATTCTTTCGGCAAATTCTGGCCATCCGGGATAGAGTCCCTTCTGACGAAGAAGAACCGCCGTTTCCAGTTGATATCGTTTTTAGTAGCTCTAAAGATGGGATGTTCTTTTCCGGGTTTACGCTTGAATAGATATCGGTGGAATCCAAATGTGGTAAGGTCATACATCTCGGCTAATTCTGACATTCCCAAGTTAATTCCTTCTTGCTCAATGATCCTTTCAAGGGTATACAAGACCCTCCAGATCATTGGCATGGCTTGAATATAGGAGATGCCGGTGAGGGAGAAAAAGGATTGGGTAAAGTCTGGGAAGGGATACGAGTATCCTATTGTGAAGGGTGTGACTGGGAAAGCTACCCAAGTTTCAGAGACATAATCGCTTAAAATGGTGGGAACAAATGGTTTGAAAACAGTATTTGCCGGAAAACAGTGGCGAATTCTATCTATTTGTGGATCAGAGAAACCGCATATTTCTTTCACCGAATCTTCCAGGATACCCTGGCTCTTGAGAGGACTTTCCTTCTTATGATCCTTGGCTGGTGAGGATTTCAGCATCATCTTGATTTGAAGAAGGTAAAGAAAGATGAACAGAGAAAGAAAATGTAAAGAAGGAAGAGGAAAAGAGTTACCTGCTTGATCGTCAGAGGAGAATTTAAAGGGAGTTCTCTTGAATTTGAATGCTAATCGATCCCTATCTCTAACTCTTATTTATAATGATGATTTTACAGGATAATCACCTCACTGACGTCATGATCGCAACGGCTAGTCCGCTTATAACGGCTAGTTATCCGTTAGTTTGCTACGGATAAGATCGACAAAATATAACTCATTTATTTACATATTTACTCCTTATATTTTGGGGCAATTGTTAGGGGTGGATTTCTAAATGACCAGTGATCCTTATTTGCCATTCGATTTAGTGATCCTCAATTCTGTCTGAAGTAGTGATCCTCAGAAGTGTTGCAGGATCAGGATCATGGATAACTATAAGGATCCCAATACTAACGATTGTCTATTTTGAATTCGTAAATGTTTTGCAGGAATATCAACTTGGACTGAGTCTTGGTGACATTCCTGGAGAATATTCTTATTGTATTCCGCACGTGCTTGGCTAGAAATGGACGTTGTGGAGTCGTGGAGGACTTGCACGTTTTGCGGAATGTTAGTTAGGCTTGATATTTTCTATTTGTAAAGGGGTAGCGAGCTATATTAGTGACACTTAGCTATTTTTGGCTATACACACACACTCATACAACCGCTCTCACTGACTCTCAACGAAACACTTAGCATTTTTCATACATTTCTACACGTTACACTGTAGTGATCCTTGTACTTAGCTCGCTATCATCCGAAGTTGTAACAGATTGTTTGTTTAATTTGAGTTGGTGATCGGTAGTTTCCATCACCCGGGGTTTTTTGTGCCAGAGATCAACTCTTGATCAAGGGCTTTTTCCCCGTATAAATCTTCATGTCAATTGTTCATTACACTTCATAGTGATCCTTATTATTGTCCATCAATTTAAGCATCATACCTCACAACAGAAAGTTTGGTTACATTGTCATTGCTTGATTTTTGACCAAAACACTACCCACTCTCACTTTGTACTGATTTACGCGCCACTTATCATTACGTTATCGAATCTATTCAGGCTAACCGTAGTCGCTGAAAAGCGCTCCCTTCAATCCATAATCGTTGTGAGTATACTCGAACCCTTTTTGCTTTTAGCACTTTTGGGTGTTACATACGTTACGAATATTCAAACTACAACTATCACACTACTCAAGCTATTTTAACGCTAAACCATTAATGCATGTTATACGTGGCTTATGAATGCTTGTTTGTTATGTTTACACATGGAATGATGTCTACCTGCCTTAGCAACGATAGTACTATAGTTTGGACTCAGCACCCGTTCACACGGGGGGTTGTTAAGGATCTTTTACTTGCATGGGTTACGGTGGTAATCATGTATTGCGAACTGCCTCGGGCAGTCAATCCGCAGTCATTGGTTTCGATGGATCTATGTCGATAACTAACGTGCTTCATTTCACTATGTGTACGTGCTGGTTACGCGTAAACGAATTCGAACTCTATATGCTAGTATCAAACTTGTATGCTCACCTTTACATTCTATGTATTGACTTAATTTTAACGTATGTGACAGGTGCTTAGGTTGCTTTTATGCTCTTTGTGCTGTGATGAATTTGAAGCTAGGAACTAGAGTCCTAGAAACCAACGAATAAATTGTCATGTTTAAATCTGAGTTGTCGGAACAGAATATTTGTCTTGATGCTTTGTCTGTAATAACTATTTAACTGTTTGAGATACGGTATGGGACGTATTATTTAATTAAATGGTAATGATAGTTGTTATGGAAACTTCTGGACAATCTGTTTCACTCAGTGCCGCGCCCCGATGATTCCGCCATCGGTTGGGGTGTGACAGATTGGTATCAGAGCCATAACTATAGGGAATTAGGCAAGACTCGACCTAGTCTGGGTCGAAGTCTTAGAGACATAGTCTATAGTCAGGAACCAGCAGACCGACTCGAGTACATCCCGACTGGATAGTATACGAGCTTATTCCTCACTATTTTCATTTACCTACTCTATCACTGCACTTGAATTTTCAAGTTATGAACGGGTAATGAGGCCGAGAATAGGTGTGAAAACCGCAAACTCTCGACTAAAGTTGCCTAATCAACTTGCGTTTTAGCTACAAACGAGGAGAATCATACCAAATTAGGAGTGAAATCCATATTTTGATGAATAATCTCCTCAATTTTATTAAGAACAAGGACGGAGTTGTAAGATAGGGGTGAAACCCTAACCTTAACGACTTGTCCTGCTTTTATACAAAACCCCCACCAAAATTTCGGTGGACTCCAACGATCTGAAGACACAATATAACCAATGGGAATTGCGCCAACGCCCAAGAATCGAGGCGAAGGCATAGTCCTGAAGGTGATTGTGCACACAGGATCCTTGTGAATAGTTGAACCACCTTGGTTAGTCGAAGTCTACTAGCCGCAGACAATCTATTCTCGATTTTATGTGTTTCAAGTCTTCGTCGCTTTTATGTGAATTACGTGTTTTATGCTTATTTGTTAACGTTTTGAGGTACTAACCGGCTTCAATCTAATGCTTTTAGCCTTGGCTACTCACACAACACATCATTAACAAATCGACAATAGAGGCATTCAGAATGCTCTGTATGCTCTAGATATACCCCTAGTGACCAATGCGTATGTGTTCATTGCTATTGTGCTTACGTGTTTAGGAATGTTATGACAATGTGCCCTATGTGTATGTGATTTTGTGAGATTTTGTGAAATTCTGTGATTTTGTGACTATATGCGTTACATGGTACGTGTTACTGAGCTTTAGTAGTAGTAGACGTGTGAGGTGAGATTCGAATACATGTGTTGAGTTCCGTGGCGATGTCTATTGCAGACAATGTCGTCTGGATCTCGTCATCCACTCTCTCGTCAAGAAAAGAGGGACAGACGCCTTGCTTCCATCATCGCGAAGAGTGTAGCTAAAGCCGTGAGTGATGCGCATGAGAATGCTAGCAAATCATCCGAGGAGTCGAGTATCGAAGCTCCCAAAGCCAACGCGAGACCTTTCAATTTTAAACAATTCAAGTCATGTGGGCCAAAAGAATTCACAGGCGAAGGAGGTCCTACTGAACTATTCCACTGGTTTGACTCTATCGAGGTTACTCTGCGACAAAGTGGTTGCCCTGATGACCTTCGAACTCTAAACGCTACCGGCGTCTTTCAGTCCCGTGCTCTAGACGGGTGGACGGCCGAGAGGAACAAGCGAGGGAATGATGCAGCTTACGGTCTGTCGTGGGACGAGCTCAAGGAAGTCATGCTAGAGGAATTCTGCCCTCCTCACGAACGTCAAAAGCTCGAAGATGAATTTTGGCACATACATCAGAAGGATAGAGACAATGCTGGACTCACTGCTCGCTTCAAACAGCTCAGCATTATCTGTCCCGACCAGGTCAAGACTCCTGAGATGACCATCAAGAAGTACATCCGAGCTTTGCCCGACTGCGTCGCTGATTTCGTACAAGCGGCTAAGACTACCACGATCGAGGAAACCTATCTGCTAGCCGCTGAAATCAATGACAAAAGGGTTAAGGCTGGGGTGTGGGATAAGACCTCCAAGCATCTGCATCAAGCTACTGCTACCGCACCAACTGTTGAACCTACCTCATCAAGCAGCAAGAGAAAGAACAAGAGAAAGAGCAACTCCACCAACAAGAACTGTGCGATCACTGCTGCACCAGTTCAAACCGTACCCGCTCAACAACGTCAGGTGGCAGCGCCTGTGGCCAATGCACCGCCCGCAAAGCGTGCATATACTGGGCCGCACCCGCTCTGCCCTACTTGCACCTATCATCACCCGACAGCTATTCAATGCCGCTTCTGTGCTCACTGCAATGTATACGGCCACTTCACTGCCAACTGCCGTATTCGTCAAGCTCCTGCCAATTAAGCTCTGCTCACTGCCCCACAGGGTCAACAAGCTCCTCCGGCACCCGCAGTCAAGGCCAGAGCCTGCTTCACGTGTGGCGACCCGAATCATTTCGCCAACATGTGCCCGAACAGGGTGGTGAAACAAGAACCGCAACAGCAGCAGCCACAGCAGCAACAACAGCAGCAACAGCAACAACAGGCAGCACGCGCCAGAACTTTCAATCTTAACGTACGTAAAGCCCAGGCCGACAACAACGTGGTCAATGGTACGTTCCTCGTGAATGGTATTTGTGCTTCATGTTTGTTTGATACTGGAGCGGATAATTGCTTTGTGTCATTCGAATTTGAGAAACTCCTGAGTCGTAGACGTTCCAAACTCTCCTCGACATTCGAAGTCGAAGTCACCACCGGAAGAACCGTCGCTGTTAATTCCGTTATCCGTGATTGTACTCTTGAGCTTAACAATCACATTTTCTCCATCGACCTTATTCCAATGCAACTCGGAAGCTTTGATGTCATAGTAGGCATGGACTTTCTTCGAGAAAACCATGCCGAAGTTGTGTGCTTCGACAAGATGATTTGTTTTTCGCTCGCAAATGGTGATTTATTACGCGTTTATGGCGATACTACTTCAAAGGGGCTCAAGCTTATGTCATGCCTACAAGCTAGCAAGTATCTCCGCAAGGAATACAGGGCTTTCTTGGCTAACGTTGTAGCAGCGGAGAAGGAAAAGAAAGAGAAGAAGGAAGTAAAGACGTTCCCGTGGTTTGGGAATTCCCTCAAGTTTTTCTAGAGGACCTTCCCGGACTACCTCCGAAACGCGATATTGATTTTCGCATTGATCTCATTCCTGGAGCTAATCCTACCGCCAGAGCTCCTTACCGACTCGCGCCGTCCGAAATGCGTGAACTCTCAACCCAACTCCAGGAATTGCTTGAAAAAGGCTTCATTCGCCCGAGCACCTCTCCTTGGGGCGCACCAGTCCTTTTCGTTAAAAAGAAGGATGGGTCGTTCTGGATGTGCATCGACTACCGGGAATTGAATAAGCTGACTATCAAGAACCGCTATCCTCTGCCTCGAATCGACGATTTGTTTGACCAACTACAAGGCGCTACATGTTTCTCGAAGATCGATCTATGTTCCGGATATCACCAGCTACGCATTCAGGAGGAGGATATACCCAAAACCGCATTTCGAACCCGTTACGGCCATTACGAATTCGTTGTCATGCCTTTCGGCCTAACCAACGCACCAGCGGTTTTCATGGATCTGATGAATCGCGTGTGTAAACCATACCTCGACCGTTTCGTCATCGTGTTCATCGACGATGTCTTGATCTATTCCAAGTCGAGATCCGAACACGGGCAACATCTACGTTTGGTTCTCGAGTTACTCCAGGGGAACCAACTCTACGCCAAATTCTCCAAGTGCGAATTTTGGTTAGAGGAGGTTCAGTTTCTGGGTCACATCGTAAATAGTCAGGGCATTCATGTCGATCCTGCGAAGATAGAAGCTGTCAAGAGCTGGGTTACGCCTAAGAATCCGTCTGAAGTCCGTTCTTTTCTCGGACTAGTGGGCTATTATCGATGATTTATCCAAGAATTCTCGAAGATTGCTGTACCACTTACCTCTCTTACACATAAGGACCAGCCTTTTGTTTGGGGAACCAAACAAGAGTCTGCCTTCCGAACCCTCAAACACATGCTTTGCAATGCTCCTGTTCTCACGCTACCCGACGGAAACAATGATTTCATTGTCTACTGTGATGCTTCCAACCTTGGTCTTGGTTGTGTTCTCATGCAACGGGACAAGGTCATAGCTTACGCATCTCGACAGCTCAAAATCCATGAGAAGAACTATACAACCCACGATCTCGAGCTAGGCGCGGTTGTTTTTGCATTAAATATTTGGCGACAGTACCTGTATGGTACAAAGTGTACGATCTTCACCGATCATAGGAGCCTACAACACATCTTTAATGAGAGGGAACTAAATATGCGTCAACACCGATGGGTAGAACTTCTCAACGATTACGACTGTGAGATTCGTTATCACCCAGGCAAAGCAAATGTTGTAGCCGACGCACTTAGCAGACGGAGCTATCTGCTTAGTACCCGTAATGTTCAAGCCCAGCACAACCTCGAAACTCTCATCCGCGACGCCCAGCATGCATGTTTCAACGAATGTACCCTGAAGAAGGAAAGAATCTACCATGATGGAGCCCAGCTGGTAAGCAAATCAAACGGGATATTCCACTTTTTAGACCGAATTTGGATTCCCAAGCGAACCGATTTACGACAGATTATCATGGACGAAGCCCACAAATCCCGCTATTCCATTCATCCCGGAGCTGACAAGATGTACCAGGATCTTCGCTATAGGTACTGGTGGCCGGGTATGAAAACGGATATCGCTCTCTACGTCGGGAAATGCTTAACTTGTGCTAGAATCAAGGCTGAACATCAAAGACCCTCTGGCTTGCTCGAACAACCACCAATTCCTATGTGGAAATGGGAGAGCATAACCATGGATTTCGTAACCAAGCTTCCAACCACGTCATCAGGTCACGACAGCATTTGGGTTGTTGTTGACCGTTTGACTAAATCAGCTCACTTTCTTCCCATACGAGAAGACTACAAGGTGGAACGATTAGCCCGAATCTACACCGACGAGATCATCTGTAGACATGGAACGCCTCGTGATATCATCTCTGACCGTGATGCTCGGTTTACGTCGCGACTGTGGGAAACATTTCAAATGGCGCTCGGTACAACGCTTAATCTAAGTACCGCTTTCCACCCATAAACCGACGGTCAGACTGAAAGAACGATTCGTATTCTTGAAGACATGCTCCGTTCGTGTGTTTTAGACTTCGGTGGTAATTGGGATAAACACCTGCCATTGGTCGAATTCTCGTATAACAACAGCTACCAGGCTAGCATCCAGATGGCACCTTTCGAGGCGTTATATGGAAGAAGATGTCGATCGCCTATTGTGGGGCACGAGATCGGTCACTCGCAACTAACCGGTCCGGAGCTGCTACAAGAAACGACAGACAAAATTTTCCAGATTCGAGACAACTTAGCGAAAGCTCGGGATAGACAGAAAGTTTACGCCGATAAAAAGCGCAAGCCCCAGGAATTTGGCGTTGGTGACTACGTACTCCTAAAGTATCACCTTGGAAGGGTGTAGTCCGATTCGGCAAAAAGGGAAAACTCGCGCCTCGATATGTTGGACCTTTTAAGATTCTGGAAAGGATCGGAAAAGTTGCCTACAGACTTGAATTACCGGAGGAACTTAGCAATGTCCACCCAACTTTCCATGTGTCAAACCTTCGGAAGTGCATCGCCGACCACGATTTACATGTCTCTCTAGACGATCTGCAAGTGAACGAAACATTACACTTCGTGGAAAAGCCTGTCGAAATCATGGATCGCCAAACCAAGCAGCTCAGGAGCTCACGCAATCCTATTGTGAAGGTCCGATGGGAAGGCAAGCGAGGCGCGGGGTTTACTTGGGAACTCGAAAGCGACATGAAGGCCAAGTACCCGCAGTTGTTTAATTAGAGAAGCGAACCACAAAAACGCAGATTTCTCTCAAACGGCTTCGAATTAAGATCTGAAATTTTGTAGGCTTGTAGATCAATGTATTTCGCACAACATATCCAAAATCAGCAATTTTTATCCGTAAAAAGTAGTTTAATTTGGCGATTTTCAGATGAAAACGTGATGAATATGAAAAAGTGAAGAAATTTGACAAATCTGAGTGAAATCGACTCTGAATCTGATCAATTCCCGTACGAATCTAGTTGTTTGATCAGCGCAATCGAGAACCTGCTTAGATACCACTTGTAGGCCCAGTTTCAACTCCGTTACGATTGTGTTTGGTCACGATCGTGCACGGATTCCGCACGTTACACGAGTCAAAATCGGTCCAAACGAAGAACTTTCACACGTGATTCACGACCTTGTTACGGCTTTCAGCTTAATTTCGGGACAAAATTCCCTGAACAAGGGGAGGCTGTAACACCCTGTAACACCTCGCAAATTTCGGGTTTAATATTAAAACGACACGTGTCATGTCAAACAAAAACGCGTTGAAAACCCGGATTTAATAAAGATGTTTTCGGTAGGATTTAAAGTGGCGTCATGTTAAATTATTACCTCTGAACACCTCAATTATAAATCCCAAGACCCGATTTAATATTTTACACATCTATGCACCCTCAATTCAGGGAATTATTGCCAATAATGGAATTGGAAATGTATGATAGGATTCTACGAATAAAAGAATGGAAACCCGTTGTTTTCGGGTCTTGTTATTGGATCCAATTGAAAAAATGGATAATGGTAGGGTATGAGACTATTCTAGACACATTATGAAGGGCCCTAAGTGATAATTGATGCCCCAAAGTCAGAAGTTACGGCTGCCCTTTCGAAACACAACAAACAAAATCAAAAACTGATTCTGCAGAGGGCGTCGCGTAGCGCGACGGACCCTCGCGCTACGCGAGGGGTTGCCCAGCGACAGATTACCTGCTGTTGGCTGTTGTGCGCGAATGTGACCCTCTAATCCGGTTTCTCTTGCATGTGCATGGCCCCTAGACATCCCTACACACTAGTTACAAGTGTTGATCAATTGTGGATGGCCCTAGACTTTGTTGTCAACTTGTAGTGGTGCTTGAATCTTGTATATAAAGAAACCCATTCATTCACAAACATTCCTCACATCATTTGCAAACAATCTGATCATCTAAGGAACATCCAAGCTGATCAAGAGCCTTCCTAAGCAACCATAAATCAGTTTGTAAGTCTCTAATCCCTTCTCAATTAATTCTAGCTTCATTATTAGCTTAAAAGTCAATATATCGCGCTTAACGTTTGACTTCGTGATTTAGTATCGATATCTCAGTCGTATGTCGAATTAAACGTACCGTTAGATAGGTAATTATATGGGTATTAAACCCTTATAAGGGCGCGTACCAATTCCAGACCTAACTAGGTCGTTTGTCGGGTCAAACGTTGACCGAAAAAGTCAACAGAATTACAAAATATGATTTAATGCACGATTAATGATCCGAGAGGTGTGTAACCTGTTTTAACCTTAATATAACATGGTAATAAGTATGAAAACTTGTATACGCTTGCCCGACTCGACAAAATTTCTGTTAAAACCCGGTTCGGAACCGAAAGGCGCAAAAACCTTGACTTTTGCTTTGACTTCGGTTCTGACCCGTTTTAGTTTGATTCGAAGATGCCTTAGTGCTTCATTAGAGTAGGTTTGCATGTTAGTATAAGTCTCTGTACTTGTTTCGTTGATTATCCGATGCATGCACACGTTTCCGTTAATCGCTTAATTTGGACCATAACGCCCTTATGACCTTACAACGAGAATTTTGAAAATGTGGAAGTACAATAACCTTAGTTACTGATTATTAAACATGTACGTAAATTTTCACGTCAATCGGAGGTCTAGATTAGGAGATATGCGCATTAGCGTAAATAATAAGCTTTTATTAATTAAACGGCGCGATTAGCGCATAGCCTATCTAAACCCGATTTTCGGTACCAAAACTTTTACCCACTGATGTTAAATAATATTTTGGGATTTTTGAAGATTTTTAATTATTTTTAAACTGATCTTAAGCTAGGCTTATCGCATTGATTCGGTAAATACCGAATATGCCCTTTTAGGCCATAAAACGAGTTTTACGAATCCGTTTGATACCAATCCAATTGCCACTGATTTAAAATAATAAATAGAGTGTATTGAGCCTGTTTTGCTGATCAGAAAACTCAGAATGGTATTTTAAACCGTACGTCGCTTAAAACGACTACATACGCGTATTAAACGCATAATTTGGGTTTAAAACCATTTTGGGAAATGAGACTCTTCACCAACTGTTGTGGTCTGTTAAAATTAATAATTTTGCTGATTAAATCAGACCCGTATCTCAGAAGTATTATAAGTCTCTTTTATAACCCTTAAAATGACCGAAATACCCCTACGGGGCGCATTTAGGGATTAAACTCGTTATGGGCATTATGGAAGATATCATAATGATATCACAACATATTTAAAGCGTATTAACTTAGGAAACCTGTTCGCGACCCTTTCGATTACCCGTCATGCGTTATACGCGTTCGGTTCGGTTTATGTAACTAGTTTGCATAAACTAGCCGAAACGGGTCAAACGATATCATTTTTATCTCAAAATCCAGAATGTGAATAGTAAACCCACATTAAACAAGTCCTCAAACTTGTCGGGTCTAAATCACATTCTATCCGGTCTTCGCTTAATCGTGCGTACGAACCGTATCGTTAAAACTAACCGGTCTAAGCTTAAGCTTAATTAAAGACCCGTTAGTATTCTAATAGGTTATATTAAACCTTCGTTCTAGATTAGGAGAACCAGTAAAAGCTATCTGCAGTTTATTCAATTAAGGATTTATACTTGCAAAGGTAAATACTTTTAACTTATTTTCCCTATACGGGCTTGGGTTACGGTACATAGCGTACCGCTTGATCGGGCATCAAATCTCCACGCTTAGTGGGTAGTTGAATAATTTGATCGGCTCGTTTAAACAGTCTTGTTTACTTTACAGCCTTTGGGGGGTTAATGACCATGTCCCGGATATCCCTGGCATCATCTTACGAGATGGCCACGACCTGAGCACGGGGTGTAGGCGTACTCCCGTGTATAACTCACTTAATGTGGTGTGTCTATTGATCTTTAACCCGGATTTGATTCGGGCTACTGAACGCATAAGTAACATGTAATTCGTTCACAAGATTATAATATTAAATAATTCTCCCAAGTTAAAAAGATTAATTTTGCCTCTGTGCATTTTAATCAATGTGTCAAGATATTTTGTGCCGTTTGCACTCGAATCACTTTTCAAACTCTTTTTTCCAAAATGAGTCAGTTGAATGTATTTACCAGTGTAAACTGACGTATTTTCCAAAAAGGCTAAATGCAGGTACTATACGAAATTGGCTGGATATTTCTCCTTAGCATCAATAGAAGTCTCGCAAGCTTAAGATGCCTAAAAGTCTGTTGAACTATTGTTTCCATTTTATGTTCGATCCTTCTGTGGATAAACTTCCGAATATTGTGACATTTGATATTACAATAATAAATTCGGTTGTATTATATTTTCAATTGCTTCCGCTGTGCATATTAATATTGTGTTGTTTGACTATTATGTTGCCAACCATGACGTCACGATACTCCCCACCGGGCCCACCGGTGACACGTGGAAATCGGGGTGTGACAGGTTGGTATCAGAGCCAACACTGAGTGAATTAAACACTAGCCTTTTGTGTTTAATCTCAGTACACAATTGCACATATCTAAACTTCTGAGTCTAGACTTAACTTAGGAATATTCTAAATCCTAATCTTGAAATGTTACTTCCAAATTTTTATTGGATACGTCGCCAAGCAAAGAAGCCATAATAGGAGTTCTCCACACCCGGAGCCCTGAGATGCTGAGCTTTGTACCGCGACTAGAATGAAACGAGCATCCAAGGAGAAAGCGTTCAGAAATAAAATGAAGAAGAAACTCCTTTTATTGAAAATCGTTTCCTTAATAGTCCTTATAAGGACATAATTATCTTTCAGTCCCTCCGAGGACACATTATTCCTTTTAAGTCCCGCTTAGGGCAACTTTAAACTTTCATTTTTATATAATGGGATGATTAAGTTTAAACTTTCATTCTAACTAAGAAATATTAAATAAATGGAAAAATAATATTTCCTTTTTGCAAGATCTACCATTATAATAAAATGACAAAATCTAAAAGGGCAAGACCTAGCTTCGGGTCATATTAAGACCGGCCAAGATGGCAGTTCCGCAATTTAGATTCAGATCCATATTTACACCTCAATTTAAATTGTTCTGCGTTAATTATAAATTAAGAATCTTAAGTGTGAAACCTAGCCTCGGGTCAATTATAAGACCGGGCCAAGATGGTAAGACCTGTTAAAAAGATTCAAATCATTAATTAAGAATCTTAAGTGTGAAACCTAGCCTTGGGTCAATTATAAGACCGGGCCAAGATGGTAAGACCTGTTAAAAAGATTCAAATCATTAATTAAGAATCTTAAGTGTGAAACCTAGCCTTGGGTCAATTATAAGACCGGGCCAAGATGGTAAGACCTGTTTAAAAAGATTCAATTCCCTGTTAACATCTTAAAACATGTTAACACTCCTGGCAGATGTGATTCAATTAAAATCACACACGTCATTTTTATATAGGATTCTTCAAAAGATTCCTAACCCAGTTTAATGATCCCTGAATCCTGGGTTTATGTCATCAATTAAGATGATCATATTTTAACCATACGTGGTAATATAGTGCCTACGGGCCTTGCTCATTTCTACATGAGCCAAAATACAGTGGTAGCTATGACTCCCTGTCAGATAAAGGTATTGAACTAGGTTCAAACCTCAAATGCTTTGATTCTCTGAAATCCTAGCATATAATTTAAAATTTGTCCTTGTGACTAGGCCTATTGTGCCAATATACCTTCATGCTTTGATTCTCTGAAATCATAGCTTATAAATTATATATGTCCTTGTGACTAAGCCGGTTGTGCTAATATACTTAAAGACCTTGATTCTCTGAAATCATGGCTTATAATTTAAAAATTTGTCCTTGTGACTAGGCCTTTTGTGCTATTAAATAAAACTGTTATTATTGCTTTGATTCTCTGAAATCATAAGCTTATAATTTATAAATGTCCATGTGACCAGGCCATTGGGTGCCACTAATAAAACTGTTAATGTTTTATAATTAGGATAAATTATAATAGAAATCCTAAATAAATATGATTAATAAATTAACCAAATATGGTCTCTGTTTACCATGGTTAATGAATTTCCCTAAGGGGGCAATCCAGTAATAAACATCTCTTATAAGGGAAGTGCCTACGGGCTATAGTTAATGTCCTCTAAGACTAAAGACAGTGGTAGCCTACAGCTCCCTGTCAAGAAAAGGTAATGAACTTTGATTCAAACCTTAAGGCCACGATTCTCTGAAATCATGGCTTATAAATTTAACTTGTCTACGCGACTAGGCCATTGGTGCTATTATTAACTTATGAATTAGGATTTATGATAAAAAAAAATCCTGAAAAAAAAAAATATCCTTCCTTCTCTGTCAGTATGCAATTGAAGGGAATCTTAAAGGTGAAACCTAGCCTACGCGGCCAAGATGGTGAAACCTACTCAAGGGATTCACATCCTTGTTAACACCTAGGAATGTGTTAGCACTCTTGACAAATGTAATTCGAGAAAATCACAACAGTCATCCTTATATTGGATTCTTCCAATTCTCAAATCTAGCCTAGTGATCTAGGAATCATGGCTTATATCATCCTATAAGATGATCATATTATAAACATCCGTTAGTGATGAAGCACCTACGGACTAAACTTGTTGTCCGATAAGACAACGACAGTGGTGGTCTTTGACCTCCTGTCTAAAATGTTGGACTATGTCCGAACATAATAGTCTATATGATCAATGCGATCATGACTAATATCATCTAATACGATGATTATATTATTTAACATCCTTTAGTGATGTTATGCCTACGGGCTATAATAAATGGTCCATTTGAGACATTGACATTTTGATCTTTATGATCCCCTATTCAAAATGGTGGGATTATACCCAAACCTAATAGTCAATATGATCGATGTGATCATGACTAATATCATTAGATACGATGGTTATATATAAACACCCATTAGTGATGTTGATTGGCTTATTTTCTGCCAAAAGAATCGTCTTTCAAGACGATGACAGTTGTAGTCTATGACTCCCTGTCCAAAGGTGAAGAACCACGTTCAAACCTGGAAGCACTAATCTAATAAGATTGCAGCTAATAAATTAAGGTCCTTGAAAATAGACCATCGAGTTATGTTTTAAAGTCATTCAGGACAAGCCTATGTGCTATAATTGGTCATTCGTGACAAGTTAACATATTAAATGCTAACATTCCTGGTGACATGCCTTTGTACCAGATTTGATGAATGTCCTTATAACAAGGCCGTTTGTGCCATATCTAAATGTCCTTTGTGACAAGGCCTTCGTGCCGTATAATCATTTATGTCCTTCATGACTGGGCTTTATGCCATATTTTCTACGTCCCTCGCGACAGGCTTCTATACCATATATGTATAAAAATATATAACCGAAGTCATGAAAGGCTAGCCTTTGAGCTATTTATAATCGTACTTGTGACAAAGATAGTCGTGACATTATGGTCCCCTGTCAAGCAAGTATTGGACTCGCTCCAAACTTTGAATGCCATTGATGGTCCAGTTGTGACCTAGGCTAAATATTATGGAATTTCGTTCAAAATAACATTCGCTATGAATGTTCGGAACAGAATGGCCCATACGGTTTATGAATGCCGTGGCTAATGTAAGTCAGGTCATCAGGATGATGACTAATAATGGGTAAATCTTGGTGATTGGTACCAATTTTCGAGTATGGAAAACTCGGGTGAGGTAGACGAAAGTCGCAACACTATTAAGGCGACGAAAGTTGATAAAACTACAAACGTAAACCTCAATATTAATGGAGTTAATCTTCGGGCTGTGGTTGACGCAGCAATTGAAAGGACCATGGAAAAGGTCATGAGACAATACAAAGAGCTGAATACTTCTCGCTCTAAATCTCATTCAAAACCATGTTAAAAATTACTCATGAGGAGAGCTATGTTCGCACTTCAAATATGAAGGATGAACCAAAGAAGGAGGATAACTCCCAGAAATCTGAGAAAGAGAGCGAGTACAGGCTTAATAAAAAGCAACGAAAGTTCGGTAAGAAGCCTGTATACCTCTGAGACTGCTTCAGCATTATTAGATGGATGTTTTATATCCATAAGGAATCATTTTTCCGATGTCCTAGTTCCGTTAAATATAAGGACTCAATAAAGTGATAAAAATCGATTGGCTGCCTTAAAAATCAAGCCCATATTGTGAGTGATAAGAAAAAAATTAATTATCAAGACTCCTTATGAGACAACCCTCATAATTACAAGTATCTGTACGAGTAATTAATAATAAACATAAAAAAATGGTGGAATTGGCCGTCCCCGGAATCGAACCTGGGTCTAGGCCGCACCCTTTCGCGCGCCTAGCCAACTGAGCTAGGTGCCTAGTTTGTGAAATTTCCATTATTGATTAAATATAAGCACTTGTACAATAAACTTCCTTATCATTTATCAATGATAACTTCTGCTAAGTGTCCTGTTTTTAATACAGGCAATAATAAATCTTCATGAACCATAAACTTAGCAAAATTTTTATTATCATCCACAAGGTATAACTTACCAAGGAAACCATAGTAACCGATTCTTCTAGTATCGGCAAGGAATCCTTCCGAAAAATCTAAGAGTACTCTTTCTTCGCATAGAGTACGACAACATATGTTATTTTAATTATTTTCTCATTGTTTTTCTATCGCCTGCGAATGCCAAACTATGTTTGATAAAAGTGTCATATGAGGATTGGAGTATCCTAGTGTGTCCCATAGATTATTTCCATGTCTGATCAGCATGGAGGTCTAATACATGGAACCCTAAGATATCCCAATGATCATATTGTACTAAAGTCGACTAGTAGTATTCAAAGAAGATATCCAAAAAAAAAAATGGAATTTTTTTTTTCCAAGTAAATGTTTCCGATTAAGGAGTTCGTGGACTTATAACATAAAAGTGTCACTCATTTGACACGAACAATGATGGATGAACTAGAGCCTGAGATATGGAAAATACCTGCAGCCTCCTTGTATCTTAATTATCTTCTCAAAAGTTTCCCCTGCTTACCTTCTGGAAGACAGGTAGAACTAAGAATAACATCCCGTTGTGGGCTGGAGTATTATGAAAACTCCATATTGATTATAGAAAAATCGAAACCTTGATTTAGTAGGTTTTAAAACATAGGCACATAAAGCCTGACTCAATCTTCTGAGGGTTTGATGTTATTAAATAAGAAAGACGGTTCATATTGCTTATGCATACATGCCGCAACCCTAATTAGGCAACGATTAAGAATTTGCCATCAGCTACCCAGGATCTAAGGGCAAATTTTGGTGGATAGGCTTGAAAAGTCTGTAGCCACCTATGTAGCTAAATGCTTGACAAGTGCGCAAGTCAAAGCCGAGCATCAAAAGCCGTCAGGCTTGCTACAACAGCCTGAACTTCCTACGTGGAAGTGGGAAATGGTAACTATGGATTTTATTACCAAGTTACCCAAGACAAGAAAAGGCAATGATACGATATGGGTTATAGTTGACCGACTGACTAAGTCAGCTCATTTCTTACCCATCAAGGAGACTTATAGCTCCGATATGTTAGCCCAGTTATACGTTGACAAGATTGTAGCCCTACACGGCATACCTGTAGCTATTATCTCTGACCGGGATACTAGGTACACGTCACACTTTTGGAAGAGTTTCCAGCAATCTTTGGGCACACGTTTGAACTTTAGTACGGCTTACCATCCTCAGACAGACGGTCAGAGTTAGCGTACTATTCAAACGTTAGAAGACATGCTACGTGCATGTGCGATCGATTTGGGAGGTAGCTGGGATAAGAACCTACCATTGATCGAATTCTCCTACAACAATAGCTACCATACCAGCATAAAGGCTGCGCCTTTTGAGGCATTATACGGTAGAAAGTGTAGATCGCCAGTTTGTTGGGCGGAAGTTGGAGAAGTCCAGTTATCAGGACCAGAGATCGTGTTCGAAACGACGGACAAGATTGTCCAGATTCGTAACAATCTCCAAGCTGCCCGGAATAGGCAGAAGAGTTACGCGGATCCAAGTCGTAAGGATTTTCACTTCGAAGTAGGTGACAAAGTCCTACTTAAAGTGTCACCATGGAAAGGGGTGATGCGATTCGGTAAGAAAGGCAAACTAAGCCCGAGATACATAGGACCTTTCGAGGTTATTGAACGTGTCGGGTCTGTTGCCTACAAGTTGAACTTACCAGAAGAACTCAGTGGAATTCACAATGTGTTCCACATCTGCAATCTAAAGAAGTGTTCCGCTGATGATTCACATGTCATGCCACATACAGATGTGCAAATAGATAAGAGCTTAACGTTTGTAGAAAAACCTTTGTCAATTGAAGATCGACAGGTAAGGAAGCTCCGAAGAAAGCATATACCTTTTGTAAAGGTCAAATGGGATGCCCGTAGAGGTCCCGAATATACGTGGGAATTAGAATCCACCATGAAAGAAAAATACCCTTATTTGTTTCAGTAAATCTCGGGTCGAGATTTATTTTAAGGGGGTGAGGATGTAACACCTCGCAAATTTCGGGTTTAATATTAAAACGACACGTGTCATGTCAAACAAAAACGCGTTGAAAACCCGGATTTAATAAAGATGTTTTCGGTAGGATTTAAAGTGGCGTCATGTTAAATTATTACCTCTGAACACCTCAATTATAAATCCCAAGACCCGATTTAATATTTTACACATCTATGCACCCTCAATTCAGGGAATTATTGCCAATAATGGAATTGGAAATGTATGATAGGATTCTACGAAGAAAACAATGGAAACCCGTTGTTTTCGGGTCTTGTTATTGGATCCAATTGAAACAATGGATAATGGTAGGGTATGAGACTATTCTAGACACATTATGAAGGGCCCTAAGTGATAATTGATGCCCCAAAGTCAGAAGTTACGGCTGCCCTTTCGAAACACAACAAACAAAATCAAAAACTGATTCTGCAGAGGGCGTCGCGTAGCGCGACGGACCCTCGCGCTACGCGAGGGGTTGCCCAGCGACAGATTACCTGCTGTTGGCTGTTGTGCGCGAATGTGACCCTCTAATCCGGTTTCTCTTGCATGTGCATGGCCCCTAGACATCCCTACACACTAGTTACAAGTGTTGATCAATTGTGGATGGCCCTAGACTTTGTTGTCAACTTGTAGTGGTGCTTGAATCTTGTATATAAAGAAACCCATTCATTCACAAACATTCCTCACATCATTTGCAAACAATCTGATCATCTAAGGAACATCCAAGCTGATCAAGAGCCTTCCTAAGCAACCATAAATCAGTTTGTAAGTCTCTAATCCCTTCTCAATTAATTCTAGCTTCATTATTAGCTTAAAAGTCAATATATCGCGCTTAACGTTTGACTTCGTGATTTAGTATCGATATCTCAGTCGTATGTCGAATTAAACGTACCGTTAGATAGGTAATTATATGGGTATTAAACCCTTATAAGGGCGCGTACCAATTCCAGACCTAACTAGGTCGTTTGTCGGGTCAAACGTTGACCGAAAAAGTCAACAGAATTACAAAATATGATTTAATGCACGATTAATGATCCGAGAGGTGTGTAACCTGTTTTAACCTTAATATAACATGGTAATAAGTATGAAAACTTGTATACGCTTGCCCGACTCGACAAAATTTCTGTTAAAACCCGGTTCGGAACCGAAAGGCGCAAAAACCTTGACTTTTGCTTTGACTTCGGTTCTGACCCGTTTTAGTTTGATTCGAAGATGCCTTAGTGCTTCATTAGAGTAGGTTTGCATGTTAGTATAAGTCTCTGTACTTGTTTCGTTGATTATCCGATGCATGCACACGTTTCCGTTAATCGCTTAATTTGGACCATAACGCCCTTATGACCTTACAACGAGAATTTTGAAAATGTGGAAGTACAATAACCTTAGTTACTGATTATTAAACATGTACGTAAATTTTCACGTCAATCGGAGGTCTAGATTAGGAGATATGCGCATTAGCGTAAATAATAAGCTTTTATTAATTAAACGGCGCGATTAGCGCATAGCCTATCTAAACCCGATTTTCGGTACCAAAACTTTTACCCACTGATGTTAAATAATATTTTGGGATTTTTGAAGATTTTTAATTATTTTTAAACTGATCTTAAGCTAGGCTTATCGCATTGATTCGGTAAATACCGAATATGCCCTTTTAGGCCATAAAACGAGTTTTACGAATCCGTTTGATACCAATCCAATTGCCACTGATTTAAAATAATAAATAGAGTGTATTGAGCCTGTTTTGCTGATCAGAAAACTCAGAATGGTATTTTAAACCGTACGTCGCTTAAAACGACTACATACGCGTATTAAACGCATAATTTGGGTTTAAAACCATTTTGGGAAATGAGACTCTTCACCAACTGTTGTGGTCTGTTAAAATTAATAATTTTGCTGATTAAATCAGACCCGTATCTCAGAAGTATTATAAGTCTCTTTTATAACCCTTAAAATGACCGAAATACCCCTACGGGGCGCATTTAGGGATTAAACTCGTTATGGGCATTATGGAAGATATCATAATGATATCACAACATATTTAAAGCGTATTAACTTAGGAAACCTGTTCGCGACCCTTTCGATTACCCGTCATGCGTTATACGCGTTCGGTTCGGTTTATGTAACTAGTTTGCATAAACTAGCCGAAACGGGTCAAACGATATCATTTTTATCTCAAAATCCAGAATGTGAATAGTAAACCCACATTAAACAAGTCCTCAAACTTGTCGGGTCTAAATCACATTCTATCCGGTCTTCGCTTAATCGTGCGTACGAACCGTATCGTTAAAACTAACCGGTCTAAGCTTAAGCTTAATTAAAGACCCGTTAGTATTCTAATAGGTTATATTAAACCTTCGTTCTAGATTAGGAGAACCAGTAAAAGCTATCTGCAGTTTATTCAATTAAGGATTTATACTTGCAAAGGTAAATACTTTTAACTTATTTTCCCTATACGGGCTTGGGTTACGGTACATAGCGTACCGCTTGATCGGGCATCAAATCTCCACGCTTAGTGGGTAGTTGAATAATTTGATCGGCTCGTTTAAACAGTCTTGTTTACTTTACAGCCTTTGGGGGGTTAATGACCATGTCCCGGATATCCCTGGCATCATCTTACGAGATGGCCACGACCTGAGCACGGGGTGTAGGCGTACTCCCGTGTATAACTCACTTAATGTGGTGTGTCTATTGATCTTTAACCCGGATTTAATTCGGGCTACTGAACGCATAAGTAACATGTAATTCGTTCACAAGATTATAATATTAAATAATTCTCCCAAGTTAAAAAGATTAATTTTGCCTCTGTGCATTTTAATCAATGTGTCAAGATATTTTGTGCCGTTTGCACTCGAATCACTTTTCAAACTCTTTTTCCAAAATGAGTCAGTTGAATGTATTTACCAGTGTAAACTGACGTATTTTCCAAAAAGGCTAAATGCAGGTACTATACGAAATTGGCTGGATATTTCTCCTTAGCATCAATAGAAGTCTCGCAAGCTTAAGATGCCTAAAAGTCTATTGAACTATTGTTTCCATTTTATGTTCGATCCTTCTGTGGATAAACTTCCGAATATTGTGACATTTGATATTACAATAATAAATTCGGTTGTATTATATTTTCAATTGCTTCCGCTGTGCATATTAATATTGTGTTGTTTGACTATTATGTTGCCAACCATGACGTCACGATACTCCCCACCGGGCCCACCGGTGACACGTGGAAATCGGGGTGTGACACACCCCGTGTTTTCATGAGTGAAAGTCAAAGTCAAGGTCAAAGTCAACGACCGATTTCGCGCGACTTGACTCGTAGAAATGTTTTTATTTTAATTATATTATGTGGAGTAAGTGTCGTACATTGCAATAATCGAATCATGTTAATCGTATTTCAATCGACCTACGACTGTGAATCATAGGCAGTAACAATGCGATAAAGTTAATCAACTAATAATCAAGCTATGCTAATCGAATCGACCTCGAATCGCAACTCGAACTATGTATTTTACTTGTTGGTTATACGTGTGTGTGTGTGCCTTGCGTGTTACCTGTGCATGTTATTTTATGTTATGTTGTGATAATCAAGCGAACTCAATCGAAACTCGAAGTCTAACTTGAATACAATCGAACTCGAACCCGAACTCCAAATCGAACCATGTCGTAAACGAAGTAGTTGGGACCGAAAGTAATTTGACTAGGAAACCCTATCTAATCGCTCGAAAACCGAAGCCAAAACGTCATCGCACTGGACGCTCCAAATCAGGCGACATCCGAACGGATGGTCAATCCGCACGGATTGCCAATCCGCACGGATTGCCAATCCGGACGAATAACCCAATCCGGGTAACGTGCAATCCGCACGAGTTACCCTTTCCCCTTTTGGCATCCTATAAATAGACGGGTCACTCTCCAAACTTTCCACTTTTGGCAAGTGACGTCCGAACCGCACGCATTCTTCACCTTTTCTCAGATTTCTCTCAATCCAGGTAAGATCTTGCTCTAATTCTTGTACATTCTTGATCACTACACAATTCTACACCTTTTTATCTTTCAAATCTCAACTTCTAACCATGAAACCATCAAGATTTGAGGTATTCTCGGGTGACGTCATCATGAAGTTCTCATGAACTTCAAGCTTGACTTCATTCCATCAAGAATAACTCAGATCTGAACGGTTTCCACAAGATTTCACGACAATATCACCTAGATCTAAACTTTTCAGAGGATAAAAGAGTTGAAAGAAATAAACTCAAGTTCTCTCCTTCTTTTACCCTTAAAATCGGTACGAATCTGATCGGTTCTAGTCTCTACTCGATAATAGTGATGCACTAGTCCTAGATCTGGAATCCTACCCGCAAGACACCTGATTACGAGATAAACCAGAACGACCATTCTGAGTCGCCGACAGGTCGAGTTAGGGTGGTTCCTGGCCGGCTTAGTCATACGAGTAAGAATACAGTTCCAAGTGGTTGCCGCGTAATCAGAATGTCTCGATAAAACGACAACAGAAACCAAGAGTAGACGAACGGAACAACCAGGACGAATAACTTGTCCGCACAGACAAGCTGTCCGCACGGACAGACGATCCGGACGGGTTGTCACCCGGACGAGTTACACTTGGGACCCACATTCAAAACGAGGTTTGAGTATCGACGAATGAACAATCCGGACGGACGACCTCTGAATGGATTACTCTTCGAATCATGAGATACTAATACCTTGAATACGTTTAAACAAAGTTCATCCGCACGGACCAGTTGTCCGCACGGACAGACTATCCGGACGGATTGTCTGTCCGCACGAACGACTATCCGGACGGATTTCCACTATCCGCACGGATTACCATCCGGACGGATTCCCCAAACTTCATCAAGTGACTCAGCCTCAGAGACGTGTCCGCACGGATCACCATCCGGACGGAATGTTGTCCGCGCGACCGGCTTGAAAGGTAGAGATACTTAAATGGCTTCTAAATGCTACAACGAAAACTCCAAAGCACAAGCCATCATACACAAACACATCCTTAGGAAGAAACAATCCACTCGAACGTTTATCCGCACGAACAACTTGTCCGCACGGATAAACAATCCGCACGAGTGACCAATCCGCACGGATTACCATCCGCACGGACAACTCACTCGTATGGATAGTTTATCCGGATGGGTCACCATCCGCACGGATTACCATCTGCACGGATAGTTCACTCGCACGGATAACTTCCTCTCACGGATAGTTGATCCGCACGATCAGCTATCCTACCCACTCTCACTTTGTACTGATTTACGCGCCACTTATCATTACGTTATCGAATCTATTCAGGTTAACCGTACTCGCTGAAAAGCGCTCCCTTCAATCCATAATCGCTGTGAGTATACTCGAACCCTTTTTGCTTTTAGCACTTTTGGGTGTTACATACGTTACGAATATTCAAACTACAACTACCACACTACTCAAGCTATTTTAACGCTAAACCATTAATGCATGTTATACGTGGCTTATGAATGATTGTTTGTTATGTTTACACATGGAATGCTGTCTACCTGCCTTAGCAACGATAGTACTATAGTTTGGACTCAGCACCCGTTCACACGGGGGTTGTTAAGGATCTTTTACTTGCATGGGTTACGGTGGTAATCATGTATTGCGAAGTGCCTCGGGCAGTCAATCCGCAGTCATTGGTATCGATGGATCTATGTCGATAACTAACGTGCTTCATTTCACTATGTGTACGTGCTGGTTACGCGTAAACGAATTCGAACTCTATATGCTAGTATCAAACTTGTATGCTCACCTTTACATTCTATGTATTGACTTTATTTTAACGTATGTGACAGGTGCTTAGGTTGCTTTTATGCTCTTTGTGCTGTGATGAACTTGAAGCTAGGAACTGGAGTCCTAGAAACCAACGAATAAATTGTCATGTTTAAATCTGAGTTGTCGGAACAGAATATTTGTCTTGATGCTTTGTCTGTAATAACTATTTAACTGTTTGAGATACGGTATGGGACGTATTATTTAATTAAATGGTAATGATAGTTGTTATGGAAACTTCTGGACAATCTGTTTCGCTCAGTGCTGCGCCCCGATGATTCCGCCATCGGTTGGGGTGTGACAACTACCGCTCAAGACCCTACAATCGGATGAACAAGTATCAATATATGAGTATATATATTCAGTATATATTTGCAGGATATGGAATAAGGATACCAACCTGATTGAGGAAGCCGGTCATGAATTTGCTGGATTCTGAAAACCCATGATTCTCGAATGGGAATACGTCGGAGGTAGCAGGAGAATCTGGTTCCTTCCTCTTATGGGAGCTAGAACCACGAGGCTTAGAGGCTGTAGAAGGCTTGGGAACAGTAGCGGTTTTGGAACTGGTGGGTTTCGATGTGACTGCTGGTTTGGGATTCGCTTATTGTTTGACTTGAACAACACCAGAATAGCTATCCAACTCTTCAAGGTCAAAGCCTTCTAGTTTTTTACTGGCACTTCATAAAGGGAAGAAACACTAAATCTTTATATATTTTTTTTTAAATATAATCAGTTTGGTAAATGAAAATAACTTGTAAAATTATGCTTACCAGACATGTCGGAACTTGATTTATGGCTTGAGCTTGTGAATAACAGGGTAAAGGTCCTTTCACTTTCTGGGAGCTGGTTGATTTCCTTGATTCTTGCTTCTTATTCAGCACTTGGAGGGGCCAATTCCTTGAAATTTGCTACAAAAAGAAAATAAATATATCAGGATGTCAGTTCAAGATATGGTCTCAGGATACGACTGGGGATATTCCTAAAACCTTAAATCCTACCGGAGGTCAACCATTTCTTGGGAAGGTCAAGACCCTTGTCGATGGAATCTCTTTTTACGAAAAAGAATTTTCGTCTCTAATCATCCTCCTTCTTGGTAGCTTTGAGAATGAGGGGATCTTTGGAGGTAGAAAAAAGAAGGAATTGGCTGGAACCATGGGACCTCAAACGGTACGCAATCGGAAGATCTTCGATGCACAGGTCAGGCATGTGATGAGCTTTAATCTGGTCCAAGGTAACTAACACGCGCCAGACCATAGGCATGATTTAGGCATAACTAAGGCCAGTGAGTTCGAAAAAGCGAGATATGAAGGCTAGGAAAGGATATCGGAACCCTATTGAGAAAGGGTAAGCCAAGAAGCATACCCACTCGTCGGAATAAAAGTCCGATCGGACCTCTCGGTCGAATGGACGAATAACCGCTCCGGCAGGGAAGGCACCGGAAGTTCGTAGGGCTGCGATATCAGCATTATCAAACGAACACACCTCCTTTGAGGGTTCTTTTAGAAGATTCTATTCATGGAAGGTAGGAACAGAGTCTGCCGTTTGGGATCTTGTTCGGCTGGCCATGGAGGATCTTAGCAAAGAAAAACAGAAAAGAAAAGGGAGAAGAATACCTGAAATTTGCTCGGAGTGTAATAATCATAATGCAGATGATTCGAGTAGATATAGGCTGGATATAGGGGGTATTGAGAAAATATCGCATGGGAAGTTGCAGCTTGTCATTTCAACCGTCTTATCAACTTAATTGCCTTGATCCAAGAGATAAGATTTAAAATATATCTGTTTGAATTTGGGATTCCAACAGATATATTTTGGGGACAATTGTTGTGGGTGGTTTTCTGAACATATATCCTGGATTATATTCTGACTGTATTAGTTTTGATTGTGATCAGGATACCAGATCATGATATTGGTAGCATCGTGATGCAGTATCCTGGTAATAACTAATTAATTCACGTGCAGATTAGTAAGGCTTGCTTATAACGGTCAAGAAGATTGTTTCTCCTGAAGACTCGGACTCTGCTGTTGAGAAGAGAACGTTGAAACCGCAAAGAAAGGATCTCCAACGTTCAAAGGGGAATATTCGAAGTATCCCCCATTTTTAGGACAGGTTGTTATTTCATTTGCTATATAAAGGAATGATCGGATCAGTAGGAAGACACAATTTTTTACGTACACTTCTGCTCTCTACTAGCTGCAATCACTTACCAACACTTACACTGACACTCGAATCTCATTGTAACACTTAGTTGATCCGCATCATATCTTGCACTGTATCCTGAAGTTTGAAGTAATAAGAAGAACAAGGCAGCTGCGATTGTCTGCTCCCGAGGTTTTGTGCCGGCGATCTAGATTGATCAAGGGCTTTCCTCGTATATCTCGTGTCACCCTTTACTTTTTTGCTCATTGTTTGATTATTGATATAGCTCGATATCCTGATCTATATCCTGAAACAGTTTTTGCAAACAACCAAACCAGGATAATTTAAACACACATTGTTAGCACACTACCTCACTTAACTAATTTGATCACTAAATTGCTTCGGTAATTTTTGACCAAAACAATAACCTTGTCCCGTTGCATGAGCACACAGCCCAAACCACGGTTTGAGGCATCACAATATACCATGAAGTCGCCATTCCCATCAGGCAGAGTAAGAACAGGAGCGTTACACAAAAGGGTCTTAAGAGTCTGAAAAGATTCCTCTTGCTCGGGACCCCAAGTAAAAGGTCTCTCCTTTTGGGTCAACAAAGTAAGAGGAACGGCGATCTTAGAGAAGTCCAAGATGAATCGGCGATAATAACCCGCCAATCCTAGAAAGGAACGAATATCAAATGCAGACTTAGGCGTACTCCAATTCTTCACAGCTTCGATCTTTGAAGGGTCAACATGAATACCTTGCTTACTAACGACGTGGCCAATAAATTGTACTTCGTTAATCCAGAACTCACACTTAGAGAACTTAGCATACAAACGTTCACCACGCAGGAGTTCAAGCATCAAGCGTAAATGACGAGCATGATCCGCTTTAGTTTTAGAATAAATAAGGATATCATCAATAAAGACTATCACAAAACGATCAAGATAAGGTTTACAAACATGATTCATAAGATCCATGAACACGGCGGGTGCGTTGGTCAAACCAAAAGGCATGACCACGAACTTGTAGTGTCCATAACGAGTACGAAAAGCGGTTTTGGGTACATCATCTTTGAGAACGTGAAGCTGATGATAACTAGAGCGAAGGTCAATTTTTGAGAAACAGGACGCGCCTTTTAGTTGTTCGAATAAATCATCGATGTGAGGGAAAGGATAACTATTCTTAACGGTAAGCTTATTTAGTTCACGATAGTCGATACACATACGAAATGAACCGTCTTTCTTCTTGACGAATAGCACAGGAGCACCCCACGGGGAGGTACTTGGACGAATGAATCCCTTGTCGAGCAACTCTTGTAGCTGGCTGGATAATTCTTGCATCTCGGAAGGTGCAAGTCGATAGTGTCACACCCCAACCGATGGCGGAAACATCGGTGTGCGAGCTAAGCGTTCAGATTGCTCATGAGAAATTCCATAACATTATTTTTTTTTAATAAAGATTAATTGATTTCATGCAAATGTCTAACAATCGTCATCACAAGTATCACATTACAGACCAAATCATAAATTGTTCGAATTGTTCAAAAGACTATTATTATCTAGGCGACGTTTCTAGCATCTCTTAGCTGTATTCCATGCATTCCAAGCATCCTATTAGCCTGCAACATGTATTAAAATATCAATACAAAAGTATTGGCAAGTATACAAGTTTGATAATAGAATAATAGGTTAAAACAACTCATATCCAATAGTGTAACAATAAAATAGTTTCAGTCGTGCTAGTGTTGCAGTCCACGCAGTGATAGCCCAAGTATCCCGATGCTTTAGTGTTTACCCAAGACTCAAGGTAAACTAGAATCCTCCTAACAACACCCCCTGAGAATAATGGGAGAAGTGCATCTCCTATAGCGCTACTGTTGTTAAGGCGGAACTACACACTCTGGATTGAACGTCACATAGCACAAAGAGTCAAGAATCAAGAATCACAAGTTTCACTTAGGATAGAGTATAAGTTTCAAAGATTCAAGTTTAAGTTTCATAGAATACATGTTACACCCCAAAAGTTTAAAGTAAAATGGGGATCGAGTATACTCACAGTGATTTCTTAATAGTATAAACAGCTATTGGATCAAAGGGAGCTCTTTTTAGGATTAGCCTTATCAGATTTCAATAGGGTAAGAGTCGGGCAGAATAACGAGGTTGAATAAAGTGTCAAACCAATCACCGAATTGAATGGCTGTCCGATCAGATAGCTATCCGATCGGTTTGCCGGTCGTTCGGGTGGCTTAAGAGTGTGAAGGGCAGATGATTATCCGATCGGATGGCCATCCGGTCAGGTTGCCTCTTGAGTTCAGGTGTAGGGACAAGGTGGCTGCTCGATCGAACGGTTGTCCGATCGGGTTGCCACTCGATCCGAGTATACACAACCTGGTCCTCTTAGTCGAATGGATGCTCGATCGGATGGCTGTCCGATCAGGTTGTCATTCGACCAGACTCCCAAGTTTTGATTGTTTTCCATGTGTTTGATAATTCAGAACAAAAGGGCAAGTGTTACCTGATAGGGTGGTTGTCCGATCGGACGGCTGTCCGATCGGGTTGCCACTCGTTCGGCGACCCTTGTTTTTGTTTAACATTCTGTAAAATCTCTAAGTTTGAAAATTGATGGTGACGTCACGGTACAGACGAAGACAACAGTAACTTATCGTTTCACAGCCATTCTGATCGGTCGGGGATCACCCCCGTCCGACCCGTTTGTCTGTTAGTGACGGGTTTATGCCGGAATCTATCTCGTGATCATCTTAATCAGTGATCAATCCGTTCCTAAACCAACTCTAGACCACCGATCGAGTCTACAGCCCGTTCAGTCCCGTTTATCACCGAAGTAAGTCGAAAGTTTTAAGAAAAGGTGAAGGATAACCCTAGTTTTATATGAAAAGCATAGATTTAGCGTAGATTTAATGTAAAAACACATTAAATACCTTAGATCTGAGCTAGATCTTGCTCAGAATGGCATCACATGATAGTTTGTACAACCCTCATGATGACATCACCCTCAAGAACTCAGATCCGAGAGATTTCACGGTGAAAAGTGTGATTTCAAGTGAGAATCACGTAAAGAATGAAGTGTAGATCAAGAAAGTACAAGAATCTAGCCAAAAACACACTGGAATCAGTGGGAGAATGAAGAAAAGGAGCGTGCGTGTGTCTTGGTCGAGCAGAGCTGTCACATCACTGAAAAGGTGATGTGACAGGTCTATTTATAGTGTGAAAGAGGAGAGAAGAGGAAAAAGGTGGTGCAAGGTGGGTGCCGGTCGTTCGATCGAACGGCTGTCCAATCGGATGGCGGTCCGATCGGACGGCCACTCTTGGCCAATCCTTTCTTTCCACGTTCCGGACTTACATTCGTTTAGCGAGTGAGATTAAGTGTTGCATTGCGTATAGTTTAGATAAAGTATCTAGATTACATTATAAACCAAAAGTTTCCAAGTTTCATAGATTCCGCCAGTGACAAGGCTCTAGTCTCTCGTTTAACCAAGAATCAAGTTTTTACGAGTCTAAGGAGTCAAGCACCAAATAAGTTTCAAGAGTCACGAATCATAGTTTCTCAAGCATCAAGAGTCAAGAGTCTGAGTATCAAGTATCAATAATCGTAAAGAATCTAGTTTCCATAGAATCAAGAATCAAGTGTCTAGATTAAGTATCAAAAGTCAAGTATCTAGATTAAGCATCAAGCCTCCTAGTTTAATGTGTCAAGCATCATGCATCTAGAATAAAGAATCAAGCATCATCGTATCAAACATCAATATCAAGAAGATTCATGCCAAAAGTATCAAAGTATCAACCTCTCATACTACAGGGACTAACACTGACAATTACTAGGAGTTCAGGGACTGATCTTGTCAAGAGTCTAAAGTTTAGGGGTGCTAGGCGTTACAGTCTCCCCTCCTTTAGGAGATTTCGTCCCCGAAATCTTAGAAGAAGACGGCTCGAAGAGGTGCGGGTACTTGGCTTTCATATCACTTTTTAACTCCCAAGTGAATTCGGCACCACGCTTTCCTTCCCATCGAACTTTAATAATGGGAATTTTGCTGCGCCTCAGACGCTTGACAGTTTGATCCATGATTTCGACCGGTTTCTCCACAAACTGAACAGCTTCGGTTATTTGCAAATCTTCAAGAGGAACCTGCAGTCCCTCGTCGGCTAGGCATTTACGTAGATTGGACACGTGGAACACTGGATGCACGTTGTTTAGTTCTTGTGGCAAGTAGAGTTTGTATGCTACCTTGCCAATCCTTTCAAGTATCACAAAAGGGCCTACATAGCGAGGAGCAAGCTTTCCCTTCTTTCCAAAACGAACTACTCCCTTCCAGGGAGATACCTTGAGAAGAACTCGGTCACCAACAGCAAATTCCAAAGGCTTCCACCTATTATTAGCATAACTCTTTTGTCTGCTCCTAGCCTTGATCAAGTTATCAAGGATTTGAAGAATCTTATTCGTTGTCTCTTGAACAATCTCAAGGCCAGTGAACTGTTTTTCCCCAACCTCATGCCAGCTGAGAGGAGATCGACACTTTCGCCCATATAAAGCTTCGAAAGGAGCCATTTGAATACTGGAATGGTAGCTATTGTTGTACGAGAACTCAATCAATGGTAAATGTACATCCCAGTTACCACCAAAGTCGATGACACAAGAACGGAGCATGTCCTCTAGGGTTTGAATAGTACGCTCGGTCTGCCCGTCCGTCTGAGGATGGAAGGTCGTGCTAAGATTCAAGTGCGAACCCATAGCGGACTGAAACGTTTGCCAAAGACGTGAAGTAAAACGACCATCACGGTCCGAGATTATGTCAAGAGGTATGCCATGACGGCATATAATCTCATCAGTATAGACTCGAGCAAGTTTCTCCACCTTGTAATCCTCCCGAATGGGAAAGAAGTGAGCGGATTTGGTCAAACGATCAATAATCACCCAGATACTGTCGTGACCTTTAGAGGTACGCGGTAGCTTAGTAATAAAGTCCATGGCAATGCTATCCCATTTCCAGACAGGGATTTTAGGTTGTTCCAAGAGTCCAGAAGGACACTGGTGTTCAGCCTTTACCTTCGAGCAAGTAAGGCACTTAGACACATACACCGCAATGTCCCTCTTCATGCCAGGCCACCAATAAGTCGTACGCAGATCCTGATACATCTTATCGGCACCTGGATGGATAGAGTAACGGGATTTGCGAGCCTCAGTCATAATGAGCTCACGAAGATTATCGCGATCTGGCACCCAGATACGATTTAGATAATACTGCAGACCATCAGATTTAGTTTCGAGCTGGTCCATCCTAGCACCGTGAACTTCTTCTTCTAGACTCCCTTCATTCGCTGATGAATATTGAGCTTCACGAATACAAGCATGTAGATCGCTAGAGATTCGAATAGTCTTGAAATGGGTCTTTCGACTAAGGGCGTCGGCTACTACATTCGCCTTTCCTGGATGATAGCGAATTTCGCAATCGTAGTCGTTAAGCAATTCCACCCAACGTCTCTGTCGTATGTTCAGCTCTTTTTGGTCAAAGATGTGCTGAAGGCTCCTATGGTCGGTGAAGACCACACACTTAGTACCGTAAAGGTAGTGTCGCCAGATCTTTAACGCAAAAATAACCGCACCAAGCTCTAGATCATCAGTAGTATAGTTTTTCTCATGCATTTTGAGCTGACGGGAGGCATAAGCAATGACCTTGTCTTGCTGCATGAGCACACAGCCCAATCCACGATTCGAGGCATCACAATACACCACAAAATTGTCATTGCCATTAGGTAGAGTTAACACAGGAGCATTGCACAAAAGGTTCTTAAGAGTTTGGAAGGATTCCTCTTGTTCGGGACCCCAAACAAAAGGTTTCTCCTTTTGGGTTAGAGTAGTAAGAGGAACAGCGATCTTTGAAAAATCCACGATGAATCGGCGGTAATAACCCGCCAATCCTAGAAAAGAACGAATCTCAGACATGGATTTAGGCGTACACCAATTTTTCACTGCCTCAATCTTAGAAGGGTCAACATAAATACCCTGACTACTGACAATATGACCCAGAAATTGTACTTCATCAATCCAAAATTCACACTTAGAAAATTTAGCATACAGACGTTCACCACGTAGGAGTTCAAGTATAAGGCGTAAATAGCGAGCATGATCGGCTTTAGTCTTAGAATAAATAAGAATGTCATCAATAAAGACTATCACAAAACGATCCAAATAGGGTTTACAAACACGGTTCATAAGGTCCATGAACACTGCAGGTGCGTTGGTCAAGCCAAAAGGCATGACTACGAACTCGTAGTGCCCATATCGAGTACGAAACGCCGTTTTAGGAATATCATCTTCGAGGACACGTAGCTGATGTTATCCAGAACATAGGTCAATTTTAGAGAAGCAGGACGTGCCTTGTAGTTGGTCAAATAGGTCATCAATACGGGGAAGCGGATAACGATTCTTCACAGTAAGCTTATTACGTTCACGATAGTCGATACACATATGGAAGGAACCATCCTTCTTCTTGACGAATAAAACGGGAGCACCCCACGGGGAGGTACTTGGACGAATAAAACCCTTATCGAGCAATTCTTGTAGCTGACTAGATAACTCTTGCATCTCAGAAGGTGCAAGACGGAAAGGAGCCCTGGCGACGGGAGTCGCACCAGGTATGAGATCGATACGAAAGTCAACGGATCTAGGAGGAGGAAGACCAGGAAGATCTTCAGGAAAGACATCAGTGAAGTCACACACAACTGGAACGTCGCTTATGTTCTTCCCCTTACCTTTTTGTTTTACCACGTGAGCCAAGAAGGCAGGGTTCTGTTTACGTAAGCTTTGGCTCGCTTGTGTGCATGACATCAACCTCAGCCCTTTTGAAGGTCGGTTTCCATAGACGATCAAAGTATCACCTGAGGGAAGAGGAAGACGATCAAGTTTCTCATGACAAACAATCTCGGCATGGTTCTTACGCAACCAGTCCATGCCAATGATGACATCAAAACTACCCAATCGCATGGGTATAAGATCAGTAGAGAAGACGTGATCGTTAAGAGTCAAAGAACAATCACGCACGATCGAATTCACCAGAATCGACTTACCATTAGCGACCTCAACTGAGAATGACTCAGGTAACTTGGAGTGTGTATAGTTTATCAAAGACTCAAATTCCACGGACACAAAGCTTTTATCGGCACCAGTATCAAATAGTATCGAAGCATAAAGGTTATTAACGAGGAACATACCGTTGACAATGTCATTGTCATTGCGAGCCTGATTCGCATTAAGGTTGAACGCTCATCCACGAGCGGCTGCCTGCTGGTCCTGGTTCAGCAGAGGACACTGGTTACGGAGGTGGGTAGTATCTCCACACTTGTAGCATGCACGAATAGCGTTGATTGCTCTTGGGTTTTGCAGAGGTGGTGGAAGTGCAGGTAGAGCTGCCTGAGCTAGGGCTTGCTGAGCTTGCGGGGCCGGGTTAGCTTGACGACAATAAGGGGTCGTGTGACCATAACAATCACAGTTGATGCACAAATGACATGCAGATGCAGCAGGATGATGGTAGTTGCAAGTTGCACACTTGGGATGAGGCCTGGTGTATTGCTTCTTAGCTTCGGGAGCAGCAGGGTTAGCAGCAGCGGTAGTAGGAGCGGGTTTAGCGATAGGGTTTGCAGCAGGAGTGATAGCATTACATCCGGAACCCTGAGCTTTCCTTTCCTTTTCTTGTTCTTGCTGCCACCTGGCTGCTGAGTAACTTGATTTGCAGACTTAGACGGAGCAGGAGTAGCGAACTGCTTATCACGCACACGATTGTTGTTCAAACTTGCTACCAAACGATAGACTTCTTCAATAGTTTCCACTTGAGCTGCTTCAATTGAATCACGCATAGCAGGAGGTAGACCATTGATGTACTTGGTTATCATTCGCTTAGGAGTCGAAACCAACTGAGGCATGATAAGACTTAGCTACTTAAAACGGGTAGTATAAGCCAGGTTATCGTCGCCAACCTGCTTCAGGTGCCAAAACTCTTCTTCAAGCTTCAACTGCTCATGAGGAGGGCAGAACTCAAGCATCATTAGTTCTCGCACCTCAGCCCATGGGAGAGCATAGGCTTCTTTATTCGAACGGATGTTTCTCTCGTTCGCCCACCACTCCAACGCTCTGCCTTGAAACATTCAAGTTGCACTCCTAGTCTTTAAGTGGTCTGGGCACTCGCTGTTAATGAAGGTAACCTCAATGTTGTCAAACCACTCGAGCATAGTAGTCACCCCATCACTGCCCGTGAAAGTCTTAGGGTTGAAACATTCAAGTGTTCGATCCTTGGATCTCAGAGACGATCTTTAGCACGACTCGAGCGATTTGGTCGGCCATGAAGGACATCATCTTTTTCTGAGACTTCTCCCTGGATCTCTTGAGAGTGTCGGATAGCTTACGAGAAGACATCTAAAGATCCAACAAGAGGATCGTATAAGTCTAGATCTCAAAGTCTCACAGTATATAGATTCACGTACTATAGATTAAAGACTCAAGATTCAACAAGATTCACATAGATTTAAGACTCACGTTTCCACAAGTTTCACATAGATTCCAATAGATTCCAATAGCTTCAACACCGCAGACCCACGACCTTCGCATGGCACGTTGTACGAAGTTTGGCAACATGTCAGGAACGCTTATATATAGGAAGTACCAGCGGCGTATCCACCACTCTTCGGGCACATCACTTCCGCCTCGTACTTGGTGTCATGTTACGTGTCGCAATTACCAAACATAACAACACACTTGTCACACCCCCAAAATCCACACGCGGAGTACCACCGCTTGGAGGCGTGACATGACCAGGATCAAGCCACCAATCATATTGAACATAAGTATATAGTAAAAGTCATTCATCAATACGATAGGTGTTTCCAAAACCAAATATAACAAGTGTGTAGCGGAAGCATTTAAAGTGAAACCCAACATAAGTTTAAGTACAAAATGTCATAATGTTTAACATCACATTTCACGATCCATGTCCACAACGACCGTGCCTCCCGTGCAAGCTCCAAAAGTACCTAAGGTCCTACAAGGCATGTAACAGAGAGTCAACAACTAGTTGAGCAAGTTCACAGTAAGTAAGTTCGTAAAAGCAGATTCGTTTCGTAACGTGTGGCTCTACTGGGCCTATAGTATGTTCTATTAGTGGGGGCTTCCCATGTTTGCATATACACTAGACTATTTGTAACCATAAGTGTTCTTCACAACCGAGAACAGTAGTACGTACTAAGTTTACGTAGGTTTTACGTAAGTGTCCTTCACAACCGAGGACAGGGGTACGCGGGGGTTTACGTAGGTTTTACGTAAGTGCCTAACACAACCCGAGGCAGTAATGAGTATAAGTTTACGTAGGTTTTACGTAAGTGTCCTTCACAACCGAGGACAGTGATGTGTACAAGTATACGTAGGTTTTACGTATGTGCCTAACACAACCCGAGGCAGTAATGAGTATAAGTTTACGTAGGTTTTACGTAAGTGTCCTTCACAACCGAGGACAGTGATGTGTACAAGTATACGTAGGTTTTACGTATGTGCCTAACACAACCCGAGGCAGTAATGAGTATAAGTTTACGTAGGTTTTACGTAAGTGTCCTTCAATCCCATTCCCAACCCCGGGAATCCCATGCCTTGGTAAGAGTGTGAACTCACCTTGTTTTGCTCGGTATGCTTAGTATGTGCTCACAGTATGTCAATCACGTCCTAAAGTATGCACGTATACTAAATCAGTTTGTATTTACGGAGTTGGCACGTAAGTATAACCATAGTGGACAACGCATCAAAAATCACCAAGTAGCACATTGCACATATTTAAGATCATACAAGCCAGGCATAGCATCTAACAATAGTTAGTTAACTCAGTTAAGTCTTAACAGAATCAAATTACCAAACAGTTTACCCAGTCGGCGAAATACCCCTGTTTCGCCGTGAAACCCTTTGACGAAACACTTCTGTTTCGTCGACTACATTCTTGGCGAAACACCCCTGTTTCGTCGTTAACCCTTTGGCGAAACACAAATTCTGTTTCGCCACGCAATCCATTTCGTGACCCAAATCAGTTTCGTCGAGAATCAGTTACGTACATGAACCTAAATCGCCGATACAACAGTTTACAGAAATCATTCAAATCCTCGCTCAATATAATGGGTCTTATGTTACTAATCATTAATCTACGCATTACAACCGAACCATCAATGAAACAGGGATCATGTCATCATCATCATCAATAAAAATCATTTAATCAACACAAAACAACACTCATAAAATCCATACTCTATACATACCCGCTAACATACATAATCATAGAGAGGTTCATGAAACCCTAAGTATTCATCATACACATATACTCCTAAAATCCAGAAATCAAGCATATACACAACATGTATAAAGAAATCAAAGGACAAAGAAACCGATTAGACGAGCACGCACTAACCGAGATATCCGGGATGAACACGGGAGGATTCGAGAGAGAAAGATGATGGTTGAAGATGGTTATCGCCTTCACAGAGTGGAGAGTTCTAGGGTTTCTTGTTTACTAAAGTGTGAAACAGGAAGTCGGTTCACGTTAATATGAACGAATTACCGTTCTGGGCCCTTAATGGGCTTGGCGAAACTGGGCTTGGCGAAACAGAATTCTGTTTCGTCGAGATGCTTATGGCGAAACAGTCTGTTTCGTCGGGTCCTGCCTGTTTCGTCGAGTCCTTTTATGTGTTAACAGTTTAAGTTTTCAACAGGTTCATGTTATACAGCCAAACACAAAATCATGCAACCACAATGCGTTCATAAAAAAAAATAACGTGTCCAGTTACAAGTTAAACAAGTCAAATAACTACACAGTCAAAGTCAACGTGCACTAAATGCGAAAGTGAAAGTCGGAAACTCGAGTTGTCACATTATCCCCAACTTGAAAGAAATTTCGTCCCGAAATTTAGCATGCGGTTACTGAGGAAGCTAGGTAAGTTATCGTTTACTGGTTCTCCTGGGGTGTCACATCATCCCCCCGTTGATTTGGAATTTCTTTCCGAAATTCCGTAGTAGCTTCAGCCTCAGTAGTAGTTGCATTGTTTTCGAACAACTGGGGATATTTGAGTTCCATTTGGTCTTCTCGTTCCCAGGTATACTCTGGGCCACGACGGGAGTTCCAACGAACTCGAACAAGAGGTATTCTGGTGTTCTTGAGGACCTTAACATCCCGGTCCGTGATTTCAACTGGTTCCTCGACGAAATGCAATTGTTCGTCGATAGTGAGCTCCTTCAGAGGAACTACGTGGGTCTCATCTGACAGAAACTTCTTCAGATTCGACACGTGAAAGACGTTGTGAACTGCACTGAGTTCAGCTGGTAAGTTCAGTCTGTAGGCCACTTTGCCTATCTTTTCTATGACTTCAAATGGTCCAACGTATCGTGGATTGAGCTTGCCTCGTTTGCCAAAACGAACAACACCCTTCCAGGGTGAAACTTTGAGTAGTGCTCGATCCCCAACCTGGAATTCGAGTAGTTTCCTGTCTTTATCGGCGTATTCTTTCTGACGGTCACGAGCTGCCGCCATGCGTTGTCGTATTTGAGCAATCTTTTCAGTAGTATCAACTACCATTTCTGGACCTGTGATCTGACTGTCACCCACCTCTGCCCAACAAAGAGGTGATCGGCATTTACGCCCGTACAATGCCTCAAATGGAGCAGCTTTAATGCTGGTGTGGTAACTGTTGTTGTATGAAAATTCCACAAGTGGCAGATGTTTTTCCCAGCCCTTGCCAAAATCAATTACGCACGCCCGAAGCATGTCTTCAAGAGTTTGAATAGTGCGCTCAGACTGCCCATCTGTCTGAGGATGATAAGCTGTGCTCATGTCTAAACGAGAGCCAAAAGATTTGTGCATTGCTTGCCACAGTTCTGAAGTAAAACGTGCATCACGATCAGAGATAATAGAGGTGGGCACCCCGTGCCTCGAGACAACTTCCTTAAGGTATACGTCTGCTAGAGTGGAGAACTTATCCGTTTCCTTGATAGCCAGGAAGTGAGCAGACTTTGTGAGTCGATCCACGATCACCCAAGTAGTATCATTCCCACGCTGAGATCTAGGTAGGCCAGTAACAAAATCCATGGAAATTTGTTCCCATTTCCATTGTGGTATCTCAGGTTGCTGTAGTGGGCCTGATGGTTTCTGATATTCCGCTTTGACTCTCGCACAAGTCAAACACTTGCTAACGTAAGTTGCTATGTGGGCCTTCATGCTAGGCCACCAATATGTAGTTCTGAGGTCGTGGTACATCTTATCTGAACCAGGATGTACTGAGTAGCGAGACTTATGAGCTTCATCCATTACAAGCTCGCGTAGGTTGCCATAGAATGGGACCCAGATGCGTCCTGTTACATAGTAGGCGCCGTCTGCCTTTTGTTCTAACCGTTGTCTTGAGCCGCGTAGAGCTTCAGCCCTGACGTTTTCTGGTTTCAATGCTTCTACCTGAGCATCTCGTATCTGTGAAGGAAGACTAGACTGAATAGTGAGTTGCAACGCTCGTACACGCCTAGGTATAGTATCCTTTCGACTGAGGGCGTCGGCCACCACATTGGCCTTGCCTGGATGGTACTTTATAGCACATTCGTAATCGTTCAGTAACTCGACCCATCGACGTTGTCGCATGTTCAATTCTTTCTGCTTGAAGATATGCTCAAGACTCCTGTGATCGGTGTAGATGGTGCACTTGGTGCCATACAGATAATGTCGCCATATCTTGAGCGCAAAAACAACAGCTCCAAGCTCTAAATTGTGCGTAGTGTAATTCCGTTCGTGAATCTTAAGTTGGCGCGAAGCATAAGCAATGACTTTATCCCGCTGCATCAACACACATCCAAGACCTTGGATAGATGCATCACAGTAGACTACAAAATCATCCGTGCCTTCAGGCAATGAGAGGATAGGTGCGCTACAAAGTCTATCCTTTAAGTGCTGAAACGCTGTATCCTGTGTATCACTCCAACGGTAAGCAATACCTTTCTGTGTCAGTAATGTAAGCGGCTGTGCAATCTTTGAGAAGTCTTTGATGAACCGTCTGTAATAACCCGCCAAACCTAAGAATTGGCGTATTTCTGTCGGTGTGCTAGGTGCAGGCCAGTTCTTGATCGAATCTATCTTGGATGGATCAACATGAATCCCATCCTTGTTTACCACGTGGCCTAGAAAGTGGACTTCACGAAGCCAGAAGTCACATTTTGAAAACTTAGCGTACAGCTGTTCCGTTCGAAGGAGTTCCAGAATAAGTCGTAAGTGCTGCTCGTGTTCCTCCCGATTCCTTGAATAAATCAGGATGTCGTCGATGAAAACAATAACAAACTTGTCAAGATAAGGTTTGCACACCCTGTTCATAAGATCCATGAAAACCGCAGGCGCGTTCGTTAGCCCGAATGGCATGACCAAAAACTCGTAGTGACCGTAGCGAGTTCTGAATGCTGTTTTGGAGACGTCCTCATTCCGGACTCTCAGTTGATGGTAACCTGACCTCAGATCAATCTTTGAGTAATAGCTCGACCCTTGCAACTGGTCGAATAAGTCGTCGATGCGTGGAAGTGGATAACGATTCTTTACGGTCACCTTGTTTAGTTCGCGGTAATCTATACACATACGAAAAGTACCGTCTTTCTTCTTCACAAATAATACTGGAGCTCCCCAGGGCGAAGAGCTAGGACGTATGAAACCCTTTTCCAAGAGTTCTTGCAATTGCTTAGACAGTTCTTCCAGTTCAGTTGGAGCTAAGCGATAAGGCGCTCGAGCTATAGGTGCTGCTCCTGGAGCTAGCTCGATCTGAAATTCGACCTGGCGATGGGGCGGTAACCCAGGTAACTCTTCCGGAAACACTTGAGGAAAGTCGCGTACTACAGGAATATCCCCAATCTTTTTCTCTGTCGTCAATGTACCAGTAACGAGTGCTAAAATAGCTATGTGGCCCTTTCGTAAACACTTCTGTGCCTTTAAGAAGGAGATGATGCCACTCACGACACCACTCTTGTCGCCTTGAACTTCGAGAGGTTCTTTGCCAGTACGGGGAATACGAATGATCTTCTCCTTGCATAGGATCTCTGCCTGCTGATGGGATAACCAATCCATACCAATGACGACATCAAAACTACTCAGAGGTATAGGAATGAGATCGATAGAGAAAGTCTGACCAGCGAGGATAAGATTACAACCCTGAACTATGTGTGTGGCCTCTAGACTTTTACCGTTAGCTAACTCTACGACATGTTTGGTGTTCAAAAGTGTTGGTGCGCGTTTTAGCATTTGACTAACTTTCAGAGACATATAACTGGTATCCGCACCCGAATCAAATAATACGGTAACATAAAAGTCGTCGAGAAGAAACTTACCCGTAACCACATTAGGATCGTTCCTTGCGTCACTCTGACCAATCACAAATAAACGACCCTTTGCACCATTGTTGTTGTTGTTTCCCCCATTGTTGTTCCCAGTGCCCTGATTATTGTTGTTGTTGTTCCCATTTCCCTGGTTGTTGTTGTTCTGGTTTCGGTTTAACTGAGGGCAGTGTCTTTTGAAGTGGCCTTCAGCACCACAATGAAAACATCCTTTGTTACCCTGTTGTTGGTTCTGCTGCGTTTGCTGCTGCTGTTGATTCTGAGTTACAGGCCGTGGGCTCCTACAATCCTTGGCCTCATGGCCCATCCTGAGGCACCTCTGACAACGACCCTTGTTGCACTGGCCACTGTGATGCCTGTTACAGTTGTTACACCTTGGGAGGTTTCCTCGATAACCACCCTGCCTGTGACTGCCCGAAGATTGCTGACTTGGGCTCTGATAGTCGTCAGTCTTTCGCTGCTGAACTTGAGACTGTACCAAAGCTGAACCTTTGCTGGAATCCCCCCCCCCCATTTTCTCTTGTTTACACTGAGGGTAGCAGGAGTAGTTGCTGAAACAGTAGCAGTAGTAGTAGTAGTGCTGATACGTTTAGGCAGCCTGTTCTGTTCCACCGCCTGATCGGTGAGGCGATGAGCTAGCTTGACGATCTGTTGAATAGTGCCAAGATTCGCTGAGGTTACGTGACTTTGAATTTCCGGCACCAGTCCATTGAGATACAGTTCGATACGCTTAATGGGAGGGTCCACCATAGTAGGACACAGAATAGCCAACTCATTCGATCTTCTGGTGTACGCTTCAATTTCTGACCCCGTCATTTTCAAATGGTAAAATTCTACCTCCAGCTTATGAATATCATCACGACTACAGTATTCCTCTTTAATCAATTCCTTGAAACCGTTCCAGGGTGTGGCGTTAGCAACAGCCAACCCTAACATCTGAACTTGCGCATTCCACCAAGTCAGCGCAATGCCTTCTAGAGTACCAGTGGCGTACTTCACCCTGCGAGCCTCAGGGCATTCACACATTTCAAATACGGACTCGAGCTTTTCAAACCAATGGAGGAGTCCAACCGCTCCTTCCGTGCCACTAAAAGTAGTAGGACGACAGTCCATGAACGTTTTGAAGGTGCAAACAGGTGGCTGAGCGTGCTGACCTGTTGTGTATAAGAATTAGGAAAAGTTTAAACACGAGAGTTGGTTTAGGAGTGTAGGATCTCAAGATCCTAGTGTGAGTTTACAACTGCAGGGTATACCTCCTGCTTGTGCGGCTGCAACTGCCGCAGCGACTTGTTCGTTAATAAGAGCCGTCAGTTGGGCTTGCGTCATGTTAATGCGTCCAGACATGATCTTCATAGCAAATATGACATATGAGAGAGGTTCGCGAGTAGTGTGATAACAAAAGAGAATAATCACACAAGTGTTCTCATGCAATAGTGTTAAGTTAACCTAAGCATACCCGGAGCAAAGTTCTATGCAATTCTAGCAAGTAGGCAATAAGACATATACCATATTACCTATAATGTTGAGTCTTGCACGTGGAGCGAGGCGTCGTTGTGGATCGTTGAGCACTGTTTCGGTTATAGTCTGGTTTTAATAAAAATGTTTTCCCCTTATTAAAACCGAGTTCTCTATAACCAATGGCTCTGATACCAATCTGTCACACCCCCAAAATCCACACGCGGAGTACCACCGCTTGGAGGCGTGACATGACCAGGATCAAGCCACCAATCATATTGAACATAAGTATATAGTAAAAGTCATTCATCAATACGATAGGTGTTTCCAAAACCAAATATAACAAGTGTGTAGCGGAAGCAATTAAAGTGAAACCCAACATAAGTTTAAGTACAAAATGTCATAATGTTTAACAACACATTTCACGATCCATGTCCACAATGACCGTGCCTCCCGTGCAAGCTCCAAAAGTACCTAAGGTCCGGCAAGGCATGTAACAGAGAGTCAACAACTAGTTGAGCAAGTTCACAGTAAGTAAGTTCGTAAAAGCAGATTCGTTTCGTAACGTGTGGCTCTACTGGGCCTATAGTATGTTCTATTAGTGGGGGCTTCCCATGTTTGCATATACACTAGACTATTTGTAACCATAAGTGTTCTTCACAACCGAGAACAGTAGTACGTACTAAGTTTACGTAGGTTTTACGTAAGTGTCCTTCACAACCGAGGACAGGGGTACGCGGGGGTTTACGTAGGTTTTACGTAAGTGCCTAACACAACCCGAGGCAGTAATGAGTATAAGTTTACGTAGGTTTTACGTAAGTGTCCTTCACAACCGAGGACAGTGATGTGTACAAGTATACGTAGGTTTTACGTATGTGCCTAACACAACCCGAGGCAGTAATGAGTATAAGTTTACGTAGGTTTTACGTAAGTGTCCTTCACAACCGAGGACAGTGATGTGTACAAGTATACGTAGGTTTTACGTATGTGCCTAACACAACCCGAGGCAGTAATGAGTATAAGTTTACGTAGGTTTTACGTAAGTGTCCTTCAATCCCATTCCCAACCCCGGGAATCCCATGCCTTGGTAAGAGTGTGAACTCACCTTGTTTTGCTCGGTATGCTTAGTATGTGCTCACAGTATGTCAATCACGTCCTAAAGTATACACGTATACTAAATCAGTTTGTATTTACGGAGTTGGCACGTAAGTATAACCATAGTGGACAACGCATCAAAAATCACCAAGTAGCACATTGCACATATTTAAGATCATACAAGCCAGGCATAGCATCTAACAATAGTTAGTTAACTCAGTTAAGTCTTAACAGAATCAAATTACCAAACAGTTTACCCAGTCGGCGAAATACCCCTGTTTCGCCGTGAAACCCTTTGACGAAACACTTCTGTTTCGTCGACTACATTCTTGGCGAAACACCCCTGTTTCGTCGTTAACCCTTTGGCGAAACACAAATTCTGTTTCGCCACGCAATCCATTTCATGACCCAAATCAGTTTCGTCGAGAATCAGTTATGTACATGAACCTAAATCGCCGATACAACAGTTTACAGAAATCATTCAAATCCTCGCTCAATATAATGGGTCTTATGTTACTAATCATTAATCTACGCATTACAACCGAACCATCAATGAAACAGGGATCATGTCATCATCATCATCAATAAAAATCATTTAATCAACACAAAACAACACTCATAAAATCCATACTCTATACATACCCGCTAACATACATAATCATAGAGAGGTTCATGAAACCCTAAGTATTCATCATACACATATACTCCTAAAATCCAGAAATCAAGCATATACACAACATGTATAAAGAAATCAAAGGACAAAGAAACCGATTAGACGAGCACGCACTAACCGAGATATCCGGGATGAACACGGGAGGATTCGAGAGAGAAAGATGATGGTTGAAGATGGTTATCGCCTTCACAGAGTGGAGAGTTCTAGGGTTTCTTGTTTACTAAAGTGTGAAACAGGAAGTCGGTTCACGTTAATATGAACGAATTACCGTTCTGGGCCCTTAATGGGCTTGGCGAAACTGGGCTTGGCGAAACAGAATTCTGTTTCGTCGAGATGCTTATGGCGAAACAGTCTGTTTCGTCGGGTCCTGCCTGTTTCGTCGAGTCCTTTTATGTGTTAACAGTTTAAGTTTTCAACAGGTTCATGTTATACAGCCAAACACAAAATCATGCAACCACAATGCGTTCATAAAAAAAAATAACGTGTCCAGTTACAAGTTAAACAAGTCAAATAACTACACAGTCAAAGTCAACGTGCACTAAATGCGAAAGTGAAAGTCGGAAACTCGAGTTGTCACAACACTCATCATCATCATCATCATCATCATCATCATCATCATCATCATCATCATCATCATCATACACATATAGATTAACCCGATAGATTCACGTAGATTACCCAATAGATTCACGTAGATTAGTGTTAACAATCTCACCACAGTTCACAAACAACGAATCCCACATGGCACGTGCTACGAAAGTTCGGCAACATGACGGAAGCACTTATTTATAGGAAGTACCAGCGGCGTATCCACCATGCTTCAATCATGCCACATCCGTCTCGTCATCGGTGTCATGCCTCGTTAACCATAACATTAGATTCCATCATATCTCACAAAGATTTCACATAGCTTACCATGTAGATTCAATAACTTCAACCCGAGCCTACAAAGCTACGAACTTCAGTTAGCGCGTGGTACGAAAGTTCGGCAACATGCCAAAAACACTTATATATAGGAAGTACCAGCGGCGTATGCACCATGTTTCGGACATGCCACTTCCGCCTCGTCTTCGGCGCTAGGCTACGCTTCGCTTCGTATTTTGTTCCTCAACACCACACATACATAGATTACACCCAGATTACGCTAGAGTATACATAGATTACACACATAGATTTATCACAGATTCCACGTAGGTTACACAAGCAGTTTCCCATAGCTTAGATTTCAACAATCTCATCACTGGTCTGCAAAAAACTAAGTTTCGCATGGCACGTGGTACAAAAGTTGGTAACATGCTTGAAACACTTATATATAGGAAGTACCAGCGGCGTATCCACCATGTTTCAAACACATCACTTCTGTCTCGTATTTCTGTGCCATGTTACGTTTAGCGTTTCACAACCACAATCACACATAGATTACATAGTATCATAGTTAATTAAGATTCTCACATAGATTAATCATCACGAATAAAGCCTCGTAAATTTAGTTTGATTCTGAGATTAGAATTAGTGTTTTAGATTGCGGACACACGTGCGAATCGTGTAAAAAGCCTCAAGACAAATGAAGAATCAAGTTTAAAACCACAAACATAAAAATCGAGATCACAATAAAGATAGGCTCACAAAACATAGGATTGTTCCGAGTAGAGGAACGAGGACTAACCAAAGTGATTCGAACCCCTTTCGAATTGAGGCAACGTGTCCCAACTTACTTAGACAAATACGTCATCGATGTTTGGCCTACGATATTCGTCCTTTTGGTCGTTCCACGTTCCTAATTGATTGGCAGTTTCGAGGCTTTGGCGAGACATAAAATCATAGAGTGGGACTAGTTATCAAGGTCTGAGTTTCACCTCTATCTTGACAACGTCATATCCTAATAGCGTCGGTACTTATCAATAGATAAGACCTACTAGAATATAATATGGAAATTCTCCCATCAAGGTTCGGACGTCACTCTCGACTTGAGGGCAAATCTCGTGCAAAATACAACCACTGGTTAGCAGCGTTTTTTTTTCGAGGTATCCAAGTGTATATTGTGTTAGCCTTAGGAAAGGCATGTAAATTTAGCAGGAAAATGTGTTGCTAGGAAGCAGATACGGTAGAATACATAAGTCTTGAACAACAGATAAGAGTCAAGATTCCAAGAACTATAGACTATGGCAAGTATTCCTACTTATCCTAATTCCCTATAGTTATGGCTCTGATACCAATTTGTCACACCCCAACCGATGTCGGAAACAACGGGGTGTGGCACTAAGCGTTCAGATTGCTCATGAGATTCCACAACACTAGATATTGAATTATAGATTAAATCCATTTCAAGATAATATTGTCTAGAATCAACCACCAACCATAACACAGTATCAATTACATAACACCAAAATTATTCAAGTTTGATAGACTAAACTAGGCGAGTTTCTAAGAATCAATCCTAGCTTGTTTCACTTGTTTCGTTTGCATCCTATCATCCTGCAACATGTATTAAAATAAAGTCAGTACAAAATGCACCGGCGAGTATACAGGTTTGAGTATTTAGTATAGTAGATTAAATGTAACGCCATGCGTTTTCATACTTTCCATATTTATAAACCATTGCTTGAAATTCTATTTTTTTGGAAATCTTGTATTCCTTGTAATCGTATTTCGTTGTATCGTTGTACAATCCGAGACTTCGATCGTAATGAAACGAATCTTTTATACATCGTTTATACATGTTTATACATTGATATGTGCACTCGTTTGATACATGGTTCGTAATTCGTATAAACGTAAGCTTAACTCGTAAACAATGATCGTGTATTCGTAATCCTTAAATCTTCATACATTTAAACACTTAGTTATTTGACTATAAGATTAAGTTGTATGTTTTTTTTTTCACTTGATCATACTAAAGTATAAACAATACATACGTGTTACATTTCATGTGTTATACACACCTATGTTATCACACTTTTTGCTAAATTAAAACATTTCATTTATGCATTTTAGACCTTGTTACAAGTTACATACATACTAGACACCTTGTAACACCATATTAAACATCAAATATATACCTTCTAATGTCAAAAAAATAAAATAAAATAAAAATTATAGGGTTGTTAACAGCCTTGCATCAGCCCACTTAATTTCCTTGTTTTGAGTTATTTAGCCCACTAAACACTTCCAAAGCCCAACCCAATGAAACCCTAATCCATCCCCTATATAACCCAAGCCTCCTCCAAGCATTTTTCACTTTCTAAACACTCTCCATTCACTCTCAAACACTCCAAACCGTAGCTGATTGCAGAAGTTTGAGCAGATTTATACCACTTCACTAAAGTGAGCATAACTCACTCAATTCTTATCCGATTCACTCGATTCTTTCTCCTACTACTATGTATTGACCTTAGCTACGTTTCCATGGGTTTTCCCTGGAAAACCAGAGCCTGGAATTTTGCCAAAAGGGCTCCAAAGTGGACTGATTTTTCTGTTCTAGTTTCAAACTTTGATAAACTTGTCTAAACTTGAGGAAACTCATCTCAAACCTATGTCCTTATGCTTATAACCACTTCTATGGTTAGTTAGGCTTAAAAACAAGGTTGAGACATTTAAAATCAAAGGTATAAACCTCACAAACTTTCTGCTTTGTTCCAGGGTTTTAACCCACAAGTGATGCTCAAGTTCAAGACTTGATGATTGTGTGATTTAGGATTCGCTTGGGCTAACCTACTTGAAAATCCACACATTGCTTGATGTTTTCTCATAGATTAGTTGTTCATATTCTATTGTTTCTTGTAAGTTCATGACCCTCCTTGTTTTTCATAACAACAAGTGTAATGGTGAACAATAGAGGTACCTAAATGGAAGCTTTGTTCTTCCTACCTCATGTATGAATTCCATGATACTTAGAGGTACCTAAATGAAGACTTTAATCTTCTACCTCATGCTTCACTTATATGATGTAGTATACACTATGTAATACTTATGTAACAACCAAATAATTGAACTCTTGGTGATGAACTAATGGACATTCGTCAAGCTAGTAGATTGTATCATCTTAGGCCTTGACAACTTGTCACGACTCTAATGGAACTTTGTTCCATGAAAACATTTAAACTCTTTTAGAGTTTCATAGTGTCAAGAACAGGTGTCATAGGTGTTAGATGATTATTTTCATATGTTTATTTTTCATGTTATTTAAACTCCAAATCCCTAGAACCATATGTAAACACTTCTTAAACTCCAAATCGAACACATTCAACTTCCTAGTCTCAACAACTTCGTCACATGGGATAATCGGAAAGCATATGCAACTTTGTGAGTACAGTTGACCCATTTTTCTTTTAATACACTTTGGGTGCAACATGTTTTACTTGTTAAAATGCACAATTCACAAACATGCTTTTATGTGTTCAATCCTTATACATGCTTTGCTATGCTTAGGTTCATGCTAGAATACATACTACTTGTTAACTAGGCTTAACAATTATAGCGCTATAGAAATAGCACACCACCCAATGGGGTTTTGTTGATTCTTTATTCTATAACGGTCTCGTCACTTTTGTGTCGAGGTATGCTAAATACTAGTGGATACTAGAGTTGACATATTGTTATGCATGATAGATTGACCTTGTATACCAATTGCTATGTTGGATTGAAAATACCTTTTTATACATATGCCACGAGTCTAAAACTAGTGTACTCGCCAATACCTTTGTATTGAACTATGCTTTTAAAACATGTTGCAGGTTTAGCGATGATGTTGATGATGCATGGAATCTAGTAGGATGCTTAGGTACACACTTTAAATTTTGTATTTTATTTGTATTGTATTTCATTATTCATGTTGTATTTGTTTCAAATCCTTGTAATTGACTCTTTAGAAATGAAATGAAAATTTATCATTTAAATACTTGTCACCAACGAGTTAGGGGTGATTCCCTTACCTAGGTGATCGTTATCAAAACTTTCCTTCAAAATACTTTATCAAGCAAACACAATCTTGTTTCATACCTAAATCATTTATCATTTATCGAAATACCCACTTATATCAATTCCAAAATACATTGTTTTATCAAACGTACGTCTTATCCTACAATCTATTTTCACATAACTCACATACAAGAAATTCTTAATCATACCTTAAAACGTTTTATTTCCTGAATTTCAAAACCTTATGAAATGCTACCTATCAATTTAAGCGGTCCAATGAATCTCTGGCCCATGAACTTCATATTCAACTTAATCACTAAAACACGCACACGTTATATCATCATACTAGAGACTTCCATTCTTAATCGAAATCAAACCAACCTTTCTCAATTACTTATAAGATCTTATAAATGTTATATGATCGTTTTACCAAATACTCTTTTCAACATCAACAAATCATTTATTAAAACTTTTAACAATCACTAAGTTCTTTTGCTAAATCACTTTTCTAAGGATCCTCGTTTTCACAAGAATATCCTAAATTCATAATTTCTTGTTTGATGAAACGAGCTTACTTTTTATCAAAAACCTTTTTCTTACACCAATTTACAAAACAGGTGGGCAAGAAGACTTCATGGGGACCGACCATCTTCGGATTACGTAAACTCTTTTAAAACAAAAGTAGCATTTCCATTCATTACAAAATACATTATGCTTAACCAATGAGTACTTTATATCCTCTTACATATACAAGCTATATTCTACCCTTCAAATCAAGCTCAATCTAATTTTGATTCGATAAACTCAACGTTTCGTTTAAACAACTATACATGCATTTCATCATACACATTTTAGTCGATATCTCGCGATAACATCATTCATATCGTTCGTAATTACATACTCAACCTTTTGAATGCTTTTATACGCTTAAATCCGCTATGTCCCAACGTACACTATATACGTAAATTTTATTATTCGTACCTACACTTATACGCATACGTTTTATGCTTATACTTATACTCATACTACTCGAACGTTTTATGTTTATACTCATACTTACGTGCATATTCATACTTAAACTTATACTTATGCTCATACTTTCATTCATACTCATGATTCATACATTCATACCCGTACGCGAGCGTAATCCGAGTGATTCGCTTACGTGGGTCCCATACATACTTAAGCATGGACTTGCTTATATACTATATTCTTATACGTATACGTTCTTATTTTTAAATTATGTATACCCTGATTCATACACAACTAGGACAAGCTATGCAGATCATGCGACGATCAAAATAATCGCGGGTGCACACGGGATTATAGTGATAGGCGTATGAAAACCATAGAGCGTACTATTGTGTATGGTAAGACACAGAACGTAACATAACACCAAATAACGAGACGGACATAACATGGTCAAAACATGGTGGATACGCCGTTGGTACTTCCTATATATAAGTGTTTTCACCATGTTACCTAACTTTCGTAAAACGTGCCATGAGAAATTCAGTGTTTTGCAGACCTTTTGACCTAATACAAACTTTAACCAACTTACAAACGCATTATATCTAATTATCCATGACGAGACTTCATCTTTAACACGCTACTTTCGTCTATCTAATACTTATATCATTCATATACTTGCCTTCATTTAGAGTCAATCTTTCGCCCCATACTCCTATTATTCTCCATTATCCTTTCTTTCATACGAACCCCGTTCACAATCAAGCTTGTTTAAACATTCAAATCCCAACTTATCTCATTACCTTTAAAATCGTCTTCCTATTCTTTATTCTTGTGTAAATGTACTTAGTATACCTTTAACGCTTTATTCAAAGTACCAAACCTTTTCGTTCGTCTCAATAAACAATTTTTACGAAAGTGTGATTTTTATACTATCCTTAAAACTTCCCCTGTAAACTACCCCACTTTCCAACAAAATACAAACCGATTGTCAAAATCTTCCTTCTTAATACGTCCCATTTTTTATACATCTCCAATTTAAGTTATCCAAACTTGTTTAGACTCACTTTACCTATATACGCACCTACACATTTTCAACTAAGCATGGTACCTCAAATTATTTTAGACAACGAACTCCCTTGCAAATTTACCTTGTCGTTCTCCAAAGTTTCGTACTTTTCAAACCGTTTCAAAATTTCCAAGTCTCAATTTTTGCCAAAACTTTTTCAAGTCTTCCTCTTAAATAAATTTCGGGACGAAATTTCCTAAAGGAGGGGAGACTGTAACGCCCTGCGTTTTCATACTTTCCATATTTATAAACCATTGCTTAATATTCTATTTTTTTGGAAATCTTGTATTCCTTGTAATCGTATTTCGTTGTATCGTTGTACAATCCGAGACTTTGATCGTAATGAAACGAATCTTTTATACATCGTTTATACATGTTTATACATTGATATGTGCACTCGTTTGATACATGGTTCGTAATTCGTATAAACATAAGCTTAACTCGTAAACAATGATCGTGTATTCGTAATCCTTAAATCTTCATACATTTAAACACTTAGTTATTTGACTATAAGATTAAGTTGTATGTTTTTTTTTCACTTGATCATACTAAAGTATAAACAATACATACGTGTTACATTTCATGTGTTATACACACCTATGTTATCACACTTTTTGCTAAATTAAAACATTTCATTTATGCATTTTAGACCTTGTTACAAGTTACATACATACTAGACACCTTGTAACACCATATTAAACATCAAATATATACCTTCTAATGTCAAAAAAATAAAATAAAATAAAAATTATAGGGTTGTTAACAGCCTTGCATCAGCCCACTTAATTTCCTTGTTTTGAGTTATTTAGCCCACTAAACACTTCCAAAGCCCAACCCAATGAAACCCTAATCCATCCCCTATATAACCCAAGCCTCCTCCAAGCATTTTTCACTTTCTAAACACTCTCCATTCACTCTCAAACACTCCGAACAGTAGCTGATTCCAGAAGTTCGAGCAGATTTATACCACTTCACTAAAGTGAGCATAACTCACTCAATTCTTATCCGATTCACACGATTCTTTTTCCTACTACTATGTATTGACCTTAGCTACGTTTCCATGGGTTTTCCCTGGAAAAACAGAGCCTAGAATTTTTCCAAAAGGGCTCCAAAGTGGACTGATTTTTCTGTTCTAGTTTCAAACTTTGATAAACTTGTTTAAACTTAAGGAAACTCATCTCAAACCTATGTCCTTATGCTTATAACCACTTCTATGGTTAGTTAGGCTTAAAAACAAGGTTGAGACATTCAAAATCAGAGGTATAAACCTCACAAACTTTCTATTTTGTTCAAGGGTTTAAACCCACAAGTGATGCTCAAGTTCAAGACTTGATGATTGTGTGATTTAGGATTCGCTTGGGCTAACCTACTTGAAAATCCACACATTTCTTGATGTTTTCCCATAGATTAGTTGTTCATATTCTATTGTTTCTTGTAAGTTCATGACCCTCCTTGTTGCTCATAACAACAAGTGTAATGGTGAACAATAGAGGTACCTAAATGGAAGCTTTATTCTTCCTACCTCATGTATGAATTCCATGATACTTAGAGGTGCCTAAATGAAGACTTTAATCTTCTACCTCATGCGTCGCTTATATTATGCAATATACACTATGTAATACTTATGTACCAACCATATAATCGAACTCTTGGTGATGAACTAATGGACATTCGTCAAGCTAGTAGATTGTATCATCTTAGGCCTTGACAACTTGTCACGACTCTAATGGAACTTTGTTCCATGAAAACATTTAAACTCTTTTAGAGTTTCATAGTGTCAAGAACAAGTGTCATAGGTGTTAGATGATTATTTTCATGTGTTTATTTTTCATGTTATTTAAACTCCAAATCCCTAGAACCATATGTAAACACCCTTTAAACCCCAAATCGAACACATTCAACTTCCTAGTCTCAACAACTTCGTCACATGGGATAATCGGAAAGCATATGCAACTTTGTGAGTACACTTGACCCATTTTCCTTTTAATACATTTTGGGTGCAACATGTTTTACTTGTTAAAATGCACAATTCACAAACATGCTTTTATGCGTTCAATCCTTATACATGCTTTGCTATGCTTAGGTTCATGCTAGAATACATACTACTTGTTAACTCGGCTTAACAATTATAGCGCTATAGGAATAGCACACCACCCGACGGGGTTTTGTTAAGTCTTTATTCTATAACGGTCTCGTCACTTTTGTGTCGAGGTATGCTAAATACTAGTGGATACTAGAGTTGACATATTGTTATGCTTGATAGATTGACCTTGTATACCAATTGCTATGTTGGATTGAAAATACCTTTTTATACATATGCCACGAGTCTAAAACTAGTGTACTCGCCAATACCTTTGTATTGAACTATGCTTTTAAAACATGTTGCAGGTTTAGCGATGATGTTGATGATGCATGGAATCTAGTAGGATGCTTAGGTACACACTTTAAATTTTGTATTTTATTTGTATTGTATTTCATTATTCATCTTGTATTTGTTTCAAATCCTTGTAATTGACTCTTTAGAAATGAAATGAAAATTTATCATTTAAATACTTGTCACAAATAGTGTTATGAAGTCTCTTGCAATCTATTTCGTCTCACTCTGATGTTTCCGCCATCGGTTGGGGTGTGACAGATTGGTATCAGAGCCATAACTATAGGGAATTAGGAAAATTGCCATGCTTTTGACCTAGTCTATAGTTAAGCACCAAAATTCGACCATATTTTCTTCACATGCTACTTTTATGAAATATCTTTACATGTTATTCTTCAAATGTCTCTTACGTGTTATTTTCTTAAAATGCTTTATGTGCTTATACTTGTTATTATTATTTTGAACATACGTCTTTTACTCATTTATACTAAATTCGAAACCATTTGTAATACACAAACGAGTCGACTTCACCAAAATAGGTGTGAAACCCACAATTTGGTGGAAGACTCCCAATCCACATATTCTTTTTACACGAAATTCGCCACCAAGTTAGGAGTGAGATCCTCACCTTGATGGAGAATTTCCGCTTTCAAATTCTAGTGAACCCTCGTCAAAGTGTTGAAATTAAATTTTAACCCGGCGAGTACCAACCACACTTAGGATACGAAATCGTCAAGTTAGGGGTGAAACCCGCACCTTGTCGACTGGTTCCACTCCTTGAATTTTTCATAAATCCCGCCAAATCTCGAAATTTTGATTGATTTGGGTCATGTAGTAACCGGAAGGGTAAATACCGTTAACCGACTTGTCAGCGAGTGTATTTTTGATGCATAATGTCTATCGCCTACGTTATCAGTCTAGGTCGTGTCGTGTATGTATTAGGGTTAAAAATGTAAGTTTATATGTAATTGTACCAGTTCACACGAAGTGGGGTTTGAGTGTTAGTTCATACGAACTGGGGAATGTCCAGTTCACACGAAGTGGACCTTAAGTGTCACTTCATACGAACTGGGGAATGTCCAGTTCGTGTGAAGTGGATCTGATCATCTCATACGAACTGGCAAACCCTATAAATAGGGGTGTTGGGTTTTTCATTTGTAACATTCTGGTGAAATCTCTCACAAAGTGCTGCCGGATTCTCTGCATGTAAAAACGTTTTATATGAATGGAAAACCAGTTTAAAGTGTATTTCTCTGCTTCTACTCACATTCTAACACCGATTCAAGGTTACTAGATTGTTTCCGCCTCTCTAGTGACTTGATTTAACTCTGACCGACTCGTATTTGATCGAATCTCGATCCTACAAGTGGTATCAGAGCTCAGGATGAGTTAAATCTGAGATATCAGTGTTTTGAATGTGTGAAAATCTAATTCTTCTACTCCTTCTTGGATTTCTGGACGATTTCATGGACAAAATGGACTGAATTTTGAATATGTTGTGTAAAACACTATTTTAAACAATCTCACAAAGTTTCAGATCTAAAATCAACCTAAAACTGACCAAAATCTGCAAAAATGTTTAGTTCGTTTGAAATGTTTTCTAGATCGTGTGAAATGGCATCACTTCGTACGAGTTGAGTTTCCAGGTCGTGTGTAGCTGTTCAGTTCGTATGAATTGATTCCAGATCGCACATAGTGTTTCAGGTTGTTTGAAAATTTTCAAAATTTTGTGATCAGTTCGCATGAAGTGTCACATCGTGTGAAGTAAATAGTTCAGATCGTGTGAAATCTCTGTCCTTTTGAAAGTCAGATTGTCTGAAAAATCCAGAACGCGTGAAGTTCCAGTCCGTTTAAACATCACTTCGCTTGAAAAGTAATTTTTCAAAAACTTAAAATTTTTCGAAACTGTTTTCAAAGTTTAAAAATGGATAACCAAGAATTTTATAATGCGTTTTTCAGAAATGGTGTGCCTACTCAAACTCCAGCGAGTATTGCACAGAACGTAAACATGGAGAACGAGCTTGGTACAATGCAAAAGCCACAAAAGCTTCTCAATATCGAATATTATTCGGGATGGCAAGATAAGTTTAGAACATGGGTACAGGCAAATCATCTTGAGTGTTGGATGAAAATTGAGACAAAGTATGTACCTCCGACGAATGGAGCGGGTATTGAGAAAACAATTGGCAACTTAACTCCGGCTGAACAGGATAGCTTTAAAGCCGAGAAGAAAATGATGAGTATCTTGCAGCAAGCAATCAAAGAAGATATTTTGGTTTTGCTACAACATCAGAATGACTCGCAGTCTATCTGGAATGCATTAAAAATCAAGTTTCTTGGAAGTGTTTCGATGATAAAGAGCAAAATGGCATTGCTGAAAAAGGAATTTGATATTTTTACGGGTATTAGGGGTGAGTCAACAAAAGAGTTGATCGAGAGGTATTGTCATTTGGTTGTAGAGATGAAACGTTTGAACATTACCAAAACAGACGAAGAGTGGGTTGACAAGTTGGCATATGCTTTACCGCATGATGAGTGGGGCACATATTTGTTGGTTTTGAAAAATAACTTGGAATATGTTGGTTTCAATCTAAGCACGTTCATCGAGAAAATTGAATCGCATGAGCTTGAACTTAAAAAGATTAGAAAAATGAAATCTGCTAATGTACAACAAGATGTTCAGTTGTACTACAAAGGAAGCTCATCTGCAACATCTACCTCAAGTCCAAAAATTCAGACAACATTTAGTGTTGATTCTACATCTGGAGTTTCTCAAAGCACACCAAGCAACAGTTATTCACCATTTACAAGCTACGAACCAAATCCTAAGGTTCAGAGTTCACAAGAACAAGCTTATACTCAAAGCTCTTCAGGGTCAAACAATCAAAGTTACAGTCAAGGGATTCAGTGTAATATAGCTGTGAACATCAAGAATGGTCAAGATTTTACAGAATCAGCAGCAAAACAGCATATAGCACTACTTGCTTCAGTACTTGAGTCCTATGAAAGTCTTGTTGCCAGGAGAATTGGTAATCCTGACATGACGAAAGAAGTCTACGATCAGATTGATCTAGAAGAGCTGGAACTCATAGATATCAAATGGGGCATGTCAAGCTTAGTGACGAGGGCACAAAGGTTCATGGAAATAACCGAACGAAACAGTCTCGCAGGACCTGATTGTAAGCTTGGATTTGACAAAGCGAAGGTTACTTGCTTCAAATGCAAAGAAAAAGGGCATTTCAAACGCGAGTGTCCAAACAGGGAAGTAAACAATCATCAGAATCCATTCGCAAATGACTATTACCGATAAACAATCTATCACAAAAATAGTCAACAACCTTTCAAACCAAGACCTCAAATAGAGATAAAATCAGAAAAAGCTCTTTTAGTAAATCAAGACGATGAAAAGATTCCGGAAGGCTTTAGTTGGGATAAATATGTTCCGGGAGAGGGTCTTGCGATGATGGCGGAGATTGTTAAAGAGCCAGAATGTGTTGTTGAAGTTGAAGAGGTCGGTGAAGTGACGAGTGAAGAGAGTCTGGCAGAGTTTGAAGAGGCAGCAGCAGTTTATTATTATCAAACTGAACAGGAGGTTATTGCTAATTCTTTTAAATCTATAATGCCTCCTAACGTGTTTGATTCTTTTGCAGGTTTCTTCAGCGAGCCAACCACCGGTTTCTGTCCACAATATGAAGTAGAAAAAGCTCCGGTTGAAGAAATCATAGATGTTTCTAAAGAGATGAATGAAGAAACTCTAAAAGAAATAGCTGACAAAGCGCTGATGGTCAAGTTGCAAGAGGTAGACAAAACTCAAGTGTCAGTGTCTGTCAAAACAGAGTCAGTCGAAAAGGAGTCAGTCAAAACGGAGTCAGTCGAAAAGGAGTCCGAGTTCAAATCAGAAAATGTGGAGATCAAATCAGGAGAAAAAACAGAGTCTGGGTCTAAAGGGTTTGGTAAAACGGAAATTAAAACTGATAAAGAAGAAAAGATTTTTGAAAAAGTTGATCCAATTCCTGAAACACCATGCGAAAACTGTTTAAAACCATGCATGGATTGTCTTGAAAAGGACAAACAGTTTCAAGAGTTGAAAAAGTTTCATGACAAATTAAAATTTGATTTTAATGATGTTAAAGAAGCTTATGACACTCTGTCACGATCAATTAAAGCGATTAACAAAGAGACTATAGAAAATGATAAAGTTGTTAATTTGCTCAAAGGAACGGTCATGGAAAATCAGATGGTGATTAACATCCATCTGGACACAATCGCATCTCTAAAAAAGGAACTTGAACTGATGCGTATTGAAACAGAAAGAGTTGATAAGAAACTGATCAGTTATATTTCTTCATCTTATGTGATTGATCAGATTGTTCCTCAACAACCTGATGCTAAACCTGCTTTCAACAATGTTCCACCCCCAGTGTGGAATCATTATACACAGAAATATCCAGATGGGGTGGAAGCAGCTTTGAATCTCAAGTTGAGAACTGTAGAGAATGAGTTACCGGAAAACATTGATGTTACATTCTCTTCATCTGACACAGACAATGAGTCACAAGTGATTAAAACGGTTGTTGACCAAGTGTTGGATGAAGAAAGTGATAACTCTGATTTCGGAACAGTTAAAACTTATTTGGAGAATTCCAATTCTGATTCTGAAGATGACGGAAACTTTCTTGATAAGTTCATACCAAAATCAGATAAAGTTGTGGATGACGATTCGATCATTGTGGCTTACACGATGACCAGAACTGACAAACTATATACTGATTTTGAGTACCCGATTCAGAATGCAAAACTGGAAAATGTTGAAAAGGTTTATAAGCTTGTGGAAATTGATATTTCAGAAGTCAACAACAACGCGTTTTTATCAAAACCGAAAAAATCTTTGGTGAAACAACAACCAAACAACCCGGGAAAGAAAGAATGGGTGGGTAACAATGGTCATAACAAAAGACATGGTAACAATTTCAAAAAGAAAGGTGTCGGTTTTGAAAAGAAAAAGGATAAGAAAGAGGTTAAGCCAAATGAAAAGTTGAGTGATGTATTTGTGGTGGGTAAGAATACATTTGATGAAAAAGATTATATCTTTATTCAGAAAGCTATTGACGATTTCATTGCAGCCAAAAAGATTAGAGATGAGACCAACAGATCTACTTTTGTTGAATACGACAAAAGAGTCTGTTATCGTTGCAATGAAATTGGTCACATGGCCAAACAGTGTGTTAAAAGGATTGAAAAACCAGTTTTCCAGAAACCCAAACCTAAAACTTCAAATGATGTTAAGGGAAAAACACTGATGGTTTTCCCCGTGCGTATTCTGAAACGCGGTGAATCGTTGAAGTCCGAGGACAAGCCAAAATCAACCTTTGAGATTGGTGAATCTTCAAAATCTCCAAAGACTTCAAAGGTTTATCCTAAAACGAAGATTTTTCAAAATTAATCATGGGTGGAGAAACCTAAACAATCGTTTGAAGAAAAGAAAATGGAAAAGGTTTTAAAATCTGTGCCGACAATCGTTGTAACTAACAATGAAAATCTTGAGTTTGAATTGGACAAGTTGATTGAGGAATTCCCACCAATCAAGGAGGGAGATCTAAAATCAAAGTTAAAACCTGTTGTTCCAAACGTTATCTTCAACATTCCAAAAGTTGACGTGGCTCATGATATTATGTTTGGTACTATTCCAAATACTGAAAAATCTTGGGCATCGTTGTTTAAGTGAATGTCTTTGATGTGTGCAGGGGCTTCCGAGGTCGATTATCTCCAAGTGGATCATGGATAGCGGCGCCTCGAGGCACATGACTGGGATGTTAGCACTACTCTATGATGTCAAATCAATTAATGGAGGATATGTTGGCTTTGCTGGAACACAGGGAGGAAGAATCGTTGGTGAAGGAATTCTTACCAATGGAGTTGTAACTTTTGATAAAGTGAACTACATCGTTGAACTAGAAAACAATCTGTTGAGCATATCACAGATTTGTGACAAGTCGTTCACATTTCATTTTACAAAAAATGAGTGTTTGATCATTAAACCAGGTTTTAAAATTCCAGAAGATATGGTGTTGATGCGCGCTCCTCGTGAAAACGATTTGTATGTCCTAGACATGAGCGTCGCAACAACATCAGACAAAAAGGCACAATGTTTTGTAACTAAAACAAAAGCAACTGAAAAAGAATCAATAATGTGGCATCGTAAGATGGGTCACATTCATGTGAGAAAAATGAATTTCTTAGTTCACAATGATCTTGTTGAAGGAGTTAATTTGAAAATTTTCCATCTGAATGATGATTGTGTAGAATGCAAAAAGGGTAAGCAAACGAAGAAGTCACACCCAAAGAAGCTCTTGAACTCCATCAGACTACCGCTCGAAAGAATCCATATGGATCTTTTCAGACTGGTAAATGTGAAGAGCGTAAGTTGAGATCTGTATTGTCTAGTGGTCACTAACGACTATACAAGATTCTCATGGGTGATGTGTCTCGAAAGAAAAGATGAAACGTTTGATTCGTTGATGATTTTATTCCAAAAGATGGAGACGCTGTACAAACTGCCGATCAGACAAATTCGAAGTGACAACGGAACAGAGTTCAAAAACAACCGTATGCTTGAATTCTGCAATGACAAAGGCATTCTTCATGAGTTCAGCGCACCGTATACTCCACAACAAAATGGTGTCGCAGAACAAAAGAATCGCACACTGATCGAAACAGCTCATACTATGCTAGCCGATTCCAAATTGCCGATATTCTTTTGGAGTGAAGCGGTTGCTGCAGCATGTTACACACTAAATCGTGTTCTTATAGTAAAGAAGTACAAGAAAACCTGCTTCGAATTACTTCATCGCTATAAACCAAATTTGAAATTTTTAGAACCTTTTGGATCACCATGCACATATATTGATCCAGATGGTAAATTTGGTGCAAAAGTTAACGAAGGTTTTTTTGTAGGTTATGCGAGTACGCTGAAGAGAGTATTTGTTTCGTGTTTGGGGAAGGTTATACAAGTTCAACACGTTGACTGTCAGAAATTTACTGCTCCGAAACAACTTCCCGGAAACAGGTTGCTATTTGATTATGATAAACTCTGGGAGTCATTTCAGTTGCCGACTGAGCCAAGTGAAGAGGAACTAGCATACTTATACCAACAACAGTAGTCTCTTTCTCAAGATCAAGTGCCGAGACCGTTGGTAGTTTCTCCGCCCACCGAGGGTTCAAATGATCATGAGGTCGGTCCAAGTGGAACTGCACACGAACCCCCAGAAGAACCAGCTCCAATATTTGACCAATCTGACGACTCAGAATCGGAAGCCGATCCGATTTTTGATGAGGAACCAAATATTGCGTCTTCAGAAGCTGTTGATCACACGGGTGATCAGGACATAACAAATTTGCAATCGAAAGTGAGCGTACCTGATACAGTCATGCCGAGAACTTTATTGTTGGACCCAGTACGGACTTAAAACAACTTCTTTTCACGTAATATGGCAAGTGATTTCAGTAGATGTGAAAAAGATGTGCGGAAATGGAAATCAGACTTTCAAGAAACAAGACCTACAGAATTATCAAGTTTATATCACTTTGAAACAAAATGGTTTGCAAGGTGATTGTAAGATTATTATCTAGTACAAATGAATCTTGAATTCTGTGGGTGAGAGGGCAATGGAGTTTTGATGTATGTATGAATGATAAGCTTCAAACTCACTTTGCTTCTCCTGGTTGAGCCTTCTATTTATAGAAGGCTGGGTGCATGAATAAACAATAGTTTATTCATGCAATAATTCCTGCAAAAAGTGCCCAATTGACATATTCATTGATTCCAACGTTCAAGTTGCCTTTTTCATCATGATATCAATTAATGTCAACTTGCTTCGGTAAGTGTGGCAGGACAGAGCCAATTTCAGACAAGTGGGTTATTTCATCAGAATTATGATAAACCACTTCATCAGAAATTCTGATGAACAAATCATCAGAAAAATCCTGATGATCAGAATCGTCAGAAACTGATGATATTTCATCAGAAATATCATCAGATCCATCAGAAGTGACCTTTTCTGATAATCCACTTCTGCTCTTGATCAACTTGTGTTTCTTTGAAGTAGATGCTATGCATTCCAGTTGTCCCATCTGATCTTCTTTTTCTAATTCGTGATCTTCAGGACTGTGATCTCTTCATAGATCTAGTTGATTGTGATTTTCTTCAATACTTACAAATAAAGTTTCCTAACAGTTTCCCCCTAAGTATTGTAAGAAAATGAACTACCTCTATATCTAACATAAACAACTTTCTTTGAAAGAGAAATTTAAAAACAACTAAGTTCAGATACATAGAACATAGTCAAACCAACCATAAATCAGACATTGATAAAGTATTGTTCAAAAACAGGAATTTTAATCTCATTAAATCATTAATTGATCTTCACTCCACCTCTGTATTTGTCTCCAGGTTTCAGCCTTTTCTTGTGGTCAATTGCCTTTTGAGTTTCTTTGTACATTTCTTTATACCATCCTCTTGCTTCCATCCAATTTTCAATGCACTCTTCAATTGTTTTTCTCAGCTTTTCATTGTTCTTTCCCTTCTTTTTGAGCTGCTCTTGTTTTTCATTCATGCAGTTTCTTATATATTTCAGAGTTTGATTTGAATACCTGCATATATCACTGATTCTGAACAGAGCTTTCTCTTCATTAGCATCTTTGTAGACTACACTCGTTTCTGGTTGATCAAAGATTGCTCCGGTTCTTACTAGTTTAGAAGGAATTTCAGCTGGAACTGAAGTGTTCGGAGGTGGTATTAGCACTTTGTTGCTGTACTCAAAATTGATACATAGATCAAAGTCTGCCAGTGTAGCTCTTTTGTATAACTTTGCTCCTGCACTTTTGAGACTTTCAAGGGCTCTTCTGATTATAACTGAATTACCTTTCATTTCATCAATGATATTCTTCATTTTGACTATTCCCAATGGGTGAATATCATCAGCTAGATTTGCATCAGTAACCTTTTGTTCACTGTTATCTTTTCTGATCAAGGTATACTTGTTTTGTGCTTCTTTGCCTAAGATGCCTCCTCCAGTGGTCAACGTATCAATTCTTTCAATTGATACTATTGGATTGGTCATGTGCTTGTGTAAAATTACCCAACCTCCATTGTTTCTGTTTTCAACAATACCTTTGCTCATTGGAGAGAGTGGTCTCTTTGGGTTGTCTTCTGGACCTTTCCAATAGTAATTCTTTAGATGTTCTTCAGGGTACATAATAGTGTGTAAATCACCTATCAGCACATCCATTTCTCTGATGTTCCCTTCTGAATCTTCTATCATTTCTTTTCTTGGCCTTTTTAAGGAAGTCACTTTGTGTTCCATTCTTCTCTTTTCTTTTGTATCCATCATTATGCTTAACTCTGTTTCTCCTGTGATGGTTGTAGAAGATGGTTGTACTGGAACATGGTCTTTCTGTTGTACCCTTGATGTGTCTGGCTTTGGGACATTTGGTGCAGGACCCATGAGTATCTTTTGTTTATCTGGTGGTGGACCCATGGGTTGCTTCTGTTTATGAGCAGTTGAAGTTTCTGTTTGTTTGGTTTGACCTTGTTGAATGGTTTCTTGTTGTTGTTGAGAAGTTTCTGATCTTCTTGCTTGTCTTTCTTGTGGAATTGGAGCTTTCAGTTCATGAAGATCAATATTTGCTAGTCTGGCAACATTATACTGCAATCTATTTACTAACATATGAACATTAGTAAGAGCTTGAGTATTTGTTTCTTCTTGTTTCTTCATTTTCTGAAACTCTTGGTTTTCTTGATTTCTTTGTGCAGTCAATTCCATCAACAGTTTCTCAAAAGCCTCAGCCATGCTGTTGTTGTTGGCTCTGAGGAACTGTATTTCTTCAAGAATCTTTCCTGAACTTGAATTTTCTCCTGCAGTTGCAACTTCAGCCATCTTTTTCTTGATATCACGCAGTTCCTTGAGAGTTTTCTTGATTTCTGATGAGCTCTCTTTGTTTTCTGATGACTTTTGCAATTTGTTGAGGGCTGCATCATTGTCTTCTGTTTGCTTCTGCACAGCTTTGACAGTTTCTGACATAACCTTAATATCTGATTTTTTATTTCTGATTTCTTCTAGTATCAGATCAAGTTTTTCTTCTGTTGCTGTTTTCACAGTAGTAGTTGTGTCTTCAAGTTCTTTGTGAAGTTGTTTAGGGGACATAGATTGAAGTCCTTGGGAGATAGGAGAAACAACTGATGTTTCCCTTCTAACACCAGCAGAAAACACATTTTCTACTGTTCTAAGGTTAAGAGGATTTGAAGATTCCAAATTCCCTATGTCCTCACCAGAAAATTGAAACACATTCAAGTTCTGGATTTCCTCATATCCTTGAACCTTTTCAGGTTCTCCATGAGTTGTTGAGAAACTCTTAGTTTTCTCATCCAGGTTTCCTTGATCAGCAAGCTGATCTCCACCTGTTGCCACCACATTTTCCTCCTCAGAATCTAATTCAGAAAATGGGTCTTTGGTTTTACTCACATCTTGTTTTGAAGAAATAGTATCTCTAAGTAAGATTTCATGTTTTCCTTGAATTGATTCATCAGAATCATTCTCAGAATCATAAAATATGTTTATTTTAGACTGTTGTGCACCTGTTTCTCCAATGTGTGAGTCTTCAGCATGATGTTCTTCAGCCACTGGACTCATTTTTATATCTTCATCAGCTAAGTCAGGATTAGATTCATCCTGCTGTTCCATTCTTGGTGTGCTTGACTCCTGTGCATCATGCTCCATAGGAGACACATGTTCAAAAACTCCTTTGTTCTCTGACTTTTTGTTCAACATTTTCAGGTATTCTGCTCTGTATGGTGATTCTTCTGGTATCAGATTCATCATTTTTTCTGACAGAACAGGTACATCATTATCTGACTTCCAAGACCCTACAGCAGTCCAAGGTCTCATAATTTCTGTCTTCCACATATTTTCTGATGCTGGAAGTTCTATGTTTCTTTTCAAAAAAACATCAGAAATTATGATTGATAGAAATCTTGGAAATGATAGATGTGAATCTATTCTTCCAACTTTAGTCAGAATTGATCTTCTGATCAGAATAAATATTTCTGCTCCAAAATCAATGTTCAATCCATTAATGAGACTGAACATGATCGTTAGAATGTTCATATTTATCTGATCTGTACCTCCAATCTTTGACGATAGACACTTGTTCAGAATTTCCATTAAAACTTGCCAGAAGGCAGGTAGCTTGTTCCTCTTGAATTCATTAATTCTTGAAATCTTAGTTTTGTAACCCATTACAGCATTAAGTTGTGAGAACATATCTTCTCTTTCTGGTGCTTTTTCAAATCTCTGATGTAAGGGTAGTTCCAAACATTCCCTTATCTTTTCTGGTGAAATTTTGATAAATATATTTCCCCATACGTGTGCTGTTAGCTCAGTTTGACTTGAGATTTTGAGAGTTTTTACAACTTGTTGTATGAGTTCTTGTGGTACCTCTCTGGTCTTTGTAAGAGCTTGAGCTATCGGGCATCTGGTTAGAAATTCAATGAGAATTTGACACTTCATATCATATTCTTCGATGTTATCATTCATTGCTTCATTCTTGCTCTTTAATGGAAGAAATTCAGCTTCAGTTATGAAGGGAACTGAGTGTTCAATTGGTGGTATGTTGATATTGATAGCAGCCATTTGAGAATTTGGGTTTTGTTTTTGGAAAAGGGTTTTAGGGTTTTTAATTTGAGGGTTGAAGATGGAAGACTCTGTTTTGAATGAGGTATTTATAGGGTGTACAGACAGAGATTTTTGAGTGTTTGTCGTGGGTTGTTTGAGTTCAAGGTGATTAATGACACATTTATGATGTTTTAATCCTTTAAGGAAACAACCGTTTTTGAAAAACCTTTGGTTTATCTCTAATTTAATGTAGATCTTTTTAAAGAGACTTAGAGACTCCAATGATTTTGTAGATAAACACTAGTTTCCAACTTGCACATTTTCTCTATGTGGGACCCCTTTTGCTTCTAAAAGGTCCAATAGAAACCTTTTGTGTGTCTCCCCAGGTATTTCTCATGATATATATATATCAGAAAATTTTGAACAAAACTTTTAAGAGTTGTATTTTCTGCATATATCATCAGAATTCATCTGATTCAATTTTTAGTGGATAAATCATCAGATTTTTTTTTTTTTTTTAGATGAGAGGGAATAAGTAGAGTTCTGAGACTTTACTTACATTGTAGTCTTGTAGTTCTGAACTCCACATCTTTGTTCTGATATACCGGAGGTATATTTTTTTCATATAGCTTGTTCCAGTCCTTAGAAAAAAAATATTAGAAAGAAACTTATTCTTAAAATTTTAGATTTTCATAAGTTTCTTTAAATCTGGTTAAAAGAATTGTTTTTCTGATGATATGTTAAACGTCCTGGTTTTTCAAAACAAAATTTGTTTTTCTGATTTGTTATCAGAATTTTCACAGTTTTCTGGTGAGAGATCAGATTTTCTGATTGATCATCAGATTTTCTGAGTTCTACTAGCTCCTGTCAGTTCTCATGTGTGATCCACTAGATTTTCTTTGTTTTTATCAGACATGTTGTTTTAGTTCCCCCTAGATCTATTGAAATTTAAAAAAAAAAACAGATATGATATAAATAAAGGAAACATAAAATACATAACAAAAACAAACAACTACTCTTCTTCCTCCTCCAATACGTTGTACATGCACTTCACATATAACCAAAGACTGGTTATCCGACCGGTGTGATTCGTTGATGGCGTCAGGGTGGCTTCACTAATGTTTTCTTGAAGTACCAGCATGGCCCTTGGATAGCAGCTTCTCACTCCTCCGAAGTCCAGCTGACTTGTGATCACCTTGGTTACGAATCGAGGGTAGATCAGAAAGGGTTGACGGTCATGGATGTTTGCTTCTAGGTCTCTCATGAGAAACTTAGCATAGTTGTAAGGTTTTTCCTGTATAACAGCATGAACCACTTCCATCATCTTATGAGACAGCTCGTTGAAGTGTCCAATCTTCTTGGAGAAGCAGACACTTAGCTGTGTTACCAAAAACTGGAAAGGTGGTATAAAACCGGATTTGCTAACAGCCCTTGACGAGTTGAGTGTATGATAGCCCATTTCAGTAAGGGTTTGTTGTACATCTGCCTTATCCAGGAATTGGGTTTCATGATCATTACCCAGTTTGAGGACATTTCTGATTGTTTCCTCATTTAGGGTAATTTTTACCCCCATAACCTCACTCTCAATCTACATGGAAGTACCACTAAAAATGATTAAAGAGTTCCACCAGAACTCTTAAAGAAGTTTTGGATAAATGGTAACATGTGATGATACAGCAAAGCCCAAAGGACTTCGCATGATCATATTGTACACAAACCTGCAGTCCTCCCATGCAGGTCCTTCCAAGTTGGATCTTAATCTAAGATTATGAAGTCTGTGAAATGGAAGAGGGAATTGAGTGGCTTTCATCAATTTTGGGCGACCCATTTTTTGATAAGAAAAATTCTGTCTAAGGGCTTTTGAAGAGATGATTTTTGTGAAGAAATTTCTTTTCAGGTTGTTAATATTTATAGATGAAAGTGATATAAACAGCCAACCTTTTTCTCTTCAATTAAGACGATATGTGTTGCAGTGAATGTAACAGTGAATGAAACAGTGAATGTGACACTCTACTAAGCCCCATGTGTGAGTAAGCATTTAATGACTAGGCGGCTACTTTCATAGCTCCTAAATATTCTAGTGCCTACGTGTCACTTAAGTTTCTTATGAAAAAATGACGTTGCATGCATTTGCAGAAAAAATGAAATTCAATAAACTGAAAAAAAATTTGAGACGGTTGATTATCACAGCTGTATGGAACTTCATCAGTATGCATGTTACTTTTCCCCCTTTTTGTTTTTTTTAATTAATAATAAAACAAAAAAAAATACAAAAACAAAATATACACGAAAATAAATAATTACAATATTTGGAATGTGCATGAGGATGAAAAATTATTACAAAAATTATGATGTTTCAACATTGTTTCTGATTTTATATCAGAACTTCTGGTGCTTTCCCCAGATATTCTGATATTTCCTCAGATTATCTGATAAACTATCATTTATTGATTATTCATCAGATTTTCTGGTTTTCCATCAGATTGATGGATTGTTTCATCAGAAGCTAGTTGATTTGTTCTATGAATATCAGAATTTTGATGTTCAACAGGTTGGTTTTCAATTTGTGTCTTTGTATTTTCTGAAAAATCTCCATCATTTAGATTAACCATGCCTAGTTTGCTGATCAAAAAATTGTGTCTCTTTTCATCAAGAGGCTTTGTAAAGATATCAGCAATTTGATTTTCAGTTGGAACAAAATACATTTCAATGTTACCTTTCTCCACATGATCTTTTATGAAGTGGTATCTGACATCTATGTGTTTGGTTCTTGAGTGATGAACTGGATTTTTTGTTATTGCAATAGCACTCTTTGAGTCACATAGAATTGGAATTCTTGTCAGAGTTACTCCATAATCTTTCAGTTGAGTTTGCATCCACAGTACTTGTGAACAGCAAGTTGCTGCTGCTACATATTCTGATTCTGCTGTTGATGTGCCAACACAGTTTTGTTTCTTGCTTGCCCAACATACCAATTTTTCTCCCAATAGTTGACAGGCACCAGATGTGCTTTTCCTATCAATTTTGCACCCTGCATAATCTGCATCTGTGTATGCAATTAATTCAAGGTTTGTATCCTTAGGATACCAGAGACCAATTTCTGATGTGCCTTTGAGATATTTAAAAACCCTTTTTACAGCTTTTAGATGGGATTCTTTGGGATCACATTGATATCTGGCCAGAAAGCATGTTGCAAACATAATATCTGGTCTGCTTGCAGTTAAATAAAGCAGTGATCCTATCATCCCTCTATAGGTTTTAATATCAACACTTATACCATCCTTATCAGAATCTAACTTGTTCCCTTTTGCCATGGGAGTTTTTGAAACAGAGCAGTTTTCAAGTGAGTATTTTTGTAGAATTGTTTTCACATATTTTGATTGACTCAAAAATATTCCATCAATTCTGTGTTTTACTTGTAGTCCTAAGAAAAGGTTAACTCACCCATCATACTCATTTCAAAGTGGCTGGTCATTAATTTTTGAAATTTGTCACAAAATTTTTCATTTGTTGATCCAAATATAATGTCATCAACATATATTTGGACCAGCAAAGTATGACCTTTGTGTGTTTTGAGAAAAAGAGTGGTGTCAATAGTTCCTTTGGTAAACCCAGAATTGAGTAAGAAGTTTGATAAAGTTTCATACCAGGCTCTAGGAGCTTGCTTCAACCCATACAAGGCTTTGTTTAATCTATAAACATGATTTTTAAATTTTGGATCAACAAAGCCTTCTGGTTGAAATACATAAACTTCTTCCTCAATTTTACCATTCGGAAAAGCTGATTTAACATCTATTTGATAAACTTTTAAATCCTTGGATGCAGCATAAGCAAGAAAAATTCTTACAGCTTCTAATCTAGCTACTGGTGCAAAAGTTTCGTCATAATCAATACCTTCTTGTTGACAGTAACCCTTGACCACTAACCTTGCTTTGTTCCTTGTCATTATGCCATTCTCATCAGATTTATTCCTAAATACCCATTTTGAACTAATGACAGATTTGTCTTTTGGCTTGGGTACCAGATCCCATACCTTGCTCCTTTCAAATTGATCAAGCTCTTCTTGCATAGCCTGAATCCAGTCTGGATCACTTAGAGCTTCTTTGACAGATTTGGGTTCTATCTTGCTTAAGAACCCAGAAAATGCACACTCATGTACAGTGGCAGATCTTGTTCTGACACCATCTGCAGGATTGCCTATGATGTCAGAATGAACATGTCCTTTGATCCATCTTAACTTGTTGTGAAAAGTTGTTGGTTCTGATGGATTTGAAGTTTCCCCCTGAACAGGTGCTTCAATTGTGTGTAAGATATCAGAATTCTGAGGTTCTGATGTACTACACCTTTGTTCTGCAGAGTTAGTACATGATGGATCTTTTGATTTGTTTTTGAAAGAATTATCATGTTCTAGGAAATCTTCATTTATCATTTCAAAGAGAAGTTCATACTTTTCTTGCTTGTCAGAAAAATTTATTTCTTTCATGTATTCATCAGAAACGTTTCTGATGAGTCATCAAATGAGACATACAGACTTTCTCTGATTGTTCTTGTATTGAGAATAAAAATTCTATATGCTTTTGATGACAAAGAGTAACCAAGAAAAATACCTTTTTCTGCTTTTCTGTCAAATTTTTCAAGGCTTTCAAAATCATTTAAAACAAAGCATCTACAACCAAATGTATGCAAAAATTTTATACTTGGAATTCTTCCATTTATAATGTTGTAAGGTGTTTTGTTGTGCCTTTTGTTGATTATGGATCTGTTTTGTGTAAAACATGCATTTGCTATAGCTTCTGCCCAAAAATGAGTTGGCAATTTAGCATAAGCAAGCATGGTTCTGGCAGCTTCTACCAAGGTCCTATTCCTTCTTTCAACCACCCCATTCTGTTGGGGTGTTCTGGGAGCAGAAAAATCATGAGAAATCCCTTTGCTTACAAGGAAATTCTCAATTTTTGAATTCTTAAACTCTGTCCCATTGTCTGATCTGATTCTTCTGACAGTTAGTTTTAACAGATTTTAATTTTCTTGATAAAATTTATGATCAGATCAGGAGTTTCACTTTTCTTTCTCAAAAATTCTACCCGTGTGTACTTGGAAAAGTCATCTACTATAACTAGTATGTATTTCTTCCCCGAAAAACTTTCTGTACTTATGGGTCCACACAAATCCATGTGTAAAAGTTCCAAATTTTGTGAAATTGAAGACTCAGAAATTGATTTATGTGAGCTTCTCTTGGATTTTCCCATTTCACATGCTTCACAAATTTTATCCTTATTTGAGGATATCAAAGGTAATCCTTTTACCAGACCTTTGCTTGCTAGTTTGCTTAGGTTTTTGAAATTTAAGTGGGCAAGCCTTTTGTGCCATAACCAACTACTACCTTTGTTGAGTTTTGAAAATAAACACAGTTTTGGATGTTCACTTTCTTCTTTGAAGTTAAAATAGTAAATTGATTTTCTTATTCTTTTCCCACTTAAATAGATTTTATTGTCATCTATACCTATTAACAAGCATTTTTCTGGTAAAAAAGTTACCTGAAAACCTTTGTCACAGAATTGACCACAGCTCGGCAAGTTATACTTTAAGCCTTCAACATAGGCTACTTTCTTTATGGTCAGACATCCATACTTTATGCATCCATATCCCATGATCCTTCCTTTCACTCCATTTCCAAAGTTTACCAATCTACCCAGCCTTGAAACAAAGTTGCTGAGTAAGCTCCTATCCCCAGTCATGTGCTTGGAGCTTCCTGAGTCGCAGTACCAGATCTGCTGCACATGATGGTCCTGAAATGAAATGATTAGAGGGTTTTTGGTACCCCAGGCATGCTTGGGTACTATTTCTGATGAAATATTAATCACTTTCTTTCTTCTTCTTCTTGATTTTTCATCAGAAACTCTGTTATATGCTGAGCCATTAACAGATTTTACAGTTTTCTTTTGAAGATGGTGTTGAACAAGCTTCAGTATGTCAACACACATACAAGGGTTATTAGAATTTTCTAATATTTCCTCTTGTGATGAAATGAGTGGATAATTTTGAAAAGATGAGTGAACTGATTCTGGAGTTTTTACAGATTTTCGACTGCATTCACTATTGTTTGTTTTGAAGTTTGGTTTTTCAAAAGAATATTCAGAACATGTTGTTTTGCAAGATTCAGATTCAGATTCTGATGTAAATTTATCAGAATTCTGATGAGTTGCTTTTACAAAGATAGTAGGTTTATTTCTATTTGATCTTGTAGAACTTATATAACCTAAACCTTCTCCTTTGTTCTTTGGTGTGGACTCAATAAAATTTATGAAATCTTTGGCCTGTTGAAAACCTCTTACCTTGATTTCTTTATCATTGATTTTCTTGTAAAGATCTTTTCTTTCATTTTCATAAAACTCAATTTTAGCTTTATGATCTAAACTATCCTCTATAAGAAGTTGGTTTTCAAGAATGATTTTATTCAAAGTCCTTTGCAACTCATCAGATTTTCTTATATCTGATTGATGTTTTTCTTGCAGATTTAGAAAATCTGACATGAGCTTGTTTAGCTTGTGTTCAAGATCAAGATTGTCTAAATTTACCTTTTGTTCTGAAGTTTCTGGTAGTCCTTCAGAGAGTGCCATGAGGCAGAAATTTGCCAACTCTTCTTCTTCATCATCAGAAGAATCATCAGATAACCATGTATCTGTTCCAGCAATTAAGCTTACTTGTTGCTGCTTCTTTGCTTCTTCAAGCTTCTTCTCATAATAGGCAACATCCTTCAGCTTTTTGGTCTTGCATTCTGATGCATAATGACCTCTCTGCTTGCACTTGTAACACACAACTTCAGCCTTCCCTTAATCCTTAGATCTAATCTCTTCTTTAGATCTACCATCCATCCTTCCTCTGTCACTCCTCTGGTATCCCTGGCTACCTCCCCTCAACCTCTGCTCAAATGTTTTGGTGAGCAGTGCTATTGCTTCAGCAAAAGCTAAAAAGTCTGATGATGCATCAGAAGTTTCAAGATTTTGGCTGTTTGATGGTTGTGGATCATTGGTTGTAGTTGATCTTTGTGAGTTTGAGATAAGAGCTAAAGATCCCCCTCTTTGAATGGTTTCTTCAGATATTTCTTCCTCTCTGGGGATCAAGATGCTGTATAAGTCATGAAGACTCATGTTTCCTAGTTCTAATGTTGATGATAAAGTCATGGTTAGACTTCCCCATTCTCTAGGAAGGGCATCAAGAAATTTTATGTTTCTTTCATCATTTGACTTTGTTATACCAAATTTCTTTAGCTCGTTTAAAAGTTTTGTAAATCTTTGATAAGTATCATTTAACCTTTCATTTGGAAAACTTTTAAACCTTTCATAAGATGAGACATTGTTTGTTCTCTTGTTTCTTCTCATCCTTTCTCCTCCTTCACAAAGATTTTCCAACTGATCCCATATTTCCTTAGCTGATGCACATGCATCAACTTGTGAAAATATGTCATTGGGGATGGCCATTATTAAAAGTGACTTTGCCCTTTCATCCCCAGCCACCCGTTCCTTGTCTTCCACACTCCAGTTAATTTCACTTTTGGGAGCGCGGGAGGCAGGGATTGCAGGTGATTGGTCAGTTGCTGGAATAGCAGGTATGTCTGTCATTGGTATATGTGGACCCCTTTCAATGGATTGAAACAGTGCTCGGTCATGACCATTAAGGAAATTGACCATCCTGATTTTCCATTGGGGGTATTCCTCTCTGACCAGAGTCGGAGGTTTGGACATAGAACCAATGTTAAAAGCATTATTCCAGGATTGAAAGCTGGCCATATTTAGAGAAAAGAAGATGAGTGATTGATCGTTTGAAAATAATTTATTCAATCTGCTCTGATACCAATTGTTGGACCTAGTACGGCCTTAAAACAACTTCTTTTCACGTAATATGGCAAGTGATTTCAGTAGATGTGAAAAAGATGTGCGGAAATGGAAATCAGACTTTCAAGAAACAAGACCTACAGAATTATCAAGTTTATATCACTTTGAAACAAAATGGTTTAAAAGGTGATTGTAAGATTATTATCTAGTACAAATGAATCTTGAATTCTGTGGGTGAGAGGGCAATGGAGTTTTGATGTATGTATGAATGATAAGCTTCAAACTCACTTTGCTTCTCCTGGTTGAGCCTTCTATTTATAGAAGGCTGGGTGCATGAATAAACAATAGTTTATTCATGCAATAATTCCTGCAAAAAGTGCCCAATTGACATATTCATTGATTCCAACGTTCAAGTTGCCTTTTTCATCATGATATCAATTAATGTCAACTTGCTTCGGTAAGTGTGGCAGGACAGAGCCAATTTCAGACAAGTGGGTTATTTCATCAGAATTCTGATAAACCACTTCATCAGAAATTCTGAAGAATAAATCATCAGAAAAATCCTGATGATCAGAATCGTCAGAAACTGATGATATTTCATCAGAAATATCATCAGATCAATCAGAAGTGACCTTTTCTGATAATCCAATTCTGCTCTTGATCAACTTGTGTTTCTTTGAAGTAGATGCTATGCATTCCAGTTGTCCCATCTGATCTTCTTTTTCTAATTCGTGATCTTCAGGACTGTGATCTCTTCATAGATCTAGTTGATTGTGATTTTCTTTAATACTTACAAATAAAGTTTCCTAACATATATCTTACCATCCCTCGGAGCAAATCATCGGAGATCTACAAAGTGGAGTGAAAACTCGAGAACAAATCGACAAAGGTCTTACATGTTTTTATTCTTTGGTAGCTCCTTTACAGGAAGAATTCTAATTAAAATGCTTTATTTCGCAGGTAGAGCCGAAGACATATAAAGAAGCATTAACTGAAGTTAGCTGGGTGAATGCAATGCAGGAAGAGCTGCTATAATTTGAAAAGCTTGGAGTGTGGAGGTTAGTTGAACTCCCGGAAAATCAGAAGCTGATCAAGACCAATTGGGTCTTCAAGTGTAAGCGTGACGATAGAGGGGTGATCGTAAGAAACAAAGCACGGTTGGTAGTCCAAGGTTTTAGTCAGCAAGAAGGGATTGATTTTACTGAAGTGTATGCTCCCGTTGCTTGACTTGAGGCGATTAGAATCTTCTTGGCATTCGCGTCATGGAAAGGATTCAAGGTCTACCAACTAGATGTCAAATCTGCATTCCTTTACGGAAAGATCAAAGAAGAAGTGTACGTCGGACAACCACCGGGTTTTACCGATCCAGTGCATAAAGACAAGGTGTATCTACTCGACAAAGCGCTATACGGTTTACACCAGGCCCTGAGAGCCTGGTACGAGACGCTTTCCCAACATCTGCTGACCAACGGGTTCACCAGAGGGACGGTAGATAGTACCTTGTTTACAAAAGAGGTTGTAGGACATCTACTTATCGTTCAAATCTACGTTGATGATATCATTTTCGGATCAACGAACGATGAGCTGTGCAAAGAGTTTGAGAAGGTTATGAAGAAAAATTTGAAATGAGTTCAATGGAGGAGATGAAGTTCTTCCTAGGGCTTCAGGTTGAGCAAATGCCCGATGGAATCTTAATTCACCAGACCAAATATGTGAATGATGTGCTGGATAAATTCAACATGTCCGAATCATCTCCCACATCAACCCCCCTGGCTCAAAATCATGGAATATGTCCAGATGAAAGCGGTGAAAAAGTGGATGAGACGCAGTATCGGTCAATCATTGGTTCTTTAATGTATCTGACAGCGTCAAGACCAGACATCATGTATCCAACCTGCCTCTGTGCCCGGTACCAGTCGAGTCCCAGACAATCACACATGCAGATAGTGAAGAGAATTTTACGGTATCTCAAAGGTTGCCCAAGCACCGGCTTGTGGTATCCTTGATCTGGTGACTTTTCACTAACTGGTTATGCTGACTCTGACTTCGGGTCCTGTAAGTTGAACGCAAAGTCCACAACTGCTGGTTGTCAGTTCTTCAGAACTAGACTAATCACCTGGCAGTGCAAGAAACAAACCACAGTCGCTCTCTCGACTTGTGAGGCTGAATACGTTTCAGCTTCCAGCTGTTGTTCACAGATCCTCTGGATCCAACAGCAGATGAGGGACTATGGTTTGCAGTTCTTAGACACACCAATCTTTGTGGACAATGAGGCGGCCATAAATATCACTAAAAATCCGGTGCATTACTCTAAAACGAAACATATTGAGATTCGACATCATTTTATTCGCGATTGCTACGAGAAAAAATTGATTCGAATTGATCATATTCACACCGATGATCAGAGAGCTGATTTTTACACAAAACCCTTTGATAAAACAAGATTTAACTATCTTTTGAAATTAAACGGGTTGAAGAATTTGTTTTCTGGGAGGGTGATAGAGTGTAAAGCCGAGGAGGACGGCGATCAGAAGTAATCTGCGTCTTGTTGTCATGATTTTCTGTACAGTTTATTTTCTGCTTTTGATAAAACCAAAAACACAAAAATATGTTTTTGATTTTAGGGGGAGAAAGTTTTCAGAAAATACAAAAACATGATAAAATTTCAAAATCCAAAAAACATGATAAAATTTCAAAATCCAAAAAACATGATAAAATTTCAAAATCCAAAAACATTGAAAGAGTCAAAAAGAGTTTGTGTAAAAAAGGAAAATGATAGTACATCAGCTAGACAGTTGTAGTACGCTAAAGAAATGTATAGTTTAAAAGTGTTAAGCAGTCTCGCTGATGATGTGCCGATAGGTTTTTACACATTTAGTAAGTTTGTTCGGGATATAAACCTAAATCATTTCTTGCTTTTACGTGGGGAACATCTCTCGGATATATAGGTAACCCCTGAAATCTTGTTTGAAAGGCTCTATTTCTGACATACTAGGTATTTGTACGTCTTGATATCTGGGGTATTATACCAGGACTTCTGATTTTGCGGGAGCAATAGCCTAGTCCTCGTATAATACTTTGCTCTGCTTTAAATCTTAAAGCTCTCCCTCAGCATAAAAAATGATGAAACATTGAAAAATGCCAATCATGTGCTGTTGTAAAGAAGATCCCCAAGGGGGACCCACCTAAAGATGAGCCATCATCTCTCTGATTTTGCGGAAGCAATAGCCTGAGCTCTCATGGCCTCGCATTAACCCAATTACAGATTTCATTAGTGTGCACTCACCTGTAAGACTGAATATAGTAGTCTGGATACGGGAGTGTATTCTGAGGTGGTACACGCATATAAGTTAAGTCTTTAAAACACTAATTCGTATCCTGAACAGATTGAAATTTGTGTGAGAATTTAAATTGGATCAGTATATCGGCAATCACTGTGAATTGTTTAATGCTTAGTATGAAATCAAAAGCTTAACGGTTCTTGTAGCTTGTCAGCAGTTGATATGATCCCTTAACACGCTCAACAAAAATATGTTTGTACAGTTTCCAGTTTCTTAAATTCCAAAAGATTTTCTGCTTGTTTAGCTAAAATGATTGAAAAATCCAAAAAGATTTGATATTTCATCTTATTTTTCGACAACAGACGTTGGGGATCTGATGATCAAAGTCTCACAGTGCTAAACATGTTGGATCATGGGGTTGGATAAGAAAAGGCTTGAAAAAGTGTTGGTAATTGCTCGAAATGTTTAAAAGTTCATTAATTTGAACTTATTTTGTTTCAAAATATCAGCGAGATCATAAATTGGTCAGCCAAGGTCATTAACTTGGACTTGGCAGGCTAAACGGTTGACCAGGGTCATTAAATTGGACTTGGTTAACTAAGTGTGTTGGTAAAAATTAAAAAGTTAAAAATAAAAAAATTCAAAAATAAAAAACAGTTTGTGAAGTCTCCAAGGTCATTAAGTTGGACTTGGATGATTGACTGTGAGGAATTTGGATGATCAAATTGGTAAAATCTGATTGTAAAGATCTAGGTTTAGTTGTTGGATTCTTAATATTGTCAAATTTTTATAGTATTTTGATAGGGAGAGAGTATCAAGTAATCCTGGACATTCAAAAGTTGTTACTTATAAATGTTTGAGTATTGCAGATATTGTACCAGACTACGATCCCGATAGCTGATTCTAAGGGGAGTCTGAAGACGAGCTCAAAGCAAGGAGGAGCTTGTAACCGGAAAGCTAGGTGTCGATCCCAAAAGCACGGAAGCTTAAAGAAAGGGGGAGCCTGAAGTAAGAGTTTCTGAAAGCTGAGAAAGAGAGAAGAGAGCTACTGAGGAAATGAAAAGCTCAGGAAATTGCTGTTGAAAGAGCCGAAACAATGAGCAGAATTTTTCAAGTCTTTGTGAAAGCAAGTTTTGAAGACAGGCTGACTGAAGACTGCGGCAATATCCAAGGGGGAGTTTGTTGATGCATAATGTCTATCGCCTACGTCATCAGTCTAGGTCGTGTCGTGTATGTATTAGGGTTAAAAATGTAAGTTTATATGTAATTGTACCAGTTCACACGAAGTGGGGTTTGAGTGTTAGTTCATACGAACTGGGGAATGTCCAGTTCGTGTGAAGTGGATCTGATCATCTCATGCGAACTGGCAAACCCTATAAATAGGGGTGTTGGGTTTTTCATTTGTAACATTCTGGTGAAATCTCTCACGAAGTGCTGCCGGATTCTCTGCATGTAAAAACGTTTTATATGAATGGAAAACCAGTTTAAAGTGTATTTCTCTGCTTCTACTCACATTCTAACACCGATTCAAGGTTACTAGACTGTTTCCGCCTCTCTAGTGACTTGATTTAACTCTGACCGACTCGTATTTGATCGAATCTCGATCCTACAAGTATTCCACCAATTAGGCCAAATCATGCTCCTCAAATTCGAAAGACTTTTCGACCACTTTGGTTAGTCAAAGTTCCGTTTTGGAACCATCCCAAATTTTAATCAAACATGTGTTTTTATTTTTTATTTTATACGATGCAATCTTTCAAATTAGAATTTACTTTCGATATTTTCTTCTCACACACACATCAAACTAAATCTTTTTCAAACATTTATACCTATGCATGATTTCAAAACGTCACTCAATTTTGTTTACATTCTTTATAACGCCAAAATGGAGACATATCATTGAGTTAGGAGTGATTTCCTTACCTTGACGATTAACTCCACTCCTTCTTTTCTTAAAACGACCTCACCAACGAGTTAGGGGTGATTCCCTTACCTAGGTGATCGTTACCAAAACTTTCCTTCAAAATACTTTATCAAGCAAACACAATCATCTTTCATACCTAAATCATTTATCATTTATCGAAATACCCACTTATATCAATTCCAAAAAACATTGTTTTATCAAACGTACATCTTATCCTACAATCTATTTTCACATAACTCACATACACGAAATTCTTAATCATACATTAAAATGTTTTATTTCCCGAATTTCAAAACCTTATGAAATGCTACCTATCAATTTAATCGGTCCAACGAATCTCTGGCCCATGAACTTCATATTCAACTTAATCACTAAAACACGCACACGTTATATCATCATACTAGAGACTTCCATTCTTAATCGAAATCAAACCAAGCTTTCTCAATTACTTATAAGATCCTATAGATGTTATATGATCGTTTTACCAAATACTCTTTTCAATATCAACAAATTATTTGTTAAAACTTTTAACAATCACTAAGTCCTTTTGCTAAATCTCTTTTCTAAGGATCCTCGTTTTCACAAGAATCTCCTAAATTCATAATTTCTTGTTTGATGAAACGAACTTACTTTTTATCGAAAACCTTTTTCTTACACCAATTTACAAAACAGGTGGGCAAGAAGACTTCACGGGGACCGACCATCTTCGGATTACGTAAACTCTTTTAAAACAAAAGTAGCATTTCCATTCATTACAAAATACATTATGCTTAACCAATGAGTACTTTATATCCTCTTACATATACAAGCTATATTCTACCCTTCAAATCAAGCTCAATCTAATTTTGATTCGATAAACTCAACGTTTCGTTTAAACAACTATACATGCATTTCATCATACACATTTTAGTCGATATATCGCGATAACATCATTCATATCGTTCGTAATTACATACTCAACCTTTTGAATGCTTTTATACGCTTAAATCCGCTATGTCCCAACGTACACTATATACGTAAATTTTAATATTCGTACCTACACTTATACGCATATGTTTTATGCTTATACTTATACTCATACTACTCGTACGTTTTATGTTTATACTCATACTTACGTGCATATTCATACTTAAACTTATACTTATGCTCATACTTTCATTCATACTCATGATTCATACATTAATACCCGTACGCGAGCGTAATCCGAGTGATTCGCTTACGTGGGTCCCATACATACTTAAGCATGGACTTCCTTATATACTATATTCTTATACGTACACGTTCTTATTTTTAAATTATGTATACCTTGATTCATACACAACTAGTACAAGCTATGCGGATCATGCGACGATCAAAATAATCGCGGGTGCACACGGGATTATAGTGATAGGCGTATGAAAACCATAGAGTGTACTATTGTGTATGGTAAGACACGGAACGTAACATGACATCGAATAACGACACGGACATAACATGGTCAAAACATGGTGGATACGCCGCTGGTACTTCCTATATATAAGTGTTTTCACCATGTTACCAAACTTTCGCAAAACGTGCCATGAGAAATTCAGTGTTTTGCAGACCTTTTGACCTAATACAAACTTTAAACAACTTACAAACGCATTATATCTGATTATCCATGACGAGACTTCATCTTTAACACGCTACTTTCGTCTATCTAATACTTATATCATTCATATACTTGCCTTCATTTAGAGTCAATCGTTCGCCCCATACTCCTATTATTCTCCATTATCCTTTCTTTCATACGAACCCCGTTCACAATCAAGTTTGTTTAAACATTCAAATCCCAACTTATCTCGTTACCTTTAAAATCGTCTTCCTATTCTTTATTCTTGTGTAAATGTACTTAGTATACCTTTAACGCTTTATTCAAAGTACCAAACCTTTTCGTTCCTCTCAATAAACAATTTTTACGAAAGTGTGATTTTTATACTATCCTTAAAGCTTCCCCTGTAAACTACCCCACTTTCCAACAAAATACAAACCGTTTGTCAAAATCTTCCTTCTTAATACGTCCCATTTTTTATACATCTCCAATTTAAGTTATCCAAACTTGTTTAGACTCACTTTACCTATATACGCACCTACACGTTTTCAACTATGTCTGGTACCTCAAATTATTTTAGACAACGAACTCCCTTGCAAATTTACCTTGTCGTTCTCCAAAGTTTCGTACTTTTCAAACCGTTTCAAAATTTCCAAGTCTCAATTTTTGCCAAAACTTTTTCAAGTCTTCCCCTTGAATAATTTTCGGGACGAAATTTCCTAAAGGAGGGGAGACTGTAACGCCCTGCGTTTTCATACTTTCCATATTTAGAAACCATTGCTTGAAATTCTTTTTTTTTTTTTTGGAAATCTTGTATTCTTTGTAATCGTATTTTGTTGTATCGTTGTAAAATCCGAGACTTTGATCGTAATGAAACGAATCTTTTATACATCGTTTATACATGTTTATACATTGATACGTGCACTCGTTTAATACATGGTTCGTAATTCGTATAAATGTAAGCTTAACTCGTAAACAATGATCTTGTATTCGTAATCCTTAAATCTTCATACATTTAAACACTTAGTTATTCGATTATAAGATTAAGTTGTATGTTTTTTTTTAACTTGATCATACTAAAGTATAAACCATACATACTTGTTACATTTCATGTGTTATACACACCTATGTTATCACACTTTTTGCTAAATTAAAACATGTCATTTATGCATTTTGGACCTTGTTACAAGTTACATACATACTAGACACCATGTAACACTTTATTAAACATCAAATATATACCTTCTAATGTCAAAAAAATAAAATAAAATAAAAATTATAGGGCTGTTAACAGCCTTGCATCAGCCCACTTAATTTCCTTGTTTTGAGTTATTTAGCCCACTAAACACTTCCAAAGCCCAACCCAATGAAACCCTAATCCATCCCCTATATAACCCAAGCCTCCTCTAAGCATTTTTCACTTTTTAAACACTCTCCATTCACTCTCAAACACTCCAAACCGTAGCTGATTGCAGAAGTTCGAGCAGATTTATACCACTTCACTAAAGTGAGCATAACTCACTCAATTCTTATCCGATTCACTCGATTCTTTTTCCTGCTACTATGTATTTAACTTAGCTACGTTTCCATGGGTTTTCCCTGGAAAACCAGAGCCTGGAATGTTGCCAAAAGGGCTCCAAAGTTGACTGATTTTTTTGTTATTGTTTCAAACTTTGATAAACTTGTTTAAACTTAAGGAAACTCATCTCAAACCTATGTCCTTATGCTTATAACCTCTTCTATGGTTAGTTAGGCTTAAAAAAAAGGTTGAGACATTCAAAATCAGATGTATAAACCTCACAAACTTTCTGTTTTGTTCAAGGGTTTTAACCCACAAGTGATGCTCAAGTTCAAGACTTGATGATTGTGTGATTTAGGATTCACTTGGGCTAACCAACTTGAAAATCCGCACATTGCTTGATGTTTTCTCATAGATTAGTTGTTCATATTCTATTGTTTCTTATAAGTTCATGACCCTCCTTGTTGTTCATAACAACAAGTGTAGTGGTGAACAATATAGGTACCTAAATGGAAGCTTTGTTCTTCCTACCTCATGTATGAATTCCATTATACTTAGAGGTGCCTAAATGAAGACTTTAATATTCTACCTCATGCTTCACTTATATGATGTAATATACACTATGTAATACTTATGTAACAACCAAATAATCGAACTCTTGGTGATGAACTAATGGACATTCGTCAAGCTAGTAGATTGTATCATCTTAGGCCTTGACAACTTGTCACGACTCTAATGGAACTTTGTTCCATGAAAACATTTAAAATCTTTTAGAGTTTCATAGTGTGAAGAACAAGTGTCATAGGTGTTAGATGATTATTTTCATATGTTTATTTTTCATGTTATTAAACTCCAAATCCCTAGAACCATATGTAAACACCTCTTAAACTCCATATCGAACACATTCAACTTCCTAGTCTCAACAACTTCGTCACATGGGATAATCGGAAAGCATATGCAACTTTGTGAGTACACTTGACCCATTTTCCTTTTAATACACTTTGGGTGCAACATGTTTTACTTGTTAAAATGCACAATTCACAAACATGTTTTTATGCGTTCAATCCTTATACACGCTTTGCTATGCTTAGGTTCATGCTAGAATACATACTACTTGTTAACTCGGCTTAACAATTATAGCGCTATAGGAGTAGCACACCACCCGAAGGGGTTTTGTTGAGTCTTTATTCTATAGCGGTCTCGTCACTTTTGTGTCGAGGGATGCTAAATACAAGTGGATACTAGAGTTGACATATTGTTTTGCATGATAGATTGACCTTGTATACCAATTGCTATGTTGGATTGAAAATACCTTTTTATACATATGCCACGAGTCTAAAACTAGTGTACTCGCCAATACCTTTGTATTGAACTATGCTTTTAAAACATGTTGCAGGTTTAGTGATGATGTTGATGATGCATGGAATCTAGTAGGATGCTTAGGTACACACTTTAAATTTTGTATTTTATTTGTATTGTATTTCATTATTCATGTTGTATTTGTTTCAAATCCTTGTAATTGAATCTTTAGAAATTAAATGAAAATTTATCATTTAAATACTTGTCACAAATAGTGTTATGAAGTCTCTTGCAATCTATTTCGTCTCACTCCGATGTTTCCGCCATCGGTTGGGGTGTGACAAATTGGTATCAGAGCCATAACTATAGGGAATTAGGAAATTTTCCATGCTTTTGACCTAGTCTATAGTTAAGCACCAAAATTCGACCATACTTGCTTCACATGCTACTTTTATGAAATATCTTTACATGTTATTCTTGAAATGTCTCTTCCGTGTTATTTTCTTAAAATGCTTTATGTGCTTATACTTGTTATTATTATTTTGAACATACGTCTTTTACTCATTTATACTAAATTGAAAACCACTTTTAATACACAAACAAGACGACTTCACCAAAATAGGCGTGAAACCCACAATTTGGTGGAAGACTCTCAATCCACATATTCTTTTTACACGAAATTCGCCACCAAGTTAGGAGCGAGATCCTCACCTTGATGGAGAATTTCCGCTTTCAAATTCTAGTGGACCCTCGTCAAATTGTTGAAATTAAATTTTAACCCGACGAGTACCAACCACACTTAGGATACGAAATCGTCAAGTTAGGGGTGAAACCCGCACCTTGTCGACTGGTTCCACTCCTTGAATTTTTCATAAATCCCGCCAAATCTCGAAATTTTGATTGATTTAGGTCATGTAGTAATCGGAAGGGTAAATACCGTTTACCGACTTGTCGGCGAGAGTATTCCACCTCTCAGGCCAAATCATGCTCCTCAAATTCGAAAGACTTTTCGACCACTTTGGTTAGTCAAAGTTCCGTTTTGGAACCATCCCAAATTTTAATCAAACATGTGTTTTTATTTTTAATTTTATACGATGCAATCTTTCAAATTCGAATTTACTTTCGATATTTTCTTCTCACACACACATCATACTAAATCTTTTTCATACATTTATACCTTTGCATGATTTCAAAACGTCACTTAATTTTATTAACATTCTTTATAACGCCAAAATGGAGACATATCATTGAGTTAGGAGTGATTTCCTTACCTTCACGATTAACTCCACTCATTCTTTTCTTAAAACGACCTCACCAACGAGTTAGGGGTGATTCCCTTACCTAGGTGATCGTTACCAAAACTTTCCTTCAAAATACTTAATCAAGCAAACACAATCATGTTTCATACCTAAATCATTTATCATTTATCGAAATACCCACTTATATCAATTCCAAAATACATTGTTTTATCAAACGTACTTCTTATCCTACAATCTATTTTCACATAACTCACATACACGAAATTCTTAATCATACCTTAAAAAGTTTTATTTCCTGAATTTCAAAACCTTATGAAATGCTACCTATCAATTTAAGTGGTCCAATGAATCTCTGGCCCATGAACTTCATATTCAACTTAATCACTAAAACACGCACACATTATATCATCATACTAGAGACTTCCATTCTTAATCGAAATCAAACCAAGCTTTCTCAATTACTTATAAGATCTTATAGATGTTATATGATCGTTTTACCAAATACTCTTTTCAACATCAACAAATCATTTGTTAAAACTTTTAACAATCACTAAGTCCTTTTGCTAAATCTCTTTTCTAAGGATCCTCGTTTTCACAAGAATCTCCTAAATTCATAATTTCTTGTTTGATGAAACGAACTTACTTTTTATCGAAAACCTTTTTCTTACACCAATTTACAAAACAGGTGGGCAAGAAGACTTCATGGGGACTGACCATCTTCGGATTACGTAAACTCTTTTAAAACAAAAGTAGCATTTCCATTCATTACAAAATACATTATGCTTAACCAATGAGTACTTTATATCCTCTTACATATACAAGCTATATTCTACCCTTCAAATCAAGCTCAATCTAATTTTGATTCGATAAACTCATCGTTTCGTTTAAACAACTATACATGCATTTCATCATACACATTTTTGTCGATATATCGCGATAACATCATTCATATCGTTCGTAATTACATACTCAACCTTTTGAATGCTTTTATACGCTTAAATCCGCTATGTCCCAACGTACACTATATACCTAAATTTTATTATTCGTACCTACACTTATACGCATACATTTTATGCTTATACTTATACTCATACTATTCGTACGTTTTATGTTTATACTCATACTTACGTGCATATTCATACTTAAACTTATACTTATGCTCATACTTTCATTCATACTCATGATTCATACATTCATACCCGTACGCGAGCGTAATCCGAGTGATTCGCTTACGTGGGTCCCATACATACTTAAGCATGGACTTCCTTATATACTATATTCTTATACGTACACATTCTTATTTTTAAATTATGTATACCCTGATTCATACACAACTAGTACAAGCTATGCGGATCATGCGACGATCAAAATAATCGCGGGTGCACACGGGATTATAGTGATAGGCGTATGAAAACCATAGTGTGTACTATTGTCTATGGTAAGACACGGAACGTAACATGACACCGAATAACGAGACGGACATAACATGGTTAAAACATGGTGGATACGCCGCTGGTACTTCCTATATATAAGTGTTTTCACCATGTTACCAAACTTTTGTAAAACGTGCCATGAGAAATTCAGTGTTTTGCAGACCTTTTGACCTAATACAAACTTTAAACAACTTACAAACGCATTATATCTGATTTTCCATGACGAGACTTCATCTTTAACATGCTACTTTCGTTTATCTAATACTTATATCATTCATATACTTGCCTTCATTTAGAGTCAATCGTTCGCCCCATACTCCTATTATTCTCCATTATCCTTTCTTTCATACGAACCCCGTTCACAATCAAGCTTGTTTAAACATTCAAATCCCAACTTATATGATTACCTTTAAAATCGTCTTCCTATTCTTTATTCTTGTGTAAATGTACTTAGTATACCTTTAACGCTTTATTCAAAGTACCAAACCTTTTCGTTCCTCTCAATAAACAATTTTTACGAAAGTGTGATTTTTATACTATCCTTAAAGCTTCCCCTGTAAACTACCCACTTTCCAAAAAAATACAAACCGTTTTTCAAAATCTTCCTTCTTAATACGTCCCATTTTTTATACATCTCCAATTTAAGTTATCCAAACTAGTTTAGACTCACTTTACCTATATACGCACCTACACGTTTTCAACTATGTTTGGTACCTCAAATTATTTTAGACAACCTTGCAAATTTACCATGTCGTTCTCCAAAGTTTCGTACTTTTCAAACCGTTTCAAAATTTCCAAGTCTCAATTTTTGCCAAAACTTTTTCAAATCTTCCCCTTGAATATATTTCGGGATGAAATTTCCTAAAGGAGAGGAGACTGTAACGCCCTGCGTTTTCATAATTTTCATATTTAGAAATCATTGCTTGAAATTCTATTTTTTTGTTTGGAAATCTTGTATTCCTTGTAATCGTATTTTGTTGTATCGTTGTAAAATCCGAGACTTTGATCGTAATGAAACGAATCTTTTACACATCGTTTATACATATTTATACATTGATACGTGCACTCGTTTGATACATGGTTCATAATTTGTATAAACGTAAGCTTAACTCGTAAACAATGATCGTGTATTCGTAATCCTTAATCTTCATACATTTAAACACTTAGTTATTCGATTATAAGATTAAGTTGTATGTTTTTTTTAACTTGATCATACTAAAGTATAAACCATACATACTTGTTACATTTCATGTGTTATACACACCTATGTTATCACACTTTTTGCTAAATTAAAACATGTCATGTATGCATTATGGACCTTGTTACAAGTTACATACATACTAGACACCATGTAACACTTTATTAAACATCAAATATATACCTTCTAATGTCAAAAAAATAAAATAAAATAAAAATTATAGGGTTGTTAACAGCCTTGCATCAGCCCACTTAATTTCGTTGTTTTGAGTTATTTAGCCCACTAAACACTTCCAAAGCCCAAACGAATGAAACCCAAATCCATCCCCTATATAACCCAAGCCTCCTCTAAGAATTTTTCACTTTTTAAACACTCTCCATTCACTCTCAAACACTCCAAACCGTAGCTGATTGAAGAAGTTCGAGCAGATTTATACCACTTCACTAAAGTGAGCATAACTCACTCAATTCTTATCCAATTCACTCGATTCTTTTTCCTACTACTATGTATTGAACTTAGCTACGTTTCCATGGGTTTTCCCTGGAAAACCAGGGCCTGGAATGTTTCCAAAAGGGCTCCAAAATGGACTGATTTTTCTGTTATTGTTTCAAACTTTGATAAACTTGTTTAAACTTAAGGAAACTCATCTCAAACCTATGTCCTTATGCTTATAACCACTTCTATGGTTAGTTAGGCTTAAAAACAAGGTTAAGACATTCAAAATCAGATGTATAAACCTCACAAACTTTCTGTTTTGTTCAAGGGTTTTAACCCACAAGTGATGCCCAAGTTCAAGACTTGATGATTGTGTGATTTAGGATTCGCTTGGGCTAACCTACTTGAAAATCCACACATTGCTTGACGTTTTCTCATAGATTAGTTGTTCAAATTCTATGGTTTCTTGTAAGTTCATGACCCTCCTTGTTGTTCATAACTACAAGTGTAGTGGTGAACAATATAGGTACCTAAATGGAAGCTTTGGTCTTCCTACCTCATGTATGAATTCCATGATACTTAGAGGTGCCTAAATGAAGACTTTAATCTTCTACCTCATGCTTCACTTATATGATGTAATATACACTATGTAATACTTATGTAACAACCAAATAATCGAACTCTTGGTGACGAACTAATGGACATTCGTCAAGCTAGTTGATTGTATCATCTTAGGCCTTGACAACTTGTCACGTCTCTAATGGAACTTTGTTCCATGAAAACATTTAAACTCTTTTAGAGTTTCATAGTGTCAAGAACAAGTGTCATAGGTGTTAGATGATTATTTTCATATGTTTATTTTTCATGTTATTTAAACTCCAAATCCCTAGAACCATATGTAAACACCTCTTAAACTCCAAATCGAACACATTCAACTTCCTCGTCTCAACAACTTCGTCACATGGGATAATCGAAAAGCATATGCAAATTTGTGAGTACACTTGACCCATTTTCCTTTTAATACACTTTGGGTGCAACATGTTTTACTTGTTAAAATGCACAATTTACAAACATGTTTTTATGCGTTCAATCCTTATACATGCTTTGCTATGCTTAGGTTCATGCTAGAATACATACTGCTTGTTAACTCGGCTTAACAATTATAGCGCTATAGGAGTAGCACACCACCCGAAGGGGTTTTGTTGAGTCTTTATTCTATAGCGGTCTCGTCACTTTTGTGTCGAGGGATGCTAAATACTAGTGGATACTAGAGTTGACATATTGTTATGCATGATAGATTGACCTTGTATACCAATTGCTATGTTGGATTGAAAATACCTTTTTATACATATGCCACGAGTCTAAAACTAGTGTACTCGCCAATACCTTTGTATTGAACTATGCTTTTAAAACATGTTGCAAGTTTAGCGATGATGTTGATGATGCATGGAATCTAGTAGGATGCTTAGGTACACACTTTAAATTTTGTATTTTATTTGTATTGTATTTCATTATTCATGTTGTATTTGTTTCAAATCCTTGTAATTGAATCTTTAGAAATGAAATGAAAATTTATCATTTAAATACTTGTCACAAATAGTGTTATGAAGTCTCTTGCAATCTATTTCGTCTCACTCCGATGTTTCCGCCATCGGTTGGGGTGTGACAAATTGGTATCAGAGCCATAACTGTAGGGAATTAGGAAAATTGCCATGCTTTTGACCTAGTCTATAGTTAAGCACCAAAATTCGACCATACTTGCTTCACATGCTACTTTTATGAAATATCTTTACATGTTATTCTTGAAATGTCTCTTACGTGTTATTTTCTTAAAATGCTTTATGTGCTTATACTTGTTATTATTATTTTGAACATACGTCTTTTACTCATTTATACTAAATTCGAAACCACTTTTAATACACAAACAAGATGACTTCACCAAAATAGGCGTGAAACCCACAATTTGGTGGAAGACTCTCAATCCACATATTCTTTTTACACGAAATTCACCACCAAGTTAGGAGCGAGATCCTCACCTTGATGGAGAATTGCCGCTTTCAAATTCTAGTGGACCCTCGTCAAATTGTTGAAATTAAATTTTCACCCGACGAGTACCAACCACACTTAGGATACGAAATCGTCAAGTTAGGGGTGAAACCCGCACCTTGTCGACTGGTTCCACTCCTTGAATTTTTCATAAATCCCGCCAAATCTCAAAATTTTGATTGATTTGGGTCATGTAGTAACCGGAAGGGTAAATACCGTTAACCGACTTGTCGGCGAGAGTATTCAACCTATTAGGCCAAATCATGCTCCTCAAATTCAAAATACTTTTCGACCACTTTGGTTAGTCAAAGTTCCGTTTTGGAACCATCCCAAATTTTAATCAAACATGTGTTTTTATTTTTTATTTTATACGATGCAATCTTTCAAATTCGAATTTACTTTCGATATTTTCTTCTCACACACACATCATACTAAATCTTTTTCATACATTTATACCTATGCATGATTTCAAAACGTCACTCAATTTTGTTTACATTCTTTATAACGCCAAAATGGAGACATATCATTGAGTTAGGAGTGATTTCCTTACCTTGACGATTAACTCCACTCATTCTTTTCTTAAAACGACCTCACCAACGAGTTAGGGGTGATTCCCTTACCTAGGTGATCGTTACCAAAACTTTCCTTCAAAATACTTTATCAAGCAAACACAATCATGTTTCATACCTAAATCATTTATAATTTATCGAAATACCCACTTATATCAATTCCAAAATACATTGTTTTATCAAACGTATTTCTTATCCTACAATCTATTTTCACATAACTCACATACACGAAATTCTTAATCATACCTTTAAACGTTTTATTTCCCGAATTTCAAAACCTTACGAAATGCTACCTATCAATTTAATCGGTCCAATGAATCTCTGGCCCATGAACTTCATATTCAACTTAATCACTAAAACACGCACACGTTATATCATCATACTAGAGACTTCCATTCTTAATCGAAATCAAACCAACCTTTCTCAATTACTTATAAGATCTTATAGATGTTATATGATCGTTTTACCAAATACTCTTTTCAACATCAACAAATCATTTGTTAAAACTTTTAACAATCACTAAGTTCTTTTGCTAAATCTCTTTTCTAAGGATCCTCGTTTTCACAAGAATCTCCTAAATTCATAATTTCTTGTTTGATGAAACGAACTTACTTTTTATCGAAAACCTTTTTCCTACAGCAATTTTCAAAACAGGTGGGCAAGAAGACTTCATGGGGACCGACCATCTTCGGATTACGTAAACTCTTTTAAAACAAAAGTAGCATTTCCATTCATTACAAAATACATTACGCTTAACCAATGAGTACTTTATATCCTCTTACATATACAAACTATATTCTACCCTTCAAATCAAGCTCAATCTAGTTTTGATTCGATAAACTCAACGTTTCGTTTAAACAACTATACATGCATTTCATCATACACATTTTAGTCGATATCTCGCGATAACATCATTCATATCGTTAGTAAGTACATACTCAACCTTTTGAATGCTTTTATACGCTTAAATCCGCTATGTCCCAACGTACCCTATATACGTAAATTTTATTATTCGTACCTACACTTATACGCATACGTTTTATGCTTATACTTATACTCATATTACTCGTACGTTTTATGTTTATACTCATACTTACGTGCATATTCATACTTAAACTTATACTTATGCTCATCCTTTCATTCATACTCATGATGCATACATTCATACCCGTACGCGAGCGTAATCCGAGTGATTCGCTTACCTGGGTCCCATACATACTTAAGCATGGACTTGCTTATATAATATATTCTAATACGTACACGTTCTTATTTTTAAATTATGTATACCCTGTTTCATACACAACTAGTACAAGCTATGCAGATCATGCGACGATCAAAATAATCGCGGGTGCACACGGGATTATAGTGATAGGCGTTTGAAAATCATAGAGCGTACTATTGTGTATGGTAAGACACGGAACGGAACGTAACATGACACCGAATAACGAGACGGACATAACATGGTCAAAACATGGTGGATACGCCGTTGGTACTTCCTATATATAAGTGTTTTCACCATGTTACCAAACTTTCGTAAAACATGCCATGAGAAATTCAGTGTTTTGCAGACCTTTTGACCTAATACAAACTTTAAACAACTTACAAACGCATTATATCTGATTATCCCTGACAAGACTTCATCTTTAACACGCTACTTTCGTCTATCTAATACTTATATCATTCATATACTTGCCTTCATTTAGAGTCAATCGTTCGCCCCATACTCCTATTATTCTCCATTATCCTTTCTTTCATACGAACCCCGTTCACAATCAAGCTTGTTTAAACATTCAAATCCCAACTTATCTCATTACCTTTAAAATCGTCTTCCTATTCTTTATTCTTGTGTAAATGTACTTAGTATACCTTTAACGCTTTATTCAAAGTACCAAATCTTTTCGTTCCTCTCAATAAACAATTTTTACGAAAGTGTGATTTTTATACTATCCTTAAAGCTTCCCCTGCACTTTCCAACAAAATACAAATCGTTTGTCAAAATCTTCCTTCTTAATACGTCCCATTTTTTATACATCTCCAATTTAAGTTATCCAAACTTGTTTAGACTCACTTTACCTATATACGCACCTACACGTTTTCAACTATGTTTGGTACCTCAAATTATTTTAGACAACGAACTCCCTTGCAAATTTACCTTGTCTTTCTCCAAAGTTTCGTACTTTTCAAACCGTTTCAAAATTTCCAAGTCTCAATTTTTGCCAAAACTTTTTCAAGTCTTCCTCTTGAATAAATTTCGGGACGAAATTTCCTAAAGGAGGGGAGACTGTAACGCCATGCGTTTTCATACTTTCCATATTTAGAAACTATTGCTTGAAATTCTATTTTTTTTGGAAATCTTGTATTCCTTTTAATCGTATTTTGTTGTATCGTAGTAAAATCCAAGACTTTGATCGTAATGAAACGAATCTTTTATACATCGTTTATACATGTTTATACAGTGATACGTGCACTCGTTTGATACATGGTTCGTAATTCGTATAAACGTAAGCTTAACTCGTAAACAATGATCCTGTATTCGTAATCATTAAATCTTCATACATTTAAACACTTAGTTATTCGATTATAAGATTAAGTTGTATGTTTTTTTTTTCACTTGATCATACTAAAGTATAAACCATACATACTTGTTACATTTCATGTGTTATACACACCTATGTTATCACACTTTTTGCTAAATTAAAACATGTCATTTATGCATTTTGGACCTTGTTACAAGTTACATACATACTAGACACCATGTAACACTTTATTAAACATCAAATATATACCTTCTAATGTCAAAAAAATAAAATAAAATAAAAATTATAGGGTTGTTAACAGCCTTGCATCAGCCCACTTAATTTCCTTGTTTTGAGTTATTTAGCCCACTAAACACTTCCAAAGCTCAACCCAATGAAACCCTAATCCATCCCCTATATAACCCAAGCCTCCTCCAAGCGTTTTTCACTTTTTAAACACTCTCCATTCACTCTCAAACACTCCAAACCGTAGCTGATTGCAGAAGTTCGAGCAGATTTATACCACTTCACTAAAGTGAGCATAACTCACTCAATTCTTATCCGATTCACTCGATTCTTTTTCCTACTACTATGTATTGACCTTAGCTACGTTTCCATGGGTTTTCCCTGGAAAACCAGAGCCTGGAATGTTGCCAAAAGGGCTCCAAAGTGGACTGGTTTTTCTGTTCTGGTTTCAAACTTTGATAAACTTGTTTAAACTTAAGGAAACTCATCTCAAACCTATGTCCTTATGCTTATAACCACTTCTATGGTTAGTTAGGCTTAAAAGCAAGGTTGAGACATTCAAAATCATAGGTATAAACCTCATAAACTTTCTATTTTGTTCAAGGGTTTTAACACGCAAGTGATGATCAAGTTCAAGACTTGATGATTGTGTGATTTAGGATTCGCTTGGGCTTACCTACTTGAAAATCCACACATTTCTTGATGTTTTCTCATAGATTAGTTGTTCATATTCTATTGTTTCTTGTAAGTTCATCACCCTCCTTGTTGTTCATAACAACAAGTGTAGTGGTGAACAATATTGGTACCTAAATGGAAGCTTTGTTCTTCCTACCTCATGTATGAATTCCATGAGACTTAAAGGTGCCTAAATGAAGACTTTAATCTTCTACCTCATGCTTCACTTATATGATGTAATATACACTATGTAATACTTATGTAACAACCAAATAATCGAACTCTTGGTGATGAACTAATGGACATTCGTCAAGCTAGTAGATTGTATCATCTTAGGCCTTGACAACTTATCACGACTCTAATGGAACTTTGTTCCATGAAAACATTTAAACTCTTTTAGAGTTTCATAGTGTCAAGAACAAGTGTCATAGGTGTTAGATGATTATTTTCATATGTTTATTTTTCATGTTATTTAAACTCCAAATCCCTAGAACCATATGTAAACACCTCTTAAACTCCAAATCGAACACATTCAACTTCCTGGTCTCAACAACTTCACCACATGGGATAATCGGAACGTATATGCAACTTTGTGAGTACACTTGACCCATTTTCCTTTTAATACACTTTGGGTGCAACATGTTTTACTTGTTAAAATGCACAATTCACAAACATGCTTTTATCTGTTCAATCCTTATACATGCTTTGCTATGCTTAGGTTCATGCTAGAATACATACTACTTGTTAACTCGGCTTAACAATTATAGCACTATAGGAGTAGCACACCACCCGACGGGGTTTTGTTGAGTCTTTATTCTATAACGGTCTCGTCACTTTTGTGTCGAGGGACGCTAAATACTAGTGGATACTAGAGTTGACATATTGTTATGCGTGATTGATTGACCTTGTATACCAGTTGCTATGTTGGATTGAAAATACCTTTTTATACATATGGCATGAGTCTAAAACTAGTGTACTCGCCAATACCTTTGTATTAAACTATTCTTTGAAAACATGTTGCAGGTTTAGCGATGATGTTGATGATGCATGGAATCTAGTAGGATGCTTAGATACACACTTTAAAGTTTGTATTTTATTTGTATTGTATTTCATTATTCATGTTGTATTTGTTTCGGATCCTTGTAATTGACTCTTTAGAAATGAAATGAAAATTTATCATTTAAATACTTGTCACAAATACTGTTATGAAGTCTCTTGCAATCTATTTCGTCTCACTCCGATGTTTCCGCTATCGGTTGGGGTGTGACATTAAAAGACTCATATCCACATGTAGATTATAAAAAGATATAGTTTCAGCCATGCTAGTGTTCGCAGTCCAAGTGATAGCCCAAGTGTCCCAATGCTTTGGTGTTTTCCCAAGACTCAAGGAAAACTAGAATCCTCCTGACAATACCCCCGAGAATAATGGGGAGGTGCATCTTCCTATAGCGCTAATATTGTTCAGGCGGTACTACACACGCTGGATTAAATGTTCACATAGCATAAAGAATCAAGAATCAAGAATCACAAGTTTCACATACACATAGGATAGAGTTTAGATTCCAAAAGTATCAAGTTTCATAGAATACATGTTGCATCCCAAAGTTTAAAACAAAAAGGGATCGGGTATACTCACAGTGATTGCTTAACAGTATAACTGTTATTGGATCAAAGGGAGCTCTTTAGGTTTAGCCTGATTAGATTACAATAGGTAAGTGTCGAGCAGAATAATGAATTGCGCAAAGTGTCAGATCAGTCATATGATCGGATGGCCGTTCGATCAGACGACAGTCCGATCGGATTGCCATTCGATTGAGATGGCGTATGTGTGTGGGGGACGGATCGCCATTCGATCCAAGGATTACTTTCCAAGAATTTACCAAGTGTTTAAGTTAAGTCACTTCGATCGGATGGCCATCCGATCGGACGACAGTTCGTTCGGATTGCCATTTGATCATGGAGATTTCCAAAGTTTCAAAGATTCAAAGTTTCGAAAAGATTCTAAGTGTTGAAAGGTTTTAGGGCACATGCCACTCTGATCGGATGGCCGTTCGATCGGACGGCAGTCCGATCGGATTGACCTTCGATTGGGAGGCCTTGTCCCGTTCACATTCATGTAAAGTTTCTAAGTTTCGAGACAACGATAAACACATCATTGTTCAGCCGGTCTAATCGGATGGGAACCACCCCAGTCCGATCAGTCGTCTGTTCATGACAGTGCTTTTTTCGGAATCCGTACTCCGGTCATCTTCTCCGGCAACAACCCCTTTCCAAACCGACTCCTAGACTAATCATCAAGTCTACAGTCCGTTTAGATCCGGATTCCACCGTTTTTAAGCAAAATCTTAAGAAAAGATGAAGATAACCATAAGTTTTGGCTGAAAAGTTTAGATCTGGCAAGGTTTTGGTGTAAAAACACATGAAATTCCTTAAATCTGAGCTAGATCTTAACTAGAATGACATCATACAACAGTTTGTACAATTGCCATGATGACATCACCTTTAAGAGCTCAAATCTCTGAGATTTCACGGTGAAAAGTGTGATTTCAAAGGAGAATTATGTAGAGAATAGTGTATGGATCAAAGATGTACAAGAATGTAGTGTAAAACGTACCGAAATCACCGAGAAATGGGAGAAAAGTGGGAGTGCGTGCGTCTTGGTCGGAGGAGGTTGTCACATCAGTGAGAATGATGTGACAGGCCTATTTATAGTGTCAGAGAGGAAGGTTAAGGCGGTGTGGCACGGATCGGATGGCACTTCGATCGAATGGCCCTCCGATCGGATGGTCATCCGATCGGATGGTCATCCAATCGGATTGCCATTCGATCAATCCCATCCTTTCCGCGTTCCCGTCTTTGTTTCGTTTTGCGAGTTAGATTAAGAATTGCGTTGCGTATTATTGGGTAATAACTAGATTATATCATTAACACATTAGTTTCCAAGTTTCATAGTTTCCGCTAGTGACAAGTCTTCAGTCTTTCGTTCAACCAAGTCTCAAGTTGCACGAGTCTCAAGAGTCAAGCACCAAAGTGTCAAGAATCATAGTTCCATAAGAATCAAGTATCAAGAATCTAGTTTCCAAGTATCAAGTATCAAGTATCAAGAATCAATCCTAAAAAATCAAGTCTCATAGTGTTAAATATCAAGAATCAAGTTTCTAGAATCAAGAATAAAGCATCATAGTATTAAGAATCAAGCATCGCAAGTATCAAAAGTGTCAAGTATCACATAGTTTAGGCACTAAAATTGACAATAGCTAAAAGTCTAGGGACGCAGGTGTTACAATGGACTCCCTGGAAAGCCCTATATATAGAAGTGATCGGCATTTCAATTCCGTCGTTCAAAATTCTCGCAAACCCTCTCAATTCTGAACATTAGAATTTATCTCCAGGCATTATACCCCCTAATTAGCGAAGCTCTGCCTCGTTGTAAGTATTATTACCCCCGGTTACGTATTAGATACGCTGCCCGATCGATCTAGTGCTCCGTAACGGTTGTCGAGGCTCTGCCCGACGTAGTCGTTGGAGTTCTGTCTCGGGGAGGGTATAACTAATGTAAATATTGGGTTATTATACTAACGCGTGTGCATTGTTTAATTTATTAGATTATAACCAGGAAATCACAGGGAAAAACCTAAAATAGCAATGTGAGTAATCCTTACTTTTTGTAAACTATTTTTACAAAACCTCAATTATTTTACATGATAATTAACAGTGATTGAGTATTTGTAATTCTACAATTATCGTCGGTATGTTGGGGTTTTGTATACAAAATTTGTTACTACACTGTGAGTAGTAGCATGACCACCAGTCATTGATTGACAGTACCGTGGGTGGTAATTAAGGAAGAAAAATAAACAAATGTAATTGTTGATTGCCCTCAATGTTGTACAATGATAAAACTTATTTTGATTAAACTGGGATTCACTCACCAGTATTTCTTGCTGATAAAATGTTTTAAACACGTGTTTCCGGTAACTTAGTATGAAGCCCATAAAAGCCAGCTGGAGAGCACTGAAAGCTTAGAAAAGTGGCTATAAAAGTTACCTAATTTAAAAGGAGAATTGTTTTCAATATTTAGGGTTTGTCCCTATAAAAATATTATGAATGAAAACTTAGGTTTTACCCATGTGTTTATTATTATAAAAATGTGGTGTTTTACTCTGATAAACTATTTCCTAACTACGGTCCTGATGAAAATTTCCGCTGCTAAATTGATAAACACCGATACCATCTGCTCTGAGTCTCACGGCTCCCGCTCCCGGGGTGGGGTCGGGGGCTGTGACATCGGTGTCAACCGATACCGAATCGGTACTGGTACCGAAAATAACGGTTACGATACTGGTATATGAAGGTAAAAACCGGTAGCAAACTGGTACCAGAAACACCAAAAGTCGATACCGAATTGGTTCTTAAGATCTTTTCGGTTCGGGAAATTTGGTATTGGTACCCAGTACCATTTTCTCATCTCTGACCACCGGTTTCATACAAACAACTTCATTACCATATAACTTTTTTGGTTGATTTTCTTTCGGTTATCTTTTAGTGTTTTTTTCTATATTTTTTTATTCTTGTCAGTGGTTACGTGTGCAACGCGCTCGTAGTTATTTCGAGACACATATAAACATAGACTAAATAACAAAAGAAATTCACCGCAACACGGCGATCGATAAAAACCTAGTCTTAGTAATGCTAGACTCCATCAACCACACGCCAAATAAAAATAAATTCATTATTTAAATCTATATCTATACTTACTGTATAATAAAAGAAACTGGGGGACATGTATCATTCAATGGAGGTACCTATATTTTAGTTTTCCTGTCTTTCTCGCGTACTTAATTATAGATAATTATTTTGTTAATTAAATAATCTAAAACTATGTATAAATTACATATATCTAAAACTTCATATATATATAGAGAGAGATAGAGAGAGAGAAAGAGGCCGGTTATTGTATAATACCCCTTATCCTACAAATTGTACGCAATGACCCCAGCCGTTAGATCTTCTGTCTATCAAACCCGGACTTCACAAACCCGGACATGTTCATAAAGTCGCATGGGACTCACAAACTCTGACTTACAAAAATGGTTATTCGCATGTTATGTCCAAAATCGCATGGCTTCACAAACCCTACATTTTCATAAATCGCATGGACTCACAAACTCTGACTCACAAAAAAGGTTGTTCGCATGTTATGTCCAAAATCGCATATCTTCACAAACCCTGACATTTTTCATAAATCGCATGGACTCACAAACTCTGAATCACAAAAAAGGTTGTTCGCATGTTATGTCCAAAATCGCATGGTTTCACAAACCCTGACATTTACATAAATCGCATGGACTCACAAAAAAGGCTGTTCGCATGTTATGTCCAAACTTTGACTCACAAACCCTGACATTTTCAAAAATCGCATAGACTCACAAACTCTGACTCACAAAAATGGTTGTTCGCATGTTATGTCCAAATTCGCATGGCTTCACAAACCCGGACTTACAAACTCGGACACTAATCGCGTACGCATAGGAAAAATGAATCAGGGACACGTGTAGGGCTATTATCGTCACGTCGTAATGTATGATTAGGGGATTTGTATTCTACACTTCCTCATATATATATATATATATATATATATAGGGTAAGGTTCATGCGAGAACCACCCTTTATTGTGAGAACCGCGAGAACCAATGTGAACACAAAATAAAATCTAAAAAAAATCAAAAGCACTCAAATTTTTTTTAATATTTTAAAAAAAAAATCGTTATATTTCGTTACCATAAAAAAAAAACTTTTTTTTTTTCGAGTAACAGTTATCCATGCACATGTGCATATGTATCATTACTTCGACAAATTCGGTAATACGTTATCAGGAATAGACAATTGCACTTTAATTTACAATATCATTCATAATACACTACTTTTTACATTACCAATATTCAAAATGCACATGTGCATCATTAGGTATAACCATGATATAACGTGTTTTGGTACAAAAAGTTTGTGATTTTGAATGGAGAAGTAGGCCCATATACATGTTTTTTGGTTAGTTATATCTAGTGGTTGATGGTTTGGTTATAGTTGTCAATTTATGATGTAATATGTTGATTTGATGGTATAAATGGTGTTTACATACATGTAATAACGTGAAAATATTGTTAATGGTATTGTATTATGGATGGTAGGAGGTAATGGTATCGTATTATGGATAGTAGGAGGTAATGGTAGTGTATTATGGATGGTATGATAGATGAAAGGGAAAGTGTATTCAAAGTAATGTACCAAAACACCTTATTTCATGTTGATACATATAAATGCACATGTGCATTTCTAATATTGGTAATGTAAAAAGTAGTGTATTACATATGGTAGTGTAAATGAATGTGCAATTGTCTAATATGTGTAATGAATTACGGAATCTGTCAAAGAAATGACAAAAATGCACATGTGCATGCTTGTGTATTATGGATGGAATGATAGATGAAAGAGAAAGTAGTGTACCAAAACACCTTATTTCATGTTGATACATATAGATGCACATGTGCATTTCTAATATTGTTAACGTAAAAAGTAGTGTATTACACGTGGTAGTCTAAATGAAAGTGCAATTGACTATTATTTGTAATGAATTATGGAATTTGACAAAGAAATGATACATATGCACATGTGCATGGATAACTGTTACTCGAAATTTTTTATTTTATTTTTTGAAATTTTTTTTATTTTTTTATTAACAAAATATAGCGATTTTCCAAAAAAAATAGTAAAAAAAAAAAATTGAGTGTTTTTAGATTTTTTTATGAATTACTGTTTGTGTTCACACTGGTTCTCGCGGTTCTCGCAATAAAAGGTGTTTCCTAACGGATCTTTGTCCTATATATATATATATATATATAAGGTTCAAATGAGAAGAAGTTTTTTATAAGAAGAAAAAAGAAGAAGTTTCAACCAATAAGAATACTTCATTTTACTTCATTTAATATTTGGATTTAATTTTAATATAATGGTATACTGGTAAACTAACAAAAATCATTAATTTGTATTCTTCCTCTTTAATAAGTAAGTAAATTAAATTTGTAACTCCTTTTCAAAATATATATTTTTTTCCAAATTAAAAAACCAAATTAATTTAAAGTGTATAATAAATTACTAGTTGTGTAGGATAAATTACGAGTTGTGTAGGATAAAATTCTATAATGTGTAGGGTATATGTATAAAATTTTTTATATGTGTAGGTTTTGTAGATTATATGTAGGATAATTAATGATTAGTTGACTAATTAATTAAAGAGAGAAAAATTAATAATATGAGTTATAAATGAAATAGTATTTTACTAATATGTCATTTCTTCTTTTTCTTCTCACGTTAAATTTCTTCTCAAATGAACATTCCCCTATATATATATATATATATATATATATGCAATTATTAAAACCATATACCGACTATTATTATTTAATTAGTATTATTACTCTTCAAAGTCATGCAATTATTAGATTTTTACGGGTTCATCAAAATTGGTTTACCTAAATTACGCATACAATTACAAACCCGCCATAATGCGCAGTGTGACCTCAACAAGTCTGATTTGGAATAATAATATGATTTTCTGTAATATGGTAATGCCTTTTGTGGTCACTTTAAAGTATACCTTATAACATTTTTTTTAATGTTGTTTAATGAACTATTATAAAAAATTAAAACACCGTCGCGTGTTGTTTAATGAACTATTATAAAAAAAAATTAAAACACCGTCACTATTATAAAAAATTAAAACACCGTCGCGTAATACTCGGGTAAACTAATAGTTGGACAAAACAACCCATCTATTTAAGATATAACATGATTGCTATACCTCATTATAATGTCATAAAACTTACACTTTATGCAATAAAACTTACAGTTTATGCAATAAAACTTGCACTTTATTATAATATAATATAATGACATAAAACTTACAATTTATGCAAAAACTAGTTACACTTTATAAAAAGCTTGTAGACTTTTATGATTGAATGAATTACGCTTTTGAATTTTATAAATCGCAAAACTAATTTATTTCTTTTAACGTTCATCCATCAGAATAATAACAGCAACAACAATAACAAAGTCCTAAGTTATTTATTACATCACGTATAATAAAAATTTACAACGTTAAAGGCACTATAAGTTTGTTTTTTATATCTTATCAACAGATAAAAACTTTCATGTAATGCCATGTGGTGAAAATTGAGACCATGCAAGCATACAATCATAAACGGTTGGCATAGTGTCTTTATATTGGAAGTAACAATCAATTAAAATAGTCACCAAAATGGAAAGCTTGTCGTCAAAATCGTCATTGATTACGAAGATTGATTCTCATGGAAAGAACAAAAGAATGTAATAGATTTGAGATCACAATCTCATGAAATTATCATTTCAAGGGTACGTACCACATTTATAAGTCTAACGAACGTCAGCATTCTCATATTCTCTCAACTTATAATTTATAAATTATAACTATAGAAAAATGCAAGATTATAAGGATTAGTGGCGGCTTTGATGGTGTATGGAGAGGACCTCTGCATAAGGCCCGTGATTTCGAGGGGCATGCGATTTAAAAAAAATGCTATACGTATATGTTATTTTTTTTAAATAATAAACACATATCACTTCCAATATAAGCCCATTTACAAATCATTTTTTATGATTTAGAATTTAGCCCGCTTGGAATTAGGTTTATTGAGCCCAATACTAATTTGATTTTTTTTAAATAATAACAAAACATAACAGAAGTGCACATTTTTTTCAAGCTCGAACATGGTACGTGAATTCTCAGAGACGTCTTTGATAAGGTTGGAGGGTGTGGGGGCGCCACACCGCCATCTCATCATGTATAGCGCCCATATGGGCTCCATCACCACACCCTCCAAGTGAAGAGGGGGTTGCCATGGCTTGGGCTCCATGGAGGTAACGCCAAAGTTGAAGCATTCAGGTGGGGCCCACTAGTTTTAAACCAATCAAATGTTTTTTTTTTTTAATTTTGTTTAATAGGAGTTCTATCCACACCATGTAAATTAAAGGGGGCTCCATAGGTGAGGTAGATTCTAGGTGGACTTGATAAAGCCCCATGGGGCTCCAACCACACCCTATAGCCTAAGTATCCACAATGCTTTGTCACTTATAGGAAAGTTTTAAGATTACAACCTGAGGTATTTATTATCTATACCTTTTTCTAAACGGTAAAGAATCTCACGTGTAAACTCATCCTGCTCGGGGCTATATCCACGGTCGACTCCTCGACCGCCATAAGACCCCCCCCCCCCCCTCAATGCGCAGGAACTGGACCTACACCTTTTATGGCCCTCAAGTTCTAAAAAAATGAAATGTGTATGTAAATAATTTGGGTATTGATATTGTTGACGATGGTGTTTATGGTCTATAATTATGCATATACATATAAGAATTAAAGACTTGAATCGAAAAAAAAGTTAACAAAGAGGCCTAAATTTAATATCCGCTTTGAAACACAAAAATCGTAAGCTAGCTCTGTTGTATTCTAGAGTCTTTACATTCTATACATAAGTCCCTAAAATAAAGACACGATAAAGCCGTTCTAAAAAAAAATCAAAGACACTTTAATTAAAGACTAATCTGAACTTTTTACCCTTTTGATCTAATTTTAAGTGGACCATAATTCATAACAATTCACTATCTTTACATATCTATTTACGTATAATAAATTAAATTTTATAATAATTGTTTTGTTATAAACCAGATATACAAGCCCCACTAAATAACAGTTACACAATAACCGTTCAGAGGTTATTATCTATATATGTTGTTTACTTTTATATCTGTAGAAATCAAGATATTGCGAATAGGATTGCAGATTTGAAGATACAATTTCCATTTGTTCATATCACGTTATCAGCACGATTGCTCTCTTCTCTTGCACGGGAATCCACTTTGATCTCCAACAATTTTTCTGCAATTACAATAATTGCCGTTCATCAAATCCGGGTACACCATCAATATCTTGCACTGTATTGAATATGTTTTTTTTATTATAGTCTACATATGTGTATCCAAAGAAAAATCACGTTCGAATTTACTGGTACAAAGAAAACAATCTGAGATACCACTCACGAGAACCTGTATAGGGGCTAAACCCTCACCGAAAGATTTTTAAAGGTTTTCAAAAACCTGAAGGTTTTTAAAGGTTTTGAGAAACTAGAATAAATTTATTCCACTTTTGTTCTTTTCTCTGTTAATAGATCCCGTTTCAACAATTTATTTCTCAAAAAATTTTCGGTGAGATATTAGCCTGTCATGAAACCTACTTCGGTAGTACAACAGTTTTTTCAAGAAGTATGTTTTTCTTTTGGACTTTAGAATAAATTAGGACTGTCCTGTTTTTGTGAATTAGGACAGAAACGTAATGCACAGTATCAATATGAGGACAGAAACCAAAACATTATACATCGTTGAAGGTTTTCCGGATTCGTAACAACTCCGACACAACAATTAACGAACCGATATACAATTAAATAAGAATTTTTTTTTTTTTTCAAACACACGACGGTTCCTACCGTCACGCCTTACAATCTTACCCGAAAACCTTCCTCTGGCGGTTAACCGACGCTGCGCACCACCGATGTTCTTGATTTGCGATGTTAGCGACGGCTTCCTTGGTGGCGATAAAACCGTTGATTACAAGATCCGGTGGGTCGGAACGTTTTACCGGCGGTTGCGGTTCCTCCGTTCTCCGACTGCTTAACCGTCGCCTGAGATGATATATCACAATATACAGCTTAACCGTCTCCGGCGGTTGCGGTTCCTCCGATGATGTTTCCCATTGATTTTGTTGCGACGTTTTTTAGTATGACTCGAAATTGGACGGTTAAAGCTGCAAATTGAAAATTGTTGATATATCATGGTGATGATATATTTTGATGAATTGGAATACAGAATTGGGTAAAGTGTGTAACCCTTCAACCACATATAATTATATAATATATGAGGAAATTGGATACAGCTGTTTAAGCACCACATTTAATATATTTTAATTTTAATATACAGCTGTTGACTCACAATCTTAATTATATAGCCTTTCCTTGATCTCTCAATACGTTGGAATAACAATTGGAATAGCAATTGTGAATAGCCTTTCCTTGATCACTAGAGAAGATGTTTTAATGTTTTACTAGACTAGATTATCAATTTATGCGGGATCATTTGTTTAACATTTTAATTAGTTTCATAAAAAAAAAGGGTTTCATATATTTTATTATATTTCAAATATTTACTTAAATTATCAAAACACAATTTATTTTTACAATAAGAAATCATACAGAGTATTGAAGATTCAATATAGAATTCCACTTTGTTTCTTACTCTATTATTAAAACGACGTAAAGTATAGAACCTGCAATTCTACCTATAGAGAACCTAAAGTTCTCCTATAATATATATTTTATATTGCGGCTCGTTTTTTTTAAATAAATGACTTTTTCTTTTGTAGACAAAATGTCGAACTTATCAAATCTTAAATTCACTGCACTTGAGGGCTTTTGATGCTAAAACCCATCTGGAAGCAATGAGTCTTGAAGAGACAATCATTGATGGGAATAAAACGTCCCTTCAAGAAAAAAAAACTAAAGCTATGGCATTCCTTCGTCTTCATATTCATGAAGACCTAAAGAGGGAAAACCGTACTGTCAAGGACCCTCTCGAGTTATGGAAAAACATTCAAGAAAGATTTGACCACCTGAAGTTGGTCTTACTCTCTAAAACTCACTACAAGTGGGTTCATTTAAGGCTAAGAGATCATAAGACTGTTAGTGAGTACAACTCGGCCGTACTCCGCATCACCTCTGAGCTTAAATTATGCGTTGAACAAATCACCGACAAAGACATGATTGAGCAAACTATCTCAACGTTCCATTTATTCAACATGCTCCTGGCGCAGCAGTATATGGAACGTAATTTTACAAAATATTATGTGTTAATTTTACAAAAGTGCCACCGGGCACCCTCTCAAAAACTTATAACTCGGCCTTCACAAACTAAATTGATACATGAAACCTCATCATTTTTAGAAAGAATCCAAGGGGATATTTGTGGGCCTATTCATCCTCCGTGTGGACCATTCCGCTATTTCTTGGTCTTAATAGACGCATCCTCAAGGTGGTCACATGTGAGTCTCTTAGCTACTCGAAATGTAGCATTTGCCCGATTTTTAGCCCAAATCATACAACTGAGAGCTAATTTCCCAGACAATCAAATTAGAAACATCCGGATGGATAATGCAGGAGAGTTCACATCTCAAGCTTTTAATGACTATTGTATGTCAATCGGGATCAATGTTGAACATTCAGTACCTCATGTTTCACACACAAAACGGTTTAGCTGAATCTTTAATTAAACGATTACAAATAATCGCTAGACCACTCTTAATGAGATGTAAACTACCATCTTCTGCATGGGGCCATGCTATTTTGCATGTTGCTGCACTGATTAGATCGAAACCAACTGCTGATCACGAATACTCCCCATTGCAACTGGTCTCCGGACGAGAACCAAGTTTGTCCCACCTTAGAATTTTTGGTTGTGCGGTATATGTACCAATACCGCTACCACAACGTACTACAATGGGACCCCAAAGAAGACTGGGCATCTATATTGGTTTTAACTCCCCGTCCATAATTAAATATTTAGAACCAACGACGGGAGATATGTTTACAGCACGGTATGCTGACTGTCATTTTGATGAAACAATGTTCCCAGTCTTAGGAGGAGATAAGAACAAAGAAAGACTGGTAACACAAGAAATAACGTGGAATGCATCATCGCTATCAAATCTCGATCCCTGAAGTGGTCAATGTGAATATGAAGTCCAAAAGATTACACATTTTCAAAGAATAGTGAATGAATTACCAGATGCATTCACAGATACGAATAGAGTGACAAAGTCACATGTACCAGCATCAAATGCACCTGCTCGAATTGAAGTAATCCCAGAAGCGATTACTATACAACGAAAGCGTGGGAGACCAATCGGTTCCAAAGACAAAAACCCACGAAAACGAAAAGAGCAAAGTAACGCAGTTGGTGAAAACTCACAAAAGATTATAAGTGAAACCCCAGTAGAGGTAAATGTCCCAGAAGAGACAGCTATGAATCCAGAGGAAAATGAAGTTTCAGAAGAAACACCGGTACCAAATGAAAATGAGATCTCTATTAATTATGTACAAGATAGTACAATGTGGAACCGAAATAAAACACGTGTTGATGATATATTCGCATATGCTATAGCAACAGATGTAATCAATGAAAATGATTACGTACCTAAAACTTTAGAAGAGTGCATGCACAGAAATGATTGGCCAAGATGGCAAGAAGCCATAAACGCCGAATTGAATTCGCTCGAAAAGCGACATGTTTTCGGACCTGTAGTCCGAACACCCATAGACGTCAAACCAGTAGGTTATAAATGGGTGTTTGCAATAAAAAGAAATGAAAAGAATGAGATTGTACGATATAAGGCTCGACTTGTAGCACAAGGGTTTTTCCCAAATCCCAGGAGTTGATTATGAGGAAACGTATTCCCCTGTAGTGGATGCGATAACCCTTAGGTTCCTAATCGGCCTCACAATCTCTAAAGGACTTCATATGAGACTAATGGATGTCGTCACCGCATACTTATACGGGACACTTGAAAATGACATCTACATGAAAATCCCTAAAGGATTAAAATTGCCTGAAGCATTAAAATCAACACCTCGAGATATGTGTTCTATAAAGCTCCAGAGATCTTTATATGGTCTAAAACAATCTGGTCGTATGTGGTACAATCGACTTAGTGAATATCTCAAAAAGGAAGGATACAAGTCTGATGTAATCAGTCCATGTGTCTTTATAAAACGATCACTCTCAAATTTCACTATAATAGCAGTCTATGTTGACGATATCAACATCATCGGATCTCCTGAAGAGACAGAGAAAGCTGCTCAGTTTTTAAAGAAGGAATTTGAGATGAAAGATCTTGGTTGACAAAAGTATGCATCGGACTACAATTTGAGTATCTGTGCAATGGAACATTTGTCCATCAATCAAACTACATCCAGAAGATGTTAGTACGTTTCAATATGGATAAAACACATCCGTTTAGCGTACCTATAGTTGTCCGACCGCTAGATCCACACAAGGATCCTTATCGCCCTCAAGAAGAAGGCGAAGAAGTACTTGGTCCAGAAGTACCGTACTTAAGCGCGATCGGTGCCCTTATGTATCTCGCAAATAACATAAGACCTGACATTGCATTTGCAGTACATGTACTAGCGAGATACAGTTCGAATCCAACACGTAGACACTGGAATTGCGTAAAACATATATTCCGGTATATTTGCGGGACACAAGACTTAGGTCTTTTCTATCAGAGAGATCAAAAGTCCCAGCTGGTTGGATATGCTGATGCCGGATATCTATCAGATCCTCACAAAGCAAAATCTCAGACAGGTTATGTATTCACATACAGTGGCACAGCAATTTCTTGGAAGTCGACTAAGAAAACACTTACAACAACATCATCAAATCATGCCGAATTGATAGCATTGTATGATGTTGGTCAAGAATGCGTGTGGTTGAGATCAATGATCAATCATATACAAGAAGCATGCGGATTAGAACAAATCAAGAAAGACCCGACGATTATTTATGAAGACAACGCTGCTTGCATAGCTCAAATAAAGGAAGGCTACATCAAAGGCGACAGAACAAAACACATCTCACCAAAGTTCTTCTCAACGTATGACCTACAAAAAGAAGGAGAAATCGATGTTCGTCAGATCAAGTCAAGTGAAAATCTAGCAGACCTGTTCACAAAATCGTTACCTAGAAGCAGTTTCGAGCAGTTATCACATAAGATCGGGCTTCGTAGATTAAAAGACGTTACTTAAATTGAGGGGGAGCATTATACACGCTGTACTCTTTTCCTTGACTAAGTTTTGTCCCATTGGGTTTTCTTAGTAAGGTTTTTAATGAGGCAGCATAACTGGTCCTGCAGTATCAGTTTATCATATAGATCCTGAAGTATCAATTTAACATCATCCTGAAGAATGTTGTTAATAGTGTATAATGAACAGTATGTATATCTGAGGGGGAGTGTTATAAACCAGATATACAAGCCCCACTAAATAACAGTTACACAATGGCAGTTACACAATAACCGTTCAGAGGTTATTATCTATATATGTTGTTTACTTTTATATCTGTAGAAATCAAGATATTGCGAATAGGATTGCAGATTTGAAGATACAATTTCCATTTGTTCATATCATGTTTATATATGTTTCTACTGTTATGAATTATATGCACTTTAACTCCTTTCATTGAAGCCTATAAATAGAGGCATATGTGATCCATTCTATACATCAATAAGATATCAATTTCCTCAATCTTTTTTTCTTATCTCTATAATGTTAATAGACTAATTGTTTCAAACACGTTATCAGCACGACTTGTTCTTAGAGTTGGATCGTATTATCACAAACGACATTGCTTTGGATCACATCATCGTAAGGTATAATATATTTTCTAACCATCTTATCATTATTCATTATTTTCTTATACATGATCCATATTGTAATTCATACTATTTTGGGTTGTATTAGAGACTTGTTTATCATTCTCTTTAATCTCCTCAAATAACCTATATTGTAGCTTGTAGCTGATATAATTTTGGGTTAAGTAGAGATTATATTTATTATTGTTTATCAAAGTATGCTCAATCATAATTAAGTTTTATTCTAGTTCATCATAGTATATATAATACATTTGTTGTATTTGTATATTTATGTTTAAATAATTCGTGTTTATAAGAAAAATAAATAAGTTCATATATATTCAGATATAATAACCAAACAGAGGTCAAGAAAAAATAATAAAAACAGACAATTTTCTATTAGCGAAAAGGATTATTTGTTTCATCACTAAATCTCTATTATTATTCTTTAAAACACTATTTTACTTTCAACCAAACTCTAATTTAACTACTGTGGTCTAAAAAAAAATTTGTTTTATTTTTTTATTCTCTTTGCAAATTTCATTCTATCGAGGCTCATCATTGGTTGTTGTAGGTCATTGGTATATCTTCAATAATGTGACTGTCAGTTCTGTTTGTTTTAAGTAGAACTAGGTGAATTTCTCCGCGCGATGCAGCGGAAATTTAGTCGGTACGTGTTTGATTTATTACGTAAGGGAATTCGGTTGGTACCGTTTGGGTTCGTTATGAATTGTGGTACCCACATTCGGTTTAAAGTTATGATATGTCTAAAAAATGTGTGTTACATTGAAAACCATGAAAATGAATATCAGTTAGTTCCGATAACTATATTGGTATGAGTTTGAATCGTCATGGTATTATTTTGAAAAATAAACTCCGTTTTCAACAAAGTTTTTACAGAAGATGCGGGAAAAAAATTATTGAACACATTCCGCATTCAATTTTACAAAAAAGATGAACGCAAGTTATTTGAACAAAAATCAAATTAAATAAATTAAATGGTTTCAAAGTGTATACTTCAAAGTATATCCAATAATACCGATACTGGGATGGTTGTTGTTTTATCGTTATCGGTTTCACTCATCACAGTACCACTATGACATCGACACTTGATTTAGCTTATGATACAAAATAAAGACTCTATTTCAAACATAACCCAGTTTTCAATGAAATTTATGCAAGAACATCAAGAAAAACAATCAAACACAACTTTGTATTTTGTATTTTTTTTTTTTTTTTTATCAATGAACCCAAGTAATAGAAGAAAAATCAGATTAATAAAACAATTAAACATGTTAAATATGTGTATCACATGCCAATGAGGTAGTGGTGGAGTGGTTGGGGAAAGACTTGGTGTTCCTTGTGACCTAGGTTCGACTCCCACTCTTCCAATTATTTTCTACGGCATCCAGGTGAAGGGCGAATACGGGTGGCACCGGTTCGTCTTGGATGGGAGGCGAGGTTTTACGGTGGCGCCGGTTCGAATTGGATGGGAGGCGAGGCGAGGTTTTACGGATTATTCCACTGTCGTGCCTTCGAGCGGGTGGAGGTCGGGTTTCCGCGCATCTTGGAGAACCAAGGGGCTGGAGGCGGTCAAATAGTCGACCTTGCCCACAGCGCCCGGTGTCACGGTGGTTGGCACGTCGTTCCTTACCGTTCAAAAAAAATATGTGTATCACATATACTAAGAGATAAAAACAAATTGACCTATAACAATAACTATGTATAATAATAAATAAAATTATATTATAATATTTATATATAGTTACTGTGCATGGAGACTTGCTATTCATATATATAGGTTGTTCGACCGCGCATTGCGGCGATACGTTATCGCAAGCATTGAATTTGTATCGAATCGGTTTATTATAGTACCAGTACTATAAATTCACTCGGTATAGAAATAAATACGTATTTTATATCGACCAAACACGAAGGTACCTGAGGTTGTTCAAATGGTATCGATTGGTTCAGATCAATACAAACTGGTACCAATATTCATTTATGGTCACTACATAGTTGTATAAATGAAAAACTATCGAAACCGAAAACCATAACAATGAATACAGGTCCCGGTACCGATGTTGATCAGCAAGTTAAGATTGCGATACGGTGTTAGTTTATCGAAAGCAAAAACATTAAAAATAAATACCGGTACCGAAATCAATTGTGTTCGTTCAGTTTCGCCTCAATTCACTACGGTAGAAAGAAACCATAAAAATGAGTATAGATACCGGTACCGATGTCTCATTTGGTTCATTACGATATGATAACGATACGCCAATTTATTTAGTTTATTTATCTGACTTAAAAATAATAAAAATAAATACTAGTACCGATACAGATGTTGTTTAGTTGTTTCGTTTCGGTTCAGTTTGGTATGTTAGCGGCAAAATGTCCGTTTTCAATAAAATTTTATCGTAATATTGAAAAAGAATAAACATAAAACACAATTATTAAAAAAATCAAAATAAACGATGAATAAAATATTCTAAAAAACAATAAATATCTCAAAATAATAATTTACCACTCATCTTCGGTTTGGTTTGATACGAAAGCGAAACGGTATCCATTTTCAATAAACACTTATATAGTATTGTTGAAAACAAAACATAGTTGCAGATTTAATTTTTCTAAAAAAGTTAACGAATACAAATTTAAGATTTAAAAACGTATAAATAAAGAAAATGTTATTACAAACAAATAAATACTTGAAAAATAGAATATAATTTGAAAATAAATAAAAAATCATTGCTCATCATGACTTTTTAATATACTTTTCAAGAATTAAAAATATTTAACTTAAATAAAATATTATATTTTAAGGTACTGTTAATCAAGAGTTTGTGTTAATATATATAAATATAAATATTTCTTTTTGGCCAATGATCTCTATATCAAATTGTGGAGGGCTTGCATTTCTTTTGAGAGATGCAAGTTCGACTCCTACTTGGTACAGAGTGAGTCACTGGTGGGCAATGATAGAAAACTCAAGGAAACCTGGGTTGGATCCTTGAGCCAAACGGGTTTTACCGTTAATTTCACCGTCGTGCCTACGGACGGGTGGGTTACCGGGTTTTTCCCGGAATTAGTGGTGGACTCGGGTTACTCTCGGAGTACTCCGTTTATCCAGTGGGTACCCCGAGAATGCTTGAGATTAAGTTTGTTGGCCGTTCAAAAAAAAATTTCTTTATGACCCTTAAAACTATTTTTGAAAACGCAATCATTGGGTCCTTATATATTGGGCAATAGTTCCTTCTTTTCAGGATAAAACCATATAGCAAAATCTATATAATTAATTTATTAAACTTTACATAGTAATTTAGTTCCTGCTACTCCTTATAACATTCTGCTCGCAACAAATATAAAAATAAATAAAATGGTATCTCTTCTTTTTCTTTTTAAGCTTTAATTAAGTTTTAAAGGTTATCTTTTGCATTAGTTATTATTGGGAGACATAAGTTCGAAAGAGTAGTTACAATTTATATAAATAGCAATCTAATATGAGAGAACAAACTTGTTTGAAATGGTGCGTCACTTTTATAAAGACAATTTGCAAAATAACTATAACAATTACCTTGGCGTCTCATATTGTTAAGCAAGTTAGGGTAATCTATCAGACAGGTTTTTTATAATCTAACGAAAGACCTTCCATCTAGTAATCATTACAAAAAAAATCATTATGCACATCAGTACTCTTATTAAATTATTGTTGCTTTGATTCATTTAAAATGTAATAATATTTAATTGATTTAAATCGATTTGCTACCCTTGAAATATGAATGGATATACTATGTATTAATATTTGTAAATAAAATTTAGAATTTAATGTGTAATCTCTAAACGCCTTAACACATAACTATTTTGTTAACCTTGTTTTTCTTTGTAGTCAGTAATTGTTATCCCAAATATTATTTAATTGGATTATAATTTTGAATAACATACATTAATCATTGCATATTTCTTTAATATAGATAATCATGTCGAATCTTGCAAAGCTTGAGTTTATGGCTTTAGACATCACTGGAAAAAATTATTTGTCATGAGCTTTGGATGTTGAAATCCATCTAAATGCCAATAACCTTGGGGAAACAATTAAAGAAGGAAATAAAACGAGTACCCAAGATAAAGCAAAGGCAATGATTTTCTTACGCCACCATATTCATGAGTCATTGAAAAATGAATATCTCACTATCAATGTAACACTCATCTTGTAAATCCGATATTTTAAAGGTTTTCGTATATAAAACGAAAATTTAACATGTAATTAGGATTAAGGATTCTTAGAAATTCGAGTAATTTAAAACTTTTACAAATTAAAAGTTTACAACATAATTTATATATATAAGTTCGTCATTTACAACGACATCAAAACGGCGTGCGGAAGCTTCATTCTGATGTGTTTGGTTCTTGTAAATCGCTTGATCTTCATCCGTACATTTTGGGAGCATTCACCTATTGCCAAAACCACACAAACTGTTAGTTTTGACATGTTTAATCACGTATAATCAAGTTCTAAGGTCCAACAATAGAAAAGAAACAAAATTTCTGAAATAATAGGCGGTCGCGCCCCGCGACCGTTCTCTAGTCATCCTTCGCGGCCCGCGACGTTGGTCGCGTCGCGCGACCGTAATGTTGATATGCCGTCGCGTAGCGCGTCGGCCTGTTTTTCACAGCAGGTTTGTTTCATTGTTGCAACATTTGCCCAGCTACGAAAATTAACATTTAACAACTTAAAACCTGCATAACTTTTGCTATACTAGTCCGTTTTGCACGATTTTTTTTCTTACGCGTTCGTAATTTAATTCTCCATCTCATGGAGTCAATACCTTATATTAAACAACTTCAAAAATTCAGATTTCAAGCTCTCGGCTTGAAATCCCTTTTCAACACTTTTGACCCGTTTACGATTTAATCAAACAAACTTGTTAATTACCTTCAAAATGTCATGCAAATCACATTATATCAGTTTACTAATATTCAAGGTTCAAATGACGGGTTCTTATACAAATCTTAACCCGTTTTGCATATCTACTCATTTTGACCCATTACGGGGTATTTAACACTTTTAAGCTTAAATCGCGTTTCTTTTAGCTTACACCCTATCTCCATTTTAGACATGTCCCAAGGACTCAATTAAACAAAACGCTTATTTCTAAACAACTCTTAAAGGTTTTTTTTCCCTATTTACCCCTCAACGACTTTTTGGTCAATTTTAATCCTTCATTTTGTGCCGAAGGGCTTTCGCCAATAATTGACCGCGATATCGCTTCTAACTACAATACAAAATATGCGTACCTGGCTCGGATCAACATATTGACCTGTTTAATACCTTGCGTCCATAATATGCTAATTCATAGCACCGCTAAATCATAACCATTTTATCCTGTGCGCATAAGACTCGACAAGCACTTATTAGTCATTATTTGTCAAATGGTATCTACATTACCATTTGACCTGTTTGGTCTAAACGATTTAAACACTTTGCGCTTATATTGGAATGGTATCTATTTACCATTTCATTAAATAACTAAATTCAGATTTCTCACCTCTTTAGCTATGTCTCTTAAACCCTTTTTCCTTACGCATTTAGCCCGACATGACTTATGTCGCTTAGTGTTGTTCTATATTTCAACTTTTACCTATTTGTTCATGACTAAATCACCGTTTCTCCTTTTTACTCGTTTAGGCTTACTTATAAAGTAGTCGTTCGAAAACCCATTTTTTATTCATGTCACTTCATGACCATTTTGCCTCTTTATCATAAAACATAGTTTTTCATCATTAGATATGCTCCGACCCGTATCGTTTCGTGTCGGAGCCATATCTAGAATATCATCTTAATCGTATAGGAAACTTTTAGAACAAACACATATTCTGCAAAAAGTGTAAGTTTCACTTTCCTTGCATCCGGTTATGCTCTTTTTCCGCGTACTCGATCCGTTTGACCCGCTTCTTTCCCAAGTCTTCATCTAGCTTGTCTAGAGTCAAACTATCATCATCACAATTCGTAAGACGGTTAGATTAGTCATAATCATTTACGACTATTCCATCCTACGGGTTTTATGTCGAATTTATCATTTGTCCATATCAAAATTATCATTCGATCTAATCATTGGTCGGTTTGACTTTTTAAAAGTCAATTGACTTATCAACATATTCAAATGCACATTTGGTTCAATGAACTCACTTGGGCATATTTCATCCGAACTCTTAACGAAATCAAATTTTACATACTAACTAGTAGGCCGCGATTTCATTTAGGCATTTCATATCACTGAAAATGGGCTGTTTTTGGTGACTTGTTTATCCTGTTTACAAGTCTTCAAAAATTATGATTTTTTTATGTGGCGTACCTCTCGGAGGGTTAGGCCTTGTGTTAAAATTTCAAGATCTAACGCTTTACAAAAAATTCGCAAAAATTCATTTACTAAGCTACAATCAGATTCGTCACTTCTGACTACAGCTTACGGAAAAATTAATTAAAAATTCCTCGTTTATCCGATTGACGAAATTCCAATTGGCGATTCTTTTAATCGCTTAAAACTATCTATAGTAAAAGTTTGAGATTATAACTAAATTCCAAAATTGAGTTATGACATTCGTAATGGGCTGCAAATTCTACCAGAAAACGCAGCTTGAACCTTTGATACGGAAAAATTCATAAAATGCTCAATTTTCGTCGAAAAAATGCGATTCCAGTGGGGTTTTAAAGATATTTCCTGGAATTATATTTTAGACTTAAGAAACATATGTTTTTGTCATGTTTTGTTCAGGTTACAGCCAATACAAGTCGGCTGTAAATTCTGATCAGGAGCTGTTTGAATTCAGCTTTCAATTTAAGCATGTTCTTGACATCATAACACTAATTTTTAGCAATCAAAACCCTAAAAACATCTCAAACATGAATTTAGCATCAACAAAATCTGAATTTACTTGAGCTAGGCATGATTTCAATATATTCTTGTCTAGGGTTTACTCCTAAACACTATTTCACTTCAATATCATCCATACCACAATCATGCAACATCAATTTCGAATTTATTATGTACATCAAGAATTCTCAACTTCAAAAATATCAAAAATTCGACATACCTTACGATCCCCTTAGCTCGGTGATCGTTTATATGTATTCAAATCCGAGTTTGGTCTTCAATTGCACCTTCAATTGGAAGATTTTGTGGAGTTTAGGGTTTTACCCCTTTTCTTCCTGCTCTGGTCGTTCCCCACGCACACACACACATTCTATGTGTGTGTTGTGTTTTAATTATTTGTTTTAATAAAAAATAGTTTCCTACTTGACGACATTAGTACCTATAGTTTCAAGAATTTACAATTGAAACTAGAACCCATGGTTTATCATTTCATTACCCATTACTAACTAGGTTAGTTCTACCTAGTTAACTTAATGGGTTCGGGGAGCCATAACCCGTTTTATTTTAGGTCCCGTTAACTCGGGCCTTTTATATACTTTGTTTTCTCAAAGTATTTATCCTTCTTTTTAATTAATATTAGATTATTTATTTAAATCCTTATATTCACCGGGTTAATTTTACCACTAATGGTATTTTACCCATTCATTATTATTAACGTGGTTTGATTACCAAACCCGTTTTCGGGGTGTTACAAGTCTACCCCCCTTAAAGAGGTTTCATCCCCGAAACCTTTCTCACAAACTTTATCAGTTTAGATCATCTGAACCTTAGTTTCGGTGATCACTTGAGCACTATTCGCACATAATAATCTTACCAAAAAGTATGGTAATGTGTTTTTAGTTTTAAGGCGTATGCGCCTTTCATGTGCAAGGCCTCGTAGGCCATTACTTTCAGCTTGTGTTTCTTATTCTAGTCACTTATTTGACCGAGTTGTCATCTGATTACTCGGTCGTATTTATTATTCAACACGTTTACTTCTAGCAAATTTTTATATTGACCAGCGCCTTGCATAAGTCGTAACACTATTTTGACTCTGAATTGTTTTTACCGGCTAGACTAATTTCTCGCAGTCACTTTATACCCCGTCACTCGGGTACATCATATTGCCATCCCGGCCTTTTGTGTGTTTCTGATTTCTTGTCTCGTAACTCACGTTACAACATGGTTACATTCTACGTCATTTTTAGTGACTGTAATCCCATCACATCTTGTTTAAGTTTATGTCGACTTTTCATTGTCGAAAATCTTTCTTTCGAATGTATCGTTTTACACCTATTGGTGTTAAAACCTCTATCCTTTAATATTAACCATTTATGAGTTCGTCTCATAATATTCATATTTGTTAAAACGTTGTTTCTTACTAAAACTGAATTTTAGTTTAACGTTTTTCCTTTTAACTAAGTCAATTACTTATATCAAGGAAATTGACAACCCATAATTTATTCTTTTCCGTTATCGTTTTACGCGAGGAATCGTAGCAAGTTCCCTCGCTTTCCTCTATTGACCCGTAGGTTCTTTCACTTAGCCTTGTAGGCTATTTCCTTAGGTCTTAACCCCCTTTTAACGGGGACCCTAAGGTTTATTTCCCTTTTTATTTGTGACCCGAGAGTCATTCTGGTCCCGTAGACCTTAACACTACTCGCATTCCCGAAGGTTACGATGATCCCGCAGATTCATCTTTTATTTGTGTGTATATTCAAATGTATATATACATATATAGCTTCAAAGCATCTCTTGTTATGTTTGGAATCGTTTATTTTCGCTTTTGAACTTTAGTTGACCTTGACCGTAGTCTAAGGCTTCATTTGTTTATTTTTGGACTAATTTTCCGACTTTACGTCTTCTTACGTCATTCATACGTCGGTTTATTCTATGCTCACCTTTATCCAGTTTACATATATCCGCATTTGATTATGTCCCATTACCGGGCTCATTATTCTTTTGCTTTTAACGCTACCGTTATCCCGCTTGCGCTTACTCATGCCATCCGACATTATATTATATTCGACCCGTTTGACTCATTCATGTGAAATTTTATCATTTACGGATGTCAACTTCATTCTTTGTTCGACCCGTTCAACTTTAAAATAGTTGAACAAAATTTATCAAAATTTCTATTTACATTATCTTGTCGTCTTTTAGTCATGACTCAAAACCCGAGTCTTTTAACTTTCCATCTGAGTTCCCGTTTCTCGGTCTACGCATGTGTTTAATCCTTACCCATCAACCGGGTATTTTACCGAAGTCGTTATTATTGCAACCCTCCCGGTATGCATTTAGACTTCGCTTCACTTTTATATTCCGACTTTGTCCTCAAGTTTGACGTTTTACAAAAACGGCCCGTTAAGAGACACATTTGCATTCTCCGGGTTCGAGTGTAAGTACACCCCCTCCCAATGCATATCTTAATCATTTTACATGTTTGCATTCTCCGGGTTTTACATGTTTGCATTCTCCGGGTTCGAGTGTAAGTACATCCCCTCCCAATTCATATCTTAATCATTTTACATTAATTTTTGTCCCTTCACTCGGGCTCATTATCCTAATGTAATACGCTTCCGTCACCCGGCTGTGCGTTTACATTATTATCTAATATTTTGCTCATTTGATTCATTTGGGTACTTTTTAATTTGTCCCACTCACCCCGTCCTTACTACATCGGATGTAAGCATATCCATCATAAAAAGTTCATGGTACCACGTGCTCACCACTTACTTGGCCAGAGTAAGCGATCAGTACCTGGTATACATGACCTTTTTATAATTTTCACATTACACCCCATGTAAGTAATGTCTCTATTTGTTTCTTTTGGAAACAATATCCCGAATAGATTTTCTATTCAGTTTTTTTCCAAGTTTTTAATCTACATATGCAACTTTCAATTTCTACATATTTGTTGCATATTACTATTTATGCAATTAAATTTAAAATGTGCACCTGGTAATGCTTGCCCTAACGGGCTTCTCTTGCCATTAGCCTTGTTCGCGACCGCCACGCGATTTAGGTCCTTGATGAGCATACTCTTTGGACCGTTCCTCTATCAAATCAGCGATTTGTTAAACTCTCGCTATCTTCATATGCGAGTGTCCTTCAACTAAAACATTTACAACAGTTAGTAATTTCGACATTAATGGATGCCCGTATTATAATACAAGGCTTTTCTACTATGCGCATCAACGCGTGTAATTTCGTTGACTATATCTACTCCATATCGTTTTTATTGGTATAACGTGTATTACACGATAACCATATGTGTTGTTCTCAACACTTTAATCTTACTAAACCATTGATATACATCTACTTACCGGATTTGCGATCAAGCCTCGAACCGAACACACTTTATTCTTTAACCACGAGCTCTGATTACCAACTTGTAACACTCATCTTGTAAATCCGATATTTTAAAGGTTTTCGTATATAAAACGAAAATTTAGATTAAGGATTCTTATAAATTCGAGTAATTTAAAACTTTTACAAATTAAAAGTTTACAACATAATTTATATATATAAGTTCGTCATTTACAACGACATCAAAACGCCGTGCGGAAGCTTCATTCTGATGTGTTCGGTTCTTGTAAATCGCTTGATCTTCATCCGGACATTTTGGGAGCATTCACCTATTGCCAAAACCACACAAACTGTTAGTTTTGACATGTTTAATCACGTATAATCAAGTTCTAAGGGCCAACAATAGAAAAGAAACAAAATTTCTGAAATAATAGGCGGTCGCGCCCCGCGACCGTTCTCTAGTCATCCTTCGCGGCCCGCGACGATGGTCGCGTCACGCGACCGTAATGTTGATATGCCGTCGCGTAGCGTGACGGCCTGTTTTTCACAGTAGGTTTGTTTCATTGTTGTTGCATTTGCCCAGCTACAAAAAATAACATTTAACAACTTAAAACCTGCATAACTTTTGCTATACTAGTCCGTTTTGCACGATTCTTTTTCTTACGCGTTCGTAATTTAATTCTCCATCTCATGGAGTCAATACCTGATATTAAACTACTTCAAAAATTCAGATTTCAAGCTCTCGGCTTGAAATCCCTTTTCAACACTTTTGACCCGTTTACGATTTAATCAAACAAACTTGTTAATTACCTTCAAAATGTCATGCAAATCACATTATATCAGTTTACTAATATTCAAGCTTCAAATGACGGGTTCTTATGCAAATCTTAACCCGTTTTGCATATCTACTCATTTTGACCCGTTACGGGGTATTTAACACTTTTAAGCTTAAATCACGCTTCTTTTAGCTTACACCCTATCTCCATTTTAGACATATCCCAAGGACTCAATTAAACAAAACGCTTATTTCTAAACAACTCTTAAAGGTTGTTTTTCCCAATTTACCCCTCAATGAATTTTTGGTCAATTTTAATCCTTCATTTTGTGACGAAGGGCTTTCGCCAATAATTGACCGCGATATCGCTTCTAACTACAATACAAAATATGCGTACCTGGCTCGGATCAACATATTGACCCGTTTAATACCTTGCGTCCATAATATGCTAATTCATAGCACCGCTAAATCATAACCATTTTATCCTGTGCGCATAAGACTCGACAAGCACTTATTAGTCATTATTTGTCAAATGGTATCTACATTACCATTTGACCCGTTTGGTCTAAACTATTTAAACACTTTGCGCTTATATTGGAATGGTATCTATTTACCATTTCATTAAATAACTAAATTCAGATTTCTCACCTCTTTAGCTATGTCTCTTAAACCCTTTTTCCTTACGCATTTAGCCCGACATGACTTATGTCGCTTAGTGTTGTTCAATATTTCAACTTTTACCTATTTGTTCGTGACTAAATCACCGTTTCCCCTTTTTACTCGTTTAGGCTTACTTATAGAGTAGCCGTTCGAAAACCCATTTTTTATTCATGTCACTTCATGACCATTTTGCCTCTTTATCATAAAACATAGTTTTTCATCATTAGATATGCTCCGACCCGTATCGTTTCGTGTCGGAGCCATATCTTGAATATCATCTTAATCGTATAAGAAACTTTTAGAACAAACACATATTCTACAAAAAGTGTAAGTTTCACTTACCTTGCATCCGGTTATGCTCTTTTTCCGCGTACTCGATCCGTTTGACCCGCTTCTTTCCCAAGTCTTCATCTAGCTTGTCTAGAGACAAACTATCATCATCACAATTCATAAGACGGTTAGATTAGTCATAATCATTTACGACTATTCCATCCTACGGGTTTTATGTCGAATTTATCATTCGTCCATATCAAAATTATCATTCGATCTAATCATTGGTCGGTTTGACTTTTTAAAAGCCAATTGACTTATCAACATATTCAAATGCACATTTGGTTCAATGAACTCACTTGGGCATATTTCATCCGAACTCTTAACGAAATCAAATTTTACATACTAACTAGTAGGCCGTGATTTCATTTAGGCATTTCATATCACTGAAAATGGGCTGTTTTTGGTGACTTGTTTAACCTGTTTACAAGTCTTCAAAAATTATGATTGTTTTATGTTGTGTACCTCTCGGAGGGTTAGGCCTTGTGTTAAAATTTCAAGATCTATCTTTTTACCAAAAATTCGTGAAAATTCATTTACTAAGCTGCAATCAGATTCATCACTTCTGACTGCAGCTTACGGAAAAATTCATTAAAAATTCCTCGTTTATCCGATTGACGAAATTCCAATTGGCGATTCTTTTAATTGCTTAAAACTATCTACAGTAAAAGTTTGAGATCATAACTAAATTCCTAAATTGAGTTATGGCATTCGTAAAGGGCTGCAAATTCTACCAGAAAACGCAGCTTGAACCTTTGATACGGAAAAATTCATAAAATGCTCAATTTTCGTCGAAAAAATGCGATTCCAATGGGGTTTTAAAGATATTTCCTGGAATTATATTTTAGACTTAAGAAACATATGTTTTTGTCATGTTTTGTTCAGGTTACAGCCAATACAAGTCGGCTGTAAATTCTGATCAGGAGCTGTTTGAATTCAGCTTTCAATTTAAGCATGTTCTTGACATCATAACACTAATTTTTAGCAATCAAAACCCTAAAAACATCTCAAACATGAATTTAGCATCAACAAAATCTGAATTTACTTGAGCTAGGCATGATTTCAATATATTCTTGTCTAGGGTTTACTCCTAAACACTATTTCACTTCAATATCATCCATACCACAATCATGCAACATCAATTTCGAATTTATTATGTACATCAAGAATTCTCAACTTCAAAAATATCAAAAATTCGACATACCTTACGATCCCCTTAGCTCGGTGATCGTTTATATGTATTCAAATCCGAGTTTGGTCTTCAATTGCACCTTCAATTGGAAGATTTTGTGGAGTTTAGGGTTTTACCCCTTTTCTTCCTGCTCTGGTCGTTCCCCACGCACACACACACATTCTATGTGTGTGTTGTGTTTTAATTATTTGTTTTAATAAAAAATAGTTTCCTACTTGACGACATTAGTACCTATAGTTTCAAGAATTTACAATTGAAACTAGAACCCATGGTTTATCATTTCATTACCCATTACTAACTAGGTTAGTTCTACCTAGTTAACTTAATGGGTTCGGGGAGCCATAACCCGTTTTATTTTAGGTCCCGTTAACTCGGGCCTTTTATATACTTTGTTTTCTCAAAGTATTTATCCTTCTTTTTAATTAATATTAGATTATTTATTTAAATCCTTATATTCACCGGGTTAATTTTACCACTAATGGTATTTTACCCATTCATTATTATTAACGTGGTTTGATTACCAAACCCGTTTTCGGGGTGTTACAATCAAAGATCCACTCGTCCTATGGACCAACACTACTAGAAAAAAGACATTTATTGATACACAATGCGTGTCATTAAACGGTATATATGACACGCAAAAGAGTGTCAAGGAAGCCCCTGTCATAAAATGAAAATGGCATACATTTGTGTGTTATCTTTTTATGACACACATTTATGACAGGCCTTTATGAAACACATTTATGACACGCAATGTGTGTCAAGGAAACCTCTGTCATAAATGAAGATGACACGCGTAAATGTGTGTCATGGTTTTAGAAGTTTTAAAAAATATATATTTATTTTAGAATTATTAATTTTCACATTAAAAGACAATTCGTATCTCATGAAACAAAATAAAATACATATATAGCAAAACAATTTATTTCATTCAATATTCCATAAAAAATAAACATTATAAAGTTAACAATACTTCATTAATGCCGATACAAAATAACACCGGAAAATAAAGGTTGCCACAAAAAGTTGATCATTCTTTGCAAATTCTCTGGTCACTTGAGTTGTCTCGGACAGCAAGAAACCATCATTTTCATCATGTCTCAACTGCACCTTTTAAGCTTCACATACTCAAGTGTCTTTTCTATAATCACCTTATCCTGAAAAAGATTAACATTTGGTAGAATTTATTAAATATTCTTACTTCTTGCTGCATAAAAACTACCAATGAAAGAAAGTAAAGCATATATTACCGATCGGTTTAAAGAGAATGATATAGATGTTACCCCACTAATTAAGGCTCCACATCAAAGTAGCAACTGTTATAATATGTAACAATACAATTAGGTCATATGTTTGTAAAACTCCACATCATTGTCTGTCTTAAAGATTTTAAAAAGAAAGTTGTAACACCACGTAAAAACGTGTCCAATTATGTATAGACACGTGTCCTAAACTCTACATATGTGAAAATTTTAGTCGGAGGGACTAAAACTGTCAACATGCCAACCTCGGGCCTCTGAATGACAGTACGTGAAAAATATATTCATAATCAAATGATTAATTGAATATAAGAAGTCGTATGTGAAGGTAGTCGGAAATAAGAAAGCTACAGGGGTTAAACGTGTCAACATGTTAATTTTGCCTCTGAGTGACCTTTTAAACATTTTCCCAAAAGCTTTATAAATTATATACTACACTCTCATGATTATCTATTAAAGAATTCATCAGCTTTCGGTTGAAATTGTGATGAATTGTTCAACTTTTAAGAAGTAAAATCACATGTGCAAGAATCGACAAATCTTCATGCAATGGCCATTTCTAAAGAATCCAAGGGAACATATGTGCATGGCATGGTAATGTGAGAAATGCAGACTTGATTATTTTGGACTATTACTACTGGAAATGTCTGAATATTCGAGTTAAAAAGTTACATGGTCAAGTATATAAAAGTTTAAAATTTTTTGTCCTCTGGTCATCGGTTACGGACCGTATGGCCCTAGGCTTAAGGTCCGCAAGGAGGTAACTGGGCGATGAAATTCAGGTTCGGTTACGGACCGTATTCATTCGGACTTACGGTCCGTAAGAGTTGGATACGGACCGCAAAGGTTTAAGCTTACGGTCCGTATGCTTATCGCTGGGCAGAAATTTTGGACATATGTATGTTTCAGCTGTTCCACCGCCTTAGTCTAGTTTGTAACGACCTTAGGAGCTATAAGTCAGTTTAATTCACTCACTAGGACACCTGGAGTGATCCCAGGGCCTCCAATAACACCTGGAGATGATCCATGATCTTGTGAATGGTTATATAAAGGAACTAGCTCTTGAGCTCACAAGCACACTTGCAACATTTTCTCATACTACAACTTCTGGAGCTTGCTTAGGACAAGGAGAAGACTTTGAAGTGTAGAAAAGATTGCTAGGACCTTTAGTAAGCCTCTAATTACTTGTTTAGTCATTTTAATTAGCTTAATTAACTAAAAGTCAAACTTGTTGTAAATTAGGTTTGACTTTCGTTTTAATTACATATGTATTAGCCACTGACCAAATTGAAAGTGGTTATAGAACCATATTAGTGTAGGTGATTAACCCTTAAAAGTGTTGGTGCATTACGTCTGTCGACTACGTCTTACATCGAGTCTAATTGTGTATAGGTTAGAACATGGCATGAAATCCAAGAAACATGTATTAGAGGTGATTTCGCTCATGTGTCAATGAGCTGATTTCGCTTATGTGTCTTGACCTGATTTCGCTTATGTGGCAAGTGTGTGATTTCGCTTATATGTCATGTCCTTATAAGCGAAATCATGTCATCTATAAATAGGTCATTTGAGCGAAATCACATATATAGTTATAGGTGTTCTCTTCCGGCAAGCCACGAAGTGCTGCCGAAGTGTTGTCAGAGCTTGTAATCGCTTCAGTAATCAATACAACAACAGTTAAACGTGAATCCAGCTGAAATAGCACCAAGACATTAGTTTCTGCCTCTTGTTTTGGATAGGAATTCTTCTGATCAACTCAAACAGGGCCGAATACGATCCTACAAGTGGTATCAGAGCTCAGGAGGAAGAGTTCTTGCCATTTCAGTTGCATATTCTGATTTTCTACACCTTCTTTCTCATTTTTGAAAATTTTTTATGGTAAAATCAGCTCAAATTCACACACAGCACTCGTAATCACGTATTAATAAATCCTTGAAAGTTTCAAAGCTAAAATCGATCTAGAACTTAGGATTTTCAGGTTTTCGCTCATAGTGACTCGTGCATTTGATGATGTCAGCAGCCATTTAGTCTTGATTTCGCTCTTATGTCACAAAATTTGTCTTGATTTCGCTTATTGGTACAATCAGATTTCGCTTTTGTGGACAATACAAGTGTAATTTCGCTTATAAGTCCTATTGTGATTTCGCTCTAGTGAACAGATCAAGGTTCCGCTTTTGTGACAACTTTGAGATTCCGCTTTTGTGACACTTTAGTGGTTTCGCTTATAGTGACAACTAGTGTTTTCGCTTATAGTGACAACTAGTGGTTTCGCTTATAGTGACAACAAAGGTTTCGTTTTTGTGACACTTGATATTTGGGATTTCGCTCCAAGGAACAGTTTTGCCTAAACTTGGGAATTTGAAAACTTGTGAACTTTAAACAATGGACAACGAATTTTATAACGCATTTGCTAGCCCAATCACAATCACTCAAAATGCTTTACTTGAAAACGAAACTGGGACATCTCAAAAACCGCCCAAACTCATGGATATTGATGATTACAATGCTTGGTCCGAACGGTTTGGGAATTGGGTTGAGGCGTATCATTTGGATGCGTGGGAACACACTGAGGAACCATATGTTAGACCCACAACAAATGGTGTGCAGTTAACAATTCGAGAAATGAGTACGGAAGATAAAAAGAAATATCGAGATGAAAAATTGATGGTGAGTCTGCTTCAGCAAGCAATAAAAGAAGATATCTTGATACTGCTTCAACATGATGGAACTGCTTACTCAATCTGGACAGAATTGGAAGCAAAATTTGTTGGAAGTGATGATATGCTCAAAAACAAAATGTCTCTCATGAAGAAAGAATTTGACTTATTCCGTGGTTTGAAATCTGAAAACACCAAGTAAATAATTGATAGATATTGTAACTTGGTGAGAAATATGACAAAACTTGGAATTAAAAAAGACACTGATGAATTGATTGAAAAACTTGCAGATGCACTACCTCATGAAACTTGGGGAACATTTCTGATGATGCTGAGATCCAACAGAAAAGATTATAAAAATATGACATTGGGAGACTTCATCAAACACCTGGAAGCTCAAGAGATGGAGCAAAGAAAGATTGCCAGGATGAAGAACTATGATGGAGAACAGGACATCAGCTTGTACTACAAGAGTGGTGTTACTGGAACAACAAATTTTTCTCCAAAATTCGAAACTGCTTACAGTGCAAAAGATTCTTCTGAAAAGAAATCATCCCAGGGATCAAGCAGCACAAGATTTTCATCATTCGATCCAAACATTTCTGCAACAAAGAACGGAAGAAAACTTCAATGCAATATTGTATTAAATCTTGAAAGTGATCAAGATTATTCTGAAGAAGTAGCTAAAAATCAAATGTCTTTGTTGGGAATGGTGTTGGAATCCTATAGTAGTTTTGTGGCCGGAAAGATCGGTAATCCAATGCTCACGAAAGAGGATTACGATCAAATAGATGCTGAGGAAATGGAATTGATGGACATTAAATGGTGCATGGCAAGTGTGTTAAGACGAGCTGAGAAGTTTAAACAAATTACGGGAAGAGATGATTTCCGTGATGCAAAAGTTTCAACTTTAGGCTTTGATAAATCTAAAGTTACATGTTTTCATTGCAGGGAAAAGGAGCATTTCAAGAGGGAGTGCAAAAATCGTGGAGCTAGTGGAGCCCAGAATCCTTTTGGAAACAATGATTATCACAAAAAGGCGATTTATCATCAAGTTACACCACCAGCACCGCATCAGGCACAAACTGCACACGGAAGAGATGTGATTGAAGGTTCAAAAAGAGCATGTCTAGTTAATCAGGGCAAGTATGATAATTTTACCTGGGATAAATATCTTCCAACAAACAGCAAAGTGTGTTTGGCAGAACAAGATGATGAAAAGTTGGCTGAAGGTTTTTGTTGGAACGATTTTTGCCCAGATCAAGAACCTATGGCCAAAGAGATGTCCAAAGACACTTCATATGCTAAAGCTTTCATTGCAAATGCCTACGATTTGAAATGTGCCGAAAAGTGCAGAAAAGTAATGGAAGCTGCTGAAGCAAGACGGAGTAAGTTTGAAGAAGAGGAAGAAGAGGAAGAGAGATTAAAAGCTGAGGCAGAAGCTGAGAAAAAGAGAAGAGCTGAATTTTTACGATCAAACAGAACAGTCAAAGAAGTTCCTGAATTTGAAGTCAAAGTTGATGCAGAACCTGTCAAAGTTTCTGAAAAGTTCTTGAACTGTGATTCTTTAATCAAGCAGAACAATGAGTTGCTGCATAACATAAACAGATTGAAAGAATCCTATGATACAATGAACTGAGAAATCAACAAGTATACTGATTCAAATGGTGAACAAGTTGTGGCAATAAATACACTAAAGAGAGCTTACCTGAGACAACTTGATGATGTCAACTTTCACATAAAGAAATGTGCTGATCTGGAGTTGAAGTTGGCAACACAAAAGATAGAAACTGAGAGAGTCAACAAGTTATTAGAAAGTTACTCATGTTCTACTTTTGTTGTTGACAGGATTTATCCGGTTGTGGAGAAATTGAAGACATTTGAAAAAATGAAGATGTCCGAAGAAAAGAAGTCAGAGACAAGAGAATATGATGAAGTGAAGATTTCTGGTGAGAAACCAAGTGTTGTCTATAACAAATGTCCACCCCCGGTCGAAAATGGATATTTACCTCGAAATCCAAATTCCGAAAGAGTCGATAAGGCAATAAACTTACAATGGGAGTCTGGGTCATTGGATAACTTGCCAGAAAATATTGATGTCACATACACGTCATCCGACACTGATCATGAGTCAAAGTTGATAAAAAGCGTGGTCGATCAGGTGTTAGATAAAGATGACTGTGAGGAGTCAAAACCGGAGTCCAAATCCAAGTCAAAGTCAAAGTCTGAGTCCGATGCGTCAAAGTCAACAGTCAAAAAGGACAAACGGGTTTATGATAAAGAGTTTTTTATATCAAAATCTAATTTGAATGATGAATCATTCAAAGTGGCATATACTTTGAAAGATTCTGACAAATTATATTCTGATGAGATTTTTCCAATAAGAAGTGTCAGATTTGAAATGATTCAAAAGGTTTTCAAAATTACAGAAATTAATATTTCTGAAATAAAAGATTTAAATCTTATTGGAAAACCTAAACTATACACTTCAAGAGAACAACAAAGAATTAACAAGAAAAAGGGTTACAATTGTGGTTATAGTTTCCAAAATAAACCAAACCATAATTGTAATTTCAAAAAGAAAGGATTAGGATTTAATCAACCGAAAAATTATAAAAATGAAAAATTTTATAAACCAAAAACTGTGTTTGTTTCAGTGAAATCTTTAGATGATGAGAAAGAGCAAGCGTTCAGAAAGCAGACAAATCAGGAATTCCTTGCCAAGAAGCAAGAAGAACTGAAGAAGAATGCTGTTCCAAAGAAGATTGAAAAGAGAACCTGTTTTCAGTGTAAAACTGTTGGTCATGTTGCTAGGGACTGTCCGAAGACATTCAAACCAAAACAGGAAGTCTCTGGTAAACTAAAAGAGAAAGTGATCGAGAAAACTGAACTTTCAACCCGAAAGTTTACAGGCTTTGAAAATTCAACCTTTGAGAAAGGAGAATGTTCAAAGAGTGTTTTGAAAAGAAAAGAAAATGTAAAAAATCAAAAATGGGTTGTGAAAGGTTCAGGTAACAATTCTGGTGATGAATCTGATTCCGCAAAATCAGAGGAGCCACGTGTTAAAGAAAAGGTTGAGAAATCAGTTCCGAATGTGGATGATGTGAATTTTCCACCTCTACGAGCTGAAAATTTTAAAAAGAAGGTTGGGAAAGTTGAAATTTCAAATCAATTTTATTCTGACAAGAAAAAATTTGATGTTGATAAGGCTTTCAATGGAACTGTGAAACACATTTTTGGAAAAATGGTCGATGGTAAGGCCAAAGGAGTGAAAGAATTTTATGCTTCCAAAAGAAATGTTCACAGGTCGGTTGAAAGTAAAAATGAAGAAGAGGTTGTTACACCCAAGGAAGGTCAGGCTTGGGTGGATATATTTTTCAAACAGTAAAAACCTAACTTGCCGGAGCTCCCAAGTTGGTAATCGTGGAGCATGAATCGACATCTTTCTTATGTTGTTTGTTTGAAAATTGAAAATTTTTGGAATTTCATACTGCAGGACTTGCCGGAACTCCCAGGTTGGTAAGTGTGGAGTAGGAATCGGCACCTTTAGAATTCAACTAACAGATGATGTTTGGATGAAAATGCTTGATTGGATTGATCTTACAAGTGGTAAATCAGGGACATTAAGTTGTATCTGATTTCCTACAAGTGGTTGAAAACAATGTGATGAACCAAATCCCTAACCTACTAATGGTTTACAAAATCAACAAAACTTATTTTCTGGAAAAACCATTTTGATTAAAACAAACTTAAGTGTTTTGAGGTCATAATGGGAAAATAGTTTGTTGTGAGGGGGAGTTCTGATTGTTTATGCCAAGTGGATGGCGAATTGAAGTGATTCGATATCAGTTGTCATGTTACTTGTACAGTTTATTTTCAAATTTCCTAAAATGTGTTCGCATTTTAGGGGGAGTAAAATTTTTAGAAAATCCAAAAACATTTGAAAATTTGAAAAAGCCAAAAACATGATAAAATGAAAAATGAGTTTTTGTTGCATAAAAGAGGAAATGATAGTACATCAGTGGACTATCACAACATGCTAAAGAATTGGAAAGTCAAATGTGATAAACGATCTCACTGTGGATGTGTGAGTAGGTTTTTACACATTTAGTAGATTGTGACGAGATATAAACCTAATTTCAAACTTGCTTATATCGTGGGGAAACATCTCTCTGATATATGGGTAATCCCCGAAATCTCGTTTGAAAGATTCCTTTTTCTGATATACTAGGTTTTTATACTCAGTGATATCTGGGGTATTATTCCGGGACTTCTGCTGAATGGAAGTTCTGACCTAGTCCTCGAATAATACTTTCCGCAATGCTTGAAACATAGCATCACCCTCAGCATATATGATAAGACAATAAAATTGCTTAGCAATGCTGTTGTAAAAAAGATCCTCTAAAGGGGACACACCCAAAAGTTGAGTCATGATCTCTCTGCTGAACGGTAGTTCTGACCTGAGCTCTCATGATTCTTCATAATTTATTAACCCCTACAGATATCATTTGTGTCATAATTACCTGTAAGACTGAATATTGGGATCTGGATACGGGAGTATATTCTGAGGTGGGACATGCGATTGAGTTTAAGTGTTTAAAACATTAATATCGTATCTCGGATCAGTTGAACTTTGTGTGAAAATTTAAGTGGACCAGTATACTGACAATCTAAGTGAATCGTTTAAAATTTAAAATGTAATGAAGCTTAACGGTGTTGGTGATTTGTCTCAAAAACTGATATGATCCTCTTGCACGAACTCACAAAAATATTGTTTGTATATATTTCATTTCTATATTTTCTTGATTCTACAAGTAGTGTCAGTTATTTTCTTTCAGAAAATCCAAAAAGATTTTAGTGTGTTTTAGCATAAATTTTGAAAAATCCAAAAAGATTTTCGACAACTGATTTTGGAAAGCTGATTTTCAAAATTCCGAGTGCTAAACATGATGAACAAATGGTTTGGGTAAAAGTGTTTGAAGATTGTTGAAATGAAATGAGAAAAGTTTTTGCTATAAAATGTTAATCCTGCAAGTGGTAAATTAGATTTGAAAATCTTATCCACAAATGGTTATCAGAAAATTTATTTTTGGGTAGAGTTTTTGCAGGTTGGCTAGGTTTCAATCCAGAGCAGGATGAAAGCCAGGTTATGATCTTGTGAATTCCAGACTACGATCCCAGCAGATTGAGAGGGGGAGTCTGAAGACACCATGATATTCAACATGCGAGAGAGAGGAGTTTGTTGATGATAGAGATAAAGAATGAGGATTCTTGCAATGACAAATACTTCAGAGGAAGATCGAAGACTGATAAAGATTGTAGGTTGACAATTGAAGACTCGACACTGAAGACTCCGTCAACATCCGAGGGGGAGTTTGTTGGTGCATTACGTCTGTCGACTACGTCTTACATCGAGTCTAATTGTGTATAGGTTAGAACATGGCATGAAATCCAAGAAACATGTATTAGAGGTGATTTCGCTCATGTGTCAATGAGCTGATTTCGCTTATGTGTCTTGACCTGATTTCGCTTATGTGGCAAGTGTGTGATTTCGCTTATATGTCATGTCCTTATAAGCGAAATCATGTCATCTATAAATAGGTCATTTGAGCGAAATCACATATACAGTTATAGGTGTTCTCTTCCGGCAAGCCACGAAGTGCTGCCGAAGTGTTGTCAGTGCTTGTAATCGCTTCAGTAATCAATACAACAACAGTTAAATGTGAATCCAGCTGAAATAGCACCAAGACATTAGTTTCCGCCTCTTGTTTTGGATAGGAATTCTTCTGATCGACTCAAACAGGGCCGAATACGATCCTACAAAAAGGGCACCTCCTAATTATTTCGTTTGACTGGTCAATTGTCGGGTCAAAGTAGTTTGACAAAAAGTCAAACTGGACAGAATGTTTGAATATGATAAAATTTAATAAACCAGAGGTTCTAAATTATATTTTAACATTCTAATGACTTGGTAATTAATATTAAAACATGTTTTATCAGTCCTAACCCGGCAATTAATAGTCTAAGGTCAGTTTATAACCGAAAGTCGCAAAAGCTTGACTTTTGCTTTGACTTTCAGTTCTGACCCGTTCAAGCTTAATTCTTCCAAATTTTAAGCTTCCATTAGGACCACATTACTCAGTAGTATAACCCTCTGGAGTTATATTGCATGGTGCCTAGTGGTTTGAATCACTTGATCGTAATTATGCTTAACAATGCCTTAAACGCCCTTTTTACATACAACTGAGATTTTGAACAATGTGGATGGACTAAAACCTTTGCTACCGATATTTAGACATGTCCCGAAAATTTGACATCAGTTTGAGGTCTAGAATAGGAGTTATGCTCAATAGCATAATTAAGGAGCTTTCTATTATTTAAATGGCGTAATTTACATAAAGCCTCTCCAAACCCGAATTTTTTAATACCAAACTTTTTACGTACTGATGTAAAATAATATTTTGGGATTTTTGAATATTTTTAATTATTTTTAGGCTGAGCATAACATAGGATTATAGCTTGATTTCGGTAATTGTCGGTTTTACCCTTTTCATGCATAAAATGAGTTTTACATAATTTTTTTAGAGCCAAACCTTTTGCTACTGATTCTATATGATAAATAAAGTATTTTGAACTTTATAAACTGATCAAAAACTCAGATTTCCTATTTTAAACCGAATATCCCTTAAAACCGACTTTTAAGCGTTTTTAGCACATAGTTTGAGTTAAAACTATATTTGTTATATAAAACTTATTACCCACTGATGTTTTAAGCTAATTTATATAATTATACAGTAAACTAAAGTTTTTAAACTCAGAAGTCTATTTTGACCTTTAAAGCCTACGTGAAATTACCAAAATGCCCCTACGGTGCATAGTTTGGTTATATAAGATAAATTTCACATATATAAAATACCCTACTGATGTAACTCATAAAAATACATATTTTTACTAATTAAATCAGACCTGAAACTCAGTTTCATATTTAAACTCTTTTATGGGCATTGAAATTACCAAAATGCCCTTATGGGACTTATTTTGGTTTAAATTACTTTTTGGGCATATATGTTAACATCTTACTGATGTATTAACATATTTTGAGCATAATAATGATTAAGACCTGTATATAATTTAATTGGTTACCCGTTACGCGTATACGCGTTCGGATTGGCTTATGTGACTAGTTTACATAAAATAGTCAAAACGGGCCTAACCTTATTATTAAGTCCTCAAATTCCAGAATGTGTTTAGTTTACCCATATTATACAAGTATCCAAGCTTGTCGGGTCTAAACCACATTCTATTCCGGTCTCCGCTTAATCTATCGTTTAGAACCGTAAGGTTTCCTTCTAGCTAGCCGGTCTAAGTCCTTGACTAAATAAAAGACCCGTTAGCATCCTAATAGGTTAATAAACCTTCTATACAAATTAAATAGCTTCCGGTAGAAGGTGCCTTCGAAAAGCTTTAGGATTTTACTGCTAGCATCAGGTAAATACTTTTAACTTATTTTTCTTTATACGGGCTTGGGATATGGTATTATAATAATACCACTTGGTCGGGTATGAAATCATTTAATCGGATTGTGATTAATAAATTTACATAAACCGTTTTAATCTGTCTTGTTTGATAACATAAGCATTGGGGGTTAATACGACCGTGTCCTGGATATCCTCGGCTCATTTCATTTGAAAATGGCCACGACCTATGCACGGGGTGTAGGCATACACCTGACAGATACAAATGCTAAAATATAAACCCACATGTTGGGGATAACTCCTTTGTGGGTTCTATAAGTGGTGAGTCGGTTAATGTCACACCCCGACCACATATAACATACAAAACGTGGCGGAAAATGTCGGGGAGTGTTGTAACAGAATTAATTGTGTCATAACCATGGCATTCGAAGTTGTATTTTATTTATCAACAAGCGTGTTACATTGTCAATACAGGAAATAAAGAGTTTATAACATAATTAAACTAGTTCTATCTTCATTTTTAGTATCTAAGGCACAAGTCCGTCCTAGTGTCACGATCATCATCCTACGGAAAAGCACCTGAAAACACATGTGAAAGTAGGTACGTCAGCATAAAAATGCCTGTGAGATACATAGGTTTTGTGAAGATAGGATTCATGACTTAAGTTTAAGAAAAAGTTGTTGTTTAGCAAAAGTCAGTCATGAACCTTGTAAATTTATTTGTTTTATAAATTGTTTGAAAAACAATAGGTTCAGATGATATGTATAAATAAGAGAATAATGTATGATTAAATGTATAACCAGGTAAAATGAGTTGTATAAAGTAACTTGTTTGTAAATCAAAGTCTTGTAAGAAAATCGTGTTACTTGTATAAAGTGTATAAATCCAAATTGAATGATTTAAATAACGCTATGATATGTAATATAATACAAACACTTATATATAGGAAATACCAGCGGCGTATCCACCATGCTTGTATCATATTACTCACATCTCGTTACTTAAGTCACTTAAACAAACCACCCATGTATATAGTCTGTGTTTAAACCAATAGTCCAAAGTCCTTGTATAAGTCATGTCAAATGTTTAAAAGTCCAAACGTAGTCAAGTAATGTGTAACAAATGTTATGTATTATAAGTAAAGTATTGTCACATAATCCAAATGTAGAAATGTACAAAACAAAGTAATTTGAATATATCAAAAAGTTATGTTTCGCAAAGTAATACATGTTACATTGATACAAACATTTAAGTGGTAAGTTAACGCATACATTCAAGCCTTGAGACCGTCGGATAACCCTTTTAGTCAAGGTTATCAAAAGAAATGTTTTCGGATTCAGTCATTCCTTACATCCAAACAAACCCGGGATGTCAGGAATGGGATTTGTCAAGTCCTATGGTACCAATACTTACTACCGAGCGGCGTAGCTAATGTTAATGAACGTATAATAGTCTCGTTTGTGCAAACCAAATGTCATAGTAAAAGTGAACATGTTATATGAAAACAATGTACTAAGTATGCTAAGTTAACATACAAAGCAGAAAAGTCATGTAAATCAATGTGCTAGCATGCTATCAGTTAACATACATAGCAGAAATGTAATGTAAGACAATGTACTAAGTATGCACACAATGGACATACATAGCATGAAATGTAATGAAATCATGTACTATAATGTACTAACAAACATAGCAGGTATATGATGTGAAAACCGAAAAGCACGAAAGTAACAAGTAGGCACATGTGTTCCACCCCAAAACGTTTGAAAAGAACAGTACAAGAGGGGTCTATGTACTCACTTGAGATTACTCTGTAGTCCTGGAGTGACAACCAAACAATGATAGAGATCACGGAATCAAACGGCACCTAATATAGGTAACTATGTTAATAAACCGGACCTAAATCGGAGGATCGGATAGAATGAGGGTTCGTAAACCTAACGAGTATAGAAGCTCATGTAATATGGTTTAACAAGGCCCACATACTAAAACGAAACCTAACCTAAGTGATTGCGACCCATTACGACCCGTTTAGGTAGCTTATGCTACTTTAACGCGTCGTTCGCGTGAAACGCCTTCGGAACGTCTAACTAGTCCTATGACAAGTGTTATATGCCTAAACATGTTACATAATCAGTTATGTGACAAAAGTTTAGGTTACATATGCTTAATTACCAATTATACATGAAAAGGGTATTCTAGTAATTTACCTAAGTCATATAAACTACCTATCATACAACTACTTAACGAAGCGACCATAAGGTATAACCTCGGAAGGTTATTCCCTATATACTATGGTCACCTAATGTATTTGGTCGGATCCTAATGATCGACCAAATGGGTCGGGTTCGAAGGTATAAGCGATTTATTAGATCGCTTACCCTACGACCCTAGACAACGTGGTAATCAGTAGGCATAGTCCCAAGGGACTATAACCAACGTGATTACACTCATGTTGCGAAGTTCTAACGAACTTCGCATTGACCATAAACTGGTCAACGCAGAAAGTCAAACAAAGTTTGACTTTCAGACTCGAAAAGACTCGAAAAGCAATAAAAGAACGAAGGAACACTTACGAAGGGTCCCCGAATGCTAATCTAGATCAAAATAGCTCAGGTATGAAGCAAAGGTTTCAACTTAGAGCACAATTGATCAGATTCTTGTGAGGAATGAGTGAAAATGTGATGGGTATTTATAGATTTCGGTCCACCGTTAGGATCGTTTCTTGGAAAGGAGGGAATGATCTAGCCCGTACACTTGTCAAGATGTTGTGGTAGCTAAAAATGGTTCCTCATGAGCTGAAAGGGAAAGTTAGAATGTGTGGTTGTGAATTAATCAGCTGAAATCTGCTGATTAGATGATCTTATCTGATCTGGGAGCCTGATGCGGCCCGCTTCAGAATCAGACAAAACTCAGGCGGGCCGCCTGGCCTTGTCTGATCAGCAACATGTTTCAGAAGTTACAGTTTTGGTCCCTGCACGTGTTTAAAGCCATTTCCGACACTTCTAAGGCCCGTAAAGCCAACTTTAAGGCCCTAAAATGATGTATAAACATTGTGGACATGAAACATGCTCAAAAATATGTCGGATGTTGGTTCGTTTGGTCGTACGAACGCGATGTTCGCTTAATTGCGACGGAATGCGCACAAGCGCGTAAAACGATCCAAATGACGCAACGAATGAATTTCTCTTATGCCAAACACTAAAATAAAATATTTTAGTGCTTACATAAATTTTTGGATGTCCAGATGTATTCAGAACGTAAGTTATGCGTGAAAGTGCAAACTTGTGCACTTTTTGACACTTTTAGTCCCTGAATGACCCAAAAGTTTATTTTAGCATACCGAACCCCTCAAGGCCTATTTATAAGCTATGTAAAGGATATTTATGGTATGTTTAACTTATGGTCATGTTCCGGAATGTTCGTTACAGTTCAAATTGGCATACTTTAGCAGTTTGTCAAGTTTAGTCCCTGTAGACGAATAAATTTGTTTTTGCCATACCAATGCCTTCAAAACTTATTTCTAAGTTATGTAAAGGTTATTTAAGGTATGTTAAGTATATGTTGATGTTCCGGAGTATTTTTCGTATTAAACTGATTACGTTTACGCATCAGTTTGCGTAAAACTCTCCAGAAAGCGATGTAGAGTTTGAAATTACATAAAAGTCAAAACGTGAAAAATGTTAAACACAACCAAACAAACATTGGGATCAAATAACATTGTTTTATTGATAATAGAACTGTTCAAAATGATTGCAAGCACGGATGTTACAGTCTCCCCTACTTGTGGAAATTTCGTCCCGAAATTTATTTAGAGGAAACTCGTGGGAAAAGATGCGGATATTTCACCTTCATTTGATCTTCGCGTTCCCAAGTAAACTCGGGTCCTCGTTTAGCTTCCCAGCGAACTTTGACCAAAGGAATGCGCTTGCGTTTGAGCCACTTGGCTTCACGTTCCATGATTTCCACTGGCTTCTCAACAAATTTCAGTGTTTTGCCAACACGAATTTCGTCAAGTGGTATGTGGAGGTTCTCATCAGCTAAACACCTCTTGAGATTGGACACGTGAAAAGTTGGATGAACATCTCCAAGTTCAGGAGGTAACTCAAGTCTGTAGGCTACCTTTCCGATTCTTTCGACGATCTTGAATGGTCCAACGTATCTTGGTGCAAGTTTTCCTTTCTTTCCAAATCTGATCACACCTTTCCAAGGTGAGACCTTAAGTAATACTCGATCACCGACTTGAAATTCCAAGGGCTTGCGTTTTGGATCCGCGTAACTCTTTTGACGGCTTCTAGCTGTCTGAAGGTTATCACGAACTTTCTTTATCTTGTCAGTTGTCTCTAAAATGAGAGCAGGTCCAGTAAGTTGAGCCTCACCGATCTCATTCCAGCAGACTGGTGAACGACATTTTCGACCATAGAGAGCCTCGAAAGGAGCCATTTTGATGCTGGTGTGATAACTGTTGTTGTAGGAGAATTCAATCAACTTAAGATGTGAATCCCAACTACCACCAAAATCGATCACACAAGCTCTAAGCATATCCTCCAGAATCTGGATTGTTCTTTCAGATTGACCATCCGTTTGCCGATGATAAGCCGTGCTCAGATTAAGTTGGGTCCCCATAGCAGATTGCATGGTTCTCCAAAAATGAGACGTGAAACGAGCATCTCTGTCAGAAATGATGTTCAAAGGAACACCATGTCGAGCCACAATTTCATCCACATAGATTTTTGCAAGTCTGTCAGCAGGAAAATCCTCGCGGATTGGCAAGAAATGCGCTGATTTAGTAAGACGATCAACAACTACCCAGATGGCATCATGACCTTTCTTTGTGCGTGGAAGTTTGGTGATGAGATCCATAGTAATGTTTTCCCATTTCCAAAACGGGATCTCTGGTTGCTCCAATAAACCAGAAGGATGCTGATGTTCAGCCTTAACCTTAAGACAAGTAAGGCATTTTGATACGTATAAGGCAATGTCTTTCTTCATACCAGGCCACCAATAATGAATACGAAGATCCTTATACATCTTATCTGAGCCCGGATGAATAGAATAACGCGACTTATGGGCTTCATCCATAAGCAAGGTACGAAGATCATCTTGGCTTGGGACCCACAAACGGTCCATGAAGTAATACGATCCATTGTCCTTCAGTTCCAAAGCAGGCGTTATGTGATAGGGAAATTCCTTATCCATTAAACCTTGTGAAACACAAGATTGTTGAGCCTGAGAAATGCGTGCTTGGATATCGGATTGAGCTTGAATAACAGATTGAACACGTACACAATGAAGCTTAGTACGTTCCTTATGACTCAATGCATCAGCTACGACATTCGCCTTACCAGGATGGTAGCGAATTTCGCAGTCATAGTCGTTTAAAAGCTCAACCCAACGTCGTTGCCTCATGTTGAGTTCTTTCTGGTTGAAGATATGCTGAAGACTTTTGTGGTCCGTGAAAACCACACATTTTGTACCGTACAAATAGTGTCTCCAGATCTTTAGAGCGAAAACAACTGCACCCAACTCAAGATCATGAGTGGTGTAGTTCTTCTCATGTATCTTTAACTGCCTCGATGCATATGCTATGACTTTATTCCTTTGCATCAGGACACAGCCAAGACCCAGTTTAGATGCATCGCAATAAACGACGAAATCATCATTGCCCTCAGGCAAAGTTAGAACAGGCGCATCGCAAAGCTTCTGCTTCAAGTTTTGAAAAGCTTCCTCTTGTTTGTATCCCCAATCAAAGGGCTTGTTCTTCTGAGTTAAAGCAGTTAGAGGAACTGCAATCTTTGAGAAGTTCTCAATGAAGCGGCGGTAATAACCCGCCAGACCAAGAAAAGAACGAACTTCAGTAGGAGTAGTAGGCGTATCCCAATCCTTGATCGCACTGATCTTGGAGGGATCTACATGAATACCTTGTTCGTTGATAATATGTCCTAAGAATTGAACTTCTTTAAGCCAAAATTCGCACTTGGAGAATTTGGCGAAAAGTTGCTCTTTCTTTAGGAGTTCCAGAGTAAGACGAAGATGTTGCTCGTGATCAGCTCGCGTCTTAGAATAAATCAAGATGTCGTCAATAAAAACAATGACGAACTGATCCAAATAAGGTTTGCAGACCCTATTCATTAAGTCCATGAAAACAGCAGGAGCATTGGTCAAACCGAACGGCATGACCGTGAACTCATAATGCCCATAACGAGTATGGAACGCTGTCTTGGGAATATCTTCTTCATGCACCCGAAGTTGATGATATCCGGAACGTAGATCAACCTTCGAAAAATAAGAAGCGCCCTGTAACTGATCAAAGAGATCGTCTATGCGCGGTAGGGGATATCGATTCTTGATGGTAAGCTTGTTAAGCTCACGATAATCGATACACATCCTAAAAGATCCATCCTTCTTCTTGACAAAAATAACGGGAGCACCCCAAGGTGAAAAGCTAGGACGGATAAAACCTTTGTCAGAGAGCTCCTGAAGCTACTTAGACAACTCTTGCATCTCAGACGGTGCAAGATGATATGGAGCTCTGGCAATGGGATTTGCACCAGGTACGAGATCAATGCGGAACTCGACTTGGCGTGCTGGAGGTAGACCAGATAACTCTTCAGGGAAAACTTCAGAATAATCCCGAACGACAGGAATATCTGAAATAGACTTACCCTTGCCTTTATCTGCTGTAACATGTGCTAAGAAAACCACATAGTTCTTCCGCAGATACTTCTGAGCTTTAAAACAAGACATGAGTTTGAGACCACCGGCAGGTTTCTCACCTTGAACCTGTAGGATCTCGCCTGTCGAAAGCGGCACACGAACAATCTTCTCAGAACAAACTATCTCAGCATGATGCTTGGATAACCAATCCATACCCACAATGATGTCAAAGCTTCCAAGTTGCATAGGCGTGAGGTCGATAGGAAAGAGATGATCATTAAGGTTCAAATGGCAGTTGCGAAGAACAGAATCAAGAACAATGGGTTCACCATTAGCAACTTCTACTGTCAAAGGTTTACCTAGTTTTGTTCTAGACACGCGAAGTAATGGCTCAAAAGACAATGACACAAAACTCTTGTCGGCACCCGAATCAAAAAGAACAGATGCAGGCTGATTATTAATAAAGAACGTACCGTTCACCACATTATCGTCCGCCTGCGCCTCTTGGGCTTTCAAGTTAAAAGCTCGCCCTCGAGCCTGAGCCTGATTTTGGTTCTGATTCTGATTTTGGTTGGCTAGCCTTGGGCACCGGTTCCTGTAGTGGGTCAGATCCCCACAATTGTAGCACGAACCAGGAGGAAAATGAGGTCATGCAGCTTGACCTTGTTGCTGAGCAAGAGGCTGAGCAACTTGTTGGGCTTGGTTCTGAACTGCCTGGTTTTGGTTAACAGGAATGCGGCAGGTGGCAGCAAGATGACCAGGCCTTCCGCAGTTGGTGCACTGACGACACTGGAGGTGTGGTTGATGATGGCCGTTACACCTGTTGCACAAAGGTGCATTGCCAAGATAAGGCTTCTTGGCTAGTGGTTGCGCAGGCTGATTTGGTGCAGCTTGAGCCTGTGCAGTAACAGCATAGTTTTGGGAAGCCTTCCGCTTCCTAGACCCTCCAGAATTCTTTCCCTTCTTGTTTTGACCTTTCTTGCTATCTTCCTTATCAGACGCCTGCTTCTTACCCTTGTCACCCTTTTTGTGCAGCTTCCCCTTTCGAACCTGCGACTCAGTCAATGTCGCTGATAACTCGATCGCCTGACGGAGTGTGGTAGGGTTACTACCAGTAATGATGTCTTGTACTGAGTCAGGTAGGCCGTCGATGTACCTTTCGATAGCCTTGTCGAGTGGGGTAACCATAGTCGGGCAAAGCAGACTCAACTCCTCAAATCTATCAGTATATGCCCTGTGCTCGCCACTGTCTTGTTTCAAGTCCTCAAACTCTTTCTCCAAAGCTCGTTGCTCATGACGAGGACAGAATTCCCTCATCATAAGGGCCCTAAGTTCAGCCCAAGTTTGCGCTAGAGAAACTTCTGCACCCCGATCTCTCATAACCCCGTTCCACCATGTGAGAGCCCTCTTCTGAAACACGCTCGAAGAAAACTCGACCTTGCGATTATCCGGACACTGCACGTGGCGGAAAGTATTCTCAATGCTCTCGAACCATTGAAGAAGCCCAGTCGCTCCCTCAGAACCACTAAACTTGAGTGGTTTAGCCGAGTTAAAATCCTTGTATTTGCATGGAGCATTGTTGTTGTTGTTGGCTTGGTGCCATTGAGCAAAGAGATTTGGGAATTGAGCAGCCATCTGCTGCGCAATGATTTCTGCCAGTTCGGCAGTCGCTATTTGGTTTTCGCGTCGAGGAGGCATTCTAAAAGAGGAAAACATGAAAGGAAACGAGTGAGATGATTGGATGAAAAGAATGAGATGAAACAAAATTAACAAAAGCAAAGATGGTGGTCATTTGTCCGCATTACCAAGCAAACAAACGACGCACAGTGACTAATCAAAGTAAATGGATCAAAAATAATGTATCACGAAGACATGCTCGCCTATAAGTGAACACTCATCCCAAGAATTCCCAGGTAAGCACAACTGGTCTCGTGTCTGATGAGATATATACGAAGTGCTTGCCTAGACAGAAAACCCAGAATACAGGCATTCACTCTTCCAGTTTGCACGTGTTCACATTATTTAAAACCCAAAACTTTGACGAGATTTTGAAAATTTGAAGGCACAAGGCCAAAAATTTAGTTAAACTGGAAGGGTTCAAAACCATAAAATAGAGGGTTCAAAACCTTGTAATAAATCATCCCAAAACAGATGATTGTTTTTCAAAAATCGTTTCGGAAAATTTGGTTTTTGTTTTGATAATCACCTTAGGATAGGTGATGTGCATGTTTTAAGATCTAAACACAAGATAACTTGTGTTAGGGTCCTAGAAAAGTTATAGTCTAGGTCAAAGCATTACTAATAACCTAATTCCCTATAACCATTGGCTCTGATACCAACTCTTCTGTCACACCCCGACCACGTATAACATACAAAACGTGGCAGAAAATGTCGGGGAGTGTTGTAACAGAATTAATTGTTTCATAACCATGGCATTCGAAGTTGTATTTTATTTATCAACAAGCGTGTTACATTGTCAATACAGGAAATAAAGAGTTTATAACATAATTAAACTAGTTCTATCTTCATTTTTAGTCTCTAAGGCACAAGTCCGTCCTAGTGTCACGATCATCATCCTACGGAAAACCACCTGAAAACACATGTGAAAGTAGGTACGTCAGCATAAAAATGCCTGTGAGATACATAGGTTTTGTGAAGATAGGATTCATGACTTAAGTTTAAAAAAAATTGTTGTTTAGCAAAAGTCAGTCATGAACCTTGTAAATTTATTTGTTTTGTAAATTGTTTGAAAAACAATAGGTTCAGATGATATGTATAAATAAGAGAATAATGTATGATTAAATGTATAACCAAGTAAAATGAGTTGTATAAAGTAACTTGTTTGTAAATCAAGGTCTTGTAAGAAAATCGTGTTACTTGTATAAAGTGTATAAATCCAAATTGAATGATTTAAATAACGCTATGATATGTAATATAATACAAACACTTATATATAGGAAATACCAGCGGCGTATCCACCATGCTTGTATCATATTACTCACATCTCGTTACTTAAGTCACTTAAACAAACCACCCATGTATATAGTCTGTGTTTAAACCAATAGTCCAAAGTCCTTGTATAAGTCATGTCAAATGTTTAAAAGTCCAAACGTAGTCAAGTAATGTGTAACAAATGTTATGTATTATAAGTAAAGTATTGTCACATAATCCAAATGTAGAAATGTACAAAACAAAGTAATTTGAATATATCAAAAAAGTTATGTTTCGCAAAGTAATACATGTTACATTGATACAAACATTTATGTGATAAGTTAACGCATACATTCAAGCCTTGAGACAGTCGGATAACCCTTTTAATCAAGGTTATCAAAAGAAATGTTTTCGGATTCATTCATTCCTTACATCCAAACAAACCCGGGATGTCAGAAATGGGATTTGTCAAGTCCTATGGTACCAATACTTACTACCGAGCGGCGTAGCTAATGTTAATGAACGTATAATAGTCTCGTTTGTGCAAACCAAATGTCATAGCAAAAGTGAACATGTTATATGAAAACAATGTACTAAGTATGCTAAGTTAACATACAAAGCAGAAAAGTCATGTAAATCAATGTGCTAGCATGCTATCAGTTAACATACATAGTAGAAATGTAATGTAAGACAATGTACTAAGTATGCACACAATGGACATACATAGCATGAAATGTAATGAAATCATGTACTATAATGTACTAACAAACATAGCAGGTATATGATGTGAAAACAGAAAAGCACGAAAGTAACAAGTAGGCACATGTGTTCCACCCCAAAACGTTTGAAAAAAACAGTAAAAGAGGGGTCTATGTACTCACTTGAGATTACTCTGTAGTCCTGGAGTGACAACCAAACAATGATAGAGATCACGGAATCAAACGGCACCTAATATAGGTAACTATGTTAATAAACCGGACCTAAATCGGAGGATCGGATAGAATGAGGGTTCGTAAACCAAACGAGTATAGAGGCTCATGTAATATGGTTTAACAAGGCCCACATACTAAAACGAAACCTAACCTAAGTGCTTGCGACCCATTACGACCCGCTTAGGTAGCTTATGCTACTTTAACGCGTCGTTCGCGTGAAATGCGTTCGGAACGTCTAACTAGTCCTATGACAAGTGTTATATGCCTAAACATGTTACATAATCAGTTATGTGACAAAAGTTTAGGTTACATATGCTTAATTACCAATTATACATGAAAAGGGTATTCTGGTAATTTACCTAAGGCATATAAACTACCTATCATACAACTACTTAACGAAGCGACCATAAGGTATAACCTCGGAAGGTTATTCCCTATATACTATGGTCACCTAATGTATTTGGTCGGATCCTAATGATCGACCAAATGGGTCGGGTTCGAAGGTATAAGCGATTTATTAGATCGCTTACCCTACAACCCTAGACAACGTGGTAATCAGTAGGCATAGTCCCAAGGGACTATAACCAACGTGATTACACTCACGTTGCGAAGTTCTAACGAACTTCGCATTGACCATAAACTGGTCAACACAGAAAGTCAAACAAAGTTTGACTTTTAGACTCGAAAAGACTCAAAAAGCAATAAAAGAACGAAGGAACACTTACGAAGGGTCCCCGAATGCTAATCTAGATCAAAATAGCTCAGGTATGAAACAAAGGTTTCAACTTAGAGCACAATTGATCAGATTCTTGTGAGGAATGAGTGAAAATGTGATGGGTATTTATAGATTTCGGTCCACCGTTAGGATCGTTTCTTGGAAAGGAGGGAATGATCTAGCCCGTACACTTGTCAAGATGTTGTGGTAGCTAAAAATGGTTCCTCATGAGCTGAAAGGGCAAGTTAGAATGTGTGGTTGTGAATTAATCAGCTGAAATCTGCTGATTAGATGATCTTATCTGATCTGGGAGCCTGATGCGGCCCGCTTCAGGATCAGACAAAACTCAGGCGGGCCGCCTGGCCTTGTCTGATCAGCAACATGTTTCAGAAGTTACAGTTTTGGTCCCTGCACGTGTTTAAAGCCATTTCCGACACTTCTAAGGCCCGTAAAGCCAACTTTAAGGCCCTAAAATGATGTCTAAACATTGTGGACATGAAACATGCTCAAAAATATGTCGGATGTTGGTTCGTTTGGTCGTACGAACGTGATGTTCGCTTAATTACGACGGAATGCGCACAAGCGCGTAAAACGATCCAAATGACGCAACGAATGAATTTCTCTTATACCAAACACTAAAATAAAATATTTTAGTGCTTACATAAATTTTTGGATGTCCAGATGTATTCAGAACGTAAGTTATGCGTCAAAGTGCAAACTTGTGCACTTTTTGACACTTTTAGTCCCTGAATGACCCAAAAGTTTATTTTAGCATACCGAACCCCTCAAAGCCTATTTCTAAGCTATGTAAAGGATATTTATGGTATGTTTAACTTATGGTCATGTTCCGGAATGTTCGTTACAGTTCAAATTGGCATACTTTAGCAGTTTGTCAAGTTTAGTCCCTGTAGACGAATAAATTTGTTTTTGCCATACCAATGCCTTCAAAACTTATTTCTAAGTTATGTAAAGGTTATTTAAGGTATGTTAAGTATATGTTGATGTTCCGGAGTATTTTTCGTATTAAACTGATTACGTTTATGCATCAGTTTGCGTAAAACTCTCCAGAAAGCGATGTAGAGTTTGAAATTACATAAAAGTCAAAACATGAAAAATGTAAAACACAACCAAACAAACATTGGTATCAAATAACATTGTTTTATTGATAATAGAACTGTTCAAAATGATTACAAGCACGGATGTTACAGTTAATCACGACCGGCTTCCAACCGGCCCCAATTGTAAGACAAACATGTAAATCTGTATACAAGATTATATTTAAATAATTGTCCCAAGTTATAAAAGATTTGTGCCATGTGCACTTAAATCAATTTTCATAAATGTTTTCAAAAGTGTCAGTTAATTGTATTTATCAGTGTAAACTGACGTGTTTTCTTAAAGACTGATTTGACAGGTACCTCTCGTAATAGGCTGGAGCTATTAGGTGTCATAAGAGGATGTTGCAAATCCTTAGATACCTGAAGTCTGTTATTTTTGTTTCTTTGTACATTTATGATCCGCCTGTGGATCTTATTACATTCCAGTCTGTATATTCATAAACTCGAACACTCAGACGTTATAGTTTGTAATAGTTTATTCACCAAGCCTTCTGCTGTGCTATTATATTGTGCGTATTGACTATGATGATATCAACTACGTCACGATACTCCCCACCGGGCCCACCAGTAATATGTGGAAATATCGGGGTGTGACAGGTTGGTATCAGAGCCAACATTGAGTGAATTAAACACTAACCTTTTGTGTTTAATCTCAATGACACAATAAGCACAATCCTTAGACTTCCGAGTCTAGGCTAATGACCTAGGATTTTACTCTTGACTTTCCTTTTTATTGTTTATATTATATTTATTTGTTTTGACAGATTATCTTGGAAAAATGCCACCAAGAGTTAGAGGACGAGGCAAAGGACCGATGCGTGGAGGACCGTCCAGCAGCACGGGACCCTCCCACAGGCGAACACCATCCGACTCACTTTCAGGCTCTGACTCAAGGGGTAATTGGAGCCATAGCCTTGAACCAGCCAGACATTCTGTCTCGCTTGGATCTTCACCGTCTGACCCTCCTTACTTTGAGTTGCCCGTTCCTATCGAACCCCAGTATTCTCATCATTCGCTGGAATCTCATCATTCAAACCAATCACATCACTCTTTTCAATCTCATCCTTTTCATCACTCAGACTCTACTTACTCTCCCGCACAATTTAACCCGAATGATTATGTTAACGACTTTTTGGGCTACAACCCTTTGGGTCCTGAGGATCACTTTTCTCAGGAAATGGAGATGGACGATGAACCGGACCCAGAATTGCAAACAGGAACACCAGGCCACCTAATAAGCATCTCAAGTGGTTCCCCATTTCAGGGATCACCGTACCATGGGCCCGATTCAAATCAGGAGAGGATGGCTCAGTATGACTGGTTCTTTACCCCATCATACCATAACTCTCCTTTGGTTGAACCCCAGCTCCAAGCTGTTACCCCACCACTGTTACCAGTTGAGGAACCACCTCAACAGCCTCCCGATCCGCCAAGGCGGAGGAGAAATGCTAGAATGTCCGTACGTGGGGGACCACGGTTTGCATCTCCTCACGGCTCAAGTTCATACCCTCCTATTCCAGAGGACCCACAGTTGGGCGGACCCTCACACACGGTGCCGGAAGTCAACCCTCCACCTGTCTCTCACGCACCACTGCAGCCACCGCTGGGTTTCGACAATCCGATCCCGACATACCCAGGTTCATCCGGGTATAACCCATCGGGATATCCATCGGATTATGGAACCCATGATCCGTACCTTACAGCTGCACAATACCATCATCTTTACCCTTCTTCTTCTTACCCTCCAGTTTATCCAACTGGATACCCAGGGCAGGATTATCAATACCCGCCATACCAACAACCTCCTCCTTTTTAGCAGCAGCAAACTCAAGAGATCCTAGAGAGGTTAGACAGGGTTGAACATGAAGCTCATGAAACCAAGAAGAAACACAATGGTTTTGTTAAAGGTCTCATGAACCTTCTTAAGGGAAAGAAGAAGTAGGAAACTGTTGTCTCATGTTGTATTCCAATAAGTCCCTGAGAGGACGTTTATTTTATTTTCTTGTACCAAGTCCCTGCGTGGACTTACTTTCTGTTTCAGAAGCCCCTGCGTGGGTAGTTTGTGTTGTTTTTCTCAAGTCCCTTTTTGGGCAATGTTGTACTCATTTCATAGTTTAATGAAGTTATTTTCGATTTTAATATGTATTTTATTACATCATGTTACTTCATTTCAATTTTAATTGATCTGCCAATAAATTCTTAGGGGTATAACCTAGCCAAAACATTAAATGGCTATGATGGTACAACCTTTTTAAGATAATAACTCTCTGTTAACATCTGAAAACATGTTAACAATCCTGAATTGTGCAGTACGAGAAACCACACAATCTTCCTATGTACTTGGATTTTTCCAAGTCACTATTATAGCCTATATGATCAATATGAATCATGGCTAATAAACATCAATATGATGTAAACACCAGAACATCCATCAGAGGTGTATGCTTAGAAGCAAAGGTGTAATAAAGACAATGAAGGTTTATTTTATAAACTTCTTGTTAAAAAGGCGATGAACTTTGTTCTACCCTTAAAGAGATTCTTGATCCAAGAGATCAATAATTATAATCGTCTTTGTGACAAGGCCTTGTGCCATCTAAATGTCCTTCGAGACGAGTCTAATGTTAAATAAAATGTCTTTTAAGACAATGACAGTTGTGAATTTTAAATTCACCTGTCTAATAGATATAAGAGAATATTATATTTTATTGATTTGATTAATTTATTAAAATGGTCTATATGGTTTAATAATATCATGACCAGTTGATCATCAATATGATGAAATACTATATAATTTAAACATTTTTATTGTTTAGTATAGTACTCGAAAATGGCTGGCTCGGATGAGGCAAACAGTCATCCCGTAGAAGGAAATAACACCAGGATTAGTATCACTGGTGCTGAACTGCAAGCAATGATAACCGCAACGGTTGCTCAGGTTGTGGATAATAAGTTCAAAGAACCGAGTATTGTTCGGTCTCAAACTCATTCACAATCCCATTCTCAACCTCATACTCATAAGAAAAGTGAGTCTCAGCACTCCTCTAATCAGGGCAGTGAGCCCAAGAGGCAGATTGTCCTCAAGCCGACTCCCAGGTACACCAAGGGTTGTACCTACAAGTATTTTGTCTCCTGTAAACCGAGAGATTTTACAGGAGAAAAAGGTGCAATTGATTGCATGAAATGGTTAGATGAGATGGAGATTGTGATAGACATCAGCGGATGTGCTGAAGAGGATATAGTGAAGTTTGTATCACAATCCTTCAAGGGCGATGCCCTCACTTGGTGGAAAGCATTAGTGCAAGCCACTGGAAAGATTCCTTTGTACAATCTTTCATGGAATAAGTTTGTTGATTTGGTTAAGGAAACCTATTGCCCTCAGCATGAAGTCGAGCGGATAGAAACTGATTTCCTCACCTTAGTGATGAAGGATCTGGATTGTTGATCCTATGTGACTAGCTTCAATTCAATGTCAAGGCTAGTACCATATTTAGTCACTCCTGAACCCAAACTCATTGCGCATTTCATCGGTGGTTTGGCTCCCGAATAAAGGGAACGTTAAGGCCTCTAAGCCAACTACTTATAGATCTGCTGTGGATCTATCTTTGTCCCTCACTTTGGATGTTGTGAGGAATAGGGCAAAGAAGACCACTGATGATGGGAAGAGGAAGAGAGAGGAAGATAAATCTCCTCAGTCAAACAAGAAAGGAAAAGGGAATTTTAATTCCAAGAAGGGACAGTCAAGTGATAAGCCCAGATGCAAAACCTGCAATAAGAGGCACTTTGGGAAGTGCAACCAGGACCCACAGGCCAAACCATGTGGGATCTGTAAAAAGAAAGGGCACAAGTCTGTTGAGTGTCGAAATATCAAGGATGCAACTTGTTACGGTTGCAATGAAAAGGGGCACATTAAAACCAATTTCCCCAAGAATGCTAAGAAGCCCGAGGAGGCAAAGAAAAACAATGCGAGAGTTTTTCAGATGAACGCGAGGGAAGCGGTGAACGACGAGAACGTCATAACAGGTACCTTCCTCATTAATAATAATTATGCTAGAGTCTTATTTGATTCCGGTGCTGATAAGTCTTTTGTAGACCATAAGTTCTGTAAGTTATTGAATCTGCCTATTAAGACTCTAGACATAAAATATGAGGTAGAACTTGCCGATGGTACCTTAGAAACAGCTTCAACTCTTCTTGATGGATGCTTTATATCCATCAAGAATCATTCTATCCCGCTATCTCTCTTGCCAATGAAGTTGGCTGGGTTTGATATAGTTTTGGGCATGGATTGGTTGTCCCATAACCAAGCCCAAATTGCCTGTGATAAAAAGCTAGTTATTATCAAAACCCCTTCTGGTGAATCTGTCACTATTCAAGGAGACACACAATATGGATGGCCTAGCAATGTGTCTATTCTCAAGGTATCGCAGTGTTTAAAGAGCGGATGTGTCATTTACATGGCACAAGTGACTGTGAATGATCCGAAACCTAAGATTGAAGACATCCCAATCATCTCTGAGTATCCTGATGTCTTTCCTGACGAGTTACCTGGATTACCTCCCGAGAGGCAAGTAGAGTTCCGGATAGACATTCTTCCAGGAGCTGTACCTATTGCACGAGCTCCTTATCGTCTAGCACCTACTGAAATGAAAGAGCTCAGAACTCAATTGGACGACTTACTGGATAAAGGTTTCATTCAACCCAGCTCTTCGCCTTGGGGAGCTCCAATACTGTTTGTGAAAAAGAAGGACGGATCAATGCGCTTGTGCATTGATTATCGGGAATTGAACAAAGTAACAATTAAGAATCGTTATCCTTTACCCAGGATCGACGACTTATTTGATCAGCTCCAAGGAGCGAGCTTCTTCTCGAAGATTGATTTGAGATTTGGGTATCATCAACTTAAAGTAAGAACTGAAGATGTACCTAAGATGACATTCAAAACAAGATATGGACATTACGAGTTTTTAGTGATGCCTTTTGGGCTCACTAATGCGCCAGCAGCATTCATGGACCTCATGAATAGAGTCTGCAAACCATATTTAGATAAGTTTGTCATTGCCTTTATAGACGACATACTTATCTACTCTCGTAGCCAAGTTGATCATGAGAAGCACCTTTGATGTATACTAGGATTGCTTCAACAGGAGAAGTTGTATGCAAAATTCTCCAAATGTGAATCCTGGCTTCGTGAAGTCCAATTCCTTGGACATGTTGTCAGTGAGCGAGGTATCCAAGTAGATCCCGCTAAGGTAGAAGCCGTAATGAATTGGGAAGCGCCCAAGACTCCAACCGAAATTCGTAGTTTTCTGGGTTTGGCTGGATATTATAGAAGATTCATTGAGAACTTCTCAAGGATAGCTGCACCATTAACTTCTATGACCCGCAAGAATATTAAGTTTGATTGGGGTCCGAAACAACAAGAATCCTTTGAGATACTTAAACAGAAATTAAGCAATGCTCCAGTATTAACCTTACCTGATGGAATTGAAGAGTTTGTCGTATACTGTGATGCTTCACACACCAGTATGGGTTGTGTGCTCATGCAGCGAGGCAAGGTGATTGCCTATGCATCACGACAATTAAAAGTGCATAAGAAGAATTACACCACCCACGATTTGGAGTTGGGTGCCGTTGTATTCGCACTAAAGTTATGGAGACATTATTTGTATGGAACTAAATGTGTGATCTTTTCTGATCACAAAAGCCTCCAACATTTGTTCAATCAAAAAGAGCTCAATATGAGACTGCGCCGATGGATGGAAACTCTAAATGACTATGATTGCGAGATACGCTACCATCCAAGTAAAGCGAACGTAGTCGCTGATGCTCTAAGCCGAAAGGAAAGAGTTAAACCAATCAGGATCAATGCTAAGAGCATTGAATTGAAGAATAGTCTGAATGAAAGACTATTAGCTGCACAGAAAGATGCTGTTTTGGAAGTTAATCTTCCAAATGAAAAGTTGGGTGTAACTGCTGAGCAGTTAGCGCCTGAGAAGGATGGAATCCTCAGAATGAATGGAAGAATTTGGGTTCCTATTCAAGGAGGACTTCGAGATGTAATCCTCCAGGAAGCCCACAACTCCAAATACTCAGTTCACCCGGGAGGTGACAAAATGTATCAAGATTTGAAGCCTAGTTATTGGTGGATAGGTTTGAAGAAATCTATTGCCACACATGTAGCTAAGTGCCTGACCTGTGCTCAGATTAAAGCTGAACATCAAAAGCCTTCAGGTCTACTTCAACAACCAGAACTCCCTACTTGGAAGTGGGAGATGGTAACTATGGATTTCATAACCAAGTTACCTAAAACAAGGCATGGAAATGATACTATATGGGTTATTGTTGATAGACTGACTAAATCAGCACATTTCTTACCTATCAAGGAAACTCATAGCTTCGACAAATTAGCCCAGTTGTACGTAGACAAGATTGTAGCTCTTCATGGCGTACCAGTGTCTATTATCTCTGATAGAGATACTAGATACACCTCTCATTTTTGGAAAAGTTTCCAACAATCTTTGGGTACACATTTGAATTTTAGTACTGCTTACCATCCTCAGACTAATGGACAGAGTGAGCGTACAATTCAAACTTTGGAAGACATGCTTCGTGCATGTGTTATAGATTTAGGTGGTAGTTGGGATGACCACCTGCCATTGATAGAGTTCTCCTATAACAATAGCTACCATACAAGCATTAAGGCTGCGCCTTTTGAGGCATTATATGGTAGGAAATGCAGAACACTTGTTTGTTGGGCAGAAGTAAGAGAAGCTCAATTATCAGGACCTGATATAGTCCTTGAAACAACAGACAAGATCATCCAAATACGAGATCGCCTGAAAGCTGCCAGGGATAGGCAGAAAAGTTATGCTGATAAGAGGTGAAAACCTCTAAAGTTTGAGGTAGGCGATAAAGTTTTATTAAAAGTGTCACACTAGAAAGGTGTGATGCATTTTGGTAAGAAGGGCAAGTTAAGCCCTATGTATATTGGACCATTCGAGATTATCGAATGTGTCGGCAGTGTAGCTTATAAGCTAAACTTACCTGAGGAGCTAAGTGTAATTCATAATGTGTTCCACATTTGTAATCTCAAGAAATGCCTAGCTGATGAATCGCTAGCTATGTCTCATAAAGACGTACAAATTGATGAAAGCCTGAAATTTATTGAAAGACCTTTATCGATTGAGGATCGTCAAGTTAAAAAGCTCCGAAGAAAGCACGTACCTAAAGTAAAGGTCAAATGGGACGCCCGTAGAGGTCCTGAATATACGTGGGAAGTTGAGTCCACTATGCGACAAAAGTACCCTCACTTATTCCAGTAAATCTTGGGGTCGAGATTTCTTTTAAGGGGGTGAGGATGTAACACCACGTAAAAACGTGTCCAATTATGTATAGACACGTGTCCTAAACTCTACATATGTGAAAAATTTAGTCGGAGGGACTAAAACTGTCAACATGCCAACCTCGGGCCTCTGAATGACAGTACGTGAAAAATATATTCATAATCAAATGATTAATTGAATATAAGAAGTCGTATGTGAAGGTAGTCGGAAATAAGAAAGCTACAGGGGTTAAACGTGTCAACATGTTAATTTTACCTTTGAGTGACCTTTTAAACGTTTTCCCAAAAGCTTTATAAATTATATACTACACTCTCATGATTATCTATTAAAGAATTCATCAGCTTTCGGTTGAAATTGTGATGAATTGTTCAACTTTCAAGAAGTAAAATCACACGTGCAAGAATCGACAAATCTTCATGCAATGGCCATTTCTAAAGAATCCAAGGGAACATATGTGCATGGCATGGTAATGTGAGAAATGCAGACTTGATTATTTTGGACTATTACTACTGGAAATGTCTGAAGATTCGAGTTAAAAAGTTACATGGTCAAGTATATAAAAGTTTAAAAATTTTTGTCCTCTGGTCATCGGTTACGGACCGTATGGCCCTAGGCTTACGGTCCGCAAGGAGGTAACTGGGCGATGAAATTCAGGTTCGGTTACGGACCGTATTCATTCGGACTTACGGTCCGTAATAGTTGGATACGGACCGCAAAGGTTTAAGCTTACGGTCCGTAAGCTTATCGCTGGGCAGAAATTTTGGACAGATGTATGTTTCAGCTGTTCCACCACCTTAGTCTAGTTTGTAACGACCTTAGGAGCTATAAGTCAGTTTAATTCACTCACTAGGACACCTGGAGTGATCCCAGGGCCTCCAATAACACCTGGAGATGATCCATGATCTTGTGAATGGTTATATAAAGGAACTAGCTCTTGAGCTCACAAGCACACTTGCAACATTTTCTCATACTACAACTTCTGGAGCTTGCTTAGGACAAGGAGAAGACTTTGAAGTGTAGAAAAGATTGCTAGGACCTTTAGTAAGCCTCTAATTACTTTTTTAGTCATTTTAATTAGCTTAATTAATTAAAAGTCAAACTTGTCGTAAATTAGGTTTGACTTTCGTTTTAATTACATATGTATTAGCCACTGACCAAATTGAAAGTGGTTATAGAACCATATTAGTGTAGGTGATTAACCCTTAAAAGGGCACCTCCTAATTATTTCGTTTGACTGGTCAATTGTCGGGTCAAAGTAGTTTGACAAAAAGTCAAACTGGACAGAATGTTTGAATATGATAAAAATTAATAAACCAGAGGTTCTAAATTATATTTTAACATTCTAATGACTTGGTAATTAATATTAAAACATGTTTTATCAGTCCTAACCCAGCAATTAATAGTCTAAGGTCAGTTTATAACCGAAAGTCGCAAAAGCTTGACTTTTGCTTTGACTTTCAGTTCTGACCCGTTCAAGCTTAATTATTCCAAATTTTAAGCTTCCATTAGGACCACATTACTCAGTAGTATAACCCTCTGGAGTTATATTGCATGGTGCCTAGTGGTTTGAATCACTTGATCGTAATTATGCTTAACAATGCCTTAAACGCCCTTTTTACATACAACTGAGATTTTGAACAATGTGGATGGACTAAAACCTTTGCTACCGATATTTAGACATGTCCCGAAAATTTGACATCAGTTTGAGGTCTAGAATAGGAGTTATGCTCAATAGCATAATTAAGGAGCTTTCTATTATTTAAATGGCGTAATTTACATAAAGCCTCTCCAAACCCGATTTTTTTAATACAAAACTTTTTACCTACTGATGTAAAATAATATTTTGGGATTTTTGACTATTTTTAATTATTTTTAGGCTGAGCATAACATAGGATTATAGCTTGATTTCGGTAATTGTCGGTTTTACCCTTTTCATGCATAAAATGAGTTTTACATAATTTTTTTAGAGCCAAACCTTTTGCTACTGATTCTATATGATAAATAAAGTATTTTGAACTTTATAAACTGATCAAAAACTCAGATTTCCTATTTTAAACCGAATATCCCTTAAAACCGACTTTTAAGCGTTTTTAGCACATAGTTTGAGTTAAAACTATATTTGTTATATAAAACTTATTACCCACTGATGTTTTAAGCTAATTTATATAATTATACAGTAAACTAAAGTTTTTAAACTCAGAAGTCTATTTTGACCTTTAAAGCCTACGTGAAATTACCAAAATGCCCATACGGTGCATAGTTTGGTTATATAAGATAAATTTCACATATATAAAATACCCTACTGATGTAACTCATAAAAATACATATTTTTACTAATTAAATCAGACCTGAAACTCAGTTTCATATTTAAACTCTTTTATGGGCATTGAAATTACCAAAATGCCCTTATGGGACTTATTTTGGTTTAAATTACTTTTTGGGCATATATGTTAACATCTTACTGATGTATTAACATATTTTGAGCATAATAATGATTAAGACCTGTATATAATTTAATTGGTTACCCGTTACGCGTATACGCGTTCGGATCGGCTTATGTGACTAGTTTACATAAAATAGTCGAAACGGGCCTAACCTTATTATTAAGTCCTCAAATTCCAGAATGTGTTTAGTTTACCCATATTATACAAGTATCCAAGCTTGTCGGGACTAAACCACATTCTATTCCGGTCTCCGCTTAATCTAGCGTTTAGAACCATAAGGTTTCCTTCTAGCTAGCCGGTCTAAGTCCTTGACTAAATAAAAGACCCGTTAGCATCCTAATATGTTAATAAACCTTCTATACAGACTAAATAGCTTCCGGTAGAAGGTGCCTTCGAAAAGCTTTAGGATTTTACTGCTAGCATCAGGTAAATACTTTTAACTTATTTTCCCTTATACGGGCTTGGGATATGGTATTATAATAATACCACTTGGTCGGGTATGAAATCATTTAATCGAATTGTGATTAATAAATTTACATAACCCGTTTTAATCTGTCTTGTTTGATAACATAAGAATTGGGGGTTAATACGACCGTGTCCTGGATATCCTCGGCTCATTTCATTTGAAAATGGCCACGACCTATGCACGGGGTGTAGGCATACACCTGACAGATGCAAATGCTAAAATATAAACCCACATGTTGGGGATAACTACTTTGTGGGTTCTATAAGTGGTGAGTCGGTTGATCACGACCGGCTTCCAACCGGCCCCAATTGTAAGACAAACATGTAAATCTGTATACAAGATTATATTTAAATAATTATCCCAAGTTATAAAAGATTTGTGCCATGTGCACCTAAATCAATTTTCATAAATGTTTTCAAAAGAGTCAGTTAATTGTATTTACCAGTGTAAACTGACGTATTTTCTTAAAGACTGATTTGACAGGTACCTCTCGTAATAGGCTGGAGCTATTAGGTGTCATAAGAGGATCTTGCAAATCCTTAGATACCTGAAGTCTGTTATTTTTTTTTCTTTGTACATTTATGATCCTCCTGTGGATCTTATTACATTCCAGTCTGTATATTCATAAACTCGAACACTCAGACGTTATGGTTTGTAATAGTTTATTCACCAAGCCTTCCGCTGTGCTATTATATTGTGTGTATTGACTATGATGATATCAACTACGTCACGATACTCCCCACCGGGCCCACCGGTAATATGTGGAAATATCAGTGTGTGACAAAAGTAGTGGAACGAAACAAGAAAGACGAAAGAGCATATTTGGAGCCTTACAGTAACAGCCTTTAGGTGATTGATGGATGAATAGAACCGGTGAATAATGAATGAATAGAACCAGCTAGTTGTAAATTGACTGCACCATTCTTTCCAAACATCCATTGCTTGTGATCTCCGTCAAAAGGCATCACCAAATCTACACTAGTACATCTTCACACGATTAAAATATTAAACAAACCAACATTAACGCATGAATTCATGCTTCACAACTATGTTAGGACAAAATAATGGGTAAACAGACCATACTCAGAAATAATAAACAAACTTATTTGCAAATGCACTAATAATAAATAAATCATTATATGTAAAGAACACAATTAAAATTGCTTCAAAACATTAAAATAATAAACAAACTTATTAGTGTCCCTTCAAGCAATCTATTATATATAATAAATGAAAGTGATTTGGGCCACGTGTCAGTAGATGAGGGCATCGTTTTTCCCCTTTTCCCGCCCAACAGTACCACTGCCCTCTTTTATTTATCTCCTCCCTTATTTACTCATTTAGGGCTTCTCACTTTCTCTCTCCCTCTGCTCTGCTCTATTCCGATCGATGTTCAGATCAATGCTCCGAATCAAGGTTAGATTATAAATAACTACCGTTCTATAAGTGTTAATCTTTGTTTTCATTGTTCACTCATTCGATCTTCATGCGTCTTTACTTATTGTTGTGCTTTGGCTAGGGTTCCGCTGGTAACTTGAAGACGGAGATGATCGGAGGTTGTCGGCTCTGGGTCCTACAGTTCTCTTGGTTATGCTGTAATGGATTTGAGGTTTAGGGTTAGTTAAAAATATATTTTTTTCATTTTTCCATCTTGAGTTTTAGGTTAGGGTTTGTTTTATTTTTGGGCTTCTATATGATTTTCAGGTCGATTGTTTGGTGACTTGCTATTGTTTGCTGTTGTTTGTTAATTAGGCTGCTGACATCACCGACCGACTCCAACGACTTCGAAAGGTTGTAGGACTATGAGGACCAACTAAAAGATTTGGACGACAAATATCAGGTGTTTGGTTTCATTTTTTTATGTTTTACTTATTTTTATATTATGAAATTTGTGAAATAAGGTAAAAATGGCTATTCTAATAGTTCCTGATTTCATCCCTGTTGAAATAAGGTAAAAATGGTCATTCTAATACGGCAAGTATCTTATGATTGGATGGTTGAATTAGTTTTATTTTGGGTATTTTTGGATGATTTCATCCATTTCTTGAAATAGTTCATGATTGAAGATGCAGTTGAACGTATCTTTTGAGTGAAATGAATGTTGATTTATCAGAAGATGCAGTTGAGGATATCTTAAATAAGGTAATAATGCATTACATTCCTGTTGAAAAACAGAGTCGATAAATTTGGGGAAAATGAGGTTGAAAGATGATAAGCCAACAGTGTATGATCTCATTCTACAGGTTCGATAAATTTAGGTGTATTCTTAAATAATGCTTCCTAGATGCTTCCAAACAAGCGGCACTTTGGACATTTGTCGGCCTTCAAACATCTATCATCTATTATCTAATATCTATTATCTATTATCTATTATATATAATAGATAATAGATAGTAGATAATAGATAATAGATAATAGATGTTTGAAGACCGACAAATGTCCAAAGTGCTGCTTCTTTGGAAGCATCTAGGAAGTATTATTTGAGAATACCCCTGAATTTATCGAACCTGTAGAATGAGATCGTCCACTGTTGGCTTATCATCTTTCAACCTCATTTTCCCTAAATTTATCGACTCTGTTTTTCAACAGGGATGTACTGCAATCATTCCTCTCAGTTAAATAGACCGACACTTGCTTCCTCTCAAAGGGTTATGGAGTGGTTATAACAGCTGATCATGGTAAGGACTGTTATAACTAACCACTGCTCCTTATAAAGACTGATGGACTTAAAGACTGATGGACTTAATGACTGATGAGGCCTATCCACTGTTGAAGACAAGGCCCTGTTAAAGACAAGCACTTATGTACCTAGAGCTTGATTAACGAAAGGGAAACCACTGCTCAGTAGCAGCAGTGGTTCAGCATCTACAGCGGATTCAACTTTAGTATTTATGTATCAGTGTTTTTTATGTAACAGTGTTTAGTATAGCAGTGGTTCGCTAGAGTTTATCTCTCGAGACAAACCCTTTACAAACCCAAAGACGAACCACTGCCCAACAACAACAGTGGTTCAGCATCAACAGCAGATATTCTACCTTTGTTTATGTTAACAGTGTTTATATGTAACAATATTTATCACAACAGTGTTTTATACTCTGTTAAATTGTTAGATGTCATATCACTGAGGTGTTTATATGTAACAGTATTTATCACATCATCTCATTGGTTTGATCTGTATTATAAATACAACAGTGGTTTGATCTTTATACTACTTAATAAAAATGAAGTATACTTGGATGATTATTAAGCTCCTCATTTTGATTGTTTGGGTATAGTATTCTTGAAATTGGTCTTTTTTTTTTTTTTGCAAACAGATGTTTATGGGCAAACTTCTTTTTAAGGTCAAACATTTGTTTAAGCGCAAACATATGTTTATGTCCAAACATCTGTTTAAGGTCAAATATCTGTTTAACTCCAAACAACTGATATAGAAGGTCAAATATCTGTTTAAGGTCAAACATCTTTAAAATAGTTAAAAATGATAGTTTTCATTAATCCTTAAAAGTCTGTTACAACCATTGTTTTGGTTCAAACATCTGATTGTTAAATGTTATCCACTGCTGAAAGATAACCTCTGTTTCTTCATTCTTTATGTTGACCACTGACTGACCAAACATCAGTGTTTCAATCACTGTTGGCTATCCACTGATAGTTAAAAAAATAGTCACTGCTCATATTTTTATTGTTGACATCCACTGATATTGACCATCATTGGTTTTCCTAAAAAACATCCACTACTCACATTTTTATTGTTGATGTGGTTAATTAATTATAGAATGAAATTATCAAATAAAAACTAGAATTACAATGAAATTACCATTTAACCTAATCGTTACATTTCAATGAGATAAGAGTTCCTCCAATATTGTTTTGGTGATAAAAATTAAAGTTAAAATAAAAAATAAAAATAACTGTTGATGACATTTTCTTGCATATCAAATCAGTAATTAATGTTAATTTCTTGAGCTTTGGACATTGAAAATATGCAAAATGGGAATTTCAAATTGACGATTATTTTCTCTTAATTAAAGTTAAAATAAAAATTAGAAATGTCATGATGACAATTTCTTTCAAATCAAATCAATAATTACTGACAATATCCATAACTTTTGAAATTCAAAATATGCAAAATGGTAATTTAAAATTGACATTCTCTCTCTTTTTTTTTCCTACAAACGCAACATAGATTCATAAGATTAAAATTTATTCATTTATTCATGACCTTAAAAATCCAATTATTACATAACATACTGAACAACTAAACTTTTAAATCTAACAATAACCGTAAGAATTAAGAAATGTCAGCTTCAACTCCATCGATTGTTGAACCCCTCGATGTATGTCCTTCAGCATCGCCATGAACTCCACGTCTCTATCACCGCACTCTATATTGCTGACAACACAAAGCTCACGAACTGAAGTTGAAGGCATTTGCATAAGATTTCTGGAAACCTGCTCTCTCGTGAACAGACCAACTTGCAATCCATCAAAACATCCCTTCAGCTCTTGAAGAGTAGCCCTATCTTCATACACCTGTTCCTCTATATGCTTGACAAAACGCTGCTTTAAATCATCTGATTTTACAGTAGTGAATGACGCCATCAATAAACTATATTGCTCGACTTTCCTGAAAGTATGATATCTTCGTAGGAAATCGTGATGAAAAACAGGTGAAGTGGTCATGAGTTTATATACTTAATCAATCAAAACGTGTAGATTTAATATAAACATATTAATGTATATTTCAAAGCAACAGTCTTTTAATGCAAAAACCTTTTCAAACCCCAAATTTTATGGGAAAACTTTAAAATTAAATACCAAGAAACCCAAGGGACAAATTTTTGAAGTTCAAAGAACAAAAGCAGATTATCATAATTACAATTAACCTCTTCATTTACCATGTAGACGCGTTTTTAAACTCTATAAAAGATCGATAATTACTTTTGATTCAAAACATCAACAAACTGTCCTACAAATCACTGTCTGTGAAAGATTGTTCCACATCAGAAAATCCAACAAAAATCTACATGGCAAACTTCAGCTTCTACCACTGGTCAGACACCAGCGATGTTAAAACCCAATTCTCGATGTGGTCACTTAAAGAAAAAAGAACAGACGAAGAACTAAACAGGAAAGTCGACATAATCAATGACACTAATTACAAGAAAACCTGGAACAGCATAGCATTGCTTGATGAAGTCCTCCACTCTCCTCCATCAGATTTCCAAAAAAATGCAGAAGAGTTTCTCACACAACTTCTAAAACAGGATCAGAAAATCTGCAACATGCTAACTGACCTGAAAAACAAAAGAGAGCATGAAATCACATGGAGAAAGGCCAGAGTTTACGAAATCCTAACAAGTGTTAACTCTAGCGTGTAATAGTTTATAAATATTTCATTAAATTTCTATTTTTCTATGTAATAGTTTATTTTAATAATCTCAATATCCATCTTAACATATTTTAAAATGTTAGTGTCAATAAAACTCTCAACATCATCAACAGTTAATCAGAATAAGAAACAAGCCTAAAATGCAAAGGTCTCCTCTCAACTGTTGTATCACATTTAACTTTTCACGATTTTCATTCAAAGTTTTATGATACTTCAGTGTTTATTCATTCATACTGTTTAATCTAACATGGGTTTCCATCCAACTATAGAACGGAAGTCAAACAGATGTTCATCAAAAGTCAAACCGAGGTTCACCAATAGTCAAACAGATCTTGACCTTTAACAGATGTTTGGTTTAAGACCAAACATTTGTTTATGGGAAATCATCTATTTAAGGTCAAACATTTGTTTAAGGCCAAACATCTGTTTATTGCAAACATCTGTTTAAGGTTAAACATCTATTTAACTCCAGACATCAGTGTTTCAATCACTGTTGGCTATCCACTGATAGTTAAAAAACAGCCACTGCTCACATTTTTATAGTTGACATCCACTGATATTGTCCATCAGTGGTTTCCCTAAACAACTGTCATCCATTTTCATTAGAGGTTGTTACGTGGACAGTTCTTAGCTGTCCACGCTTTGTAACCGCTGACACCTCAGCATCCACTTTTCACTTTTATAAAACCCTAATCAAAACCCCAAACAGGGTTTTAACTGCCATTTCCACTGCTCACATTTTTATTGTTGATGTGGTTAATTAATTATAGAATGAAATTATCAAATGAAAACTAGAATTACAATGAAATTACAATTTTACCTAATCGTTACATTCCAATGAGATAAGAGTTCCTCGAATATTGTTTTGGTGATAAAAATTAAAGTTAAAATAAAAAATAAAAAAACTGTTGTTCAAAATCAGTGTTTTAACCCACTGATGTCTATCCACTACTAGCTTAAATTCAGTCACTGTTCTCATTTGTAACCGTTGCAAACCACTGATATTGTTCCATCAGTGGTTTCCTACCAACTGTCCTCCATTATCATCAGAGGTTGGCACGTGGACAGTACATATCGGTCAGATCTTTTAGTAACCGCTGCCACATCAGCATTCACCTTCCCCCTATAAAACCCTGATCAAAACCCCCCAAACAGTGTTTTTACTGTCGAATCGAATTCAAAATTCCTTTCTCAAAGCAGTTATCATCCATTTCTCTCAAAATCACTCATCCTTTTCGTCGTCTTCTTCCTCTCGCAATCATACTCAAATCACGATGTCTCTCCCACTCAAATCCACACATAACTACTTGGGTCTACTTGAAAAACCCAGTCACACCGAAACCTTCAATTCCATCATTGATGCTCTGTCGTCTTCAAAGTACAAAACTTCGTTGACTTGTGATGCTCCGATCTACATGGATACCCAGTAAGAATTCTGGAAAAATGCTTAGTTGGAAACTAAGGATAAAAAGCCCTTAGCCATCAATTCTTCTATAAAGGATGTTCCAGTCACAATAACACCTCAAACCATTTCGGAGGTTTTTGAACTCGATGATCTTCAAGGTAAAACATATTTCCCTAAAACAGAGTATCAAACATTTTTCATTCAAAGGGGTTATGAAGAGGAAATGAAAAAAGACACTTTAGAAAAAAGGCAGTTTTCCTCCTGCCACAAGGTTTTTGTTTCATACCCTATTGATGTGTGTCTCAAACAAGACCACTGCTTTCAATGAAATCCCATTGAAGATTCAATATCTGGGTTATGCTATCTTACATGGTGAAAATTTTAACTATTCCCAGGAAATCTTCAATTATCTTGTTACAAATGTTAATAAAAAGGCATTTTTGCTCTTTCCAAGTTTTTAAAGTTACTATTTTAAAAAGAAATTTTCAAAAGATAATGCCCATGTGCTTGTCCAGGGCAATCCTTTTTCAATAAAGAGCCTCACTTCTGAAACCTTTACAAGGCTATCAAAAGTTTCCAAAACACAAGCAAAGGTTCCTGAGTAGACTTTAGCAGCTACCACTGCTCCTCAGGCACCTGCAGTTGAGCCCACTGCTCAAGGTGATGACAGCAGCAAAACAACTGCTGTGAACCCCCACCTAAAACAACTGCTAACCCACCAACAACTGAGGAGGTTACACTGTAGGAAGTACAAGTACTTCCTGTCAGTAGTTCAAGTGGAGCAGCAACTACAGGTGTTGGATCCACTGATCTACACCTGGCCAGTTGTTTCATCAATAAGACTCCCTTGAAGGCAATTTCCTCTCCAGCAACTGTGATATCCGCTGGTGTCTTTGTTCCAACCACTGGTTCTATTAAAAGGATGTCAATTGCTGAGGAAAGAAGTCCCTAGTACCAAGAAAAAGGGGCATATGTGGATGACTTTTGGGAAACTTTCCCTAAGTCAACTGCTGATACAACCTTTGCCGGTGGGAAATCAGATGATCCCATTAACTTGGGTGATGGTTTAATGTACAAGGAATTGACGGAGAGGGTTGGAAAATTGGACACATCTGTTGCAGATATTAAGTCAATGCTGCAACAGTTGTTACAAGCACAAAAGGCAACACCCACTGCTGCACCAGATACAACATCTGCTACATCATATGCTCCTACTCCCACTGAGCTTTGGAGTTTATTTCAACCTCTGCTTCACCAACAAAGGGCATATGCTGATCAGCAACATGAAATACAGGTTCAAAAGATCAGAAATATGATGGAAGCTAGGTTCATGGATACACAAGCAGACATAAAGGCAATCAAGGCCCACTTGCTGAAAACCACTGATTCTGCTCCTCCTACTATCATCTTTGTGGACAACCCACCACCAGCTGATGCCAAAAACGGGGAGAAAATGAGCAGCTAAAGAAAAAGAGATATGAAGATGGTTTGTACATTGCACCAGACAAATCCAGTATGTTTGCAGACATCCCTAAACCAGATGGTTCTAAAAATGTTGATGTGACCTTAAATGCCATTGCTGATGAAAATGCAAGGGTGAAAAAGGATATAGAGGCAAAGGGAAAATCAAGGTTTGAACAAGAGAAGAAAATTTATATGGAAATGGAAGTGCAGGGTGTTTCTGAGCCCAAGGATGAAGAAAATCCTGAGCCTAAAAGAAAAAAGCCCACTAGAAAACTGAGGCAACCCAAATCCACACCTCACAAAAGCTCCACACATCAAACCTCCAAACCAGCAGATGTTAAAACACCTGTTATATCAACCGTTGTTGGTACTTCAGTGGTTTCAACATTTGTTACACCAACAACTGCCACCACTTCAACACACACTCAATCCACTGCCTTACCACAAATGACATCACCATCAAAAACATCCTCATTACCACCAACACCACCTGCCAAAAAGCAGAAGACTTCAGGTGACACATCATCTGTTGTAATGGCAACAGTGGTTGAAACACCAGTTGTTTCAACAACTGTTAGTCAACTATCTACCACTCAAATCACCACCACTCAACCCACCAAAACACCACCAACCTCTCCAAAACCTAAAAAGAGAAGGATAATTCTGAATGATGACCCTTCACCACCACAAACATCCATACAACCACTATCCCTTGTTACCATTCCCAATCCTGTCCCACTCTCTTCAGCACAAGTCTCAAATTCAAACACTGCCATTTTTTCCTGCAGGAGTCCAGTATCCATTAGATCTTCCAGTAGTTAGAGAGGAGATCAAATCCTTCTACTCTGAAGATGACCCTGCTAAAAGGAACTTGCCATCTGTTCAAGGATATCCAAGGCCTAATAACATTGAAGAATACTTGAAGTTAAAGGCTCAACAAGCAGAGGATATCTCCAAAAGAAATACAGAAGGAAAATCTGACAGAGAGATTCAAACATACTACCAATATCTGCTAACCCAAGTCAAAACTTTGGAGCAGTTTTCAAAAGATCTCTGTCAAAATTTATCAGAAAGAGCTGATGAAACCTTGAGGAAAGATTATCTTGATAATATCATGGCTTACAAAACATACAAAGGAGAAAGGTACCAATACAAAGAATGGACCATCAGTGAGCTAGAAAGTGAAACAGCCAGAATTCAAGATATGATCAAAAACAAGGTGAAGCAGACTCCTCCTATCTGGGCAAAGTTTAAGAAAAATGTACCAAAAAGGACTCTGCAGCTGAAGAGAACGAAAGAAGAGTTAATAACAGCTAATTTTGGGTCAAAGAACCAAGTGACAAGGTGGAAATAGTATAAAGTGTTGGCCTCTTACAAAAAGCTGGAAGAATTAAGAAAGAAAAATCCTAATGTTCCACAAAAGCCTGTTTACCCTGAAGCAGTGGTTCCAGCTAAGGCACAAAAGCTACAAATCAGGAGATCCACTGCTCCATCTGCTGCCATCCTTTACCAAACAAGGAAACAAAAGCAGATGGATGCAGAAACAGCAGAAGATAAAGCAGTAGGGGATTACCATGTAAAAATAGGCCTTAAGCAGATGATAGGAGAAAAACTTGAATTGACACAAACTACAAATACTGCTCAGCCAGTCATTACCAAGCCACCATCTCCAAACTCATCATCAATAAAACCTCTCCCAAGAAACCCACTGGATTCAAAAATACTAAAGTGGAAATCTAACAAACAGACCCACGTATTGACTCTGATTAAATCCAGTGGTGAGGTGAATAAAATATCAAGGGAACAAGCACTAGGCCGGGGTGTTGAAGATCTGCAAGATCTCCTTGATCTTACACTGTGCAGGGATGAGGATGACACAGATTCCTTGGACTTTGAATTACAATTCAAAGGGCAAGTCAGGGAATTATTGATGAGGCAATAAAGATTCACAATATAGACATCATTGATGGAAATGAGCCTGACTACTTTGGTGAAGGTTGAATAGGGATGTCTGTATTGGAAAGTTATTGTATAAGAATGTCTATTTTTGTAATTTTCGTTAAATTGGTGTGAATTCTTTAATACTACAAGAGAAATGTGATATTTGGGTTTGTGTTTTACAGTTTATAGCAGAGTTAAGATTATTAGGTGTGTTAATGTTTGCGGTTATATAAGAAATTTTATGTATTTGTGAATTTGGTAAGTAACTGATTTGACTTTGAAAGTCAAAGGTGAAAGAAACATGGTTGACTTGACTGTTGGCATTGTTGGTAATCCTGATTTGCAGAAAAATACACTTTGAGCTTTTTTTGACCCCTTTAATATGTTATCCTTTTAGTGAATTTTCTTTTCGAGTTGTCCTATCTAAGATAAAACACACGATTAAATCATATGGTCAAATTGTTAAGGGTCTTGATGATTTAAGATGCTAATTGTGTGCCGTCTATTAGCTAATTATTTGTAATTTATGTTAACAGTGTTTATATGTTAACAGATGTTGACCAAAAGTCAAACATATTTTGGCGAATAATGAAACAGATTTTGACCTTAAGTAGATGTTTGGTTTCAGGCCAAATATCTCTTTATGGGCAAACATCTGTTTAACTTCAAACATTTGTTTAAGGCCAAACATCTGTTTATTGCCAAACATCTGTTTAAGTCCAAACAACTGATATAGAACGCCAAACATCTGTTTAAGCCCCAACATCTATTTAAGTCTAAATAGATGTTTAAACATCTGTTCAAAACACTGTTCAATCTAACATGGGTTTCCATCCAACTGTTGACTAAAAGTCAAACAGATTTTCAAACCACTGATTGAGTTATTCAAATTTCTGTTGAATACTAAATGATATGTTGACCAAAACTCAAATTGGTGTTGACCAAAAGTCAAACAGATGTTGATGAAAAACTAAATGGGGTGATCCGACCCGGTTACATGGGATATTTTTAAACCTTCAAACTTTTTAAAGATCCTCACAAAATCTCGGTTCGTTTCTCTCTCCACGTTTCTTTCCACACTTTCTCCAAGAAACTCTATCATCTTCTTCGATTTCTTCCGATCTTCATCAATATCATCTTGTATAATAATAATAAAGGTATTGTTAAATAATCTGATTTGTTTTGTATTTTTTTCATGTTTATTCTTTTAGTTTTGAATTCCATAGCCGATTATGGTTCTTGCTAGATTAATGAAGAAGTTGTAATCGACGGTGGTGTATTCATGTATCTCCCTGTTTTTTTTTTCAATCCTTTGTTGGTTATGATTGTGTTTATTGTTGCGGCTTATACTGGAACAATTTCTGATAGTCCTAATTTTTTTGTATATCCGATTACTATGTAGTTATTATGCATGTTATGATAGACATATATGATTCCAAAAAAGTGATCGGCATTTCGTGTATCTAACATTTGTCTTATCCATTGTTGATTTTATTGGATTTCACTATGCTCATGTATTTATCTTATTCTGATTTATGATATAAATTTCGATCTTTACTGTTGTATTCTCATTTGTATTTGTGAAGTTATTTATAAAGTTGTTGATGTGATTCTGATGTATGATATAAAATTTCAATCTTTACTAATGTATTGTCACGTTTATTTGTAAAGTTGTTTATAAAGTTGTTCATGTAACGATGTTATTCTGAAGTATAATATAAATTCCTGATTTTAACTGATGTATTCTCATGTGTATTTGAAAAGTTGAACTTATTTTGATTAGTAGTTGGTATATTGTTTTTAAGTTTTTGTTTGGAATAGGCACAAGTCACTATCCTGTTTTTCTATACAATTTATTCAGCTGATGATCCTCCATGTCTATTTGTGATACTTAATCGGAAAAGTAGGTTTTAAGTTTTAATTATATGATTTGCTGTAAAAAATATATATATTTCGATATGATAAGAAATTACATGTATTCTCACCTTTTCGATGTTGTCTATTGTTATTTTGATATATATTAGTTGTATCATCTTTTATTTAGATGTATTGCATACCTTAATGGATTGTATTCATTTGTTTCTTAATGTTATTGATTTTGATTCTATATGATTGATACTATTACAGTTTTACGTGAGAATGATTTATGGATTTCTGTGTTACCTTGAAAACAGTAAAAGGAAATGTTTGGTTAGTAATTTTATCCGATCTTAGTTTAACACTTAATTTTAATTGTTTGGTATGATATTTAGCAATAAAAGTGTTTCTTTTATTTATGCTTAGATTTTTCCAAAACAGTATCAAAATTGGATTCAACAGTTTAATTATCCAATTGGAAATACAAATATCCGGACCACAACTGGAAATGTTTTTAAAGTCAAGATCTATCCTCTAAGCAATGGCAGATATTATTTCTATAATGGTTGGTGTCAGTTGGTAGACAGTTTGAAAATACCTTCAGATTCATGGTTGATATTTCATTATGAAGAAGCATTAGAAAGTTTCAGAATATTGTATTTTTATCAAGACATTGCTCTTGCTCCTTGTGAAGAGTTTTACTACAAACCATCTGGTAACGAAGATTATGTGGTATGTAACTTCGAATATTATTCATCATGTAATTTTTTTGGAGATACAGTTGTTTAATTGTTGTGTTTTATTTGTTTACTTAATTTTCTGATATATTTTTACTAATGTACTATATAATGTGTTTTATTCTGATTGTAGAGTATTAATCGTTCTTTTGTTCATCACAAGATGTTAAACACTATTCCTTCATATCCGGTTCTTATTAAAGGATCTGAAAACCAGAACGGGTCTGTAGGGATGGAAGATATCAACAATGAACTTTACATAATTACCGGATGGAAGGAGATAAAGAATGAGTTGTCATTAACTGTTGATCATCTCATTGTCTTTGAGATGATAGATCTTCATACTTTTCATATCACGGTTTTCAATTGTGCTACCTGTGATTTAGTGCTTCCACCGGAGGTTTGTGTTGTTGTTAAAGAAAAGGTGATAGAAGAGATTGTCTTGAGTTCAAATACTGAAGCTGTACAGGACATCGTTAATGTCAATGAAGGTGGTATGGTTGTTGTGAATGAAGATAATCAAATCGTACCTATTTCTTTCCGTGTGGACGGTCATTTTGTAAGTTTGTGATGATGAGTTTACTAATATATAATACTTTAGTCAGATTTTAAAGATGTGTTAATTCTTTGTTTATTGAATTATTCGTTGTTTGTTACAGAGCCTTTTTAAAAAACAGACTGAAGATCTTGGACTGAATCGTAAGATGGGTTTGAAGATTGTGGACGAGGCAGGTGATGTTTGGAATATTCAAGCTGCTATAGGTTCATCTCGAGGTCAACCAAGATATTATCTGCAAGGAATGAGAAAGTTTGTGAGAGATAAAGGCATGGCTCCAGGTCAAGCATTTACACTTAACTTTGTGAAAGGTAAAAAGCTTTTTATGTTCGGATGAATGTTCTTGGGTTGAAGAAGGCAAATGCAGAAGGATACATTGAACCAAGTTTTTGGGTTGTAGTTCTTTGCTTTTCGAAACTGATACTAGACTTGTTTGTTTAGTTTTGAAGTTGTGATTCTAAAACTACATATGTACATGTAAATTATTAGGTCCATGTCTAACGGAAACAATGCGGAGATGTAAGCTAAAGACAGTATACTCGGTTTGACTTTTGGTCAACATCTGATTGACTTTTGGTCAACATCTCATTTAGTATTCAACAGACGTTTGAATAACTCAAACAGTGGTTTTAACATCTGTTTGACTTTAGGTCAACAGCTCATGGAAATCCATGTTAGGTTGAACAGTGTTTTGAAGAGGAAAACAGTTCTAAAATATAAGAAGACAGTGGATCTGGTTGAACATCTGTTTCACTTTTGGTGAACAACTGTTTGACTTTTGGTCAACATCTGTTTGCTCGATCATATTGGGTGTTAAAGTATAGTTCTTTAAGTCATTGTTTTGTTTTCTTGAATTATATGTAATTTTGTTAAGAAGTACAAGAACAAACATTTTTACAAAATCCCAAATCACCCGATCATGTAAGTGCATTGAAGTAAAATTGTAAATGATGTTATTCATGTGGTCCTGTTGTGCTTTTGTTTGACCTCTAATATGGGTTTATGATCTAATCCGGTGATGTGAAGACATTGTTGTTGAATCCAATGAGATGCTTGATGTAATGAGGTCGTATTAATAACAAATAATAATTGATATAACTAAGTTTCCCGTGCCCGGGAAGCAATCCCGGGTAAAAACCTAGTTACTATATATATTAAAGGCTATGTCGGTGACATAGCGTTTTCCTTTTTAAATCCGCATGACCATTGACTTTTGTAATGCCATATAGTGTAATCTGGCTTCCAACGTATGTATATTGAGTTATTAATAATGAATTGTTTTTATATCGGGTAAAAACCTAGTTACTATATATATTAAAGGCTATGTCGGTGACATAGCGTTTTCCTTTTTAAATCCGCATGACCATTGACTTTTGTAATGCCATATAGTGTAATCTGGCTTCCAACGTATGTATATTGAGTTATTAATAATGAATTGTTTTTATATTATAATATTTTACTATTACAATTAGTTCTCAACATATTTTATTTATGCTTATAATTTTTTGGATTGAATGTTTTATGAACTTTTGAGTACGGTATTGTGATGTGTTTAATTTTTTTACATAGAAATATAAAATTTACTCAAAACCAAGTTGTTAATACTATTGTACAAGTGATTGAAGCACAAACATACAAGGCGAAACGAACTGATACCAGCTGAACAACTTGGATTCCAGAATTCATTTTATTATTTTCAATCGATATAAAACATATCTCTTTCCATTGCTATATTAAGTGTCGTATCGTATCGAGCTAAACCAATACCAATACCGATCGAAAACCCGCGCTCCAAATCCCGCGACGGAGCGCGGGTACTCTAACTAGTTAAAATAATAAATAAACCAACATTAACAGTCGGTGGTTGAACTCATAAGGAGGAATCCTTGCGAACTAAAGCCAGGGCATGGAACCGTCGCGTTTGGAGCCGGAGATGAGGCATGCTAACCTAGGCGGAGGAGGGAGGGTGGAGATCGGGAGGGGGTGGAGCTTGTGTTCGACGAAGGCTGACGGCGGTGTGATGGTGGTGTAACGACGGAAGAAAGGGAGGAGTGGAGTGCCGGTTGGTAAAGTTAGGGTTGTTAGAAAGAGGATGAATAGGGTGATGATGGATGCGATTGTTATAGGTTAAATCCATTTGCATTCATTAAGTGTGGGTGTTTCAAATGCATTCTCAAGTTCGTCATAATTGTGAACAAATTACGAATAAATATGAACAACTGCCGATGGTGAAAATTAGGGGAAATGAAATAACATATCCAGAATTCGATTGGAGAATGAGATTTGGTTGATGAAATGCAGACATGTTAGTGTGTTTGATCTTCAGATTGATCGTATTAGTGAAATTGGGAGACGAAGGATGTGAAGGGTGCAACTGTGTTTGATGAAGGATGGGTCTGGTTTGGCTTTTTTTAATAGGATTGAGAAGGTAAGGAGGGAAATGAAATTTTTAATATTTTTGAAAAGATACATTTAAAGATGACATACAAAAAATGTGTGTCATCTTAAACATGAATTTTTTAATACTTTTAAAAGCATGACACAAAAAGATGACATACAAAAATGTGTGTTGTCTTTTAAGAAAAGATGACGTTTTTTTCATAACACGCATTTTTGCACGTCATAAAATTAGTGTGTGTCATCGTTCGTGTGTCATTAAAAGCCTTTTTTCTAGTAGTGCAATTTAAAAGAAAGGTATGACCATCAGAAAACAATAATATTACCAAGAGTTCGTTATGAATGGATTAATTTAAGGTTGCAAGACTTTAAGTCTATAAGTGAGTATAACTCAGCAATGTTTAGAATCACGTCATAATTGATTCTATGTGGTGAAAATATTACTGACAAGGAGATTTGTTGGAAAAAACATTCTCCACCTTTCACGCCTCAAACATTGTCTTGCAACAACAATATCGTGAAAGGGGCTTCACCAAATATAGTGACTTAATATCATGTTTGCTTGTGGCTGAGCAAAATAATGAGCTACTAATGAAAAACCATGAAACTCGTCCGGTTGGTACAACCCCATTCCCAGAAGTGAATGTGGCAACATATAATGACCAAAGTGGAACTCACGGACGTGGTTGTGGCTATCAACGTGGGTGTGGTCATGGTCATGGTCATGGTCATGGTCGTAGTCGTGGTCGTGGTCATGGACGTGGTCGTGGACGTGCATATGGTCGGGGGAATTATCATGGTGTTCAATTCAAAAATAGAAGAACCCACCAGAAGTTGCATGATAATGAAAAGAAATCCAATGATAAAAGAGGTAGAAAGAAAAGTGGAACCTCATCGAATGCATGCTATCGATGTAGTGGTAACAACCACTGGGATGGTACATGTCGTACATCCAGACACTTAGTAGAGTTTTACCAACAATCTATAAAAGACAAACAAAAAGGAATAGAGACAAATTTCAATATGAAGATGGAAATGTTGATGTCCCAAGTGGTGAAAAGGACCATATTAATGCAACTAATCTGGATTATGATGATTTCCTTATCGAGCAAACTAATTTGGATTCTGGTGATATCGTGACTGATACAAACCAGTTGGATGGTTGTAAATTTCCCTACGCGTGAATGATTATATTTAAAATTATGCTATTTCCTTGATGTTTTATTAAGACATTTTGTTTGGGATTTCGTTATGTTTTGTTTTAAAGTATTTTGGGGCACTTTATGGAATTGTTATGTTTGAACCATATTATACTTTTATTTATGAAGCTTTGTTTTGTTTTGAAGCATATGGAGTATTCAACTAAACTTTATATTAATGGTGAAGATGTATGTCTAATAGAGAGTGCTACTAAACATACAAGCCTAAAGAAAAGGGATTATTTCTCTAGTTTAACAATGAAAGAGGCAAGCGTTGGTACTATATCTGGTAAAACAAAATTAATTGAAGGCTTTGGAGAAGCATATGTAGTTCTACAAAGTGTAACTTTGCTCAGAATTAACAAAGCCTTATTTTCCCCACTATCTCAAAGAAATCTGATAAGCTTTAAAGATATTCATCTAAATGGATATCATCTTGAGACTACATGTGAGGGACATGATGAGTACCTTCAAATCACAAATATTATTTCGGGGAAAAACACATATTAGAGAGGTTACTCGCATTTGCCTCTGGTTTATATTGTACTAAAATTGGTGCAGTTGAATCAAATGCAATCATAAACCAAAAGTTTATGGACCGAGAAAATTTTATCATTTGGCATGACCGGTTAGGCCATCCTGGATCAATAATGACACGAAAAATTATAGAAAATTCATGTGTTCATTCTTTGAAGAACCAGAAGATTCTTCAATCTAAGGATATTACATGTGTTGCATGCTCACAAGGGAAGTTAATCACTCGTCCATCACCAGTTAAGGTAGGGACATAATCCTTGAGTTTTTTAGAAAGAATACATGGGGATATATGTGGACCTATACACCCTCCCAGTGGACCATTTAGATACTTTATGGTCTTAATTGATGCATCAACTAGATGGTCACATGTGAGTTTACTATCAAGTCGTAATATGGCATTTGCACGACTACTTGCTCAATTAATAAGGTTAAGAGCACATTTTCCTGATTATCCCATAAAGAAAATTCGGTTGGACAATGCTAGGGAATTTACATCCCAAACCTTCAATGATTACTGCATGTCTATTGGCATAAGTGTAGAGCATCTAGTATGTCACACCCCGATATTACCACAAATTACCGGTGGGCCCGGTGGGGAGTATTGTGACGTAGTTGATATCATCATAGTCAATAATCACAGTTTAAATGCACAGCGGAAGTCTAAAGTAATTTATACAAACCGAATTTGAAGTAACATAGAATATTACAAAACGGATTGTAAGATGAATCCACAGGCGGATCAAAACAAAAGAAGTATTGTTCAATAGATTTAAAGTGATAAAAGCTCGCAAGACTCTTTATTTAATCACTCAGGAGTTCCAGCACATTTCGCTTAGTACCTTCACTTAACCTTTTTGAAAATACGTCAGTTTACACTAGTAAATACAATTAACTAACTCTTTTGAAAACATTTAAGAAAAATTGATTTAAATGCACAAGGCACAAATATTATTTTATAACTTGGGACAATTATTTAAAAATAATCTTGTATACATATTTACATGTTTGTCGTCCATTCAGGACCCGGTTAGAAGAGCCAGATTAGATTAATTGACACACCACAAGTAGATGCCCACAAGAGAGTGAGATACCGTTTATACATACGCAACTGTCAGGTGTATGCCTACACCCCGTGCTTAAGCCGTGGCCATTACTAATAAATGAGCCGAGGATATCCAGGACATGGTCATTAACCCCCCAAAGGCATTGCATCAAACAAAACAGATTAAAACGGGTTATGTAAATGTATTAATCACAATCCGATTTAAATAACTACATACCCGACCAAGCGGTATTATTATAATACCGTATCCCAAGCCCATATAACGGAAAATAAGTTAAAAGTATTTACCTAATCAAAATATTATTTTAAATCTCAGTCGTATAACAATCAGCAAGTGCAAATAGCTTTTACTGGGCTCCTAGATCTGGAACGAAGGTTTTAATAACCTATTAGATTCCTAACGGGTCTTAATTAAGTTTAAACTTAGACCGGTTAGTTTTCATGAAAGGTTTACGGTTCAAAACGCATGAATAAGCGAAGACCGGATTAGAATGTGATAAGGTTTGACCCGTTTCGGTTAATTTATGCAAACTAGTTACATAAACCGTACCGAACGCGAATACGAATAACGGGTAACCAAATGAGTCATATACAGGTTTCACAAGTTAATATGCTTAACATACGTTATGATATCAGTAGGATACCTTCCATTATGCCCAAAACGAATTTAAAACCAAATTAAGCCCTGTAAGGGTATTTTGGTCATTTTAAAGTTTATAAAAGAGGTTAAATAGTAACCTGAGTTTCTGGTCTAAAATAATCAGTAAAAATATTTATTTTAATGGGTTATATCAGTAAGATATTATATATATGTGAAATTCATCGTTTATGACCAAACTATGCACCGTAGGGGCATTTTGGTCATTTCACATATATTAAAAGGGCCAAATTTGGAAACCGGAGTTCGAAACTTTTACTTACTGTTAAAGTATAAAAATTTATTCATAACATCAGTAGGTATTAAGTCTTAGGTGGTCAACATGGTTTTAAGCTATACTATGCGCCTAAATCGCTTAAAAGTCGGTATTTGACGATATTCGGGTTAATTAAAGAAACCTGAGATTTTGCTCAGCCTCTACTTTTTAAAATAATTTATTTGATGTATAAAATCAGTAGAAAAAGGTTTGATATGTAGAGGATGTCTAAAACTCATTTTATTTGCAAAAAGGGCATAACCGTCAATTACCGAGTCTATGCAAGAACCCTATGTTATAATCAGTTTAAAATTTAACAAAAATTTCCAAAAATCCCTAAATGTTATATCTTAATAGTAGGTGGCAAGTTTGGTGTCAAAATTTGGGTTTAAATAGGTTTTATGCCAAAAATGCCGTTTAATTAATAAAAAGTCTTCATTTTACGATATTGCGCATAACTTCTATTTTAGACCATAATCTGATGTCAAACTTTTAGGACATAGTTAAATATCAGTAATAAAGGTTTTTGTCCTCTCGCATTTTCAAAAATCTCGTTTTAATATCAAAAGGGCATAATGGTCAACTTTTAAGCATTTAACGGAAACATGCAATGAACTAGGATTTCTATGGAACCAAGTTGTATAACCTCAGAGGGTTATACTAACCTATAACATGGTCCTAAAGGAACCCTAAGGAAAATCTAAAACAAGCTAAATCGGGTCAGAACTGAAAGTCAAAGCAAAAGTCTACTTTTGCGACTTTCGGTTCTAAACCGAGCCTAAACTCAGAATTGTCGGGTTGAACATGCTTAGACATGTTCTTATATTATTTACCAAGTAATTTTAATGTTAAAACATGTTCCATAACCTCTACATTGTTAGTTATGAATATATTTGTAAAAAATTGATTGTGTTGACTTTTTATTAATAAGTTTGACCCGACAATTGACCAAGTAAAAGTGATAATCAGTAGGTGCCCTTTTAAGGGTTTATTACCTACATAATTTCCAACTCATAGCCACTTTCAATTCGAATAATGGCTGGACCGTTTGTGATTAATCACAAAGTCAAAGCTTAATTACGATAACTTTGACTTTAGGTCATTAAGCTAATAAAACTTGAACTTAGGAAGCTAAGAACACTTACTATGGTACTTAGCACGAGTTTGGAACCTTAGAAAACTTCCTTGAGCTCCAGGAGGCTCCAAAGAGTGAGTTTTGAAGTGAGTTTTTCAAGTGTGCAAAAAACAAATGAAAAACAAGGCCTTATATAGAATTTTTAGAGCTCCAAGATCATTCCATCTGCAAATCTATAGTAACCAGATGATCCCATGTGTCCCTAGTGCATGAAAAACCAATGTTTTAAAAACTGGTTTTTAAATCAAACCGGATTAGATTAAAAAATGGTTCAACCGGTTGAACCGGGTTGTACCGAGCGGTTCAACCGGGTTGACTAGCTAGCTCTATAATTTCATAAATTACAACATCAACTCAAAAGTTAATCCAAAAATGCATGATTACATTAAAAGATGATCTAAAAGTAAATCCATAATAAAAAATAATCCGTAAGATAATCGAAAATTATTCAATTTTCCAACAAGCACTTTTAAATGAAAGTGTACGATATGTTTAAACCATTTGAGTGTTGAATACATCAACTATTTTCGTTTCATACAATATTAAATAAGAGCTTTTAGTTACGAATAATCATAATATATAAAAATTACGAAGGATAAGTAACATACATAATAAAAATAAGTAACAACCCAACCTAAAATAACCCTGGGCCGATACCGGTATTAAGTTTCAAACCGGTATACCGGATTTTACCGCCGATACAAACCTTATGCCGTTTCACTCATTTACCGGGGTGTTTCGTACCGGATTTACATCTGGAAACGGTAATACCGGTATAACCGGCAGGTATTTACCGGTTTTTAAAACATTGTGAAAAACTGTTGGCTCAGACCCTGGTATCAAAAAATTGCATGCAAAGGCGGTGTAACAGGCTGAACCTGCAGCTGTGCAGATTTTTGGTTGCTGGCACTTCTCACGCGGGTCGCGTAAGACTCTTAAGGGGTCTACGCGGACCGCGAGGCTCCTTCTCAACCGGAAAACAACTTTCAAACTTTGTAATTTTGGTCCCTGGTCCAAAATAAGTTTAATTAACTTCTATTTATTGCACTTAGGACCCCCATAGTTAACTATTAAGGGCCTTGGGTCATATTTTAACTCCGTTAAGCTCCCGGTTAGTTGTAAGATCACCCGAAAAGTCTTGTCTTCCTTCGAAACTCCACAAACTTATTATCCAATATTCTTGAGAGCGAAATATACAATTATTACAATGTTTTTGGGTTCGTTAAAAGGTCACTCGGAGGTAACATTTAACATGTTGACACCTTTAACCCCTATGTTTCATAAAATCCTTATTTTAAGCACAACCGACTTCCAATGTTCGACAAATTATTCATTAAAGAATACGAACATCGTATGAGGTCAATCAGAGGCACAAGAATGGCATGTTGACACTTTGGATCCTTTTACTAACATATTTACATTGCTTGACAATTTTAGTCCCTCCAAATCAATCTGTTACACGTTTAAAGTCCATGACACGTGTCTTTACTGTATTGGTCATGATTTTATGAGGTGTTACATCCTCACCCCCTTAAAAGAAATCTCGACCTCGAGATTTACTGAAATAAATGAGGGTACTTCTGCTTCATTGTGGATTTAACCTCCCATGTGTATTCTGGGCCTCTTTGGGCATCCCATTTTACCTTTACAATCGGCACATGCTTCTTTCGAAGCTTCTTAACCTGTCGATCCTCGATTGACAAAGATTTTTCAACAAACTTCAAGCTCTCATCTATCTGCACGTCCTTGGGCGACATTGCTAGCGACTCATCGGCTAGACATTTCTTTAGGTTGCAGATGTGGAATACGTTATGTATTCCATTAAGCTCTTCTGGCAGATTTAGCTTATAAGCTACAGTTCCGACACATTCGATGATCTCGAATGGTCCTATGTATCTTGGGCTTAGCTTGCCCTTTTTGCCAAAACGCATCACCCCCTTCCAGGGTGACACCTTGAGTAATACCTTGTCACCTACCTCGAATTTCAGAGGTTTACGCCTTTTATCCGCATAACTTTTTTGCATATCCCTGGCAGCTTTGAGATGATCGCGGATCTGAACAATCTTATACGTCGTCTCCAGGACTATATCAGGTCCTGATAGTTTGACATCTCCAACTTCCGCCCAACAAACTGGCGTCCTACACTTTCTTCCGTACAAAGCTTCGAAAGGTGCTGCTTGAATACTCGAATGATAGCTATTATTGTACGAAAATTTAATCAATGGAAGATGGTTATCCCAACTCCCTCCTAAATCAATAACACAAGCTCGTAGCATATCCTCAAGCGTTTGAATCGTACGCTCGCTTTGCCCATCCGTTTGAGGATGATATGAAGTGCTGAAATTTAATCGAGTGCCTAAAGATTGCTGAAAGCTTTTCCAAAAATGCGATGTGTATCTTGTATCCCTATCAGAAATAATAGACATTGGCACTCCGAGAAGAGATACAATCTCATCCACGTACAGCTGAGCTAACTTGTCGGAGCTGTGAGTTTCTTTAATCGGTAAGAAGTGGGCTGACTTGGTCAACCTATCGACTATAACCCAAATAGTATCATTTCCGTGCTTTGTCTTTGGTAACTTTGTGATAAAATCCATGGTTACCATTCCCCATTTCCAGGTGGGAAGTTCAGGCTGTTGTAGCAAACCTGACGGCTTTTGATGCTCTGCTTTAACTTGTGCGCACGTCAGACATTTGGCCACATAAGTGGCTATAGATTTCTTCAAACCTATCCACCAATAATTTCCCTTAAATCCTGGTACATCTTATCACTGCTAGGATGAACAGAATATTTGGGACTATGGGCTTCTTGAAGAATCACCTCCCTAAGACCTCCATAGATTGGAACCCATATTCGTCCATTCAATATTGGGATTCCATCCTTTCCATATGATAACTGTTCAGCAGTTACTCCTAACTTCTCATTCGGATAGTTAGCTTCTAATACGGCTTCCTTTTGAGCGGATAACAATTTTTCATTCAAACTGTTCTTCAATTCAATGCTTTTGGCATTGATTTTAATAGGCTTAACCCTTTCTTTCCTGCTCAAGGCATCGGCGACTACATTCGCTTTACCTGGATGATATCGGATTTCACAATCATAATCCTTCAGTGTCTCCATCCATCGACGTTGTCTCATGTTAAGATCCTTCTGGTTAAACAGATGCTGAAGGCTCTTATGATCAGAATAGATCACACACTTAGTCCCATAAAGGTAATGCCTCCAAAGATTTAGTGAAAATACAACGGCACCCAACTCCAAATCGTGGGTGGTGTAATTCTTTTCGTGCACTTTTAATTATCGGGAAGCATATGTAATAACTTTGCCCTTCTGCATAAGCACACATCCCATACCTATGTGCGATGCGTCACAATAAACCACAAACTCTTCAATCCCTTCTGGCAATGTCAACACAGGTGCATTGATTAACTTCTATTTAAGAATATCAAAGGATTCTTGCTGCTTGGGACCCCAGTCAAACTTGACATTCTTGCGAGTTAACGATGTTAGAGGTGCATCAATTCTTGAAAAGTTCTCAATGAAACGTCTATAATAACCTGCTAGACCCAAGAAGCTGCATATCTCTGTAGGAGTCTTAGGCTCTTGCCAATTCATAATCGCTTCAATCTTAGCGGGATCCACCTGGATACCATGCTCGCTCACCACATGTCCAAGAAATTGGACTTCACGAAGCCAAAACTCGCATTTAGAAAACTTGGCGTAGAGCTTTTCTTGCTGTAGAAGTTTAAGGATACACCGAAGATGTCTTTCATGATCGGCTTGACTCTTCGAGTAAATAAGAATGTCATCAATGAAGACAATGACAAACTTGTCCAAGTATGGCTTGCAAATGCGATTCATGAGATCCATGAATGCTGCAGGTGCATTAGTGAGCCCGAACGGCATCACCAAGAACTCGTAGTGATCATAGCGAGTTCTGAATGCAGTTTTATGCACATCTTCATCTCTGACTTTCAGTTGATGGTAACCTGACCTTAAATCAATCTTGGAGAAATAACTTGCCCTTTGCAGTTGATCGAATAGATCATCGATCCTGGGTAACGGATACCTATTCTTGATTTTCACTTTATTCAGCTCGCGATAATCGATGCATAGATGCATCAAGCCATCCTTCTTTTTCACAAACAGAATCGGTGCTCCCCAAGGGGATGAGCTAGGTCGAATAAAACCCTTTGCCAACAAATCATCCAACTGAGTCCTTAACTCTTTCATCTCAGTTGGTGCCAACCGATAAGGTGCTCTTGCAATTGGTGCTGCTCCAGGAATGATATCGATTCTGAACTCCACTTGCCTATCTGGGGGTAAACCAGGTAGTTCTTCAGGGAATACTTCTGGATATTCAGAAATAACAGGGATGTCTTCAATCTTGGGCTTTGGTTCATCAATGGTTACCTGTGCCATATAAATGACACAACCTTTCTTCATACACCTCGACACCTTAAGCAAGGACACTTGCTTAGGTAACTCGTACTGAGTATCTCCTTGTATTGTTAACGGCTCACCATAAGGAGTCTTGATCACCACTTGCTTCTTGTCACAAACGATCTGAGCTTAGTTATGAGATAACCAATCCATGCCTATCACTATGTCAAATCCTGCTAATTTCAACGGAAGCAAGGACAACGAGAACGAGTGATTCGTAATGGATATAAAACATCCATCTAGCACTGTTGAGGCAGTCTCTATAGTACCATCGGCTAATTCTACCTCATACTTTATGCTTAGAGTTTTAACAGGCAGATTTAATAACTTACAAAATTTATTATCTACAAAAGACTTGTCTGCACCCGAATCAAACAATACTCTAGCATAAACATCATTGATAAGAAAGGTACCTGATATCACATTATCGTTCTGAACCGCTTCCTGTGCATTCATCTGGAAGACCCGAGCATCGGTCTTCTTAGCCTCCTCAGGCTTCTTTGCAAACTTTGGGCAGTTGGTCTTGATATGCCCCTTCTCGTTGCAACCATAACATGTTGCATCTTTCAACTTCTTGCAATCCAAGGTCTTATGTTCCTTGGACTTGCAGATCCCACATCCAAAAGTCTTCGATTGCGACTGCGATTTCGAATCCAATCTGCACTTTCCAAAGTGATGCTTCTGACATGTTTTACATTTTGGTTTCTCACCCGACTGCTAGCTATCCTTTTTGAATCCAGAACTCTTCTTATGATCTGAGTTCCCTTTATGTTTCTTGTCATAACGTCGTGAGTTCTCCTCCTCACGTTTCCTCTTTCCTTCATCGAATTTCTTAAGCGATCTCTGTCTGACCGCATCGAGAGTAAGAGATAACGAGAAATCAGCCACCGACCTGAATGTGGTGGGTCTAGATGCTTTCACACTTGCTTTAATTTCTGGAGCTAGACCCCAATAAAACGAGCTATACGTTTTGGTTCCGGTGTGACCAAGTAAGGAACTAATCGAGACATGGTGTTGAAACTGGTAAGGTATGCTTGACAATCTAAATTCTTCATGACCAAGGTCAAGAAGTCAGTTTCAATCCTTTCCACCTCATGCTGAGGACATAAATTATCTTTGATCAATGTCACAAACTGATCCCAAGACATGTTCTAAATCGGGATCTTTCCTGTAGCTTGGATTAAGGACCTCCACCAAGCTAAAGCTTCGCCTTTAAAAGATTGTGAAACAAACTTCACAATGTCCTGTTCGGCACAACCACTAATATCAACTACTGTATCCATCTCATCGAGCCACGTCATGCAATCAATGGCTCCTTTCTCCCCTGTGAAATCCCTGGGCTTGCAGGAGACAAAATACTTATAAGAACATGTCTTAACACGTGGCCCTTGACTGAGCACAATCTTCTTAGACGGGACACTCCTTTGATTTGATGAGTGATGGGAATCGTCTCTGTGTGATGCGTGCGACTTAGATGGTGGCTTTGAATGAGCTACAGATAGGGTCCTACTACGAGTACCACTAGATTCTTTAAACTGTCTGTCAAGGGCTCGAGTAACAGCATTATCAATCATGGCTTGCAGATCTGCACCAGCTACATTAATCCTGGTGGTATCATTATTCTCTCGAGGGTGACTGTTAACTTCTTCTGATTCAGCCATGTAGCTTGATTGCTACAATAAAATGATGAAAATAATTTATTCAGAAGTTATCATTTTTGAGGATTCATTAACCATGGTAACTATAAACCATATTGGTTAATTTATTTAGTATTTTCTTTATAATTTATCCCTAGTTATAAATCACTAAAGATATTAGAGTGGCACACAAGGCCTAGTCACAAGGACATTTCAACTCATAAGCTTTGATCTCGTAAGATCGGGGCTTTAAGGTTTGAACATAGTTCATTACCTTTTCTTGACAGGGAGTCGTAGACTACAACTGTCTTTTGCCTTATTTGACAATTATTATAGCCTGTAGGCACTTCATCACTAATGGATGTTTTAATTAAATAGAGGAAATGAATTGGAAGAATCCAATATAAGGATGACTTGTGTGATTTTATCAAATCACATTTGCCAGGAGTGCTAACATGTTTTCAGATGTTAACAAGGATTTGAATATTGAAAAGGTTTTACCATCTGGGCCATGTCTAAAATGACATATAGGCTAGGTTATACCTTTAAGATTTTTCTTTTAATATTTATTGGCAGATTTATTACAAAAAGGAACGATATTTTGATTTATTTCATATAATATATTCTTACATATAATGACAAATGAAAATTTTTAAATTAAAACATTTCATTAAATGGAAGAAGTACATAGGTGCCCTACACAGGACTTTTACATAAATAACTTGCCCACGCAGAGGCTAAAACAACAATACAAGTCCTCGCAGGGACCAAATACATAAATAAATGTCCACACAGGGACTTAATTTGAAAATAAAAATTACAACATAAATAAATAAGGAATTTTCAAGAATCCCTCTTCTTCTTCCCCTTGATCAGATTCGCCAAACCCTTAAGCAGACCCCGGCGGCTTCTACGCTCCTCTTGTACCTCCCGTTCCACCTGGTTCAACCTCTGAAGGATTTCCTGTTGCTGCAGTGGCTGGATCACTGGCGGCTGCTGCTGCGGAGGTTGAGGAGGTGGCGGGTATTAATACCCATATGCTTGGTACCCAGATTGGTATGAAGCGGCGAAAGGTCCTTCGGGGTGAAGAGCATTGTAGTTGACCGCCTCGAGGTATGGGTCAACGGCAGGGGCATTGTAGTAGTTGTAGCCAGGATAAGCTGGCTGCTCAAAAGGGTTATACGCCGCTGCACCGGCGTAAGAAGGAATTGGGTTATCATAACCCATGTGCGGTGGTGGTGGTGCGACTGGCGGAGAGTCGACTTCAGAAACTGGGTTCGAAGGCCCACCCATTTGCGGGTCTTCGTACAACGGCGGGTAGTGGCTGTTGCTTGAGTGTTGGGGGGTGCTGAAGTGAAAACCCCCTCGCACGGACATCCGTGCACCTGATCTTCTTCGCCTTGGTGGTTCTGGAGGCGGTTGCTGCTCTGGCAGCGGCGGTGGCGGTGGCGTAACCGCCTGGAAACGCGAATCCTCAGAGGGATACTGATGTTGCTGTTGAGGTGGGTTGAAAGGGGGAGTGAACTCCCAGTAGTATGTGGCCTACCTTTCTTGAAAGCTGTCTGGGCCCCGGTATGGCGAACCATGAAAGGATGATCAGTCAGAAATCTCGATGGGATGCTGGGCATCCCAGATGGTGGCTCGACAGGATCCGGATCTTCGTCCATATCCATCTCTTGGTCACCGGAAAAATGATCTTCTGGTCCCAATGGGTTATAACCCATTGGTTCTTGCACCTAGTTTACCGGATTAAACGGGCTCTGAAAGTATGGGGTCAGGTCCTGAAAGGCACGGTGAGAACCCGAACACTGCAACGGGAGGTAGGAGTGGCGCGAGTGGTCGGACTCATTGTCCTGATGGAGTCCGAATGAATCGTGGTACGAAGGTGAAGAGCTAAGCGAGACAGAGCGTCTTGCTGGCTCTAGGTAGGTCCTCCAGTCTTCATGAGGACTCGATCCGATTGATGCGGATGGTGTGCGCCTGTGTGATGGCCCAGCTGCGTGGTCATTTGGAGCAGTGATTGGCGCCTTGCATCGTCCACCTCTTCCTCTGAATCATGGCGGCATTGTCTTTTGTTCCTGCCAAAACAAACAAAAGAAACCAACAAAAGAAATATAATAAGATTAGAATTAGTCCTAAGTCATTTGACTAGACTCGGAAGTCGAGGAATGTGCAAACTGTGTCATTGAGATTAAACACAAAAGGCTAGTGTTTAATTCACTCAATGTTGGCTCTGATACCAACCTGTCACACCCCGATATTTCCACGTATTACCGGTGGGCCCGGTGGGGAGTTTCGTGACGTAGTTGATATCATCATAGTCAATAATCACAGTTTAAATGCACAACGTAAGTCTAAAGTAATTTATACAAACCGAGTTTGAAGTAACATAGAATATTACAAAACAGATTGTAAGATGAATCCACAGGCGGATCAAAACAAAAGAAGTATTGTTCAACAGATTTAAAGTGATAAAAGCTCACAAGACTCTTTATTTAATCACTCAGGAATTCCAGCCCATTTCGCTTAGTACCTGCACTTAACCTTTTTGAAAATACGTCAGTTTACACTGGTAAATGCAATTAACTGACTCTTTTGAAAACATTTAAGAAAAATTGATTTAAATGCACAAGTCACAAATATTCTTTTATAACTTGGGACAATTATTTAAAAATAATCTTGTATACAGATTTACATGTTTGTCGTCCATTCAGGACCCGGTTAGAAGAGCCGGATTAGATTAATTGACACACCACAAGTATATGCCCACAAGAGAGTGAGATACCGTTTATACATACGCAACTGTCAGGTGTATGCCTACACCCCGTGCTTAAGCCGTGGCCATTTCTAATAAATGAGCCGAGGATATCCAGGACATGGTCATTAACCCCCCAAAGGCATTGCATCAAACAAAACAGATAAAAACGGGTTATGTAAATGTATTAATCACAATCCGATTTAAATAACTACATACCCAACCAAGCGGTATTATTATAATACCGTATCCCAAGCCCATATAACGAAAAATAAGTTAAAAGCATTTACCTGAGCAAATATTATTTTAAATCTCAGCCGTATAACAATCAGCAAGTGCAAATAGCTTTTACTGGGCTCTTAGATCTGGAACGAAGGTTTTAATAACCTATTAGATTCTTAACGGGTCTTACTTAAGTTTAAACTTAGACCGGTTAGTTTTCATGAAAGGTTTACGGTTCAAAACGCACGATTAAGCGAAGACCAGATTAGAATGTGATTTAGACCCATCAAGTATGAATACTTGTATAATATGGGTAAACTAAACACATTCTGGATTTTGAAATAAAAATGATAAGGTTTGACCCGTTTCGGTTAATTTATGCAAACTAGTTACATAAACCGTACCGAACGCGAATACGCATAACGGGTAACCAAATGAGTCATATACAGGTTTCACAAGTTAATATGCTTAACATATGTTATGATATCAGTAGGATACCTTCCATTATGCCCAAAACGAATTTAAAACCAAATTAAGCCCTGTAAGGGTATTTTGGTCATTTTAAAGTTTATAAAAGAGGTTAAATAGTAACCTGAGTTTCTGGTCTAAAATAATCAGTAAAAATATTTATTTTAATGGGTTATATCAGTAAGATATTATATATATGTGAAATTCATCGTTTATGACCAAACTATGCACCGTAGGGGCATTTTGGTCATTTCACATATATTAAAAGGGCCAAATTTGGAAACCTGAGTTCGAAACTTTTACTTACTGTTAAAGTATAAAAATTTATTCATAACATCAGTAGGTATTAAGTCTTAGGTGCTCAACATGGTTTTAAGCCATACTATGCGCCTAAATCGCTTAAAAGTCGGTATTTGACGATATTCAGGTTAATTAAAGAAACCTGAGATTTTGGTCAGCCTCTACTGTTTAAAATAGTTTATTTGATGTATAAAATCAGTAGAAAAGGGTTTGATATGTAGAGGATGTGTAAAACTAATTTTATTTGCAAAAAAGGGCATAACCGTCAATTACCGAGTCTATGCAAGAACCCTATGTTATGATCAGTTTAAAATTTAACAAAAATTTCCAAAAATTCCTAAATATTATATCCTAATAGTAGGTGGCAAGTTTGGTGTCAAAATTTGGGTTTAAATAGGTTTTATGCCAAAAATGACGTTTAATTAATAAAAAGTCTTCATTTTACGATATTGCGCATAACTTCTATTTTAGACCATAATCTGATGTCAAATTTTTAGGACATACTTAAATATTAGTAATAAAGGTTTTTGTCCTCTCACATTTTCAAAAATCTCGTTTTAATATCAAAAGGGCTTAATGGTCAACTTTTAAGCATTTAACGGAAACATGCAATGAACTAGGATTTCTATGGAACCAAGTTGTATAACTTCAGAGGGTTATACTAACCTATAACATGGTCCTAAAGGAACCCTAAGGCATATCTAAAACAAGCTAAATCTGGTCAGAATTGAAAGTCAAAGCAAAAGTCTACTTTTGCGACTTTCGGTTCCAAACCGAGCCTAAACTCCGAATTGTCGGGTTGAACATGCTTAGACATGTTCTTATATTATTTACCAAGTTATTTTAATGTTAAAACATGTTCCATAACCTCTGCATTGTTAGTTATGAATTTATTTGTAAAAATTGATTCTGTTGACTTTTTATTAATAAGTTTGACCCGACAATTGACCAAGTAAAAGTGATAATCAGTAGGTGCCCTTTTAAGGGTTTATTACCTACATAATTACCAACTCATAGCCACTTTCAATTCGAATAATGGCTGGACCGTTTGTGATTAATCACAAAGTCAAAGCTTAATTACGATAACTTTGACTTTCGGTCATTAAGCTAATAAAACTTGAACTTAGGAAGCTAAGAACACTTACTAGGGTACTTAGCACGAGTTTGGAACCTTAGAAAACTTCCTTGAGCTCCTGGAGGCTCCAAAGAGTGAGTTTTGAAGTGATTTTTTCAAGTGTGCCAAAGAACAAATGAAAAACAAGGCCTTATATAGAATTTTTAGAGCTCCAAGATCATTCCATCTGCAAATCTATAGTAACCAGATGATCCCATGTGTCCCTAGTGCATGAAAAACTGTTGGCTCAGACCCTGGTATCGAAAAATTGCATGCAAAGGCGGTGTAACAGGCTGAACCTGCAGCTGTGCAGATTTTTGGTCGCTGGCACTTCTCACGCGGGCCGCTTAAGACTCTTAAGGAGTCTACGCGGGCCGCGAGGCTCCTTCTCAACCGGAAAACAACTTTCAAACTTTGCAATTTTGGTCCCTGGTCCAAAATAAGTTTAATTGACTTCTATTTATTACACTTAGGACCCCCATAGTTAACTATTAAGGGCCTTGGGTCATATTTTAACTCCGTTAAGCTCCCGGTTAGTTGTAAGATCACCCGAAAAGTCTTGTCTTCCTTCGAAACTCCACAAACTTATTATCCAATATTCTTGAGAGCGAAATATACAATTATTACAATGTTTTTGGGTTCGTTAAAAGGTCACTCAGAGGTAACATTTAACATGTTGACACTTTTAACCCCTATGTTTCGTAAAATCCTTATTTTAAGCACAAACGACTTCCAATGTTCGACAAATTATTCATTAAAGAATACGAACGTCGTATGAGGTCAATCAAAGGCACAAGAATGGCATGTTGACACTTTGGATCCATTTACTAACATATTTACATTGCTTGACAATTTTAGTCCCTCCAAATCAATCCGTTACACGTTTAAAGTCCATGACACGTGTCTTTACTATATTGGTCGTGATTTTACGAGGTGTTACACAGTACCTCATGTACATACGCAAAATGAACTTGCTGAATCGCATATCAAGCGACTTCAAATGGTTGCAAGACCAATGATTATGAAATCAAAACTACCAACATCTGCTTGGGGGCATGCAATTTTACATGCAGCAACACTAATTCGCATCAGGCCAACGAGTTATCACACTTCCTCCCCATTAAAGTTGGTTTTTGGTCAGGAACCAGATATTTCCCATCTAAGGATTTTTGGTTGTGCCGTATACGTTCCTATCGCTCCACCACAACGAACAAAGATGGGACCTCAAAGGAGGTTAGGAATATATGTTGGGTATGAATCACCATCAATCATTAAGTGTTTAGAGCCATCAACGGGTGATTTATTCACAGCTCGATTTGGTGATTGTCATTTTGTTGAAACAACATTCCCAACATTAGGGGGAGATGAAAAGCAACTGAAAAATAATAATATAATTTGGAATGAATTATCACTATCTCATCTTGATCCTCGAACTAAAGAGTGTGAACAAGAAGTTCAAAGAATAATTCATTTACAAACATTAGCAAATCAAGTACCAGATGCATTCACTGACCTAAAGAGAGTGACTAAGTCACACATATCAGCTGCTAATGCCTAATGCTCCAGTAAAAATAAGTGTCCCAGAAGGACAACCACATGTTGGAAATGAGTCTAATGCACGTCTCAAACGTGGTAGACCAATCGGTTCTAAAGATAAAAATCCTCGAAAGAAAAAAGGAGCAAATAATGGAGATGGTCCAGTCGAAGTAATGATAATGCCAAGAAAAGAGTCTCCTGAAGAGACACTAGACATGATGGTTCCAGAAGAACCTCAGGTACCTGAAAACGAAGAGATCTCAATAAATTATATCATGTCTCGAAAGGTATTGAACCGAAATGAAATCGACGTCGATGACAGTTTTTCATATAACATAGCGCTAGAAGAAATGGAAAATAATGAGGATCAAGAACCAAAATCTGTTGAGGAATGTAAACAAAGAAATGGTTGGCCAAATTGGAAAGAAGCAATTAAGGCAGAATTAGATTCCCTCAATAAACGAGAAGTTTTTGGACAAGTAGTCCCTATACCTGAAGGTGTAAAGCCTGTCGGATATAAGTGGGTCTTTGTGCGAAAACGCAATGAGAAAAATGACATCGTACGATACAAGGCAAGATTAGTAGCACAAGGATTTTCGCAAAGACCTAGGATTGATTATGAGGAGACATATTCTCCGGTGATGGATGCGACAACTTTTCGTTATCTTGTTAGTCTAGTAATACAAGAAGGGATTGATCTGCATCTAATGGATGTTGTGACATCCTACCTCTATGGCTCGCTTGATACTGATATTTACATAAAACTCCCTAAAGGAATCAAATTACCAAACTCATGTACATCCAGTTCTCGAGAACATCTTTCAATTAAATTAAACAAATCATTATATGGGCTAAAACAATATGGGCGTATGTGGTATAATCGCCTGAGTAGTTGTTGAAAGAAGGTTACAAAAATGATTCAATATGCCCGTGTATCTTCATAAAAAGGTCAGAATCTGAATATATTATAATTGTTGTATACGTTGATGACTTGAATATAATTGGAACTCCAAGGGAGCTCCAAATGGCGGTTGAATGCTTGAAAAGAGAATTTGAAATGAAAAACCTTGGAAAGACAAAATTTTGTCTCGGGTTACAAATCGAACACCTCAAGGGTGGAATCCTTGTATATCAACAAAACTACACAGAAAAGTTACTTAGAAGGTTTTATATGGAAAAATCACATCCATTGAGTACCCCAATGGTTGTAAGATCTCTTGACGTCGAGAAAGACCCATTCCGACCTCCGAACGATGGAAAGGAAATTCTTGGTCCAGAAGTACCATATTTAAGTGCAATTGGTGCACTAATGTTTATTACTAGTCATACACGACCGGATATATCATTTTCTGTAAATTTATTGGCAAGATATAGTTCATGCCCTACAAAGAGGCATTGGAATGGGGTAAAACAAATATTTCGATACCTTCAAGGTACAAAAGATATGGGGTTGTATTTTACTAACCAATCAACAACAAGTTTGGTTGGTTTTGCAGATGCATGGTATTTGTCTGATCCTCACACTGGACAATCTCAAACTTGATATTTATTCACAAGTGGAGGCACTGCTATTTCATGGCGTTCTGTAAAGCAAACCATCACAGCCACATCATCTAACCATGCAGAAATATTGGCGATTCATGAAGCTAGTCGAGAATGTGTTTGGTTAAGAAGTGTAACACAACACATTTGTGGGTCTTGTGGTATTTCTAAGATAGATGAGGGACCGACAATTTTACATGAAGACAACGCAGCATGCATTGCTCAACTCAAGGAAGGATACATCAAAGGTGATAGAACGAAGCACATTTTACCAAAATTCTTTTTCACACATGATTTGCAAAAGAATGGAGATATTACTGTCCAACAAGTTCGTTCTAGCGACAATTTGGCAGACTTGTTTACTAAATCACTTCCAACCTCTACATTCAAGAAACTGGTTCATGGGATCGGGATGCGTCGACTCAAGGAGCTTAAATCATCAGGGGGAGAATAATACGCGTTGCACTCTTTTTCCTTAGCTATGGTTTTTTCCCATTGGGTTTTCCTGACAAGGTTTTTAACGATGCAACATCACCAAGCGTATTATAAGAACAATATATTATTTTGTCACGTGGATAGTCAAGAGGGAGTGTTATGAATTATTATCCATTTATGGTGTGACTATCTATTAGGATTCATCATTATATTGTGACTTTACATGTACTTAACTTCTTTCATTGAAGCCTATAAATAAAGGCATATGTGATACATTCTATACATCAATAAGATATTCATCTCTCTTTCTTATCTCTATAATGTTAATAGGCTAATTGTTTCAAACATCTACTAAATTATTGTCATGCTTTACACACCTTTGACAAAATAAAATAGTGTGTAACTTATTTAATCAAACACTTAAGTTGAATTACGTAAATAATAATAATAATAATAATAATAATAATAATAATAATAATAATAATAATAATAATAATAAATATTAGAGAGTAGATATTTTTGTAATCAAATATATAACTTGAATTTTATTTCCAAGAATCCGTTAAATTTTAAACTTATGTTATGAAACTAGAATAACTAATTGCATGTTAGTGACATCTCCCTTAATTTATAGTTGGCTTTTATATTATAAAAGGATAAATGGATTCTACACATGGTCGTTACCTCTATGAAAAATATAAAGATCTTAAATACAAATTAAAACCAATATAATTTTATTCATTCCAAAGCTTTGAAATATTCTAGTCAAACAGTGTTGTAAAGTTGGTATCCCATGCGCACATACTATCACACTTTTTGGGTGCATTAGGTTTAGTGGTGGTGTCCAAAAGGGACTAAAATCCCAAGGTTATAAACTTATAATATAATACAAATGATTGTCATTCTTAAAGCAGTTTAGGAAGAATAACAGTAAAAAAACAAAAATGTGGAAAATGAAACTAGCAACTTGTACTTGGACAGTGACACAGTGTAGCACTTTATGTGACCCAAATTGCATCATGGGATAGTGCTTCTTTGTGGTGCCATAAAAAAACTCGGTTATCAAAATAGAAAAGGAGTTTGTCCTTTACAAACTATTCATATTTCATACAGCCAACCAAATTGGTTACTTAAAAAGTAATGTATACGTGTGTAAGATTTGAATGAGAAATACAAAAAGATGAGAATTATGATAACTACACAATTACGTAATGATTTGTTAAAAAGTAATGATTCATTTGTTATCTTTTAAATCATATGTGAAGGAACTAGACCTTTGTGTTTGGGGATCGCAATGTAACTTTTAGACTAGTGGGTATAGGGAGGCTCATCCCCATGAGGATGGGCCGCCACGTAGGCGCCACATCACCATCTTATGGAGGATGGGCCTCCTCCATTTTTGAGGGGGGTGGAGGATGGGGCTACCCCACCGAGTTATTTTATAATTTTTTTTTTTTGTTAACTTATTAAAAACTTCATAAAAATAAAAAAATACAACATAAAACATAAAACGAGTTGCGTTGCATGAATTGTTGGAGTGCTTGGAATTGTTGCATTTGTTGAACTTGGGACATTTGTGAGAAGGCGTTGGGTGATTGTTGGTAACCCGAAAACGTAAATTGTGGAGACCCCCACGAAGGATCCATAGTCGGAGTGTAAGCGGGACTCGAAAAAAAGTTAGGTTGGTTCGGGTTAGGATTGTTCGGGTTGGGGTTGTTCGGGTTGGGGTTGTTTGGGTTGAATGGATTCATGATTTGTATAAAAAAAAGGGGAGTGTTTTTTATAAAAATGGATGAGAATGGGAGAAGAATGGGAGAAAATGGTATAAAAGTGGTTGAAAGGAGGGTATTTATTTAAAGTTTAAAAGTTTTTTTTTTTAATTATAGCCGTTGGTTAACGGCTTTATTTTGAAAAAATGGGCCCGTCATAAACGTCTTGGGGCAGCCGGTTATCACAAGCCGGGCCAAAGGGGGCGGTGTGGGGGAACGTAAGCCGGCCCCCGTACCCCTTGGTCTTTAGATGTTAAAGTATATTAGCTACTTTTTAGGTTGATGCACAACGTGACAACAATCACTGTGACAAATATAACTTTGCTAACGGTAAGTTATATATTTTTACCGATAAATTGTTGTTGTGTGTATGAAAGTTTATTAAAAAAAAAAACATACATAACAAACAAACAAAATCTCACTCACATTATAAAAATGCATTAAAGGAAAGAAAAGAAATGAATGGAAATTTAGAAGAATGTCACGTGTAATCTGATCAAGTAGTTTTTATTTGAATCTACGTCGGCCAACATTGAGAGGGAGGTTTGGGTTAAAGTTCCATAGACGACGTGGAATAAAAGAAATTTGCCATTAGAAAAAAACTTATTAATATGTGAATTAACATGTGACGGATGTATCCGGATCAAATCAAATGAAAATTAAAAAGTAAATGTACGACTTTTCTTTTTGCTGTTTTGATTGAATATCTACCGACGAACATCGGAACATTCACATATGAATCATATGTGCACTTGTCTGGATGTATTATTCTTTTCTTCTGGATTTATAAATTATTTAGTACTATTTACAAAGGAATGTCAAATATTAATCCAAAAATATTACCACAGGGGTAACCCTCCAAATTGATCGACATAGATAATGGTGCTGCTCATTTAACACGATATGGTTCGGTTGAGGATAGATTGATGCTCACAGGGATCATGATCCGGTTTAGATTATATGATCCGGCTAAGGAGATTTTGGCATTTTTAAGGATTACGCCGCATCCTAACAAACTAGGGACCACTTGTGGTGGTATGGCGCACGGTTCCCCTTTGAACCGATCCTATTGCACAGTTTTTATATAACTTGTAACTTTGTTATTGGTGGTCCCTAGTTTGTTAGGATGCGGCGTAATCCTTAAGAATGCCAAAATCTCCTTAGCCGGATCATATAATCTCTGGTATCCTCTTGAAGTACAAGTACATTTATAGACATATTATTCTGATAAAATCATATGCTCACATCATTTAAAGCAAGACATTTATCATTCATGTAAGATTATTAAGAACTATTTGATGCTATTAGCTACACATATTCTAAAATATAATGTCACAAACTTGTACAATACTTAAAACAGTGTAAATGAATTCACTATCATGATTGGTAGTCATAATAGTTGAAGATGTAAATTGGTTTAAGGATTAGAATACCAAACATCTACCATTTGCAGCCAGTATACCTCAAGCTTTGTCCCGCCATTCATCGCCGTCAACAACCAACACCACGTTTCCTATAACCGCCATATGTCATTACCCTTCCCGTCTTTATTCGATCCACACCCCCATCTTTTACCACAATCTTGTGGTCAAAACTAACATTTATAAAACTAATGCATCCAGTAAAGTATATTGTTATTGAGAGAGAGAGAGAGAGAATAGAAGTCTGCAGCTGTTTTCAGCCGCCCATAATTTACTAATGATATCACTGGACACTTCCAAGCTTCACCCGAATGCATTTGTGAGCCTATCTGGGCCTCCAAGCCCGAACAACAAAAGTAAAACCACTTCCACAGTAGACTCTTGAGGTTGTATATTCGTGTGCCGCATTTTGGGCCATTTTTACAACCTGAGGACAAGTGTGATCACATGTGTCTCCTAAACCAAGCTGACTGTGTTCGCCCCATCCCCATGTCATTATTACTCCATTTTCTGCAAAAATAACAATAATAATAATAATAACAATAATAATAATAATAATAACAATATAATAATAATAATAATAATAATAATAATAATGAAAAATAAAAATAACTATGTACACTTAGGAATGCTCTACTATATCATCTTTTTGTGACTTGGCTCCGGATTTGCGTTGGATTTCAGGTAGCTTATAATGAGCTGAATGGGTCAATAAGTTGAAAGTCGCCTTACGTGTATTTTTTAAGCAAATAAATTCATAATCTGTTCCGTTCATGGAACTTCGATGAGTATTGGAGTAATGTAGTTTTCATAATATGTTTACTGTGTTAATTGTTTATGATCTTTTAAATGAAGAAAGACATGTTTTCAGGCCGACCCGTTTCAACCGACACCAAAAGGTACTTGGTTTTTACTTAACCCGTCTGTTCCGTTATCCAACCCGCAAGACCCGCCCATTGTGCCAACCAAAATGCTTGCCTGCAGTGATGACCGAGTGCTCCGATCCTGATGCAACTCCCGCAACTTTTATCCTATCCAGTCCAGGGATTTCCTTTACTTGGCCTTCATCTAAATCCTCTGCAAATGAAAGTATAATCAACTTAGTTCAAGAAATCACTACATCATTAGCGGAGTCAAGATGATACATACGGTTGACCGAGATTTCCTTCTGAGGATTGCTAAGAACCCCATGATGGCTCCCCCCAAGCATAAGAATGTCTCCTTCGTCTGTACACCAAAAAAAAAAAATAGTTTTTCGTTAAGCCATCATGCGACTACCTCCAATATGAAGACTTGAGTTGAGAAAATCCTCCCTTTTGAGCTATTTTGACTCTAACAAGTCAAGCAAACTTTTAAAATCACAATTGTACCTGTTAAAAGTAACGCATGATTCCACCCTAAGGCAGCCTGCTTAAATGAGTAGCGTGAAATCACACGATTGGGACAACACACATCTGGAGTACCACCAAAACCTCTTCCCCAAGTGTATAAATGCGCGTCAGCTAATAAAAAACAAATAAAAACGTCAACTTTTAGTTTTGTGTTTGTGTGTAACAAAGAACTGGTTACTCACAAGATAATGCTGCATTATGATCTCCATTTGCACTGATACTACTAACATCGACTTCTTGCAGTCCGGAAACACTCTGTGGAAGACTTACAGATTTGACTTTTTCTTTAGATATTCCAAGTTGACCACGCTTCCCGGATCCAAAACCATATACTTGGTCTCCATGTTCACCTGAACCAAAGTGGCCTTACTATTTTAAATTCAATATCGTAAATTCAACTTAATAACACAGAATATACAAAAAGAAATGAAACGAATAATCTCTTTATAGTAAAAATATATTTACAATTATTACGATCATTCAAGTATTCTATGTGACTTCACCTTTTAACAAGGCTAGTGAATGGCGCATCCCACACGCGATTTCGCAAACATGCCTCGATGCCAAATGTGATACTTTTACCGGAGAACTTTGTGACATGTAATCACCATGCCCAAGCTGACCAAACGATCCATCTCCACAAGTAAAAAGGTACCCACATTCTACAAGCAAATAAACAAAATTGAATTCAAACAAAGTATTATCTAGTATAACGAGAAATGGGACTGAATTCATGACAAGTGAGAACAAACCTGAAACAAAACCGGAGTGGTTCCATCCAGCTGATGCATGGGTTATATTGAAATTATTTAAAACTTCTACTGATTTTGGTTCTAAGCTGTTGACCAGATCTCCATGGCCAAGTTGACCGGATGTGCCTCTTCCCCAAGTCAACACCTTTTTGCCTGCAAATGAACCATGTGTGAGTGTGAGAGAAAGTGTGTGTGTGTGTCATAGTTGTTAATGGCGAATAGCAACAAATAGCGACCATAGTTGTTAAAAGCCATCGCCTCTTGCGCCTAGGCCCATTTTTCAGGCGAGGCGAGGCAGTTGCGCTTTAAGTCGAGGAAATTGCGCTTTAACTCTCCAGGTGATGGTTCATGCGCACATTCCGGCAGAATTCCTAGATTCCGGAGAGTTTCCGGCTAAATTCCGACAAGATTCTAGCCAAATTTCTACTTTTAATCAAGGAAAACTACTTTTCTACACTAAGACACTAATATTTTGGTACTAATTAGATGATATAAAGTGTTACATAATAGACTTTGTTTATTTTATTTGAAGAATAGTATTCTTTTTCTAATACATAATATATTTTTAATTTTTTTTCATTATGCGCTTTATTTTTCTCAGGCCCTTGCTTTTTTTGCGCTTTGCGCCTAGGCCCCAGGCGAGGCCGATGCGCCTTGAGTGCGCCTAGTGCCTTTAATAACTCTGATAGCGACAAATATCAAAATACCCTATGTTACATAACGAATAGCGATAAATAACGATACACTAGATAAAAATTGATATGTATATTATATCAAAATACCCTAGAATATACACTATTTTACATGTAGGTTTAACAAAAACCTAAAATCCAGCTATTTTATAGCTATGTTTAATCACTATTTATATTTAAAAAAATATAAAAACTGAAATCCCGCTATTTATGGCTACATACCCTGTAACGACCTTCGACCAATACGCTACGCTATTCGCTATAGCGACCACTATTGACAACTATGGTGTGTATGCAATACCATGAGTGAGAGCGATGACATGAGCTCCACCACAAGAAAGAAGCGATAACGAAGGGAGAACCGGGAGAAGTTGCGGAACGTGTTCATCTTGCAGCTTGCCGGTTCCTAACTGTCCATCTGTACCTGCTCCCCAACTCCATAATTCTTGTTTTTCTTCTTCATCTTCCACTCTTTCATTTGCTTCCATTCACTACAAGAAATTTGGTGATTTACCAACACAAAGTATGTGTGGGAAAAAGCATATAGTGTGTTGGTAGTTGTATTTACCCACACATAAATTAAGTGTAAGGATGTGTAGGCTCGTGACTGTGGATATAGGCCATTACCTACACATAAGTTATGTGTTGGTATATAGTAAGCTGTACCTACACATATATGTGTGGCTAAAAGGCATTTATATGTGTGGTTAAAAGTACAACAATTTGTTTAGAAGGCATCCGACGTGGCGGGTGACGTGTCATCCGACGTGGCGGGTGACGTGGCATCCGACGTGGCATGAATATATGTGTAGGTAAAAGTAATCTTATATGTAGGTAAAAGTAATATTATGTGTAGGTAAATGTTGAAGATGTGTTGGTATTGATCTTAATATGTGTTGAAACAAATGTAAACTAAAAGGCAGTAAAATCATACATAATGTCACAAACGTCACCATTGATTAATACATGAAACAAAGTGCCAATTTGATTAATACATGAAACAAATGTAAACTACAAGGCAGTAAAATCATAAATAATCAAAAGGCTTGTCAACTTAACAAGAGAATCAAAAGTTGGATCTTGACCATTGTCAACCGGCAAGCACACCTGCACCAGCCACAACTCGGAGGATGTTAGCACCTCCACCCTTGAACAATGATTTGACACCCTCCTTTTTCACGATTTGGTTGAACGCGTCAAATGTGTTCTTGTACTTGACGGCTTCCCCAGATGTCATCATCATTCTTCCTCGCACTGAATCAATCGGGTACGAGGCTAGACCAGCTCCGTTTGTGATCAACCAACCGAGCGCAAAGCTAGCAAAGAAGTTATCCTGCAGTAAAATTGACAACAAACCGCTCCCAAATCAGCTTATGTATGTACACACACACACACACATATATATATATATATATAACAAAACTAACCTGCAGTTGATGTAGACACCTCTAACCAGACACACAAAATGAAAATGTTGTAGACAAATTAAAACTCAGTTACTGAGATGCCTAGTTTACCCTTTACATTCATGACTAATTCATCCTAGTTTACTCATAAGTGTACCTTCAAGAGGATCTTTCAATACCATTTCAATGCAATCTTACTTTTTCTTATTTCCTTTTAAGACCTAGTAATTTATAGAAGCCAGCAATACACACCGCACCACACTAGACCCAACCCGACCCGACCCGATTCACGGCTTTCGGTTTATCGAACCAAAAAACTAGCAACTTCCTCTATGATATATGGTTAATCATTGTAATAAAAATAGAAAACCACTGGGGAGGAGCTGTACAAATTGCCTTTCCACACGTTATATGAACACCTTAATGGTCGTATGGTGTAGTCGGCAACGACTAACAAGATTTGCTAGATCCAGAACTGCCCGACAACGATTCCATAATGCCACCAACTTTTAACGTATTCCTGAGTTTCTGTTCCAAATCAACTATGAGAGTCCAAAATATATTTATATATATATAAATGATAATATAAAAAATATATTTACCTGCTAATTGTTGATAAGGGAGGGCCTTCAGTGATCGTGTTGGCAAAGTGAACCTGTTTTGATCCCGGTTTTGGTGTGTTCACCGCACTTTGTTGTTGAAACGAGCATACTCGGTTTTCTTTTGAGCCCTTGTGCCAACATAACATGTAAGTTGGTAAAAGTTAAAAAATGTAAATTTTTTTAACATTAGGATAGGAACTAATAACCTTTGTAAAAATAGACGGAGGCCTAGAGGACCGCGAACCAGATTCTGATGCTAACGAGAGCTACAAATCATGTGCGTAAAGTTAACACGTTTTCCAATGTTTTAGACATAAACTTATATTCTTCGTTTTAAATCATAGACATACCTTGTTAAAAAGATCAACTGGTGGAGCATGCTGAGCTCGTTTTTCGGTTTGAAAATTAAACGCCTTTGAAGAAAGATTAAAAATAAAGAAATTTAATGATCTACGACATTGTCAAATATTAAAAAGTACATAAAATGGAAAAAAAACGCGAAGTACCATGGCGACTGTAGTCTCCCTCTTGCTGCTTCTAAAAACTCCTAGATCTCCTTTACTTGAAAATATCTGCATTCACAAAAGCGTGCAAGTTAGTTAGAATTTTGTTTGTACCATAAAGAAATTCCGCTTATTTCTAATTGTAAACTAATACCTTCTTGTTAAGGGGTAGGGCTTTGAATCTGTGAATTGTTTCACAATCCTCATGTTTCGGAACACCCGAAACATGTGATCTGAAAGAGAGAGATTATTAAATCATATCATATATTTTTTGCCAGAAAAAAAAGAGAAAAATGATGCATCTATCTCTAAAAGGAATATTGAGATTAGTGTTGTTTATGGTCCAGTTCAGTCGGTTTTGACGAATATTCTGGGCCGGAACGCTAACTACGGTTTCGGGAAATGACAAACGAAACCGTCCAGGTTGAGTGGGTTGGCCAGTTTTAGCGTTTTTGCGGTTTGAACTTTTTTTTTCAAAATCGTTGGTTTGAATTAAAAAATTAAAATGAGATAATGATTCATGAATATAAAACATACTATAATTATGCATTCTAAAAATGAAAAACAAGTAGATAAAAAAGGTGAAACGGCCGGTTCGGTTTACACAGTCAATTCCAAGTTCCAAATCGTCAGTCAAACCGTGAAACCGTTAAAAAACAAATGGTATAAATCTCAAACTCTGGCTACTTGCTTTGCTTTGGGTGGTTCGGTCGGTTTCAACGGTTTATCAAGCATGAGCGGCTGGGCAATGAGCACTATATATATATTTATATTTAGGTTGATTTATTAGGTGTATATATAAAATAAAAAAAAAATCAAGTGCAAAATTACAACAATACCCTTTAGATTCTCTACTGCTACTTTCTGTTACAAAGGCAATACTAGGTTTATGTGGTGCCTGCAAAATACACATTTTTTAGATAATATCAAGTTGTTAATGGCAAATAGTGACAAATAGCGATAAGGTACCCATATGCTACATAGCGAATAGAGGTAAATAGTGGGCGCTATTTTATAAATAGCGATAACAACATACCCAGTAAAATCCCACTCAAAGCCATGCATTTTATAAATAGCGATACACTAGAAAAAAAATTAGTTTTTTATATGTATCAACATACCCTGGTATAAAAGATAAAATCCAGCTAATTGTAGCTATATTTAATCGCTATTTATATTACAAAAAACTGAAATCCCGCTATTTATGGCTACATATCTTGTAGCGACCTTTGACCTATACGCTATAGCGACCATAGTGATCGCTATTGATGACTATGGATAATATTCTCTCATCATATATTCATATCAATAAAAAATCAAGAATCTTGTATGTAAACTGTCTTTGATTTTTAACCTTTAAATTGTTGCAACATGCTGAAGTTGATGGTACTGCAGCAGTGTTTTGTACAGCCCGCTCAGTTGTCTTCAAGTGAAACTCCTGGTAACAAGTATCAATATATTCATCATATAAATCTTTCAGCTTTAGAAATGATTATTGCCAGAAAAAGAGTAAAATGACATTTTCGTCCCTGAGGTTTGGCCAGTTTTGCGACCTTCGTCCAAAGGTTTGTTTTTCCGCATCTGGATCCAAAAGGTTTGAAATCTTGCCATTTTAATCCGGCTCGTTAACTCCATCCATTTTTCTTCGTTAAGTCAGGGGTATTTCCGTCTTTTTTGTTAACTTAAAAGGCACTTCAGTCTTTTTCACTTTTGTACAAGCATTTAGCATAATGTACAAGCATTCAAAAGACCAAATCCCCCTTTAAGCTAACAAAAAAGACGAAAATACTGCTGACTTAACAGAGAGAAATGGATGGAGTTATCGAGCCGTATGAAAATGGCAAGATTTCAAACCTTTTGGATCCAAATGCGAAAAAACAAACCTTTGGACGAAAGTCGCAAACCTGGCCAAACCTCAGGGACGAAAATGGCATTCCACTCCCAGAAAAAATTACGAACCAAGGACTTACTTGAAACTCCGGCAACTGGGGAGTGCTTCGTTTTTGGTGCAACGATGAAGGTGCCTCGAAAATCTGCAGGTGACCAATATATATATATAGAGAGAGTGAATATAAAAACCTGCAGCATATTTGAAACCAAATAAGGGAAAAAAAGAAACTGTTATATAAGTACGAACTTTTCTGTTGAGTGGACGAGCTCGAAATCCGGAAGCTCTTGATGCTACGTGCTCGTCAAACCACCTTGATACATGCAGAAAAACAAACCACCTTGATACATGCAGTCCATAAGTGACAAAATTGAAAAGTCAAACCACCTTGATACATGCAGTCCATTTCAGCAAATCTGCTAACAAAATATGCAACTAATAATATGCAAACAACACAAACGTTATAAAAGTGATAACAACCAAACTATCGGTCTCATCTAATGGTGATAGCTAGTAATCCTAGAGAAAGAGAAATCCAAACGACAACCTACCAAGGGCCTTAACAGCCAATCAACTCTCTTTAGTTGAACCCCTCTAGTTTAGTTTCAACCACCAGTAAAGTAACTTGGTAAAGCTACAAGAGGATGAACTTTTTCAATCAAAAACTCAGAACATTTATCTTATATTAAACTATTTCTGTATTTTGTATTTTACAAAACCTAAATCACTAATGTTAAGAGTGTTACACATCAACCAATCATTTATAACATATATAATCTAAATAATCTGAAACATAATTTATACAGCAGCTTCACAAATAAGAGATTAGAAAACATAAATTGAACAGATTATAAAACGAAGTTTATAAAATACAGTTTGACTTTCTTAAGATATGGACACATCTAAACTATATAGAAACTAATATGATGGGTTGGTCTTTCTTGGCATACAATTGCCATTGTTGGTAGAGTTTTGACTATTTCAACTTTCAACTTCGATTTGAAAAAAAATATTAATATTATAAATTAATAGTATACTAACCAGTACCACATAGCAATGTTATGAGCTTTTAGAAGCCCAATCATACTCATCATCTAAAGATTCAGGATACAAGACTTCAACCAATCATTTTAGAAGCCCAGTATTAATATGCCACCAATCTAAACAAACCGAGGCATGAAAATATGACAATTTCTGCGGGACTTACCTGTGTGGCTGGAACTCGCCTGAACCCTAACCAACTTCGTCGGAAAATTCGATTCACCAACCCTAGACATCGATACCGCACCCCAGATCTCCTACCATGCTTTTGTAACCATCGCCACTGATCTCTGTATCCCTGTAACATATACATCATGTTTAAAAATCGTCGGTGTTCTCTGTGGAGAGATGAAATCTAACAAAACCACCCTAGGTCTGGTCGGAATCTAAAAAGACACCGGTGGGAATATATATTTAGGCGATTGTGGCGATCAGAATCGATGAACCGGAAGATGAAAGAATTCGTTGTGTGAGAGAGAGAAAGACGAAGAACAATGAGAGAGAGAATTGAGAGTACAGTTCTTTCCCCATGTGATAAATTTGAAAATTAGAAACTTGTGTGAAGGGAGAATGATAGCCGTCTGATTGTGATTAATGGACGGTGGATGAGATGTTTGGGATTGGTATCCGTGTTCTGTTTTTTTCTGGCTGAGTTATGTTGATGGGAGTTGCACAAAAGCTTCATGTATAGATGTGGAGTTTTTTTTTTTTTCATAAGATAAGACTCTGGGGTATGGGGCGGGGGTTGGCTGAAAAAACTTAAGTCATCACTTTGGGTGGGTTTGGACGTGGCCCAAGGGACGGGAGTTTAAAGCCAGGCGTGGGGCAGGGCTAACAATCCTATCTGGTCGGCTCCTATTCGCTTGTTGGCTAGGTCATAGTAGGGGCATTTAAATTTCAAATTGTAACCGTTTGGCCAAGCCAAGCGGTTCACCCACCCAACATCGCTATATATATTAACCCCAACCCCACCGGCTGTCCGCTACCCCAACCCAAACACACTTGATCGAACCCGTTACCCACACACACTAGATCGATGGCCTCTTGGAAACACGAGAAAGAGCTAGCTCTTGTCACGAGCGTCGTTTGACGCAATGAAGGGCCGCCAACCCGGTGAGACCCGTTATTGGCCGGAAGCTTTTGCTAGCTACCGGTATAACGTGGGAAATGACCAGCACAATTTAAACGCATGCCAACATAAATGGCGCGAGCTACGACCGAAGCTCGATCGTTTCAAAGCCTACTACGAAGCCGTTCCGAGCGGTGAGATAAGCCACGAAGACCGGGTGGCCGTGCCGAACATCGAGTTCCGAGGCAAGGAGCTGAAGCCGTTCGACAAACTCGCTCTTTTCGAAATTTACCTAACGCTCTAGGTTTTTTTAATCCTTTTTAGGTTTTTTTGTAATTTTTATGAATTTTGTAATTTTTAGGAATTTAATAAAATTTTAGGCTTTTTTTTTTAATGTTGTGTGTATTTTTTTAATTTTTGTTTTTTATTTTAATTTTAATAAACTGCCAAGCCACGCCCCGCCATACCCCACGGACACGTCACTCACCGGCGGGGGGGACTCGAACTCCACGTGTCAACTCATGCCCCCAACCCCCGCCCCACCATACCCCACGGTCTAAGAATGTATAACATGACACATGTAAAAAAAATCCTAGGTGGCAGATTGTTAAGAGAAAATAAAAAAGGGTGGGCTAAAACAATGCCAAGTGTATAACCATTTTTATTTACAAGTATAGAGATTTCTAAATATATGTAGGTTTTTGGTTTGTGAGTAAAAAGGAAAGGGAAAGCCACATGTGTAGGTAATTTAATACATATTAACTTAGATTATCTACATATTTTTTTAAAAAAATTATGTGTTGGCACATTTACCTACATATATTAGTTTTTTTTACATATGTGTAGATAGTTTACCTACACATGAAGAAAATTTGCCACATGTGTAGGTAATTTAATATTTAATGGATTGCCAATTTTGGGGGGAAATTTTCCCACCAACACCAAGTGTGGCTATAGTTCATTACCAACACATATTAAGTGTTAATCATTATAAAAATTATATTATCAAGCATTACCCACACATATACAAACATGTGTAGGTAAATACCCACACATTTACATGTGTAGGTAAATTATGTGTGGGTAAATACCCTAATTTCTTGTAGTGATTCTAAAATCTAAACTAGACCTCGAATTCGCCAAATCTCCGTAAAAAGTTTCTGTTGCAAATAAATATTGTTTGACAATCAGATTACCCCCAAATTGGTGTGTGCTTCTCCGGTGCAATTCTACGCAGATTTCATTATCAACTATAGGATACAAATAGGATAATTATAAATGAAACATTATCAAATTATATCATCTAATTATGATAGAGAGATTATAATTAAAAAATATGATCATACGATTTATTTTATACACAACTTACATTATATTAAATGACATAAAAACAGTATACATGAGAGTAAGTATTTTTATTGTATATGCATCAATACAAAAGATAGATTATATATCGGAGCTCCTAAAAGATAGTTACAACATCAATGCAATATGCCCATGATCATCAAGAATATCTAATTCTCATACTTTTCTCACGTATACTCCTTGTCATGTCATCTTTCATGCGTCTATCTTATCATTTCCCTCAACAACTTTTATTTTGAGCCCCCCCAATCACTACCGTTCCTCATTCTCCGTTATTCCACCCTGTGACAGACTTAGGATTTATTTTCTGGGGTAATCGAGGAGTTTAACCATCTATCAAACAGCTCTACTACTTCACCGTCATTTGATTCTACTTCCTCGTCTTCACATCCCCTCGACGCCAACTACTATATACTATTTTCATAAGCAATGTTACGTTAATTCTATATCATAGCACCATATTTATACATTAAATAATTAACTATAGACTATAGCCATATTCATCTCTCGTTTTATTACACTTTGATACGCCAAATATATATACTCTTGTATCTCTCTAAAGCAAGGGACCTCATTTTTTGGATGCATTTAACTCGATATCCAATTGGGATTCTGCTTCATTATCTTGGGTGTTTTCCTTGTATTGATATTGAGATGCGACTAAAAGATAATAGCCCATATTCAACACCCCCAATCCAGCTATCACATAATAAAAGTAATCAACTTTTCCGGCATTGATATCTGCGGTTAACCAATCCGGCTGTCCATGTTTTCCGGTCGTTTTATGAACCGTAGTAACTAATGCACTACTCACATAATTTGCGGCCCCAGCCGTCACGAAGAACATCGCGTTACCCACACTTTTCATGTTATCCGGGAACTCCTTATAGTAAAACTCTAATTGGCCAAGAATGTTAAATGCTTCGGCAAACCCCATCAAGATAAGTTGTGGCGCGAGCCACATGACCGATAAAGGTGCCAGTCCGTCCGGCCGGTTGTGAAAATTAGCAGAAGCTCGTCTCTTTTTCTCAACCAATGCAGCAACAATCATCGCGAAGATTGAAAAAACAATTCCGATTCCAATACGTTGGAGTAGCGTTATCCCGCTTTCTATTTTGGTGATTTTTCTAAGAGACGGGACAAGGATCCTGTCATAGATAGGCAGCCATATCCCAATGGTGATCATGGATATGACAACCATTGACCCTGCTGGTATCTGAAAGTGTGGACCCAGATGACGGTCCATTTTCAGGGCTTGTGACACAGTGAAAGTCCCTTGTTGGACTATCGCTGTGAAACAAAGGACACCCGAAAATAATATTGGAATAACTTTTATTAGGCATTTTACTTCTTCAACTTGTTGTATACTTGCCAACTTCCAACAACTTATTGGAGATCCAACATGGTTTGTATCGCCCTCCAATATTATAGCAGCTTTGTTCAAGTACCTAAATAAAAATAAATAAATGTTAAGTATATGGAGTAAGCATGCATATATATAATATTTGATTTTACATAAATTACCTAAACCGATTAGTTAGAGGCAACTTTGGGAATTGATATGTTCCTTTAGTAATAGGTGGATCATATAGCATTGCCGTTTCCACTTTAAGATTACGTTTCTTGTAAGCAGCTACAAGCGTTTGCGCGATCCCGGAGAAAATACTACCTCCAGGTTTGACGTAAATGTAGAGCTTAGTACCCACAAAGAACAACACAATGGAGCATGCCATGAGCATGGTTGGTATAGCAAACCCCCAGACCCAACTGACTGACTCTTGAATGTAGACCACAAGGGTCAGGGCTATGAGCATGATGACAGTGAAGGTGGTGTAATACCAATTGAAGAAGCTAGTGATGCCTTTCCTACCTTCATCGGTGGTTGGGTCAAACTGGTCCACGCCGAAAGGCAAACTGCAAGGTCTTATCCCACCCGTGCCTATGGACAGGAACCCAAGGGCTAAGGCCAAGAAGCCAAACTGGCTAGTGGTTGGACCCTGACATTGGTTAACAAGGGGGGCACATGATGGTGGGTGCAACTTTGGTAATGCCACTATCAAGGTCATGGTCACCATTCCCTGTATGTATAAATGATATGTTAGCTAGATACATATATAAGTATAATATTACTTACTGTAATAAATTTACAAACAGATCCATGAAAATATAAATTACTAACGTAATATAAATGTTTTATTTAATATAATACTAGAATAATAAATTTAAAGACAAATCAAATTAACAATTATAAAGTTGTCTTTTGATTTATATGTGAAGGGCCGACCATATATGCTATGATGTTCAATATAACATGTCACACTATGATTTTCGTGGTTCACATCCTTCGAGTGATATTCATCTCAAAATTATGTAGTACCAATCAGAATAACTGCATAATTTAATTGAAAAAAAAATCTTTAGTTTTTGATGGTCGTCTAAATAGTTAAAACTTAAATAAACCACTAAATTATTAGGAAATAACACCTTAAATGAATCTTATATCCATGTGTCATCTCTAAATTATTAGGAAATAACACCTAAAATGTTATATCTAGGGGTGTACAAAAAACCGAATTAACCGACCCATAACCGAAATAATCAAAAAAACCGAACCGAAAAAACCGAACCGAATGGAAAACCGATAGGTCGCTTTTTAATTTTTTGAAAACCGACAATCATGGGTCGGTTATGGTTTTCTACGTTTCCATAACCGCCATAACCAAACCCACCCGCTAGTTAATCTTTAGCTTTGGTAAGGTGCTGTAATATTCGATTTGATATGATAACACTTCTCTGGTAGAAACAATTATATTAACCTCTTGTGCCAGCAGTTTTACTTTTTGTACTTGTGATAAGGTGAAAACTATATGGAAAAGAATGTTTTATAAGTGTTTACACTTTCAAAAAGTCAAATCCAGTTTACAAATTTCTGTTAGAAGTCTAATAAACTGATTGTTTCTGTTAGAAACATTACAGAAATATTGCAAAGTTGTGTAGCATATGTTTTTTTAGATTTGTCACCGGAAAAGAGAAGAATTGAAGACTCTTTCATTGGAGATGAAGATTAGGATTAAACTTCCACCACGTGGTATTTGGTGTTTTTGGTTAAAACTTTGTTTGAGTTTATGGATTATGTCATTTTGGTTGAACATTCGTTTGAATTTATGGATATCATTTTGGTTGAACATTTGTTTGAATTTATTATATATCGTTTTATTCGGTGATTAAAAGTATTAATATTTATAGATAATATTGTTTTCAGCTAAATTTAGCTAGACCCAAGTTCATGGTTAACCGACCCATAACCGACCACCATAACCCTCAAAACCGCCATAACCGAGCGATTATGGTTATGACTTTTCAATAACCGACATCTCGGTTATGGTTATGGTTATGACCCAAAACCGACCCAAACCGACCCATACACACCCCTACTTATATCCATGTGTCATCTACCATGGTATAGGGTGAACATAATCTATAGACCTATGAGTCCATTAAGAAGGTATTTGTAATATTTTAGTTAAATATCACAATCATTAAAAATATATGTTGGATTTACAAAAATATTTGTAATATTTTCGATTAAATTGCTTTAATAAAAATGCATTAGAAAATCTAATTCTGTAAATTGCCTCTGTAAAACTGCATTCGTAGACAGTTTTTGTACATTCCTGGTTCAGACAATTCACAGACAAAACTATTGTCCTGGTTCAATGCGTTTTAGAGAGAACACTTTCTTTGGTGTTTTTAGGCCATTAGGTTTTAGAACTAAGACATTTTTATGTGTTTTCTGGCCATTGAGTTTTAGAAAAACACATTTTTGAAGTGTTTTTAGTCATTGCGTTTTAGGTAAAACATATTTTTAGGTGTTTTCAGTCCATTGCGTTTTAGAGAGAACACTTTCTTTTGTTTTTTTAGGCCATTGCGTTCTAGAAAAGGAGACATTTTTAAGTGTTTTCTGGCCATTGCGTTTTATAAATAAGACATTTCTTTGTGTTTTTTGTGCATTGCGTTTTAGGTAAAACACATTTTTATGTGTTTTCAGTCCATTACGTTTTAGAAAACAGACATTTTAAGTGTTTTCTGGCCATTGCATTTTAGGAATAAGATATTTGTTTGTGTTTTTTGTGCATTGCGTTTTAGGTAAAACACATTTTTATGTGTTTTCAGTCCATCGTGTTTTAGAAAATACACTTTCTTTTGTGTTTTTAGGCTATTGCGTTTTAGAAATAAGACATTTCTTTGTGTTTTCTGGCCATTGCGTTTTACAAATAAGACATTTCTTTGTGTTTTTTGGTGCATTGCGTTTTAGAAAAATATTATTTTTTAGGTTTTTTTTTCCATTGCGTTTTACGCAACTGGGTTTTTTCCATTGCGTTTTACGCAACTGGGTTTTAGAATTTTTTTTTCGAAAACATAGCAATAGTATACTCGTTTTAAAGATAAAAAAAACGCTCATTTTTTTGGTGCAATTTTTATAAAAAAAAAATGTTGTATGAAAGAGTTATTAACGTTTAAAAAATGGGGGGGAATTGGAGGAGAGAGAAACTATTGGCTTGGATTGAATAGAATGCCCCTAAACAAACTCACGCGCCTCTTTTCTTTCCTTCAATTTCTCTCATTTAATCTTAGCCCTTGATTAACTAAATGGATGCTCAAGATTACTTCCTAGCCTTCTTAGCCAAATAAACTTCATATTATATTCTAACCCATCAAAAATAATAACTAATAAGTAGGTATAGGATTTTTAATATATCATGTAATGTAATGTATTCATTTCCATAATTTTATAATATAAAAAGACAATCCATAATTTTATTAAATAAAAAAACAAATTTTAAGAGTCAGAATCTGAAAAATCAAATATTATGTTAGAACACCCGTAGTGGAAACGAATTTGGGCGTTTGTTCCCCATCCACGCTCAAACACGCCGGCGCACCACCCCCTTGGAGTATTTTTGGCATTTTTTTGTTGGACGTTTAGATTAAAACGTCGGATTGTTCAAAACCTCACATTCCATTTTGAAATTTTGACCAATAACAAATTTCCAACTCATTTATTTGTTTTATTTAAAAAATAATACTACCTCCGTCCCACTAAAAGTGTCATATTTTGAAGGGGTATTGGATTTTAATAATCCCAAGTTTCACTAATTGGCCGGTAATAATCCCAACTTCAAAAATTGCCTACAACAGTCCCAACTTGTAAGATTTTGGCCACCAATGATCCTTGTCTAACTGGGTTATAACCCAGTTAGTTTTTTGAAGTTTTGAGCGGCGGAGAAGGTCACTAGAGGTTGGAGATGACAAGTGGTGGTCTCCTTTGGTGGTTTCAGGGGTAAAGAAGGTCGTCGGAATAAGTTGCAGGTCACCGAAGTTGCGTAGATGGTGGAAATTTTAAACTTTTGAGAAGCGGAGAAGATTACAGGAGGTCGGAGATGATTGGTGGTGGTCTCGTTTGGTGGTTTCAGGGTTAAAACGGGTCGCCGGAATAAGTTGCAGGTCACCAGCCCAACAAGGTTATAACCCAGTTAGACAAGGATCATTGGTGGCCAAAATCTTACAAGTTGGGACTGTTGTAGGCAATTTTTGAAGTTGGGATTATTACCGGCCAATTAGTGAAACTTGGTATTATTAAAATCCAATACCCCTATTTTGAATTTTTAAAGTCTTTATTTAATAACTTTGACTTTAATTATATATTTTTGTGTTATATAAAACGTGATGAAAATTAACCCGATAAAAACACTTGTAAAATACACTTAAATCATATAGCTTTCATCAAGTATTATCTAACACAAACAAAATTATTTAAGGTCAAAGTTTATAAATAAACACTTTGAAAATTTAAAATAGGACACTTTTAATGGGACGGAGGGAGTAATAATTACACCTTTTTTTAACTTCAAGTCCTATAATGCCGCTTTACTGACTAGACGGTCATTTGTAGTTTCACGCCCAAAGGTAATGTATTTGTGTCAATCACCAATATATAGAGAAAGATAGAGGAGATCATCGGTGTGTCAAAATAAAACCACTAAACCAGCAAAAGCATGCCTCGCTTTCACCGTTCATGACATTCATGGCCGTGACGTGTCCATTAAAATTCATGTATACTTTTTGCATATGTAGTGGATGACCAATCTAAACTTTTCCCGTTGATTTTCTTTGGAACAAATCCCTATATCTTTTGATCATGATATACAATTTTTTTTTTTAAATGTAAATGATCATGATATACATGACATCATGTTACTTTTCATATATATATATATATATATATAAAACTAGTTGATCCGCTCAAGTTACGGGGCATTAAGCCAAATATTTATCAATCAATTAAAAAAAAAACATTATCATAGTTTTGCTAGGAAAAAAACTAAAACAATGGCAAGACCATAATTTTGGGCTCGGGAAAAAACTGTAATTTTTAGAACTAATAAGCGAGTGTTTGGTAGCTAATTGACACGAAAAAAAATTAAATCGAGTCAACCAATTAAAACAAAACACTTCTATACTTTTACTAAAAAAAACTAAAACTATAGCAATGCTATAATTTTGAACTGCGGGCAAAATTTTAATATTTGGCTGGAGATAAAATCGTAATTTGTCAAAAACTAAAGAGATAGCAATACTGTAATTTTTAACAGGGGCAAAATTGTAACTTTGAACAGGGGCAAATTCGTATTTTTTAACTGGGGTAAAATCACATCATACCCGGGCTAATGGGGGAGTGCCAAGCAACAGCCTGGTACTATTCCCCCACACACCTTTTAGAAAAAACTAAAACGGCAATGCTGTAATTTTAACTGTGGGCAAATTATAATTTCAGGCTGAGGTAAAATCGTAATTTACCAAAAGCTAAAGCGATAAGAATGCTGCAATTTTTAACCAGAGATAAAATTGTAACTTTGAACGGGAGGTAAATTAGTAATTTTGAACTAGGGTTAAAATCGTAATATACCCAAACCAATAGGAAAATGGCAGGCTACTATTATCCCACATTGGTTTTTGTATGACATTATTCCCCCACATTGGTTTTGTAGTATATATAAATAAATATGTGTGTTTATTATACGCATTTTATAGGGTTTATTTACGCGGGAAAAAAACATGTATTACCAACCAGTAACTAATACAAATATCACGCACATATAAATAAAAATTTGTTAATAATATTAATAAACTAATTGGCGATAAATTAATTTATAACATTGTTGATGCGTGATAGCTAATTTGTTATAATTAAGATGACTACGACAAGACGAGTTGTTCAGGAAATTAGCAAACAACTTGTTTGTTTAATTAATCAAAAAGTCTAACCAATAGCAAACAACTTGTTTGTTTAATTAATCAAAAAGTCCAACCAATCTAGTCGTACGTAATAATCTAAATATTTTTCCCCTTAACAGCAAGTCGTAGATGTTTTAGGATAAATACACTACAATCCACATTCTACATGATTTAAATTAATCTTCAACTTTTTAGTTATGAGACACACACCTTAACCATTAGAATATTCCATAATCGAAAAAAATAATGTGAAGTATTGGAGTGCTTGGTATACCAAACCCCAAAAATTACCACAAACGGAATTGGAATATTACCTTTACACAACTTGTTGCAAAAAGATAATATTACAATTCATGTATCATGTAAGCAAGCTAGCAAAGTTGATGAATATTACCATTAGAGTAGCAAAGGAGGAGAAAGCGATGACCCAAAACTTGCCAACATAGGCATCGGAGATGAAGGCTCCGATGAGTGGTGCAAAATTGGTGATTCCCGACCAAATGTTGACTAGATTTGATGCTGATACTTGGTTCATGTGGAATATCTTCATTAGAAACACAGTGAAGTTAGCTACCAACCCAATCGATGCGAGTCTTTCAAAAGATTCATTTCCTACACATAATTTATATTTCAAAAACACATGAAAGGAAAAGTATCATGGAAGTTAAAGTTTCATGAAATCTAGAATCCAAACAACAAAGAAAATAAAAGTTACCATCATTTAAAATGTTGCATGTCAAGGAAAACTAATAATACAAACACCTAAAATATAAGGCATGGACTTCCAACCACCCGGCTTTCTTTGAACGGGCTTCGGTTGTGGTGAATAGTGGTGGTGATGAGCTTTTCCGACTTCATTTTCCAGCGAAGATGATGGCGGTGGCATTGATCTTGAAGAGAAGAGACACTTGCAAATGACCAAATAAATGCCCAAATATTCCTTCTTGTTGTTTTCTAAAGGCCTCACAAGTACTATCCTTTCCACTTCTGCCTTCACCGTCTATTTATACTTCACATGAGGCCCCTAACACAATTATTGGTTTCTATGGATAGAAATAGGTATTGTAGGCAAAGTAAATAATAAAAAATATACATGAACCACCTCTTTCCCAAAGGTTTTAAAGGCAAAATAAATATTATTAATTATAGCAGATGGTGTGGTGTGGCGATTCCTGTACCTTACCATCGTTGGCGTCCCTACACCACCCTGCCTCTGCCAAGGGGGCACTATTTTGGCCTCTGCCAAAGCCATAGCGGGCGTGAAAAGGTGAGGAGCAAGGGGATGGGGCCCGTTGCCTGAATCAATTAGATTTGAGTTATTTTTTTCTTTTTATTAATATAGTTAAAATGGGCTTTATGAGGCGTTATTTCACACCGTGCAAGTTAACGATAAAGCCCTCCGTTTATGTGTCGCCTACATGACGCTTACGTGGCATGATAAAGCCCTTAAGGGCGTGAAACCACACCAGCCAGCCTTACGTTCATGTCAAATATCAAATTTAAATTAGAACATAATTAATAAGAAATTTGATTCTACTAAAATATTGTGTTCAAACAAAACAGGTTTTTTTTCATTGTCACATTACTTGGAACTAAAATATGTCAGATAAAAATGGTGGTGGTGGGGTAAAGTAGTGGTAATTGGTGGTACTGGTGACAGTGGCAACAATAGTGATGGTGGAGTATAGTAGTGGCAATAACAACAATGTGATGGTGGTGACAACAATTGCGACGATGGTGGTAATTAAAGAAGGAAACATGAAAGATATGAATTTTTTGCTTTGAGAAAATTCATTTTCGTTATATTTATTTTCAATGAAATATGATGTTCTTTGAGTTACACTACTGTTCATAAGGCTATATAATTACATGTTGGTCTTTGATTTGTTAAAGAAAATTGAAATGTGAAGTTTGATTTGTTACAGAAATTGGCGTGTGGTGTAGGTGGCATTGGTGACGGTAGTGGTGTGGTGGTGTCAACAACAACAATGTACGGTGGTGGTGGCAGTGGCGAAGCTTGCCGGAGAAAACGGAGGGGGCTAAAACATATATACCCAAAAATTTCTATAGAATCGGGGGGGTAAAAACGTATATATCCAAAAATTTCTATACGAAAACTACATATATAACACTACTGAGCGAAAAATCCCGGGGGTCGGGCGACCCCCCCCCCCCCCCCCGCCCCCAAGAAGCTTCGCCCCTGGGTGGTGGTGGCGGCGACCAACAATTGCGACGATGGTGGTAATTGGCATTGTTGACGGTGCAACGGTAGTGGTAGTGGTGACCGATTAGATGGGGTACGTCGTGGTGACAACAATTACGGCGATGATGGTAATTAAAGATTGAATCATGAAAGATATGAATTTTTTTACTTGAAATGTTTTGAGAAAATTCATTTTAGTTATATTTATTGTTAACGAAATATGTTAGTCTTTGAGTTACACTATTGTTATAAGCGATGTAATTTGTATAGATAGATAATTGTATAAGTGTATATATATACGAACGGTTATAGAGTTAACACTAGTTTGAGATTGAACTGTGTGAACTAATCTGAGCCATTAATTGTTTAGATTTTAAAAATTTTAATAATGACAGTTTTATAATTATTTATACGTAAAAAAATAAATAAAAAAAGTATAAAGGTAAATTGTTAACTATTTGTGTCTCTAATTCAAATACTTAATTACATTCTCTCTTATTTTTTTCTCTTACCAATTAACTAATTTTAAAATTCTAAAAAATATAACTATTATAAAATATTGTTCCATCTAAAACATGATTAAAAATACTGTAGAAGTGAATATGTGTGTGTGTGTGTGTGTGTGTGTGTGTGTGTGTGTATATATATGACAAAGATCCGTTAGGAACCACCCTTTATTGCGAGAACCGCGAGAACAAATATGAACACAACCAAAAATGTCTAAAAATAGCAAAAAAACACACACAATTTTTTTTTTAATATTTTTTTATAAAAAATCGTTACTTTTAGTAGAAAAAAAAATTTATTTTTTTTTTTGCTACTAAAAGTAGCGATTTAAACATAAAAAAGATTGTCATGAACTTAAACATATCAGAAAGCAGGACCCCATTGTAGCACGAGCTACGGAATTGGGGGTCATAAATACTTGTAAGCCTCAGGTAAAGGCAATGATAGTATACCCGAGCAACGGGGTATAAGGTAACCGGAGATCGGTAAGTCTAACCAGCAAGACCGGTTAAGGTCAATTTTAAAATTTAACAACTTGTCCAATGCGCTTATCATTATAAGATTCGCGTGGAAAAGAGATTAGTGACAAATTGATATGACCGAGTGACCAAATGGCGTCTCGGTCAGGTAAAATAATAAAGGTAAATGAGTATGAAACGAAATTGACGGTCCTTGAGGCCTTACTAACGAAGAGCATTAATCGCCTATACTAGGCGATCATAAGGTAACATAAACGAAGTGTCGGGAAGTCACATCGAGCAAAAGCACGATTGAAGGGTAAAGCTATAAGGTATGAGGTTATACGCATATGTTTTGTAACCCAAAAGATATCACCATACTATTATGGAATACTAACAAATGGTTAAGGTATGAATAACGCTCGAAAGATTATTGAGACCAAATGCATTAGGTATAAATCTAATGGACTACATGGAAAAGGTTTCGGGGACAAAACCTCTTTAAGGGGGGTAGACTTGTAACACCCCAAAAACGGGTTTGGTAATCAAACCACATTAATAGTAAAGATGGGTAAGATACTGTTAGTGGTAAAAAAAAATTATTAACCCGGTGAATATTAGAATTTGAATAAATAAACTTGATATTAATTAAAAGGAGGGTAAATACTTTGGGAAAAACAAAGTATATAGAAGTCCCGAGTTAACGGGACTTAAAGTAAAATGGGCTATGACTTCCCGAACCCATTCGGTAACTAGGAATAATTAACCTAGTTAACTAAATGTTGTAGACAATAAAGGAACTTGACTAATTAACCTTTCTTTTGTAAACTTTGGAAAATAGAGGGGCTATAATGGACAAAACTGAAAGTGAAATTAATAAAAAGAAAATTTGACTCAAAACACACACAAGGTGTGTGTTCTGGTCGATGTTTACACAGAGCAAGAAAGGGGTTCCTTCTTTGAACCCTAAACTCATAATTTGATCAAAATCAGAGGGAAAACAAGCTAGGAATTTGGGGCTTTTACTAAATTCGCGATCACCAAGACAAGGGGATCGTAAGGTATGTCGAAAATTATGATTTGGTGATATTTTGGAATTTTGATAATCATGCATGAATGAAATCCTTGTATGAAAATTTAATGTTTTAGTGAAATTGATGTGGGTTTAAGTTTAGAAACAAAACCCTAGGTGCAAACTTGTTAAATTTGTGCCATAAACTTGTAATTGAAGTATTTACCTTGTATGAGGTAAATGGGTTTATGAAAATATGATGAAGTCTTGAATTAGAGAGATAAATTGATGATAAACTTGACAATTTGAGTAAGTTTATAATAGACTAGGGTTCGAAACCATCATGGATGGTAGTAATAGAGAAGTACTTAAACAATTATGAATTCGAGTATGTAAACATACTTGTCATAAGATGGGTTTTCGTATAACAAAAAGAAATTCGGTGCTAAATTCATGTCGTGGATGTTTGAAATCATGTTACCTACTAGTTAGTAAGTAAAATTTGATTTCATTAAGTAATCGGATGAAATTCCTAAGTGAGTTCAATGAAACAAATGTGCATTTGAATATGTTGATAAGTCAATTGACCTATAAAAAGTCAAACCGACCAATGACTATATCGAGTGATAAATTTGACATAAAACCCGTAAGGTGGGGTAGTCATAATTGATGATGACCAATCTAACTGTCTTACGAGTTATAATGATAGTTTGACGCTTAACAAGCTAGGTGGAGGCTTGGAAAAGAAGCGGGTCAAACGAATCAAGTAAGAAGGAAAAGCGTGTTTCGGAATGCAAGGTAAGTAAAACTTACACCTTCTAGAATAGAATACTTACTTGTATAATGGATAGCATTGTGAATGATAAAATGGACATGGTTTTCGCGGGCGTTTTGTCAATAAAATAGTTATTGATAGCAAACATGTCCGTTATATGCAAAATTGTTTCGAAGCCTTAAACACTTAGTTTTGGCTCAATATTTTGTCAGAAGTGGTATAACAATATAAGTGATGATTGGTAATTTTTATAAGCTTTTCGGAAGTTGTTTAACGTGGTTTTCGCGGACGTTTTGTCAACAAAATAGTTGTTGACAGCAAGCAGGTCCGTATTTGCAGAAATTGTTTCGAAGCCTTAAACACTTAGTTTTGACTTAATATTTGGTCAGAAGTGGTATAACAATATAAATGATGATTGGTAATTTTTATAAGCTTTTCGGAAGTTGTTTAACTCGGTTTTCGCGGACGTTTTGTCAACAAAATAGTTGTTGACAGCAAGCAGGTCCGTATTTGCAGAAATTGTTTCGAAGCCTTAAACACTTAGTTTTGACGCAATATTTGGTCAGAAGTGGTATAACAATATAAATGATGATTGGTAATTTTTATAAGCTTTTCGGAAGTTGTTTAACGCGGTTTTCGCGGACGTTTTGTCAACAAAATAGTTGTTGACAGCAAGCAGGTCCGTATTTGCAGAAATTGTTTCGAAGCCTTAAACACTTAGTTTTGACGCAATATTTGGTCAGAAGTGGTATAACAATATAAATGATGATTGGTAATTTTTATAAGCTTTTCGGAAGTTGTTTAACGCGGTTTTCGCGGACGTTTTGTCAACAAAATAGTTGTTGATAGCAAGCAGGTTCGTATTTGCAGAAATTGTTTCGAGGCCTTAAACACTTAGTTTTGACTCAATATTTGGTCAGAAGTGGTATAAAAATATAAATGATGATTGGTAATTTTTATAAATTTTTCGGAAGTTGTTTAACATGGTTTTCGCGGACGTTTTGTCAACAAAATAGTTGTTGACAGCAAGCAAGTCCGTACTTGCAGAAATTGTTTCGAGGCCTTAAACACTTAGTTTTGACTCAATACTTGGTCAGAAGTTGTATAATAATATAAATGATGATTGGTAATATTACGTATTGTTAAGTGTTACAAATACTGGCAAGCGGAAAGTATGAGCATGTTTTGCCAAAGTTGGCGAAAAGTAATGCAATGTATTAAAAACGAGTCAATGTTGACCCATGCCAGGTACGCACAAGGAAAGATACTCTCGTGAATGGTACATGTACTAACCATAATATGGATTATGGTTGGAGGAAATAAGAGTTGATAAAATTATAGTTTGACATAAATACTCATAACGGGTCAAATTATTCGGTTTAAGAACCGGAAATTTGAATTCGAAGGAAACAAGAATTTTGAATAATGGATGAATGAATTGGATGGAAATATGTTTATAACTTGTTGTGAAACTGTCAAAACTAACTTTTATGTTGGTTTTGATTTTAGGAATGTCTTATGGAACTCCGGATGAGGATTAAGCAAGAAAGGAGAACCGAACACATGTCTCGAAGCTTCCGCAACGATCTTATTTTGTTCTAGTTTATAAAGTGGATATTGTAAACACTAGAAATTATATTTTGGAATGTTTTAAATTATGCAAGAAGTTTAACTTGGAAAAGTTTTTTTGTAAGCTTGCATTTTCGTATAAAATACGTGTTTAATATTATAATATTGATTAATAGAGACGGGTCTTACACAAATGTTCAAGTATACGTAAAATATAGAATCAACATCATGAAATAACGTAAATAACAAAATAACGAAAATCTAACATGATAAAATAAATATATATCTGAATGTGTTAGATTAATTACCATAAAAAATGTAAGTAAAATGTGAAGGGTCAATAGTTTTATTCAAAATCAACTAGCATTTTAAAATTACAAATTAGTTTATTATGGTATCTGATTTTGTAATTTTGTTTAGGACATATTTAATTGAATTACTAAAATATATTTTGTTTATGAAAGATTAAATTTAATTACTAAAATGTAAGGATCAGTTATGGTAACTGATTTTTTAAAGTTAATTTCTAACTAGTTTAAAAATAATTAAAAAGTAAATTTAATTTGCTAATAACAATCATATCATTTTAATCTTAAAAAGTAATCAAGAGTCAAGATTGGTTCACTCAGTTCACTCTCAAGAAATTCTTCACTCTTGAACCTAATCCCATCTCTCTCTCTTTCTCTCTATATATATATATGTATATATTAATAATAGAAGCCAATAAATAGTGTTTTAATTATTATAATAATTAAAATAATTTTTAATACTTTTATTATTTTAATATTATAATTATTTTTAAACTAGTTAAAATTAACTTTAAAAAATCAGTTACCATAACTGATCCTTACTTTTTAAGTTGGATAAGCTTGGTGTCAACCGATACTGGTATCGAAAATACCGGTATGGTTTGGTTTGTTATTGGTACATGAAGGTAAAAACCGGCACCAGCCTAGTACAGAAAACTCCAAAAGTCGTACCGAATTGATTTTGAAAATCTTTTAGTTTAGGAAATTAGGTACTGCTACCTGGTACCATTTCCTCATCCCTGATCACGGGTACTGTACGAACAACAACGGTATCGTGCAACTTTTTTTCTTGATTTTTTTCAACTTTTAATGATTTCTTTTTTTTTAAGTTTTAGCGGTGGGGATGAGCTCGGTTATAACAACCCTTCCTAAAATATTTCCGACACTCCTAAAATTATTAGAACACCCCTATACGTCCCAAAATACACCCCGTATACGAAAACCGGTCCCGAATACCTTTAATTTTATAAAAATAAAATTAAAAAAATTAGGTGGTTCTGGTGGGGCGCGACAGGCTCCCCTAGGTCTATCGCGGGGCGCGAGCAAGGGGACGAGTGGCGCAGCCCGGTGCCGCCACCTGTCACATGCGTGTCGGACCTACACCTGTGACTGGTCCAAGCTACGCCCTAGTACACCTATCTTGCGGGGCGCGACGGCCCCTTGTGTATCCGTCGCGGGGCGCTAGGGACTCCCTGGACAACCCTATATATAGAAGTGATCGGCATTACATTTCCGTCGTTCAAAATTCTCGCAAACCCTCTCAATTCTGAATATTAGAATTTATCTCCGGGCATTATACCCCCTAATTAGCGAAGCTCTGCCTCGTTGTAAGTATTATAACCCCCGGTTACGTATTAGATACGCTACACGATCGATCTAGTGCTCCGTAACGGCTGTCGAAGCTCTGCCCGACGTAGTCGTTGGAGTTCTGTCTCGGGGAGGGTATAACTAATGTAAATATTGGGTTATTATACTAACGCGTGTGCATTGTTTAATTTATTAGATTATAACTAGGAAATCACAAGGAAAAACCTAATATAGCAATATGAGTAATCCTTACTTTTTGTAAACTGTTTTTACAAAACCTCAATTATTTATTAACAGTGATTGAGTATTTGTAATTCTACAATTATCGTCGGTATGTTGGGGTTTTGTATACAAAATTTGTTACTACACTGTGAGTAGTAGCATGACCACCAGTCGTTGATTGACAGTATCGTGGGTGGTAATTAAGGTAGAAAAATAAACAAATCTAATTGTTGATTGCCTCAATGTTGAACAATGATAAAACTTGTTTTGATTAAACTGGGATTCACTCACCAGTATTTCTTGCTGATAAAATGTTTTAAACACGTATTTCAGGTAACTTAGTGTGGACCCCATAAAACCAGCTGGAGAGCACTGAAAGCTTAGAAAAGTGGCTATAAAAGTTACCTAATTTAAAAGGAGAATTGTTTTCAATATTTAGGGTTTATCCCTATAAAAATATTATGAATGAAAACTTGGGTTTTACCCATGTGTTTATTATTATAAAAATGTGGTGTTTTACTCTTATAAACTATTTTCTAACTACGGTCCTGATGCAAAATTTACGCTGCTAAATTGATAAACACCGATACCATCTGCTCTGAGTCTCGCGGCTCCCGCTCTCGGGGTGGGGTCAGGGCTGTGACAGAAGGTGGTATCAGAGCTAAGCCACTTGTTTAAGCCATCTAGGTGTTCTTCTAATACCTAAACCTTAAACAATTATATTATGTTAGGAAATTAATACCTTATGCGTTATCCTGCGAACATAAAATCTTAATATATCTATTATGATTTTTATGTCATTTAACGAATTTTAATTCCCGATATGCATTACCCATATCTGTATCTTATAGTTATACTATGTTTAATATTACATATATATAAGTGATATATTAATAATGTTATGCCTTATCAAATTTTGAAAAATATTATATGTATCGTATTCATATATTTATGTGAATATAATTCAATATAAATTTTATAACATTATGATATTATGCTACTAATATTTAATATCTTAGTCAAAGATATTAATATAAGATAACACAATTCAGATATGATAATTCAAAAATAACATAATATAAATATTAAGATAATATAATTTATATATTATACTTAAATGATTTTATGTCATTTAAATTCTCAGTATGTATAATCCTTATTTGTATTTTACAATATGTTAGGCTATAAATATATAAAGGGGTTATAATCATAATATATTAATATTAAACTTTTGTGATAAATATCATACCCATATATTCATGTGAATACAATTCAATATAAATTATAATCATATTGTAATATTAATATTAATATCTTAATAAGATATATAAGGTAAAACCATTTAGGTATGATGTCACTAAAATATTATAATGAGCTAATTACATAGTTAGTCCATGTGGTTTGCACAAAGTAACATACTTATGTACTAATAGTTTAAAATCACATTTTAGGGTATTAACTTTTCATTTTGTAACATTTGGAGGTATTAACGTTATTTTTAGGTTTAAAATCACATTCTATTAGTACCTAAGTATGTTATTTTCTGCAAACCACAGGGACTAACTATGTTAATACCCTAGAAGTTAATACCTCCAAACGTTACAAAATGAAAAGTTAATACCCTAGAAGGTGATTTTAAACTATTAGTACCTAAGTATGTTATTTTGTGCAAACCACAGGGACTAACTATGTAATTAACTCTATTATAATATAACATATTATTTGATGCAAGTAGTATGTTTTATGATTTATGATATAGCCCAAAATTTTGCTCGATTATATTTTGTCAAGATTTTGACAAAACATGTAATTATATTATTTATTTTGTTAAAATATAATATCTCAGCATACTTAAAACATGTTTATTGTTTAAATACAATATTACAACAGAATTTTCATAATGATACCATGGAAATATTATATATCCTTTCATTATATTACATTTACATACACATGAAAACTGTGCGAAAATTATATAAGTATTCTATATTTTATAAATTATATTAGTGAAAACAAATGATATTTCATACATAAAATAGAAATGTGTACAAAAATATATGTTATTGTATAACTGTATAATTTAAAATATATATATATATATATATAGGGGAAGGTTCATTTGAGAAGAATTTAACATGAGAAGAAAAAGAAGAAAAGACATATTAGTAAAATACTATTTCATTTATAACTCATATCATTAATTTTTCTCTCTTTAATTAATTAGTCAACTAATCATTAATTATTCTACATACAATCTACAAAACCTAGACATATCAAAAATTTTCTACATATACCCTACACATTATAGAATTTTATCCTACACACCTCGAAATTTATCCTACACACCTCGAAATATATCCTACCAATATACCCTTATATTAAAATTAAATGTAAATATTAAATGAAGTAAAATGAAGCATTCTTATTGGTTGAAACTTCTTCTTTTTTATTCTTACAAAAAAATTCTTCTCATTTGAACCCTCCACTATATATATATATATATATATAGGGGATGGATCATGAGAAAACTAGTTTAAATGAGAAAACCAAAAAACTAACTAAAAAAGCCTAAAAAACATACCAAAATTTTTTTTTTTACAATTTTTTATAGAAAAATCGCTACTTTTTATGTATGGAAAAAAAATTTCAAAAAAAAAACTCTTTTTTTTGTTGTACTGCACATGTGCACTAATACTGAAAGCCTAAACCACTTAACCCACCCCCCACCGACACCCCCCAAAAACCTAAACCCCCCACCCCCCAAAAACCTAAATTCACCCTCCCACCAAAAGCTTAACCCGCCCCCCACTCTCCCGAAAACCTAAAACTAAACCCTAAACATAAACCCGAAAAAAACCTAAACCCCCCACCCCCACCACCCAAAAACCTAAACCCCCCTCCCCCCCACACCCAAAAACCTAATCCTAATCCTAAACCTCCAAAACCCCCACCCTCCCGAAAACCTAAAACTAAACCCTAAACATAAACCCGAAAAAAAACCTAAACCCCCCACCCCCCAAAAACCTAAACCCCCCCCCCCACACCCAAAAACCTAATCCTAATCCTAAACCTTCAAAAAAACTAACCCTAAAAGCTAAACTAGACTCAAAAAACTAATTTTAAGCATGGAATGCACATTGTAGTACATGTTATATTGCACATGTGTACTACTATAATAATAGTATTGAAAACAAGACGACACCATAAATCTTTTTTTATGTCATAAAAAATATGCTCAAATATACTTGAATGAAAGATACAAAAATTTGTGATCTTATGGTGCCATTTTTGTTTTAAAATGATAACGTATGGAGAAATGGGAAATGTTTGAAAAGTTATATATTTTTTTTTCTAATTTTACCCCTCCTTCATTAAAAGTCCCCCCTCCTTCATTAAAAGTCTCCCCCCTCCTTTTTAGTGGTTTTTAGTTAGTTTTCTAGTTTTCTCATATATATGTAGTTTTCTCATGATCCTCTCCCTATATATATATTATATATATATACACGTGTATATCACAAGGAAGTAACTTAAGAATTTTATCATTTAATAGTTTAACTCATTTCTTAAACTATATTTGATTTATATGTATATATATTATGATATAAGAATAATACTTCATACAATAAGAATCAAATTTAGAAACGCCAAACTTTGTATTATCTATTAGGATTCTTTAAATAAAATTGATACAGCAAGAATCGAGTCCTAATATTTTCAACCAATATGGTTCAACCCTCTGGTTAAAGCTATTCTAAGAAATCCGTAAGGATTATATATTTTGATTTAATTTAATTATTCACCCTTTTATTTCAAATTAGTATGATCAACAGAAATTAATTCCAATTACTATTGTTAGTATAAGAAAATAAAGTTATGAAAATAAAAAGGATAATTAATACCCTCCGCTATATAATTGGATTGTTATAAAAATAATTTAGTATTATATATTATTTTGAAAATCTGGTATACATATGCACATACAGAATAGAATTTCTTGCTAATGTATACAATATAATAAGACAAATATCTTCTGTAGAAAATCAAATTTTTGCATGTAACAGAAGAAACAAATCTACTGGTTTACCTAGAAATTATCCAAATAATTTTTCAACTCATTAACCACAATTAACCCAAAAGAAACCCTAAGGACACTCGAGTTAGCACCAAGGGAAAAATAGTAGAATCAATGATAGGGAATCTCAGGATCTTCTATAAACCTTTAATTCTAGCCACAGTCACAACTACAGTTCCTACCAAACATCCCGAATATTTATCCAATCATGAGCCCAGAGAATATAAGCTAAGTTAAGAAAATATAAAGTCATTCTTAGTAATACACCGAGCCCATAATCTGGAATAAGAGCTCGTATGTAACTACGATAACAGGAAATGGCACATAATATATTATATATATATATATATACTGTTCTTATATTTTGATAAAATATATAGTGAAAAGAAAATGTTAAATATACTATATATGTATATATATATATATATATAGGGGATGGTTCAAATAAAAACCACTTTTATTGTGAAAACTCGAAAACTAACTAAAAAAAGCCTAAAAAACACACCAAAATTTTTTTTCAATTTTTTATAAAAAATCGCAAGTTTTTATATATAAAAAAAATTCAAAAAAAAATTGTATTACACATGTGCACTACAAAAAAAAAAATTGAAATTTTTTTTATATATACTAAAAGTGACGAAAATTGGTATGCAAAAAAAAATATTGGTATGTTTTTTTGGCTTTTTTAATTAGTTTTCGAGTTTTCACAATAACTAGTGGTTTTCATTTGAACTTTCCCCTATATATATATATATATATATATATATCAATGCATCATACTGACATGTATGATTATACTTGTGCTAAATGTAAAATGAGCGACAAAATGTACCTTTATAATTGCTTAGTTCTGTGATAATTATATCGGAATATGTTTGTAATTCAGATGTCAAAGGAAATGGCACGTAATCAAGAAATTCAGGCTAGTAATGAAAATTCTTTGGACAAAAGCACTATAGAAAACATAATAGCTCAAGGAATATCAAATGACATACCTTCAATCATTGAAACTATTAAAATTTCTATGCCTATAAACGAAAGTACTACTTTATGTTGTAAGCATGCCCATCACTTAAAAACTAACCCGATTAACAATGGAGGTCATGATATTCGTATCAAAAATCCATCTTCCAAACGAAAGAAAACCACAATCTATAGTTACTCTTATAAGAAATTCCGCTCTGACAAAACTGATGAGAACCATGAAGCTGAATCGTCAATCGCGCAACCTACCTGCAAAAACTATAATCAGAAGAGTTCGAAAATACGCTATTCTAAGAAGACACACCGCTGTAACTTTTGCAAGAAGGCTGGACATGCAGAGGAAGAATGTAGAAGGAAAACTAACGTCTGTTTTAACTGCAGAGATCAAGGTCATATCCGTCCCTACTGTCCGAAATTATCCAAGGCTCCCGACAACAAGGCTATAAACCCAGATGAAGCTAAGGAGAACGCATAAATACTTAAGACATCAGAGGCAACAACAACTTCTAAAATAACACCCTTATGTTTCGGCTATACTTAAGATTAGTTCACTTTTGATTCCGATCAAAACTTCATCAATAAAAGGTCATTATTTTTCTTTTATAGAGCCAATTCTCATTTGTCTCATCTCTTGACAAATTTATATGTTGCACAAGCATTGCTTGTTACGCATGTGATTCCACTTCAAAAGATTATCTATTCACGAGTTCGAATATTATATCGTGATACTCATTTTAAATGTTGATAAAAACATTGACTTTTGATATCAAGTCAACAGATTCTTGGAAAACTCCTTTTCTTTTCAAAATCACTTATCGGGTTTTCATTGTAACCATTTCTTATCAATACATATATTCATTGTTGGAATATGTCTAAACCAAGCTCAAATTGTTTGAACTTGCTCCTATACATTCCATTCAAAATCCCATATGATGAATTGAGATCATCATATTCGAGGTAACTCAATCAACTCTTCATTTGTTGAACCATAGTAAACTTGTTTAAAATCTTCAACTCCAATAAATCGTTTGTTAACCCACGACACCTTGCGGTGGAGATTTCTTTGAAAACTTGGACTCGTTTCATTTTCACACCTGAGGTACAAATTTATCTATTTATCGATTCATCATCCTAAACAGCTTTGTGTTAAGATAAAGGTACCTAAATTCTTATTCCAATGTACCTCCAACATTTCTTTCATCTTTGATCAATCCTACGATATTCAATTGTTCCTTCATTTGAACATCCTATCTTTTGAATATCCAGATTCACTTCATTGAAACTTTCAGTAAATTTCGAGAACGGTGACTTCATTCGGTCACCGTAATCATCGATTCTTTCAATCATTACGACACCTTGTGGTGTCTATATAAATTTGTAGTCTATGCTAATAGTAAACCCTAATCATATCAATTCATACGTCATTCGTTTGCCTCATCATTCAAGTAGTTTTGATACAGTTATGTATTAAGATGATGTGCACAAAATGAAACATATAAATTACATCAATTGTGGCATAAAACTAACCCTTTTTTAGTACTAATGTTGGAAAAAGTGTGTTTTTATCTTCCTTTTGTATTTTCAGGATTAAATGAGCTCAAATGAACAAAAGAAGCAAAAAGGCAGCTAAATCTAACATAAATACAAGAAAGGGAACAAACGGGGCATGCCCGGCCTCCCCGACAGCATCTTCCCAAGCAAAACAAGAAAACAGAAGGCTGAATACGCCCCGTGCTCAGTGAGCACGGGGGCGTGCCCAAGTGTCAGCAGAAAAGACAAAGCTGTAGAAGCTTCTATCAACCACCACGGGGTCGTGCTCAGCGGACACGGGGTCGTGCTCAGCGGACACGGGGTCGTGGTCAACTCTAAGATTCACAGAATGTGGGGAAATCTTGATAGTACAGATACGCTTCTGCACACGGGGGCGTGCCCAGCGGACACGGGGGCGTGGTCAACTAATGCAGACAAACTGCAACTAATGAAGACAGAGAAGAGGATGGACACGGTGCCGTGCCCAATGGACACGGGGTCATGCCCGAGCTGCTGTTCAGGCTATAAATAGAGGTGCTTGGCTCATTTGCAAACCATCCCTTGGCACACCACCTCTCTCACACTTCACCCACCACCCACCACCATCACAACACCATCATCCACCACCATCATCCACCACCATCATCTATCGTCCATCATAGAGTGTGTGAGTCGTCTCGGGATCCAAGATTGATCGTATGAGTTCTTGACAATCAAAGGCCATGTTTGCCTAAGTCTCTTACATCACTTGGTGAAGACAAGTGTCTAGTGTAATACTTTTTATTTTTAATCTTTTCGCACTTTTTATTTGGTTAGGTATTAATGACTTTAATAACTAGGTTCTTATGTTGAAGGTGATTATTCCTTATCGTTTGTCCGTGGTGTCTTGGCATTATTTTACTGTCTATATAAAATAAAAGATTTTCACCATTCATATCTCCACGGTCTATATAGAGATATGTTGGCTACCTGGTCGGGGGTTAAGGGAACGGTTTGGTAAGAGTCTTGCCTTGTTCAGTGTATAGATCCTGCAAGGACCTTGGTCAAATTTAGTAGGACCTCCTTCAATACCCACCGGTATTGGATGGCGGGGGTCCAAACTCTTTAATCCCCTAATATGTAAGCTACTATTAATACTTTAACCCGGCTACTTAGGACTGTATCCCTGCTAACTCAGACTACTTAGCTGAGGGTAATGTCACCTTGAAAAGAGGGGCCTACCATAATCTGCATTAATAACTTAATTAATTATCTTTCAATAATCCGACCCTTTAGGATTGTATCCTTGATGACTCAAACTACTGGGTTGAGGGTAACGTCACATTCAAAAGAGGGGCCTACTACAATAACTAAGATAATCTCTTAAAAAGTGCAAAAGTGCGGAAATAATCAAAGGTTACACTAAACACGAGTCGGAGCCAAGTGATTCATCTTGTCTATCTGTTTTTATTTTTATTTTATTTTTCAGCATTTTAGTTAGTTTTATTTTTCTTGTTTAAAACTTTTTTCTAACCTTTTTTATTTGATTAGACGTTGAGGATAAACTGGTACTAGGGCTGTAAACGAACCGAACGAACACGAACAAGGCCTTGTTCATGTTCGTTCGTTAAAAAAATAAATGTGTTCATGAACGGTTCATGAACACTTACCGAACGAGATTTTATGTTCGTGTTCGTTCATTAAGGAAATGAGAGTGTTCACGAACGGTTCACGAACACAAATAAATTTGGCCAACACGACGAAGGATAAAGGTGGATGACCCATAGAGTAGCACTGGAACTTGGATCCCTTATTGTGGAACGGAGGTCGATCGTATTCGTCGATGTAAATAATGAGAAAGGAAAAGTAAATGGTACATAAACAAAGTGAAATAAGGTTTCCTTGTTTAATTGTTATGGTAATAAAATAAATAAAAGTTTAATAATATAAAAAGTATAGATACAATATATGAAAGTACAAAAATCTTTAATTAAAACACAAACATACGAACATAATCGAACGCATATAAAATGAACGAAAGTTCACGAACACCTTACCGAACGTTCACGAACACAATTGAACGAACGAGACCTCTGTTCATGTTCGTTCATTTAACTAATCGAACGAAATTTCTTGTTCATGTTCGTTCGTTTATTAAATGAACGAACATAAACGAACTTCCCGCCGAACGGTTCACGAACTGTTCGCTGAACGTTCGGTTCGTTTACAGCCCTAACTGGTACTAAAAGCTCTTGTGTCCTTGGACGACCTCGGTATCTTGCCAACACTATACTACGCTCACGATGGGTGCACTTGCCCATATGTGTGTTTGGTGTTAGTAAAATATCGTGTTTTATAAATTTAAAACTTGACTGACGTGTAAAAAGGGCTTAAAATATACTTAAACTTATATACACACTCGCACACATCAAGTTTTTGGCGCCGTTACCGGGGACAGAAGTATTTTAAGAAAGCTTAAAATCAGCGGCCTAATCATTTTTTCAAAACCTTTTCAAAACGCGCGCACATTTTTCTGCATTTTAGTTTAGTTCTGCATTTACAGTAGATTGAACACGGGCCGTGCTCACTGAACACGGGGCCGTGCTGCATATTTTCATAAAAACACCCAGATACGGAGCCTGAACACGGGGCCGTGCTCACTGAACACACCCCCGTGCTCAACGAAACCAGTAACATTAATTCAAACGCCCAGATACAGATCCTGCACACGGGGCCGTGTCCACTGAACACGGGGCCGTGTCCAGCCTCTGTTTTCCGTCTTTATTTTTGTTTTCTGGTCTCGAGACTCTGTTGTGGTCTGCTGAGTGATTCTTATGGATCAATACTCAGGAGGCTACAACTACACCTATGAGGAGGATGATTATAGGGAAGATTATTGCACCAATTGCGGTAACACTCACTCGGTACAATATTGTAACTTATTTCAACCATGCACTTCATACACCTACTATGAGGAGCCCAGGTATGAGCCATCAACTTCATACACACCCTATGAATACCAAAGGTATGAACCTCCTCCCTCATACTCATATTTTGACGAACCAAGGTATGAGCCTTCATACTCTTACTTTGAGGAACCAAGATACGAGCCACCACCTTCGTATACTTATTATGAGGAACCATGGCGTGAACAACCCACCTCATATGAGTATTATGAAGAACAAAATTACGACCCTTATCCATCATATACTTACAATGAAGAACAATGGTGTGAACCATCTACTTCCTATGAGTATTATGAGGAATAAAGGATCGAACAACCGGATTCAAGCTTTGAAAATCCCGATCCTTACTCTATCACCGAAGTGACCGATAGGATATTAGAACACCTTAAAACTATTGAACGCTACATAAAAGAATCTCGCGCAAGGGAAGAGGAGTCCCGCGCAAGAGAAGAATTAACTTGTAATAAAGAAGAAATAGTTGAAGAGGTAAAAATGGAAGAACAAATAAGTGAAAAACCGACACATGAGTTAAACAACGAAAAAGGTGAGTCCGTTAATGTTAAAATTCAAGAAGAGTCTAATTTTGAAGAAATTAATCTCTTGTCACCTTCTTTTGAAAATCATTGTTTAGTACCCACTCATGCTAAGTTTTTAAAAGAGTTAAACACTAACATTAAAATTGACGAAACGGTAAGCATTAAGTTAACTAATGATCAAACCTCGCTAATAAAAGAAGACCCATTTGAAATCAACATTACACCGGTTCCATGTTTTTTTCAAAATTCATTTATTAGTAACGTCACAATTGATAAAGATCTTTGTGTTAACATAATGCCCAACTATATTTTCAAAAAATTAAGTATTAGTGATTTTTCTCCACTTCAAATACCCATTTTTCTATCCAATCGGAAAGTAATAAAATCAATCGGCATAGTTGAGGATGTCTTGTCCAAACAAATCAAATGCTAATCCCAACCGACTTTGTCATCCTCGATGACGCTCCTCTAGTGTTTGGACGACCCTTTGTAAAAACACACGAAGCTTTGAAAAACCGGAAGTACAACAATCTATCTATTCAATTAAGGGCATTTAAAAAGAGTGTCGATCTTAAGCGATCAATGAAATATCCATTCGGCAATAATAACCCCCTAATTGAAGATGAAGATGAACCACCCGATACAAGTGAAAAGATTGACCACTTTGTTGAAGAAGAGGTCGCCATAGAACAAACTTTTAAAGTTCTTGATCAAAATGAGCAACCAAATAAGGAGTCTTCTAAAGACTCACCTCTTGAGCTCAAAGAACTTCCAAAAGGTTTGGAATATGCTTTTCTAGACAAAGATGGTAAATCACCTGTAATTATTTCGTCTAAATTAGGTGGTTTAGAAAAAGAAAAATTAATTAAACTTTTGAAAAAACACAAAAATGCGATTGCTTGGAAGCTTGTAGACATTAAAGGAATAAGTCCTTCCATGTGCACACACAAAATTTTAATGAATGATGACTACAAATCGGTAATACAACCACAACATCGTGTAAATCCAAATGTCCAAGAAGTGGTTAAGAACGAAGTCATCAAACTACTTGACGCCGGACTTATTTATCATATCTCCGATAGTCCTTGGGTAAGTCTCGTCAAGTAGTTCCAAAGAAAGGATGTATGACGGTAATAACTAACGAAAAGAATGAATTAATACCAACGAGAACCGTCACGGGATGGAGAGTATGTATAGATTATAGACGATTAAATGAAGCAACAAGGAAAGATCACTTTCCTTTGCCCTTCATTGATCAAATGTTAGAAAGATTATTCGGTCATAAATTTTATTGTTTCTTGGATGGTTTTTCAGGTTACTTTCAAATCCCGATAGCACCCGAAGACCAAGAAAAGACAACCTTCATATGTCCCTATAGAACTTTTGCTTATCGACGCATGCCATTCGGTCTATGTAATGCCCCCGCAACCTTCCAACGTTGCATGGTGGCCATCTTCCATGACATGATAGAAAAGACAATGGAAGTCTTCATGGACGACTTTTCTATCTTTGGGGATTCATACGACCAATGCCTCGATAACCTTGAGCGAATGCTATCCCGATGTGAGGAAACTAACCTCGCCCTTAACTGGGAAAAATGCCATTTCATGGTAACGGAGGGAATAGTACTCGGTCATAAAATCTCAAGCGAAGGAATGGAGGTTGATCAAGCCAAAATAGACACTATTTCTCGATTACCACCCCCATCCTCCGTTAGAGCTATCAGAAGTTGCCTAGGGCATGCCGGATTTTATAGGCGGTTTATCAAAGACTTTTCTAAAATTTCAAGACCTCTAACAAAATTACTTGAAAAAGATGCCCCTTTCATCTTTGACAAGGATTGCAATGAAGCATTTCTAACCCTAAAGGAAATGCTGGTCAATGCACCTATCATGATAGCGCCCGATTGGAAATTTCCTTTCGAAATCATGTGTGATGCAAGTGACTTTGCAGTTGGAGCTGTCTTGGGACAAAGAAAAGAAAAGCATTTTCACCCAATTTATTATGCTAGTAAAACACTTAACGATGCACAAGAAAATTACACAACAACTGAAAAAGAGTTACTAACTGTGGTATTTGTTTTTGATAAATTTCGTTCTTATCTCGTTCTTTCTAAAACAATAGTCTATACAGATCATGCAGCCATTCGATATCTCTTCAAAAAGCAGGACGCAAAACCACGTTTGATTCGGTGGATTTTACTCCTCCAAGAATTTGATATTGAAATAAAAGACAAAAGAGGAGCAGAAAACACCGCTGCGGATCATCTTTCACGCTTAGAAGACCCAGCTTTGGAGGCAACCAGGGACGAGCAAATCAATGAAAAATTTCCAACGGAGTCCCTAGAAATGGTGGAATACAGAGAAGAGCCATGGTACGCCGAATATGCTAACTACCTGGCTAGCGGTATAGTCACAAAAGGTTGGCCACATCATCAAAGAAAGAAATTATTTGGTGATGTAAAGCATTATTTTTGGGAAGATCCTTGTCTTTTCAAAATGTGTGCCGACCAACTCATCCGACGATGTGTACATGGTCGCGAAGCACGAAGAATTCTTCGCCATTGTCATGAAGGTCCACACGGAGGACATTGATGGGTGTCAAGTGTTATATATATTAGGTGTATATTTTAAGCCCCATTAACACTTTTTAGTCAAGTTTTAAATTTATAAAACACGATATTCACTAACACTAGACACTCATATGGGCAAGTGCACCCATCGTGAGCGTAGTATAGTGTTGGTAAGATACCGAGGTCGTCCAAGGACACAAGAGCTTTTAGTACCGGTTTATCCTCAACGTCTAATCAAATAAAAAAAAGTTTAGAAAAATGTTTTAAACTAAGAAAAATAAAAACTAACTAAAAATGCTGAAAATAAAAATAAAAGAAAAACAGATAGACAAGATGAATCACTTGGTTCCGACTCGTATCTAGTGTAACCTTTGATTATTTCCGCACTTTTGCACTATTTTAAGAGATTATCTTAGTTATTGTAGTAGGCCCCTCTTTTGAAGGTGACGTTACCCTCACCCCAGTAGTTTGAGTCAGCAAGGATACAATCCTAAAAGGGTGGATTATTGAAAGATAATTAATTAAGTTATTAATGCAAATTATGGTAGGCCCCCCTTTTGGAGGTGACGTTACCCTCGACTAAGTAGTCTGAGTCAGCAGGGATACAGTCCTAAATAGCCGGGTTATAGTATTAATAGTAGTTAACTTATGAGGGGATCAAAGAGTTTGGACCCCCGCCATCCAATACCGTTAAGTATTGAAGGAGGTCCTACTAAATTTGACCCAGGTCCATTGCAGGACCTCTAAACGCTGAACAATGGCAAGACCTTTACCAAACCGTTCCCTTAACCCCCGACCAGGTAGCCAACATACCTCCATATAGACCGTGGAGATATGAATGGTGAAAATCTTTTATTTTATATAGACAGTAAAATAATGCCAAGACCCCACGGACAAACGATAAGGAAAGATCACCTTCAACATAAGCAACTAGTTATTAAAGTCATTAATACAAAACCAAGTAAAAAGTGCGAAAAGATTAGAAATAAAAAGTATTACACTAGACACTTGTCTTCACCAAGTGATGTAAGAGACTTAGGCAAACATGGCCTTGATTGTCAAGAACTCTTACGATCAATCTTGGATCCCGAGACGACTCACACACTCTACGATGGACAATGGATGATGGTGGTGGATGATGGTGTTATGGTGGTGGTGGGTGGTGGGTGAAGTGTGAGAGAGGTGGTGTGCCAAGGGATGGTTTGAGCTTGAGCCAAGCACTCCTATTTATAGGCTGAACAGAAGCTCGGGCACGGCCCCGTGTCCAGTGGTTACGGCCCCGTGTCCACATCCTTCTCTTTCTTCATTTAATGCAGCTTTGTCTTATTAGTTGACCACGCCCCCGTGTCCGCTGAGCACGACCCCGTGTGCAGAAGAATCTTTGTACTATGAAGATTTGCCTGGATTGTGCGAATCTTATAGTTGACCACGGCCCCGTGTCCGCTGAGCACGGCCCCGTGGTAGGCAATAGAAGCTTCTACCACTTTGTCTTTTCTGCTGACACTTGGGCACGCCCCCGTGCTGGCTGAGCACGGGGCATGTTCAGTCTTCTGTTATCTTGTTTTGCTTGGGAAGATGCTGTCGTGGGGTCGGGCATGTCACGTCTTGTTCCTTTTCTTGTATTTATGTTAGATTTTGATGTCTTTTTGCTTCTTTTGTTAATTTGAGCTCATTTAATCCTGAAAATACAAAAGGAAGACAAAAGCACACTTTTTCCAACATTAGTACTAAAAAAGGGTTAGTTTTATGCCACGATTGATGTAATTTATATGTTGCATTTTGCACACATCAAATACCCCCACACTTGAATCTTTGCTTGTCCTCAAGCAAAACTCTTTAATATGTGGCTATTACACTCCCAAATGGAATGGGTAGAGAAGAAGGTTTTTGGGCTTGTCGTAGAGTGTCGGGATTTCCAAGATTCTTTATTTAGTTTTATTTTTATTTATTTACAATCCTATTCGTCATGATTTATTTAAAACTTTTCATAAGATAAATTACTTATTAGGGCATAACATGCCTCTTTAAAATTCTATTTATATACAAGTTCACATACCTCACGAGGATCACTCAACACTCGGCCGAAAATGTATTTATGGATCACTCGAGAGCGGCATGGAACTTACTCCTACCATAGGCTTGCCAAGCAATCGATCCTCCTCCTTTTTAACTTATATACCTTTGTAAATATCAAGAGGACTTTGTGGGTGAAGGGTTAGGCTTGGGTTAAAGGTAGGTGGTTGGGTTAGTGGTTAGTGGTTAGTAGAAAAAGGGCGAAAAGCGTAACAAGCGTCGGTTTTCGTAAGACTTTTTATTTTTGTAATTTTTATTTTGATGAAGCTATTATTCAAACAAAGTTATTTTTGATGAACTTGTTTGTTTATTTTCTTTTGCTTCATCATCAACACACATTTTTTTTTTGAAAAGTCATACGAAAAACCGAACTTGTTACTAAAATAAAGGGTTAAAAAGGTTTTGGTGGGTAAAAGGGTGTTTGGTTTGGGTTATGAAATGAAAAGATTTAGGCTCAAAGGAGCTAACTAGGGGGATTTTGGGTAGGTGGTAAAAAAAATGGTGTCGAAATAAAAAGGGTTAGTCCTAATGCCTCCAGCATTTACTTACTCGGGTTTAAGTTGGTAAGGACTGGGAATGTATCGTCAGGGCAAGTTCTAGAGTCGTAAGAACCAAGCGGCTATTCACACAAGAAACGAAAAATGAGCATTTAGTCTAATGATATGTATTTGTATGCTCAATAAAGGCTCAAAACTCACTTTTGTGGGAATGGGTTTTTATGTGATCAAGTATATATAATCAAATTTTAACTAAGCTTGTCATGCCTTTTCATAATTTTCTTATGTTGGTTCTTTTTATCACGACACTATCGGTTGTAAATTCGTAAAAATATAACCTTTTTGAGAACTTGAATTTCCCGAGTTAAACCTAGACAAGTAAAAAAAATTTTTTTTTTTTTTGAAAAAAATTTGGGGTGATTAGCGGTTCCAATAGAGTTTTGTGTAAGGCTTGTATTTAGGACTTGCAAGATTCAAGGTTTTAGCATCCCCCCAACACTTAAATTACACATTATCCTCAATGTGTCCCAAAAATAAGTTTTTAGGTTGATTGAATGTGTAAAAAGGTGTAAAAAGCAAAAATTTTGTGTTACTGGGCGCTGAACACCGCCCCGTGTTGTCCGGGCACGGCCCCGTGTTCAAGTGCCAGTAAAAAAATTAAATCAAGAGAAACAGAAGGTTGGACACGGGGGCGTGTTGGGTGAACACGGCCCGTGTCCAGTTACCTGAACTGGGTCTTTTTCTGCAGACTGTGCAGCACGGGGCCGTGTTGGGTGGACAGGGCCGTGCCGAGCTTACTGTAAACGAAGAATTTTGTCGGATGGTTCTGTTTTCCTGCATGGGGTGCTGGTTCAAGTTTCCCTTGTATCCTTTGTCATCTCAAGTGTGTTTTATTCCTGAAAATTAAAACTAACTAGAAAACATGAAAATTAATCTAAACTAAACTAAGGATAGTTCCGCGGAATGCCTGCGTGGTGCGCCACGTTTATAAGGGTCCTTGGCTAGACCCAAAGCCTGGTCATATGTTACCCAAGTGGGATGTATTGCATCCCATGTTACACCGTCGGATAGCGTCATCCAAGCTTGAGTCTATGACCTTCATGTAGTTGACCGGGTCTTCGTCCTCTACTCTTTTTCCACATTCAAACTTCACTTCCTTGTCCCCAAACTTCAATGTTAACGTTCCGTCATTCATATCCACCACCGCTTGGGCGGTGGCTAGAAATGGCCTCCCGAGGATGAGAGGGACATCGGTGTCTTCTTCCATGTCTAGGATGACAAAGTCGGTTGGGAAGACGAAGTTGTCTACTTTTACAAATAGATTTTCAGCGACACCTTGTGGGAATTTGACGGATCTGTCGGCGAGTTATATGCTCATCTTTGTAGGGCTTGTTGTTCCTAGGCCGAGTCGTTTGAACATCGATGTGGGCATGAGGTTAATGCTAGCCCCAAGATCGGCTAATGCATTACGAACGGGGGATTCCCCAATCGAGCAAGGAATTGTGAAGCTTCCGGGGTCGATTTTCTTTTGTGGAAGTTTGTTGAGTACTAAGGCGGAGCATTCTTCGCCTAAGTTAACTAATTGCAATGATTCAATTTTCCTTTTGTTAGCGAGGAAATCCCTCATGAATTTTGCATATTTAGGCATTTGGGTTAGGACCTCAATAAAAGGAATATTAACATGCAATTGTTTTAGTAAATTTTCGAACTTTGCGAATTGCTCATCGGTCTTTTGACGATTTAACCTACCGGGGTACAGAATGGGAGGAGTCTTGGTGGGATCTTGATTTGGTAAAGAAGCCTTTTCTGATGCGGGTGGAGTCGTGCTTTGGCTCGACCGGCTTCTTTCATCTGGCGGTGATGGAGTCTCCTCGGGACCCACGGTTCGATTTCTCAATGTGATGAGATGTACTTGCGCTTTCGGGTTGGTTTCGGTATTGCTAGGTAACGCGCCTTGTGGTCTCTCGGAAAAATTTTGAGCTAATTGATTTAATTGTTTTTCAATGTTTTGAATGCTAGCTTGTTGATTTCTAAAATTCGATTCCAATTGTTGAAATCGATCCGAGTTTTTCTTTTCGGTGTCGGAGATGAGGCGAGATACAGTATCTTCAAGCCTTTCTCTTCCACCTTGTTGTTGAGAGAAATTTTGTGGTTGTTGAAAGTTAGTTCGTTGGTTTTGTTGGTTACTACTATTGCTGGGATCTCTCCAACCAAGATTAGGGTGGTTACGCCATCCTTGGTTGTAGGTACCCGTTGGTGGACCCGACAGCCTAGGTCTATTATCAATGTAGTTTACCGTTTCTGTTTGTTCATCTAATTCTTCCATACAACTCCAATTTTCATGTGGCCCACCACACCCTTCACAAGCCATAACCGAGGCCGTTTTTGTCATTTCTAACTTTTTGATTTTTGAAGAGAGGGCCTCGATTTGGGCTTGTAAAGAAGTGCTTTTGTCAACCTTATGGGCGCCCGGGGCAATAGATTTATTACCTTGGGGAGTGTGCCATTGAAAATTGGTTTGAGCAATTTCCTCAATTTGATTATATATTTCATTTGGGCGACGATTACCTAAAAGTCCCCCGGAGCTAGAATCGAGTGTTTGTCTTGTGTGTGGCAACAATCCATTATAGAAAGTGGATACTTGTTGCCATACCGCAAGACCGTGATGGGGACACTTTCTTAGTAGCTCCTTGAACCTTTCCCAAGTTTCATATAAGGATTCCCCATCCTCTTGTGAATATGTATTAATTTCAGTCATTAATTTAGCCGTTTTAGCAGGAGGGAAATACTTATATAGAAACTTTTGGGCTAGTTCATCCCAGGTGTTTACCGAGCTAACTGGGAGGGTGTTAAGCCAAGCCTTAGCTCGGTCTTTTAGTGAAAATGGAAACATTCGAAGGCGGATGGTGTCATTTGATGCTCCATTGATCCGAAAGGTATCACATATTTCTAAGAAATTAGTAATATGTAGATGGGGATCCTCGTCCGCAAGCCCATGGAAGGTTGCGGAGTTTTGAAGCATTTGTATCAAATGCGGCGGAAGTTCGAAGTTGTTGGCTTCGACATTCGGTGCATTGATAGCGGCGCCGAGATTACCTACGGTGGGCCGTAGGTAATCCATGAGGGTACGTTGGTCCGCCATTGGAAGTGGGTCCCCCGAAACTTTCTCTTGATTTTTAGCTTTAAGTCTTTTTCTGAGAAAGCGTTCGGGTTCTTCTAGAGGTTCTTTTATGTCTCTACTAGAACTGGAGCTCATGCACTATGTAGGAGGTTCAAATGTGGCGCCTGGGTTCCAAGTCCTGCAATAAAAACAGAAAAGAACGTTGGTCAGAATGTTCACCACGGCCCCGTGCTCAGTGAACACGGCCCGTGGTCAGGGGTACAGTAATTGTTTTCCGGATCCCTGTTACTGGGAGTTGGACACGGCCCCGTGTTGCACCGACACGGCCCCGTGCTCAGCTCTCTGTAACTCAGAAAAAAAAACTGCCAGTGAGAATGTTGGGCACGGCCCGTGTCCGACCAGGCACGGCCCGTGCTGAGCTCTGCAGAAAAAGAAAAACTAAAATAAAAATCCTAAAAAAAATGAAAAATAAGAAAAAACGATTAGGCCGTTGATTCCTAACTTTCTTAAAATCCTTGTGTCCCCGGCAGCGGCGCCAAAAACTTGATGGGTGTCAAGTGTTATATATATTAGGTGTATATTTTAAGCCCTTTAACACTTTTTAGTCAAGTTTTAAATTTATAAAACACGATATTCACTAACACTAGACACTCATATGGGCAAGTGCACCCATCGTGAGCGTAGTATAGTGTTGGTAAGATACCGAGGTCGTCCAAGGACACAAGAGCTTTTAGTACCGGTTTATCCTCAACGTCTAATCAAATAAAAAAAAGTTTAGAAAAATGTTTTAAACTAAGAAAAATAAAAACTAACTAAAAATGCTGAAAATAAAAATAAAAGAAAAACAGATAGACAAGATGAATCACTTGGTTCCGACTCGTATCTAGTGTAACCTTTGATTATTTCCGCACTTTTACACTATTTTAAGAGATTATCTTAGTTATTGTAGTAGGCCCCTCTTTTGAAGGTGACGTTACCCTCACCCCAGTAGTTTGAGTCAGCAAGGATACAATCCTAAAAGGGTAGATTATTGAAAGATAATTAATTAAGTTATTAATGCAAATTATGGTAGGCCCCCCTTTTGGAGGTGACGTTACCCTCGACTAAGTAGTCTGAGTCAGCAGGGATACAGTCCTAAATAGTCGGGTTATAGTATTAATAGTAGTTAACTTATGAGGGGATCAAAGAGTTTGGACCCCCGCCATCCAATACCGTTAAGTATTGAAGGAGGTCCTACTAAATTTGACCCAGGTCCATTGCAGGACCTCTAAACGCTGAACAATGGCAAGACCTTTACCAAACCGTTCCCTTAACCCCCGACCAGGTAGCCAACATACCTCCATATAGACCGTGGAGATATGAATGGTGAAAATCTTTTATTTTATATAGACAGTAAAATAATGCCAAGACACCACGGACAAACGATAAGGAAATATCACCTTCAACATACGCAACTAGTTATTAAAGTCATTAATACAAAACCAAGTAAAAAGTGCGAAAAGATTAGAAATAAAAAGTATTACACTAGACACTTGTCTTCACCAAGTGATGTAAGAGACTTAGGCAAACATGGCCTTGATTGTCAAGAACTCTTACGATCAATCTTGGATCCCGAGACGACTCACACACTCTACGATGGACCATGGATGATGGTGTTATGGTGGTGGTGGGTGGTGGGTGAAGTGTGAGAGAGGTGGTGTGCCAAGGGATGGTTTGAGCTTGAGCCAAGCACTCCTATTTATAGGCTGAACAGAAGCTCGGGCACGGCCCCATGTCCAGTGGGCACGGCACTGTGTCCACATCCTTCTCTTTCTTCATTTAATGCAGCTTTGTCTTATTAGTTGACCACGCCCCTGTGTCCGCTGAGCACGACCCCGTGTGTAGAAGAATCTTTGTACTATGAAGATTTGCCTGGATTGTACGAATCTTATAGTTGACCACGGCCCCGTGTCCGCTGAGCACGGCCCCGTGGTGGGCAATAGAAGCTTCTACCACTTTGTCTTTTCTTCTGACACCGCACGCCCCCGTGCTGGCTGAGCACGGGGCGTGTTCAGTCTTCTGTTATCTTGTTTTGCTTGGGAAGATGCTGTCGTGGGGTCAGGCATGTCACGTCTTGTTCCTTTTCTTGTATTTATGTTAGATTTTGATGTCTTTTTGTTTCTTTTGTTAATTTGAGCTCATTTAATCCTGAAAATACAAAAGGAAGACAAAAGCACACTTTTTCCATTATTAGTACTAAAAAGGGTTAGTTTTATGCCACAATTGATGTAATTTATATGTTGCATTTTGCACACATCAGACATCATGGTGCCGCTAGTACCACACGAAAGGTATTTGATTCAGGATTCTATTGGCCAACCATTTACAAAGACGCCCAAAGTCTTATCAAGACATGTGATGATTGCCAAAGAACTGGTAATATTTCTTCCAAAAACGAAATGCCACAAAATGGCATTCTAGTTTGTGAAATTTTTGATGTGTGGGGACTCGACTTTATGGGACCTTTCCCACCGTCAAAAGGAAACAAATACATACTTGTGGCAGTAGATTACTTGTCTAAATGGGCCGAGGCCAAGGCACTTCCAACAAATGATGGAAGAGTCGTGGTAAGATTTCTGAAAAACTTATTCTCTCGTTTTGGCACACCTAAAGCATTAATAAGTGATAGAGGTACCCATTTTTGTAACCATCAACTTGAAATTTTTTTAACAAGATATGGGGTCTATCACAGGGTCTCAACAGCATATCACCCTCAAACAAACGGACAAGCCGAAGTGACTAATAGAGTTTTAAAATGAATACTTGAAAAAAACCATAGGGTTAAATAAAAAGGAATGGGCCGATAAATTAGATGATGCTTTATGGGCTTTTCAAACTGCTTATAAAACAACAATAGGAACAACCCCATATAAGCTTCTCTATGGAAAAAGTTGTCATTTGCCAGTAGAAATAGCTCACAAGGCTTACTGGGCAATTAAAAACGTAAACTTAGATTTAGAATTTGCCGGTAAAAATAGATTTTGTCAATTAAATGAATTAGACGAATTAAGGAATTATGCATACTCAAACTCTGAAATTTATAAGGAAAGAATGAAAAACTTGCATGACAAACACATTAAACCTAATGAATTTCGAGTAGGAGATCAAGTTCTATGGTTTAATTCACGACTTCGACTATTCCCTGGTAAATTAAAGTCTAGGTGGTCAGGACCATTTTCCATCACCCATATTTTCCCACACGGTGCAGTAGAAATTAAATCTCGGAATAGAATTCCATTCAAAGTCAATGGCCAACGACTGAAACTCTATCAAGGATTCATTGAGGATGAAGAGGAAGAAATCTCGCTTCAAACGGTCGAAGAATAAAAGCATCAACATCATACCTGGTAAGTTACGAACAAACAGGTTGACTTCTAAATCGGTAAGTCTTCTAACCAAGTTTTTTGGGAAACAAGGGGCACTCACACGAGCACTAAAAAAAATTAAAACTTTGCTCGGCACGAGGCCGTGTCCATTGGACACGGGGCCGTGTCCGCGCAACTGTCAGGATAAAACCCTTTTTTCAAAACAGTTTCTTCATTTCCACATGCCCCGTTTCCCCGAAAACGCTCTGGTTCAGGCGATTTTTCCACAGAATTCCGACGTCTCCTCTACCTCTAACAATATCAAGGTATGATTCTATCATCATTAGCATTTAGATTAAACACTTGCATGTAGTTAAAACATCAAAAATTTGGGGAAAAATATAGGGTTCTTGAACTTCATCCGGATCGAACCTCAAATTTTTGCATAAAATTGTTAGCATTAGTTTAGATTAGTGTTATAGGAAGTAAATCCATTTGTATTGTTCATAGATTTGCCCGATTTCTCACAAAAACCCCAAACCCTTGTTTTTGAACCGAAAAAGATAAAATCGAAGGGGTAAACGGTTTGTTTTGGGAAAAACGGCACTTGGGGTTTCATTTTCGGGGGAAACCGCACCTACTGGACCAAAAATTTTCAAGTTTTCAGGACCAGGTCAAAAAATGAAGTTTTTGTGTAACAGTCGCCTGGACACGGGGTCGTGTCCGCTGAACACGGGGCCGTGTCCAGCTAACTGTTTTCAGTTTTCTTCGAAAATCTCATTGTTTCGTGCTAACTTTTGGTGTATTCTTTCAGATGTCGAAGAAATTCACAAGGTTCAATGCAACTGAGCAGGACGCTAAAGCAAGATACGATGTACTTCGAACTAGACCGGAGGAATTCCCAAGACAAGTGTGCACGGATCTTTTGGGATTAGTGAACCAATGGGACCGCTTCAACAACCTAGTCACCGGTCCGCTGAGAGTCGCTCTTACTACTCGCCTTCGCTCGGTTCCCGAATATACTCTGGAATTCTATTGCACATTCGTATTCAATTCAAGGTGCGACCCATTTGAAATTGATGGGGTATAATTCAGATGTGGAGGGACTACGTACTCTATCTCGATGGCACAGTTTGGGTCGATAGTGGGGTTGTATGCGGAGGAAGATGCGGGTAATGAAGAAAACACCGGAGGGTTACATGAACTGTCAGAAAACGAACGTCAAGTCGCTTGGGCTCAAATAGGAGATGGGCACTACAACCCCAGCAGCACTAAGAGCACTAGGTTGAGGGACCCTCTTTACCGTTACATTCACCGGGTCCTCACCTACTCTCTTAGTCAAAGGCATGATAGGAGTGGCGTTGTTGGGTTGAGATATCTGGTGGTCCTTCATTGTATTCACAACCGCAGAAACTTCGATGTTCCGTACCTCCTGCTCCGCAACATGCATTGGAACGGCTTGCTTCTCCACCTACCCCTATCTTCTTCGGGAGGTGGATATACCGTCTCTTCAAGCACTTCGTGAACATGCCCATGTCCTTCCGAAAGAGCCCATGGTCGGGAAGAGTAGACATACACATTTGCCGCTCCATGAACTTGATCTATGAAGCCGAAGACGGGTCGGTTAGCTTCCAACGAGTCCAAGGGCATGCATGGAACCCGCAAGAGGCACTCGTCCTTCACGCTCCATAGTTTCAACAACACCAATACCAGCCCCACGGTGATCCGGGCCAATCCTCCTCACAAGGAGGCGGTTTTCCTAATTTTCAAAGTTTACATGATTTAATGCAGGAAAACCTCATGTGCACAAGGAACACCTACAGCCTAGCCAACAACACGTACAACCGGGTCGGAGCAATACAGAGAAACATATCCGATATACAGGATGACATTGGGAACATCCGGGAGTACATAGCGAGGCACGGAGGAGGAGGTGGTGGTGACGATGATGATGAGGACGAGGATATGGACTAGGCGGGAGGAGCGGAGTTAGGAACAGCTGGTTGGTGATCCCACAGGTTAATCCCTTATCTTATGAACAATTTCCGGTCTGCGTGCCGTGTGTTGAATAATTTACTTTCCTTTAACTCTTTTTATTTTTTGCATTTTTTTTAACTTTGTGGATTGGATGTTTGAACGATGGTAATTTAGGATGCTTGCTATGGTTTGGTGTAGTGTTTATTGATAAAACAGGTACATATGAGGCTTAGAGCACTAAATACTAGTGCTACTAAAGCCAGGACAGGAAAACCGAAGCCATAAACCTGTTTTTCACCATTACAGATTGTCTACACGGGGTCGTGTCCAGCCGACACGCCCCCGTGCCCACAACCCCAGACCTGCTGTTTGTTTAAATCTGCAGATTATTGCCAGACACGGGGTCGTGTCCAGCCGACACGCCCCCGTGCCCACCTTCTGTAAGTTTTTGTTACTGGCACTCTGAACACGGGGTCATGCTCAGCGAGCACGGGGCCGTGTCCAGACGCCCAGTAACATAAAATTTTGCTTTTTCACACCTTTTTACACATTCAATCAACCTAAAAACTTATTTTTGGGACACATTGAGGACAATGTGTAATTTAAGTGTGGGGGGGATGCTAAAACCTTGAATCTTGCAAGTCCTAATCACAAGCCTTACACAAAACTCTATTGGAACCGCTAATCACAACAAAAAAAAAATTTCAAATTTTTTTTTTTTTTTCATTTTTTTTGTCTAGGTTTAATTTGGGAAATTCAAGTTCTAAAAAGGTTATATTTTTACAAATTTACAACCGATAGCGGCATGATAAAAAGAACCAACATAAGAAAATTATGAAACGGCATGACAAGCTTAATTAAAATTTGATTATATATACTTGATCACATAAAAACCCATTCCCACAAAAAGTGAGTTTTGAGCCTTTATTGAGCATACAAATACATATCTTTAAACTAAATGCTCATTTTTCGTTTCTTGTCTGAATAGCCGCTTGGTTCTTACGACTCTAGAACTTGCCACGATGATACATTCCCGGTCCTTACCGACTTAAACCCGAGTAAGTAAATGACGGAGGCATTAGGACTAACCCTTTTTATTTCTACACCATTATTTTTCTTTTCTTTTTTACCACCTGCCCAAAATCTCCCTAGTTAACCCCTTTGAGCCTAAACCTTTTCATTTCATAACCCAAAACAAACACCCTTTCAACCACCAAAACCTTTTTATTTTTAAACCCTTTGTTTTAGTAACAAGCTCGGTTTTTCTTATGACTTTCAAAAAAAAAAAAAATTGATGATGATGATGATGAAGCAAAAATAAACAAACAAGTTTATCAAAAATAACTTCATTTGAATAATAGCTTCATCAAAATAAATTAAAAATCAAAAACAAAAAGTCTTACGAAAACCGACGCTTTTTACACCTTTCGCCCTTTTACTAACCACTAACCCAACCACCTGCCTTTAACCCAAGCCTAACCCTTCACCCCAAAAAGTCCTCTTGATATTTACAAAGGTATATAGTTAAAAAGGAGGAGGATTGATTGCTTGGCAATCTTATGGTAGGAGTAAGTTCCATGCCGCTCTCGAGTGATAAACTAAAATACATCTTCAGCCGAGTGTTGAGTGATCCCCCGTGAGGTATGTGAACTTGTATATAAATGGAATTTTAAAAAAAGACATGTTATGCCCTAATAAGTAATTTATCTTATGAAATGTTTTAAATAAATCATGACAAATAGGATTGTAAATAAACAAGAATAAAACTTAATAAAGAATCTTGAAAATCCCGACACTCTACGACAAGCCCAAAAACCTTCTCTTCTACCCATTCCATTTGGGAGTGTAAAGCCGCATTATAAAGAGTTTTGCTTGAGGACAAGCAAAGATTCAAGTGTGGGGGTATTTGATGTGCACAAAATGCAACATATAAATTACATCAATTGTGGCATAAAACTAACCCTTTTTAGTACTAATGTTGGAAAAAGTGCGTTTTTGTCTTCCTTTTGTATTTTTAGGATTAAATGAGCTCAAATGAACAAAAGAAGCAAAAAGGCAGCTAAATCTAACATAAATACAAGAAAAGGAACAAACGTGGCATGCCCAGCCTCCCCGACAGCATCTTCCCAAGCAAAACAAGAAAACAGAAGGCTGAACACGCCCCGTGCTCAGTGAGCACAGGGGCGTGCCCAAGTGTCAGCAGAAAAGACAAAGCTGTAGAAGCTTCTATCAACCACCATGGGGTCGTGCTCAGCGGAAACGGGGCCGTGGTCAACTCTAAGATTCGCAGAATATGGGGAAATCTTGATAGTACAGATACGCTTCTGCACACGAGGGCGTGCCCAGCGGACACGTGGGCGTGGTCAACTAATGCAGACAAACTGCAATTAATGAAAACAGAGAAGAGGATGGACACGGGGTCGTGCCCGAGCTGCTGTTCAGGCTATAAATAGGGGTGCTTGGCTCATTTGCAAACCATCCCTTGGCACACCACCTCTCTCACACTTCACCCACCACCATCATACCACCATCATCCATCGTCCGTCATAGAGTGTGTGAGTCGTCTAGGGATCCAAGATTGATCGTAAGAGTTCTTGACAATCAAAGGCCATGTTTGCCTAAGTCTCTTACATCACTTGGTGAAGACAAGTGTCTAGTGTAATACTTTTTATTTTTAATATTTTCGCACTTTTTATTTGGTTATGTATTAATGACTTTAATAACTAGTTTCTTATGTTGAAAGTGACTATTCCTTATCGTTTGTCCGTGGTGTCTTGGCATTATTTTACTGTCTATATAAAATAAAAGATTTTCACCATTCATATCTCCACGGTCTATATGGAGATATGTTGGCTACCTGGTCGGGGGTTAAGGGAACGGTTTGGTAAGAGTCTTGCATTGTTCAGTGTATAGATCCTGCAAGGACCTGGGTCAAATTTAGTAGGACCTCCTTCAATACCCACCGGTATTGAATGGCGGGGGTCCAACTCTTTGATCCCCTCATATGTAAGCTACTATTAATACTTTAACCCGGCTACTTAGGACTGTATCCCTGCTGACTCAGACTACTTAGCCAAGGGTAACGTCACCTTCAAAAGAGGGGCCTACCATAATATGCATTAATAACTTAATTAATTATCTTTCAATAATCCGACCCTTTAGGATTGTATCCTTGCTGACTCAAACTACTGGGTTAAGGGTAACGTCACATTCAAAAGAGGGGCCTACTACAATAACTAAGATAATCTCTTAAAAAGTGCAAAAGTGCGGAAATAATCAAAGGTTACACTAAACACGAGTCGGAGCCAAGTGATTCATCTTGTCTATTTGTTTTTTTTTTTATTTTTTTTTTCAGCATTTTAGTTAGTTTTATTTTTCTTGTTTAAAACTTTTTTCTAACCTTTTTGATTTGATTAGACGTTGAGGATAAACCGGTACTAAAAGCTCTTGTGTCCTTGGACGACCTCGGTATCTTGCCAACACTATACTACGCTCACGATGGGTGCACTTGCCCATATGTGTGTTTGGTGTTAGTAAAATATCGTATTTTATAAATTTAAAACTTGACTAACGTGTAAAAAGGGCTTAAAATGTACTTAAACTTATATACACACTCGCACACATCATAAGACCATGATACACTAAATTCCATTGTATTGTCCGGTGTATCCTTGCCATTTAAATAAATGTCACTGATTCTGGTTTAATTATTGACAAATTATTTTTCATACTTCTATTTTCAAATGAGATTATCGATTCAGAGTTCTTCTCAGTTGAACGATCAAAATAAGTTCTCTTCTGACATTAAGGTCGTTTACATTCGATTCATGTGTCTCTATTGAGTTTGTGAAACCCAAGTGTATCACGTTCGGTTAACATCAATTCCTGAAACTAATTTAAGTTTCTCATTTTCTCATTTTCCTTAGAAAATTCTCACTAAGGATTCGTCTGCTAAGCGTTTTTGTAAGATTTCATACATACATCATTTCTGTCAGTGGTAGCTGATAAGCTACGGGTTTTGCTCGTTTAATAAATGGTCCAACACACCTGGAAGTTGACTTCCCTCTTTAACGAATCTAACTACCCTTTTCATAGAGAAATTTTAACAAAACCACTTGAAAGGTTTTCATCTGTTTTGACAATCTCGTATTGCTTTAACTTGAACTATCTTATCTATTGTTTCTTGCACTATCTCAAGCCCAGATAAGTTGTTTTTCTCCAAAATTCTGCCCAACAGACAGAAGCTCGGAACTTCCGTCCATAAAATGCTTCCAAAGACGCTTTGACACTGTTTTTACTAACTACAAGACTGGATATAACTCCAATGACATATAGTAGCTCGAATCTCGAGGACGAGATTTAAAACAAGGTGGGAGGATATAACAACCCTTCCTAAAATATTTTCGATACTCCTAAAATTATTAGAACAACCCTATACGTCACAAAATACACCCCGTATACGAAAACCGGTCCCGAATACCTTTAATTTTATAAAAATAAAATAAAAACAAAAATTAGGTGGTTCTGGCGGGGCGCGACAGACTCCCCTAGGTCTGTCACGAGGCGCGAGTGAGGGGACGAGTGGCGCAGCCCGGTGCTGCCACGTGTCACATGCGTGTCGAACCTACACTTGTGACTGGTCCAAGCTACGCCCTAGTACACCAATCTCGCGGGGCGTGACGATCCCTTGTGTGTCCGTCGCGGGGCGCCAGGGACTCCTTGGACAACCCTATATATATAAGTGATCGGCATTTCATTTCCGACGTTCAATGGCAAACCCTCTCAATTCTGAATATTAGAATTTATCTCCGGGCATTATACCCCCCTAATAAGCAAAGCTCTACCTCGTTGTAAGTATTATAACCCCCAGTTACGTATTAGATACGCTGCCCGATCGATCTAGTGCTCCGTAACGGCTGTCAAGGCTCTGCCCGACGTTGTCGTTGGAGTTCTGTCTCGGGGAGGGTATAACTAATGTAAATATTGGGTTATTATACTAACGCGTGTGCATTGTTTAATTTATTAGATTATAACCAGTAAATCACAAGGAAAAACCTAAAATAACAATGTGAGTAATCCTTACTTTTTGTAAACTATTTTTTACAAAACCTCAATTATTTTACATGATAATTAACAGTGATTGAGTATTTGTAATTCTACAATTATCGTCGGTATGTTGGGGTTTTGTATACAAAATTTGTTACTACACTGTGAGTAGTAGCATGACCACCAGTCATTGATTGACAGTACCGTGGGTGGTAATTAAGGTAGAAAAATAAACAAATGTAATTGTTGATTGCCCTCAATGTTGTACAATGATAAAACTTGTTTTGATTAAACTGGGATTCACTCACCATATTTCTTGCTGATAAAATGTTTTAAAGACGTGTTTCAGGTAACTTAGTGTGAATCCCATAAAATCCAGCTGGAGAGCACTGAAAGGTTAGAAAAGTGGCTATAAAAGTTACCTAATTTAAAAGGAGAATTGTTTTCAATATTTAGGGTTTATCCCTATAAAAATATTATGAATGAAAACTTGGGTTTTACCCATGTGTTTATTATTATAAAAATATGGTGTTTTACTCTGATAAACTATTTCCTAACTACGGTCCTGATGAAAATTTCTGCTGCTAAATTGATAAACATCGATACCATCTGCTTTGAGTCTTACGGCTCCCGCTCCCGGGGTGGGGTCGGGGGCTGTGACATCGGTGTCAACCGATACCGAATCGGTACTGGTACCGAAAATAACGGTTACGATACTGGTATATGAAGGTAAAAACCAGTAGTGAACTGATACCAGGAACACCAAAAGTCGATACCGAATTGGTTCTTAAGATCTTTTCGGTTCGGGAAATTTGGTACCGGTACCCAATACCATTTTCTCATCTCTGACTTCATTACCATACAACTTTTTTGGTTGATTTTCTTTCGGTTATCTTTTAGAGTTTTTTTCTATATTTTCTTTTTATTCTTGTTAGTGGTTCCGTGTGCAACGCGCTCGTAGTTATTTCGAGACACATATAAACATAGACTAAATAACAAAATAAATTCACCGCAACACGGCGATCGATAAAAACCTAGTCTTAGTAATGCTAAACTCTATCAACCACACCCCAAATAAAAATAAATTCATTATTTAAATCTATATCTATACTTACTGTATAATAAAAAAACTAGGGGACATGTATAATTCAATGGAGGTACCTATATTTTTGTTTTCCTGTCTTTCTCTCGTACTTAATTATAGATAATTACTTTGATAATTAAATAATCTAAAACTATGTATAAATTACATATATATATATATATGTATATATATAGAGAGAGAGAGGCCGATTATTGTACAATACCCCTTATCCTACAAATTGTACGCAATGACCCCAGCCGTTAGATCTTCTGTCTATCAAACCCGGACTTCACAAACCCGGACATGTTCATAAAGTCGCTTGGGACTCACAAAAATGGTTATTCGCATGTTATGTCCAAAATCGCATGGCTTCACAAACCCTGACATTTTCATAAATCGCATGGACTCACAAACTCTGACTCACAAAAAATGTTGTTCGCATGTTATATCCAAAATCGCATGGCTTCACAAACCCTGACATTTTTCATAAATCGCATGGACTCACAAACTCTGAATCACAAAAAAGGTTGTTCGCATGTTATGTCCAAAATCGCATGGTTTCACAAACCCTGACATTTACATAAATTGCATGGACTCACAAACTCTGACTCACAAAAAAGGTTGTTCGCATGTTATGTCCAAACTTTGACTCAACCCTGACATTTTTCATAAATCGCATGGACTCACAAACTCTGAATCACAAAAAAGGTTGTTCGCATGTTATGTCCAAAATCGCATGGTTTCACAAACCCTGACATTTACATAAATTGCATGGACTCACAAACTCTGACTCACAAAAAAGGTTGTTCGCATGTTCTGACATTTTCAAAAATCGCATGGACTCACAAACTCTGACTCACAAAATTGGTTGTTCCCATGTTATGTCCAAATTCGTATGGCTTCACAAACCCGGACTTACAAACTCGGACACTAATCGCATACGCATAGGAAAAATGAACCAGGAACACGTGTAGGGCTATTATCGTCACGTACGTAATGTATGATTAGGGGATTTGTATTCTACACTTTCTCATATATATATATATATATATATATGAGTTGGGTAGAAAGTGGGTTTTTCCTAGAAAGTCTAGGAAGCAATCAGAATGCGACATGTGGCATTGAAGATTTTTAACTAGAAGTGCAACTTTGTACTTTCACATTCTATTTTTATTTTTGGAATTTATCTTCATTAACTAACTATCCATGTCCATATTTTGTAACCGTTTTTCTCCATGATTTTCTGAATAATTTGTTTTCGAAATCTAAACCAATCGCATATTCCATTGTTCAGAAGATTACTGGAAATTATCAGCATGTTCTTGGTGCTGTGTTTTAACAGCATGTTCTTGGTGCCCAGAATGATAAAAAATTTCATCAGATTGTGTCTTATTTTGATGTACCACCCCACATTTCATGCGATTTCTCTCTCTCTCTCTTTCTCTCTCTCTCTCTCTCTTCCTTCTAACCTTCATGAAGAAACACATCAAGAAAACACATCGTATTAATCTGCTTGCTAATCTGCTTGCTGTTAAAACACAGCGTCAAGAAATCCTCTAGCATTACCAGCATGGATGGTAAAACACAGCGTATGAATTTGCTTGCTGTTAAAACACAATTGTCTGAATCTGAATGCTAAAACACAACTGTATGAATCTGCTTGCTGTTAAAACACAACTGTATGAATCTGAATGCTAAAACACAACTGTATGAATCTGCTTGCTGTTAAAACACAACTGTATGAATCTGCTTGCTGTTAAAACACATCTGTATGAATCTGAATGCTAAAACACAACTGTATGAATCTGCTTGCTGTTAAAACACAACTGTATGAATCTGAATGCTAAAACACAACTGTATGAATCTGCTTGCTGTTAAAACACAACTGTATGAATCTGAATGCTAAAACACAACTGTATGAATCTGCTTGCTGCTAAAACACAACTGTATTAATTTGATTGCTGTTAAAACACATCGTAAAGAAAACGGAGATGATACGAACAGTATTTGAATGGTGATGATGAACTCGGAGATGGTGGAGATGGAGAAGTGTTTTAATTTGATCTGGTGCTCTTCATCCTTTCTAAAGTTATCTTCTTCCATGATTGTAGTAATTTTTGGTAGGGATTGGGGTTTCGAAGATGGGTTTGGAGAGAGAGAGGGAAAATCGCGTGAAATTGGGGACTGGGTTTGACTGACGGTTATCTAATTGATTTAAAACACGATATATTAACAAAATTGCCCCTAGTCTTTTTAAACAATGAATTAAATAAACTAAAAAATTACAAGATTGCCAATGACTTCATCTTAACCATTAAACACACCCATTGGATGGCCCAGATCGCTTCCTAGACTTTCTAGGAAAAACACACTTTCCGCAGGATCCCTACTATCTCTCTCTCTCTCTCTCTCTCTATATATATATATATATACAATTACTAAAACCATATACCGACTATTATTATTTAATTAGTATTATTACTCTTCAAAGTCATGCAATTATTAGATTTTTACGGGTTCATCACAAGTGGTTTACCTAAATTACGCATACAATTACAAACCCGTCATAATGCGCAGGTGACCTCAACAAGTCTGATTTGGAATAATAATATGATTTTCTATAATATGGTAATTCCTTTTGTGGTCACTTTAAAGTATACCTTATAACATTTTTTTAATGTTGTTTAATGAACTATTATAAAAAATTAAAACACCGTCGCGTGTTGTTTAATGAACTATTATAAAAAAAATTAAAACACCATCACTATTATAAAAAAATAAAACACCGTCGCGTAATACTCGGGTAAACTAATAGTTGGACAAAACAACCTATTTATTTAAGATATAACATGATTGCTATACCTCATTATAATGTCATAAAACTTACACTTTATTATAGTGTCATAAAACTAACACTTTATGCAATAAAACTTACAGTTTATGCAATAAAACTTGCACTTTATTATAATATAATGTCATAAAACTTACAATTTATGCAAAAACTAGTTACACTTTATAAAAAGCTTGTAGACTTTTATGATTGAATGAATTACGCTTTTGAATTTTATAAATCGCAAAACTAATTTATTTCTTTTAACGTTCATCCATCAGAATAATAACAGCAACAACAATAACAAAGTCCTAAGTTATTTATTACATCACGTATAATAAAAATTTACAACATTAAAGGCACTATAAGTTTGTTTTTTATATCTTATCAACAGATAAAAACTTTCATGTAATGCCATGTGGTGAAAATTGAGACCATGCAAGCATACAATCATAAACGGTTGGCGTAGTGTCTTTATATTGGAAGTAACAATCAATTAAAATAGTCACCAAAATGGAAAGCTTGTCGTCAAAATCGTCATTGATTACGAAGATTGATTCTCATGGAAAGAACAGAAGAATGTAATAGATTTGACTTTTGAGATCACAATCTCATGAAATTATCATTTCAAGGGTACGTACCACATTTATAAGTCTAACGAGCGTGAGCATTCTCATATTCTCTCAACTTATAATTTATAAATTATAACTATAGAAAAATGCAAGATTATAAGGATCAGTGGAGAGGACCTCCGCATAAGGCCCTTGATTTCGAGGGGCATACGATTTAAAAAAATGTTATACGTATATGATATTTTTCTTAAATAATAAACACATATCACTTCCAATATAAGCCCATTTACAAATCATTTTTTATGATTTAGAATTTAGCCCGCTTGGAATTAGGTTTATTGAGCCTAATACTAATTTGATTTTATTTTAAATAGTAACAAAACATAACATAACGGAAGGGCACATTTTTTTCAAGCTCGAACAGGGTTCGTGAATTCTCAGAGATGCCTCTGATAAGGATCCAAAATGCTTTGTCACTTATTAGAAAGTTTTAAGATTACAACCTGAGGTAATTATTATCTATACCTTTTTTTAAACGGCAAAGAATCTCACGTGTAAACTTATCATGCTCGGGGCTATGTTCACGGTCGACTCCTCGACAGCCATGAGAACCCCCCCCCCCCCCCCCTTGATGAGCGGGAACTGGACCTACACCTTTTATGGCCCTCAAGTTCTAAAAAAATGAAATGTGTATGTAAATAATTTGGGTATTGATATCGTTGAAGGTGGTGTTTATGGTCTATAATTATGCATATAAGATATAAGAATTAAAGAATTGAATCGAGAAAAAGTTGAGAAAGAGGCCTAATTTTAATATCCGCTTAGAACCACAAAAATCGTTAGCCCGCTCTCTTCTATTCTAGATAGGGGTGTTCATTGAATCGAATATCGAATTTTCGAATTATTCGAATCGAATTATTCGAATAATTTTTATTTTCCCTTGAATTCGTATTCGATTCGAATTCGATTAAAACTTACCGAATTCGTATTCGAATAAAAAACCCAATTCGTATTCGATTAAAAATTCGAATTCGAATCGAATTCGAATAAATTCGATTTAATTCAAATTCTTTAAAAACATGTAAAAAACTCTTAAAATGAAACATAAATTTTAAAGTAGCCATAAAACACGATATTAGAGATGGGCATAAAAACCGGTTCCTACCCGATTCCAGTGGACCCGACCCGAACCCGGTTCCGGTTCCTACCCGATGCTCAGAGGAACCGGTCCCAGGTTTAAAAAACCCGAAGGGTATTACCCGGTTCTCATATTCTATAAAAAAATCCAACCGTACCCGGTTCCTACCTGTACCCGGTTCCTACCCGTACCCGGTTCCTGTCTGTACCCGGTATATTACCGTTGTAACCGATTCCTTATGACCGTTGGAACCGAATCTTGAGTATCTCAACACATTAAATGCAAAATATGACCGTTGGAACCGGTTCCTATATGACCGTTGGAACCGGTTACAGTATATATATCACATTTTTCTCATTTTTTATTCACATATCTTCTTCTATCTATTTCTTCTCCTTCTTTACATATTTTTAATGGCTTCAAAGAACTCTAAAACCACAAACTCCCCATCCGTCAATAATGTTCCACAAGGTTCAAATGCTCCATTTGTAGTGGGAACATTATCGCATAGCCGCAATATGGATGTTTGGTGCAATTGGGATTTAGTCGAGATGAGCGATGGTTCGCAAAAGGCCCAATGCAAGCATTGTGGCTCCTTGTTAAGTAAGGACTCTAATTCCACTTTAATGAAGCATGCCAAAAAGTATTGCAAAGCTCTAAAAGATTTGACACCCGGTCAAGTTCAACTTTCAAAAGATGGTAAGATTTTCCGCTACGAACAAAAGATAACTCGTGATAGGATGGCGAAGTTGGTCATCAAAAAAGCGTTGCCTTTTGGACACTTTGACGACCCCGATCTCACTAAGCTAATTAGGGAGACGCTTCAACCTAGCTACAAACATGTAAGTCGTCGAACTTTAAAACGTCATTGTTTAAATATATGGGAAAATGCAAGAAAAGATTTAATAGCATGTTTTCAAAATTTAAAGACTTGTGTAAATTTAACTAGTGATGTGTGGTCGGCTCCACACGGTTTACCCGAATCATACATTTGTGTCACCGCTCATTGGGTTGATCCCAATACATGGCAAATGATGAAGCGTACGATCGCATTTGAAGAGTTTCCTTCTCCTCATACGGGAGAAAATATTTATAAAATTATGAATGCCACAATTATAAAATATTGTTTAAAGGATAAAATATTTTCAATATCTTTCGATAACGCCTCAAACAACTCAAATGCGATCCAAAAACTAAAGTTGAAGTACAAACCAATTTGTGATGGTGTTTTTTTCACACAAGATGTGTTGCTCATATTATTAATTTAATTGTGCAAGACGGTTTAAAAGTTAAATTTGTAGCGGATTTTATTATAGCTTTTAGAACTATGCTTCAAGATGTTTTTAAAAGTGGTAAAGAAAGATATCAAGATTATAAAAAACTTTGTAAAGAAGTTAACCAAAAATTAATTGGTCCTAATTAGGATAGTGGAAGTCTAAAGAATCGGAATTCCCGATTCTAGCCACCATGGCTCGTGATTTACTAACGGTCCAAGCTTCCACGGTAGCTTCGGAAAGTGTTTTTTCTCTTAGTGGTAGGGTATTGTCGATTAGAAGAACAAGATTAACCCTGGAGTCGCTAAAGATGGCAATTTGCCTAAAAGATCATTTGGACGGCGTTGATCGTGTTCAACATAAGTCGAGTCTCGAAGACGAGGTGGATTTGGAGCACAAGATTATTGAAGAAGAGGAGGAAGAGGAAGACGAGGTAGAGACCAATGATTCCGAAGACGATTGTACCGAAGTGCCCGCACCAAAGCGTAGCGCAAGTGAAAGTGTCGCACCGTCCTCAAGCAAACGAGCAAAAAAATAAATTTGAGGAACCGAATCTGATCAGTCCCGAAGGAACCGATTATGATCAGTACCGAAGGAACCGATTTTGTTATATTTATTTGTACTATTGAACGATTATAAATGCCAATGTGTTTTTTTTTTAACTTGTTACTAAAACAAAACAAACTTTTATTTCACAAACGAAACGGTTACATTGATCATAAAGTTAAACCAACAAACATCACACATAAAACATAAGACATCAAACATAAGTAAACAAACGGATCCACCAAACAACACATTAGAAGAACCGGATCCTTCGCCCTTTTCTTCCTTTTTTGCCTTTGTCACCGGGCAATGTTTGTCGGTATGCTTCTTGAGGGTGGAGTTGGCGGCCGCCTTCATGAACTTCCCACAATTCTTGCACCTAGCCATCTCATGGCTATCCGTCATCAAACACAAATCAAAATATTTCCAAATTGCGGGGTTACGTTTGGTTTCTAAAACCATAACAACTCCTTCTTCCGATGCCATAGGTTCTTGTTCTTGTTCTTTCAATGAGTTTAGAGAAGAAGATGGATCATGGATTGAATGAAATGAGCCGAAACCGGTTTTTATATTAAATATCGGTTACAAACGGTAATATAAACGTTGAAACCGGTTCCGGGCAGTAGAAAAAGTTAAAATGGCAGCTTTAATCGAGTGAATACAGAGGAATCGGTTTCGAACAGTAAGTAGACAGTTTTTTATTGAAAAACTCAAAATAACCGGTTCTGAACAGTACCCGTACCCGGTTCCAAACAGTACCCGTACCCGGTTCCATTGAACCCGTAACCGGTTACACCGGTTCTATATTTATTTACGTGCACCCGGGTTGTACCCGGACCCGGTTCCACCGAGGACCCGGTTCCACTCAGTTGTATCCATACCCGGTTACGGGTTGGAACCGGTTCCGGGATTTAAGAATACCCGATTTTGCCCATCTCTACACGATATCACATTAAAAAGTTCCAAATAAAGTACCATAAGTCTAAAATTCAAAACGAGAAGTCGGGAATAACCACTCCACATTACAAGCTAATATTTTTAGGGTTATAAATCTATTGATAGATTTGTTACTTAGGTTTTAGTTTTTTTTTTTTTTTTTTTTAAAGGTGAACTTCTTAATGGTGACCATTGTCACATCCGCAAATCGCGGACCCTCGCCAAGAACGTGGGCCCAGATAGCAAGACCAGCGCTGGGTTAACCAGTCTTGGGTCGAAGGCTTTCCCCCAGAAACCGTACTGCCTCTACACGAGTTGCCTCGCTAGACTAACAGCCGGATGAAAACCGGAGTGACGCTCAGGATCAATCCCTCCTCGGTAGGTTTTTCACCATCATTGCGCACGGGTGTCCTACCCCCTTTCGCCACAAGCGGGAGTCGAACCAGTGACCTCTAGGAGGACAAACCGGCCCCCAACCACTGGGCTATGAAGGAAGGACCTACTTAGGTTTTAGTTATGTGCCATGTAGTGGGTTTGGTAATGGGTAATTTTAATACTTGGGAAAAAATGAAAATAATTTATAGTATAGCATAATAAAAGTTATAATATACATTATATATAAAAATAATAAATAAAAATGTATAATTTTTCTTCGAATTTCGAATCGAATCGAATTTGAAATTATAAATTCGTATTCGATTCGTATTCGATTTACTGGACTCGAATTGAATCGAATTCGAATTCTTTTAATCGAAACGAATTCTTGATAATCGAATAGAATTTAAACGAATTTCGAATTTTTCGAATTCGAAACGAATTCTGAACACCCCTAATTCTAGAGTCTTTACATTCTACATAAGTCCATAAAATAAAGACACGATAAAGCCGTTCTAAAAATATCAAAGACACTTTAATTAAAGACTAATCTGAACTTTTTACCCTTTTGATCGAATTTTAAGTGGACCATAATTCATAACAATTCACTATCTTACATATCTATTTACGTATAATAAATTAAATTGTATAATAATTGTTTATATATGTTTCTACTAAATTATTGTCATGCTTTACACACCTTTGACAAAATAAAATAGTGTGTAACTTATTTAATCAAACACTTAAGTTGAATTACGTAAATAATAATAATAATAATAATAATAATAATAATAATAATAAATATTAGAGAGTAGATATTTTTGTAATTAAATATATAACTTGAATTTTATTTCCAAGAATCCGTTAAATTTTAAACTTATGTTATGAAACTAGAATAACTAATTGCATGTTAGTGACATCTCCCATAATTTATAGTTGGTCTTTTATATTATAAAAGGATAAATGGATTCTACACATGGTCGTTACATCTATGAAAAATATAAAGATCTTAAATACAAATTAAAACCAATATAATTTTATTCATTCCAAAGCTTTGACATATTCTAGTCAAACAGTGTTGTAAAGTTGGTATCCCATGCGCACATACTATCACACTTTTTGGGTGCATTAGGTTTAGTGGTGGTGTCCAAAAGGGACTAAAATCCCAAGGTTATAAACTTATAATATAATACAAACTAGTATTAAGTACCCCGCGTTGCGGTGGGGGCGAGCACTAATGTAGGATCGTTGTTGAACCCAAATGAGTCAATCAGAAGAGCTTTAAATCTGATTCAAAGGCGGAATCAGTGAAACGGACGTGAAAACAGCTAGATACTCTTAAATCTGTCACTTTGATTGATTATAACACTAATTACAACCTGAACAGATTTCGGCAGCACTTCGTTACAAATCCTGAAGTGTTACCAAATGAAATGACAAGTGCCCTAGAGGTTTCTCTTGAAACTGACCATGACAAGTTCAAACGAAACCTGTCTGATCTGGTTTCCTTTGAACATGTCACATGTCACTTTCAAAGGGAACCTCATGTAAATCCACTAAACTTTGTTTCTTGCACCTCGGACACCAAAAATCCTATCCTATACTATTACATGATACAAGACGAAGTCAATAGACGTAGTGCACTAACAGACTCCCCCTCGGATATTGACAAAGTCTTCAGTGTCTAGTCTTCAGTATGACACATCTTCGGTCTTGATCATTCTGCCTTCTTATCCAAATTGTAACATTATAAGCATCCATCAATCCTTCTCTCCTATCAGCTTCAGGCTCCCCCTTTCGTCAAGCTTCCGTGCTTTGGGATCGACACCTAGCTATCAATCTACAAGCTTCTCTTGCTTCAAGCTTGTCTTCAGACTCCCCCTTAGACTCTGCTCTTGGGATCGTAATCTGGACTATCTGCAATCCCTCAAACATCTATAAGTAACAATATTTAGAACATCCAGGAATCGTAACCTGGCAATTTTAAACTCTTTAACTACTCCCCCTATCAACAAACTAAATGATTTAGCAGCAATAAAGAATCCAACTCCCTCACAGTTAATCATCCAAGTCCAAATTAATGACCTTGGAGATATCACAAACTGTTTTTGAATTTTGATTTTAATTCAAGTTTCAAATTAATGAACTTGTTTTTTTTTTTCAGAAACACAATCAGCATACTTAGATTTTGAAACTCAACACTCAGACATCGGTTTTCGAAAATAAAGCAGAAATCAAAATCTTTTTGTATTTTCTGAAAATATAAATCAATAAAGAAATATGTACAAACATATTTACAGACAATATTTTTGTTTTGAGTATGCGTCAGAGGATCATATCAGTTTATAACAAGTCACAAGTACCGTTGAGCTTAGTTACACAGTAAGTATTAAACAATTCACTTAGATTGTCGATATACTGGTCCACTTAAATTTTTATACAAATTTCAACTGATTCAGGATACGGATTAGATGAATTAAGAACTTGAACTCATTTATGTGTCCCACCTCTTGAATATACTTCCGTATCCAGATCCCAATATTCAGTCTTACAGGTAATTATAACACAAATGATATCTGTAAGGGGTTAATAAATTATGAAGAATCATGAGAGCTCAGGTCAGAACCATCGTTCAGCAGAGAGATCATGACTCAACTTGTGGGTGTGTCCCCTTTAGAGGATCTTTTTTACAACAGCATTGCTAAGCAATTTTATTGTCTTATCATATATGCTGAGGGTGATGCTGTGTTTCAAGCATTTGCAGAAAGTATTATTCGAGGACTAGGTCAGAACTACCGTTCAGCAGAAGTCCTGGAATAATACCCCAGATATCACTGAGTATAAAAACCTAGTATATCAGAAAAAGGAACCTTTCAAACGAGATTTCAGGGGTTACCTATATATCCAAGTAGTGTTCCCCACGAAATAAGCAAGTTTCAATTTAGGTTTATATCCCGAAAAAGTTTACTAAATGTATAAAAATCTATCGACACATCCACGGTGAGATCGTTTAACACATTTAACCTTTCCATTTCTTTAGCATACTGTAACTGTCTACTGATGTACTATCATTTCCTCTTTTTACGCAAAAACTCAATTTTTAAATTTTATTATGTTTTTGACTTTTCAAATTTTTCAAATGTTTTTGGATTTTCTGACAATTTTTCTCCCCCTAAAATGCAAAACCATTAAAAAAATTTGACAACACAATACTGATAGCTTTGTCTCGCCATCCATGTTCTGCTAATTATGCACTGAATTATACTGAAAGCAGTAAATACCCCCATGATTTACAACACATTGATTTTCGACAATTTGAAAACCGTTTTTCAATCTTGTGAAAGTAATCATGTTTGTTCAGCCGTGAGGGTTTCGGCGTATTCAATCAACATACATTCAAAACAATATTAAAGACAACATATTTTTGGTTCTTCAAATTTTAACAAACTAAAAACATATTTTTGGTTTTAAATTTTTCAATTTTTTAGGATTTTGAAAATATTGTTTATTTATGTACAAAACATCACTCAAACTAAACTCCCTGTTCAACCAAACCAGGGTCCTGCAACCTCTTCCTGTGCCAGGCTGCGCCAACTACCATTCTTACAATTTTCAACTTCGTTGAGCACCTGCACATTCAAACTTTATCAATCATTTGAACAATTTAGCCCAGGTCTGTTGGACCTTAGGCATTTCAACACAGTAATTTTCATTCAATTTTGGAAACTCTTTGTCACTTAAAACATTTTCAATTTTGACTTCAACTTTCTCATCTTTTACCGACGTCACTTGTTTCTTAGCACTCCACATTTGACCTTCCGGAGTACCTCTTTTGTAAAAATTTGTCTCTTTTTGAACCTTTTGAATTTGAATAACATTTTTAGGTTTCCAAAACTCTTGAGGTTTTGTCATATCAACAGATGTTCTCCAACTTTGTGTTGTTCTCAATCTGGGTGTGTGAGAATTCCAGGTCTGTCTTGAATCGAACCTGTTCGGGTTTGATTTCCAATTTTGATTTGAAACAAACTTGTTTGTATTGTACCTCCAAGTTTGTTTCGAATCAAATCTGGTTGACCTTGGTTTCACATCCTCAGATTTCTGTTCTTCAACATCAACAGGCTTTGGATTTGGACACTTTCGTGCAACATGTCCAATTTGATCACATTTAAAACACGCTTTCTTTGAAACATCCTTGGCCTGTTGTTGTTTCTTTTTCATAACATCAAACTCCTCATTAGACTGTTGTCCAATTTTGAGTTTTTCCTCTTCTTTCAAGCTTTTCCCTTGAACAAAACTCATCTTTTGTTGCAAATTTGGTTTTTTACTTTGATTCCAATTCCGTTTCTTTTTATAACCCAAACCAGCCTTCATGTTTTTCTTCTTAAAACCAGGTTTGTTATAAAAAGATTTATGACCTTTACCAACAAACTTTGGAATCTCAGACTTCTCAATCTCAACCATTTTGAAAACTTTATCGACCTTCTCTGAAATCACATTCTGAATCGGGAATACAACATCTAAGAATAATTTGTCCGATCCAATCATGGTATAAAACAATCCTTTTGAATCATCATTCAAATTTTTCTCGGATTTTGTGTTTTTCAGATAACCATCATAAAGATTTCCTTCATCTTCATCCTGTGATTCAGACTTACCTTTTGTAGACTCATCTTTCAAAACGCTTTCAACAACCTTACTTACCACCTCTGAATCATTAGCATCATCAGATTTAGAGTAAGTCACATCGATACTTTCAGGTAACTGGTCAGCTATGTTCAAACCCTTTGCCACCTTTTCCTCATCATAAAAAGTATAATTGTTTCTCAATGGTGGTGGTACCTGATGAAATTCTGAACCAATACCCTTTTTGCAATTTTCAGTATCTTTGTCATCTGGTGTGATGTTGAAAATGCGTTCGAGAATGTACGAAGAGTTATGATAACTTTGAAGTTTTGTAACAACCTTTTCTTTTTCAGCCAAGACTTGTTTAAGATTAGCAATTTCATCAACACATTTGTTTAATTCAATTTGCTTTTCTTTAAACTTTCTTTCATACATTTCTTTAGTGACTAAAGTTTCTGACAATCTTTGATCAAAACTTTTGACTTGGCTCTTCAAAGTATCATAAGCTTCTTGTACTCTCTGACTCGACCACTTTAAAGAATCGTACTGTTTTTGTAAATCTTGAAATTTAGATTCTTTTTCAACACAATCGACACATTTTGCTGAACACATTTGTCTATACACATCATTATCTTTTTCAAGATCTTGACACTTCTGTGTTAGCTTTTCGACTTTTAATTTCAACATTTCTTCTGTTTCAACCATTTCTTTACATTTTATTTTGAAAACATTTTCAAATTTGGTTGCTTCAATTTCTTTTACTTTTATAATGTCATCTTTTTTAGTACAGGCTTTGCACATTTCTATGCAATTCCTGCACTTGTTTTCATTTACATCAACCAATTCAACATTCGGTAAATCAGAAGATTTTCTAACCTCAGTCTCATTCAGCACCGGTTCTTCTGACTCAACTTTCTGATCTTCCTCCTTTTCTTCTTTCTGGGCTTATTCATTCTTCTGTTCTTCTTCAGCTTTCTGATCTTCTTCAGTAGCAATCTTCACAACATTCTTTACTTCTTCAATCATCTTCTTCAATTCTTCTTCTTTTCTCTTTTTCATCTCTACCACCTTCGGTAGACTTGCTTCACAAACTTCTCTAATCTTCTTCTCCAAATCAGGCAAATATGTTTTATCAGATAACCTTCGTGTGTTGAAAGTAGCTTGCCTTGGAACCAAATTTGTTACAGCTTCGAAATCCACTTTTGATGGGTCAACAACTGGATTACCCCGTGGATCCATGTAACATTCCAACTCTTCATTCCATATTTTTGCTCTCTGGGCTTCTTTGAATGGTTCATTTAATTTTTCGATTTCCCATCTTGCATAATCTGCTTTCCAATATCTATCAGGATCTGCATCAGCCACAAATGCATATCCAACTACATCTTCTTCAGGGCAAACCTGACTCCAGTCGTAACCTTCATCATCATATATAACTGCAAGAGCCCTTGATTTTTCTTCAGACTGTTTCAATCTTGGAGGCTCAGACTTGTTCTGATGGTAAATCGCTTTCTTGTAATAATCTTCGTTGAACGGGTTTTCAGAATCATCAGCAGCATACGCATTTCTGCACTCGCGCTTAAAGTGACCTTTTTGTTTACATTTGAAACATGTCACCTTTGATTTATCAAATCCCAATTTGGTAGATGATCCACCAATTGACTTTCTCCCCGTGATCTCCATGAACCGATGTGCCCGACGAACCGCACTGGCCATGCACCATCTTATATCCATTAGTTCCATCTCCTCGGGGTCTAATTGATCATAATCTTCTTTTGTCAAATTGGTATTGCCAATCTTCCCTGCAACGAGGCTTTCATACGATTCAAGTACAGATGCCAAGAAAACCATATGTTGTTTTGCCGACTCTTCGCTGAAATTCTGCCCATTCTTCAGATCCACTGCGATATTACACTGAAACAAATTCTTGGAAGCAGATTGACTTGAAGTGTTTGAAGAAGATCCACTGTGAAAACCACTTTGAAGACTTTCATTGTTCACTGAATTTGAACTTTCTGCAGAAAATGCTGTTCTTGGAGACCCAGCCTGTGGTACATTTCCTCTGTAGTAAAGCTCTACATTCTGCTGATAAGCTGGATTGTTGACTTTAGATCTTTTTATCTCCAACTCATGACTTTCAAGCCTTTCAATCAGCAAATCCACTTTTAAATCTTCAGGCTTGATTGTATTTTTCAACATTAGAGCGAAATATTGCCACTCTTGATCATTTGGCAATGAATCAAACAATTTATCCACCAAATCCTCTTCAGAATATGTGATTTCATGTCTGGCTAACTCCATTTTCAGATGCCCAAATCTTTCAATCATTCTACAAACAGATTCATTTTTCATACAACTGAATAAATCAAACTCTTTACGCAACAATTTCTTTTTGTTTTTGACAATTTCATTACTTCCTACACACTTTCTCCCTAACGCTTCCCACAAACTCTTTGAAGTTTTCTCTTGTTCAAGTAACGAGATAATATCCTCTCTCACTGACTATTTGATTAATGTGATCATCTTATATTCAGCCACAACATTTTTTACATCTATGTCTGAGAAATCTTTTGGATCTATTAACTTTCCTCCCTCTTTTACTGGTTCAGTGTATCCATCTGTCATTTTTAACCAGCTTTCAGGAGCGAAAGCTTTTACCCAACCCTCAAATCTGTTTTTCCACCAGTGATAATCTTCCACTTTCATTAGCTTTGGTGGCTTCTGTTGGCTTCCGTACATGTTCTCAAACTTCAAATTCTCCGAAATCTCTCTTGAATATTCTTTCATCTCAGATCTTCTATCTGACGATTCGGAAGTGAATGCGTTGTAGAATGTGTTGTAGAACTCTTCACTGTTGCTTGACATCTTCAATCACCTGAACAATCAAACAAACTCAATCAGTTTAAACTATATCCAATAATCTGAAATACACTGACACTTGGTTGTCGTGAAATGATCTCGACTCGGAATTTTCACTTTCAAGCAAACTGAGATTTTAAGCAAAAACACTCCAATCCTGATTCAAGCTAAAGCACTGATTCAAGCTAAACCTGATTCAAGCTAAACCTGATTCAAACTAAACCTGATTCAAACTAAACCTAATTCAAGCTAAACCTGATTAACTTTCAAGCGAAACCTGATTCAAGCTAAACCTGATTCAAACTAAACCTGATTGAATGTTCAAGAGAAACCTGATGTTCAAAAGAAACCTGATGGAATTTTCAAGAGAAACCTGATGTTCAAAAGAAACCTGATGGAATTTTCAAGAGAAACCTGATGTTCAAAAGAAACCTGATTAACCTTCAATAGAAACCTGATAATTTCAAACGAAACCTGTCAGTTTCAAACGAAACCTGTAGTGTTCGTTCAATAGAAACCTAGTTTTTGTCCAATTTTGTCCATTTTTAGTCCGTATTTTAACATGAAACTTTCAAGGGTTTGTCTATGTCCAATTCCGAGTGCACTGTGAAAATTTGAACCAATTTGGACCGTGAAATCTCGTTCAATTGAAGAAAGAAGGTGTAGAAGTCAGAAAATATATGATATCAAGCTAAACTCTTCTTCCTGAACTCTGATACCACTTGTAGGATCGTTGTTGAACCCAAACGAGTCAATCAGAAGAGCTTTAAATCCGATTCAAAGGCGGAATCAGTGAAACGGACGTGAAAACAGCTTGATACTCTTAAATCTGTCACTTTGATTGATTATAACACTAATTACAACCTGAACAGATTTCGGCAGCACTTCGTTACAAATCCTGAAGTGTTACCAAATGAAATGACAAGTGCCCTATATATAGTGGTGGAGGTTTCTCTTGAAACTGACCATGACAAGTTCAAACGAAACCTGTCTGATCCGGTTTCCTTTGAACATGTCACATGTCACTTTCAAAGGGAACCTCATGTAAATCCACTAAACTTTGTTTCTTGCACCTCGGACACCAAAAATCCTATCCTATACTATTACATGATACAAGACGAAGTCAATAGACGTAGTGCACTAACAACTAATGTCACACTACTGTCAGCGACCACCGACACTGAAGTTGCGGTGTTAATGCGAAGAAATTAAACCGAAACGTAAAATATAGAATAAAAAAACTAAGTTGATCTAGGACTCGCGCGTTACGATGAACCCGTGTCTATTTTTCCCCATTTGACAGGTTCATCGTAATCTATATCTATATATAATATATATCATTACCACTATACAAACCATAATACATACATTACAACAACCATTGCATCAATATGTTGCAAATTATATTTATACAAGATTTTGGCTAAATTAATTAGATTATTATAAATAATAATAATTTACAAATAAAACAACACAATTTTGAATGGATCAAACCGATTGAATATGGTAAGATAATGAAACCATTATTTGATTAGGGTACAACCACTTAAGCATAATTTACAACCATACATGCATACAAAACAAATTGGATTTGGTAAGGTAATGAAACCATTATTATTTGATTAAGGTACAACCACTTAAGCACAACTTACAACATATATTTGATTAAGGTAAAACCATTTAAGCACAACTTACAACCAAAGATGCATACAAATGTTTCAAATTAATAGTATATAATATAATGAATAGTATATAAATGGCATAAGACTTAGAACCCATTGTATATATCATCCCATACTATGCTAAATACCATTTTACAACTTTCAAAGCAAACAATACAACAACTAATGCCCATGATTGTTAAAAATTGATAGTATATAAATGATTGTCATTCTTAAAGCAGTTTATGAAGAATAACAGTAAAATACAAGTAAAAAAACAAAAACGTGGAAAATGAAACTAGCAACTTGTACTTGGACAGTGACACAGTGTAGCACTTTATGTGACCCAAATTGCATCATGGGATAGTGCTTCTTTGTGGTACCATAAAAAAACTCGGTTATCAAAATAGAAAAGGAGTTTGTCCTTTACAAACTATTCATATTTCATACAGCCAACCAAATTGGTTACTTAAAAAGTAATGTATACGTGTGTAAGATTTGAATGAGAAATACAAAAAGATGAGAATTATGATAACTACACAATTACGTAATGATTTGTTAAAAAGTAATGATTCATTTGGTATCTTTTAAATCATATGTGAAGGAACTAGACCTTTGTGTTAGGGGATCGCAATGTAACTTTTAGATGTTAAAGTATATTAGCTACTTTTTAGGTTGATGCACAACGTGACAACAATCACTGTGACAAATATAACTTTGCTAACGGTAAGTTATATATTTTTACCGATAAATTGTTGTTGTGTGTATGAAAGTTTATTAAAAAAACATACATAACAAACAAACAAAATCTCACTCACATTATAAAAATGCACTAAAGGAAAGAAAAGAAATGAATGGAAATTTAGAAGAATGTCACGTGTAATCTGATCAATTAGTTTTTATTTGAATCTACGCCGGCCAACATTGAGAGGGAGGTTTGGGTTAAAGTTCTGATTTGATTCGTTCTCAATAGCCATGAGATGATCATCTTAGGGTGATCCTTTTGTCGACGGATGCTCCTATTACACTCGTAGTCTCTGAAGGATGAGAACCAACTATGTAGCATCTACACCGAGAATTCAAGTATTGTATACGTCATTAGTCTGATCCTTTGTAGGAACTACCCTTTATAACAAACTTGCAAAACGGATCTGTTTATCATAAAGAGATTCGTCGTTCCTGACCCTGCTTCACCTTAATTGTTATTTGAACAAGTAAAAGTTCTGTCTTGGTCCGAGTGGGGATAGCATTTCTCTCCTGCATGTCCATGGAGTTTTGAAAAATCCAAACATCTCAGAGATAGATAGAGAGGTAGGAATTTATCGAACGAACCGCACTCCTTCGTATACGTCAGGAGTCCATTGATGAGAAGGGGCTGGGGAAAGCTTGAACCCAATTCCTACAGTGATGAATATGAGCTCAATTGTCCATAGACGACGTGGAATAAAAGAAATTTGCCGCTAAAAAAACTTATTAATATGTGAATTAACATGTGACGGATATATCCGGATCAAATCAAATGAAAATTAAAAAGTAAATGTACGACTTTTCTTTTTGCTGTTTTGATTGAATATCTACCGACGAACATCGGAACATTCACATATGAATCATATGTGCACTTGTCTGGATGTATTATTCTTTTTCTTCTGGATTTATAAATTATTTAGTACTATTTACAAAGGAATGTCAAATATTAATCCAAAAATATCACCACAGGGGTAACCCTCCAAATTGATCGACATAGATAATGTTGCTACTCATTTAACACGATATGGTTCGGTTGAGGATAGATTGATGCTCACAGGGATCATGATCCGGTTTAGATTATATGATCCGGCTAAGGAGATTTTGGCATTTTTTAAGGATTACGCCGCATCCTAACAAACTAGGGACCACTTGTGGTGGTATGGCGCACGGTACCCCTTTGAACCGATCCTATTGCACAGTTTTTATATAACTTGTAACTTTGTTATTGGTGGTCCCTAGTTTGTTAGGATGCGGCGTAATCCTTAAGAATGCCAAAATCTCCTTAGCCGGATCATATAATCTCTGGTATCCTCTTGAAGTACAATTACATATATAGACATATTATTCTGATAAAATCATATGCTCACATCATTTAAAGCAAGACATTTATCATTCATGTAAGATTATTAAGAACTATTTGATGCTATTAGCTACACATATTCTAAAATATAATGTCACAAACTTGTACAATACTTAAAACAGTGTAAATGAATTCACTGTCATGATTGGTAGTCATAATAGTTTAAGATGTAAATTGGTTTAAGGAGTAGAATACCAAACATTTACCACTTGCAGCCAGTATACCTCAAGCCTTGTCCCGCCACTCACCGCCGTCAACAATCAACACCACGTTTCCTATCACCGCCATATGTCATTACCCTTCCCTTCTTTATTCGATCCACACCCCCATCTTTTACCACAATCTTGTGGTCAAAACTAACATTTATAAAACTAATGCATCCAGTAAAATACATTGTTATTTCTCGAGAGAGCGAGAGAGAATAGAAGTCTGCAGCTGTTTTCAGCCGCCCATAATTTACTAATGATATCACTGGACACTTCCAAGCTTCACCCGAATGCATTTGTGAGCCTATCTGGGCCACCAAGCCCGAACAACAAAAGTAAAACCACTTCCACAGTAAACTCTTGAGGTTGTATATTCGTGTACCGCATTTTGGGCCATGTTTACAACCTGAGGACAGGTGTGATCACATGTGTCTCCTAAACCAAGCTGACCGTGTTCGCCCCATCCCCATGTCATTATTACTCCATTTTCTGCAAAAAAAAAAAAAATAATAATAATAATAATAATAATAATGAAAAATAAAAATAACTATGTACACTTAGGAATGCTCTACTATATCATCTTTTTGTGACTTGGCTCCGGATTTGCGTTGGATTTCGGGTAGCTTATAATGAGCTGAATGGGTCAATAAGTTGAAAGTCGCCTGACGTGTATTTTTTAAGCAAATAAATTCATAATCTGTTTCGTTCAGACTTCATGGAACTTCGATGAGTATTGGAGTAATGTAGTTTTCATAATATGTTTACTGTGTAGTTGTTTATGATCTTTTAAATGAAGAAAGATATGTTTTCAGGCCGACCCGTTTCAATCGACACCAAAAGGTACTTGGTTTTTACTTAACCCGTCTATTCCATTATCCAACCCGCAAGACCCGCCCATTGTGCCAACCAAAATGCTTGCCTGTAGTGATGACCGAGTGCTCTGATCCTGATGCAACTCCCGCAACTTTTATCCTATCCAGTCCAGGGATTTCCTTTACTTGGCCTTCATCCAAATCCTCTGCAAATCAAGATATAATCAACTTAGTTCAAGAAATCACTACATCATTAGCGGAGTCAAGATGATACATACGGTTGACCGAGATTTCCTTCTGAGGATTGCTAAGAACCCCATGATAGCTCCCCCCAAGCATAAGAATGTCTCCTTCGTCTGTACGCAAAAAAAAAAAAAAAAAAAAGTTTTTTGTTAAGCCGTCATGCGACTACCTCCAATATGAAGACTTGAGTTGAGAAAATCCTCCCTTTTGAGCTATTTTGACTTTAACAAGTCAAACAAACTTTTAAAATCACAATTGTACCTGTTAAAAGTAACGCATGATTCCACCCTAAGGCAGCCTGCTTAAATGAGTAGCGTGAAATCACACGATTGGGACAACAAATATCTGGAGTACCACCAAAACCTCTTCCCCAAGTGTATAAATGCGCGTCAGCTAATAAAAAAACAAATAAAAACGTCAAATTTTAGTTTTGTGTGTGTGTGTAACAAAGAACTGGTTACTCACAAGATAATGCTGCACTATGATCTCCATTTGCACTAATACTACTAACATCGACTTCCTGCAGTCCGGAAACACTCTGTGGAAGACTTACAGATTTGACTTTTTCTTTAGATATTCCGAGTTGACCACGCTTCCCGGATCCAAAACCATATACTTGGTCTCCATGTTCACCTGAACCAAAGTGGCCTTACTATTTTTAAATTCAATATGTGTATTTTACTATTAATTAGGCTTGTGATGTTTCCCAGGTTACTATTCACAAGCTTGCGTTTTTAATATATAGGATAATATATAGGATAATATCGTAAATTCAACTTAATAACACAGAATATACAAAAAGAAATGAAACGAATAATCTCTTTATAGTAAAAACATATTTACAACTATTACGATCATTCAAGTATTCTATGTGACTTCACCTTTTAACAAGGCTAGTGAATGGCGCATCCCACACGCGATTTCGCAAACATGCCTCGATGCCAAATGTGATACTTTTACCGGAGAACTTTGTGACATGTAATCACCATGCCCAAGCTGACCAAACGATCCATCTCCACAAGTAAAAAGGTACCCACATTCTACAAGCAAATAAACAAAATTGAATCCAAACAAAGTATTATCTAGTATAACGAGAAATGGGACTGAATTCATGACAAGTGAGAACAAACCTGAAACAAAACCAGAGTGGTTCCATCCAGCTGATGCATGGGTTATATTGAAATTATTTAAAACTTCTACTGATTTTGGTTCTAAGCTGTTGACCAGATCTCCATGGCCAAGTTGACCAGATGTGCCTCTTCCCCAAGTCAACACCTTTTTGCCTGCAAATGAACCATGTGTGAGTGTGAGAGATAGTGTGTGTGTGTGTGTCATAGTTGTTAATGGCGAATAGCAACAAATAGCGATAAGGTAGCTTTATGTTACATAACGAATAGCGATACACTAGATAAAAATTTATATGTATATTATATCAAAATACCCTAGAATATACGCTATTTCACATGTATGTTTAACAAAAACCTAAAATCCAGGTATTTTATAGCTATGTTTAATCACTATTTATATTTAAAAAAAATATAAAAATATAAAAACTGAAATCCCGCTATTTATGGCTACATACCCTGTAACGACCTTCGACCTATACGCTACGCTATTCGCTATAGCGACCACTATTGACAACTATGGTGTGTATGCAATACCATGAGTGAGAGCAATGACATGAGCTCCACCACAAGAAAGAAGCGATAACGAAGGGAGAACCGGGAGAAGTTGCGGAACGTGTTCATCTTGCAGCTTGACGGTTCCTAACTGTCCATCTGTACCTGCTCCCCAACTCCATAATTCTTGTTTTTCTTCTTCATCTTCTACTCTTTCATTTGCTTCCATTCTAAAATCTAAACTAGACCTCGAATTCGCCAAATCTCCGTAAAAAGTTTCTGTTGCAAATAAATATTGTTTGACAATCAGATTACCCCCAAATTGGTGTATGCTTCTCCGGTGCAATTCTACGATAGAAAATAAATTATAACCAGCAATAATATTCTTGGAATTTTATTTATGAAAAACAAAATAGCGTAAATTGTGACAGGTGCTAAAGTTGGAATTAAACCCTAAAAGCTGCAATTGAAATAGGAACGACAGTATGAGATGATTAAAAGATGGAGAATATGATACCTTGAAGCGTGATTTCAAAATCGGAAGTTTGTTTTGCCAGACTCTGCGTCAATGCAAGTGTTTACTGCTGCAGAGTGTAGAGGAACAGGACACATGATGATGAACAATAGTCTCAATTTTGACTTTGGGGGTGTTTGGGTTAGCTTATTTAAGTTGAAAAGGACTTTTTGTCAAAAGGACTTGTTAACTTATGACTTTTTGAAAAGGAGTTTCTAAAAAAGTGTTTGGGTTAGCTTATAAGGCAATAAGTCAATAAGTAGTTTTTTTAAAAGGTGTTTGGTTTAACTTATTCATATAAAATGACCAAAAAGGACATCCCTTCAATACTTAAAATTGGTTACTATGTCATGATTTTATCCCAGAAATTAATTGCACAAAGTTTGTAACTAAATATTCTGATGAAACCTACAATTTTTTTATTAATAAGCATGTCAGGTCCTAAATTCTCTTTAAAATTGATGCAAACATTTAAATTTAAATGCAGTATACTAAAATTGTGAACATGAAACTTAAATAGATTATGAATATGAATATTGGTATAACCAGACAAATTTGATGAGTGTATTGTCCTGGAGTACAGGAATCAAAGTTTATCCCAATCTTCTCCACCTTGTGCTTCAAATTCAAAGCATTATTTTCATAGAAATCAAGTGTCTCTTTCTCTTCTTCAACATTTTAAAACTAATCCAGTTAAGCAAAACAAAAACGAAGTAGGAAAATTTAGGATTAAACAAGAGTAAGTAACAAAACCTGAAGATTTTAGGAGAAATCGGCAACGCAAACAACAGAGATTGATATGCAGATGCGGTTGAAACCGGTGGCAATTTGATGTTCAATGTCGCTGGGAGATTGACGGCAACAAGGGTTTTATGGTAATATTTCTTCAAAAGTCCTTTTTCATGTTGAGAAGTTACAATTCCTGACTTCTCAAAATTGGCTTTTTACAACACAAGCTATAAGTTATTGTAAAAGGACTTATGGGTTTCCCAAACACTATCAAGCTAACTTATTAACTTATAAAAGTTAATAAGTCAAAAGGAGGGCAAAAATAAGGAATCCCAAACACCACCTTTTTCTAGTCTCCTGTTGACTATCTTTGTTTCGAAATGTTTATTTTACGTCTCGCTTGAGGTATGCGCATATAATGTATATATGTGTGGGTCATCGGGGGGCAAAAGTGAAAGTGCACTAATTTTAACGTTATTTTACTAATTTCGTGAAAATAACGCTAAAAGCGGGGGACGGTTAATCATGTATCATGTGGTGGCGTTGATAGCTGAAAGACAAAATGACACATGCACTAATCGGTCTTTGTCTAGATTGCTGAGTGTTATGTGCCTTATGTCCAAGGTTGATGCAAAACCACTATCGAGCTGAGGGTCTCACTAGAAGCAGTCTTTCTATTCCTACGGGGAAGAGGTAAGTCTGTTTACATCTAACTCTCCTCAGACTCTACTTTAGCTTTGCTATTGGTGGGATTTACTGAGTATGTTGATGATGTTTTGAAATGTTTATTTGCAAGCAGTAAACTACCAAAATGGTCCGTGAGGTTTGGTCACTTTTGTCACTTTAGTCCAAAACTCAAACTTTTTGAATCTGGATCCCTATGTTTTCAATTTTGTCGCAGTGAAAATATGGTTTAATGACTTAACCATTCAATGATACAAAATGAAACCAGTTATCCCCATGATGCCTTTTTGTAATCCTGTATAGTGATAATAGTTATTTTATTTATACTTATCAAAAAATGTGTTTTTTTTCCTTTATAGAGAACTTACAAAACCTCACTAATAGAGCATGTTTAAATATTTACAAGGGTTAGACATAAAAACAGAATATGGGTAGACGGGATGCAGTCGCGTTGGTGAAATCAGGTAGCACTCACCGGTCAGGTACACAGCCGCCGGTGTTTCAGGCAGGGTAATTCGGTAGTGGTCACCGATGAGAGAGAGTTGCGTTTGAGTGCCATGTCTTCAGGTACCAAACCTTGCGATTTTAGTTTTTTAGCATCTCATTATTCTTAATTTCTTCTATGTGTAAATTTCTCACAACAAAACACAAAAGCGTATCAAACCTTACCAACTTTTGTTAAAAAAAAATAATAATAAATAAAAAAAAAACCCTTTAAACCCAACCAAACCGATCAGTTAAAACATTTCCAATAACCACAACTTTTACATAAAACCAAACCAAACAAAACATATCCCTAACTAAAATCAAAGAACTAATCAAGGTCCACATGTAATACAATAATTGATGTGCATGAATCATCTTAGCATCAAATAATCATATTTCAAATTACAAAATATCATCATAAGCAACCATTTCCCTACCTCTAGATGCCACATTCAAATCTCTTCTTCCACTAGTCTTGACAGTTTCTTTACCATCATTCTTTTCATCTCTAGAGTTCACAATTGCTGACCCAATCTTACTCCCTCTTCCATGTCTGCTCAAGGGCAACTCCGGTCTCAACAGCTTCGATGACGACGAAGAAGCTTTCTTAACCCCTTCCCTCCATTGTGGCACCGTATCACTCGCCCACATCACTTGTACCTGCAACATTACCAAATTCTTACATCACTTGCTTTTAGGGGTCTGCATGTGTTGGTTTGGGTCGGTTTTGAGCTCAAACCAAACCAAAGCCGAAATTTTGGTATTTTTGGTTTTCCATATGGGTCCAGTTGGGTTGGGTTACGGGCCGTTTTTGGTTTTTAAATTGAGCTTGAGAAAAAATGGATTCAAAATAATGAATTTGTACCTACAATTTTAGTTAATCACATATTAATATATTTGGAAATCAAACTTTTAGCCCAAACTAATGAATTTGACCATAATTCCAATAACAAACATTCAAACAAATTCAATGTGGTTTGGGTTTGGTTTTGGAGTTCAAACCATTCCAAAGCCGTTTGGTTAGGTTATGGGTCGGTTTTCGGTTTTTACATTGAGCTTTTAAAAAAACGTCCAAAATCATGAATTTGGGTCTAAAAATGTTTGTTAATCACCTATTAATATATTTGAACACCAAACATTTAGGCCAAAATAATGAAATTGGTTTTGGAGTGAGGGATAATCAAAACTAGGGGTGTCGATCCTTTCAGATTGGTAATTTGAAATGTGTAAACCGAACACGTTTTTTTTTAACACGGTTGTGTTAGTCGACCTAAAACTTTTTTTTCATGTTATGTTTGGGTCGGGTTTCAAGGCATGTCAAGGATTACCGCCCCTAAACTAAACGAAACTAAACCGTAATTTTAGGATTTAGAAATAATAATAATAATAATAATAATAATAATAATAATAATAATAATAACCTGCACGATACTGTAGTGGTCTTCTCTAGATCAAGTGGTGGAGGTCTTGCATTTCTCTTGAGAGATGCAGGTTCGACTCCCACTTGGTGCAGAGTGAGGCACTGGTGGGCAATGATAGGAGACCCAGGGAAACCTGGGTTGGATCCTTGAGCCAAACGGGTTTTACCGGTAATTTCACCGTCGTGCCTACAGGCGGTGGGTTACCGGGTTTTCCCCGGAATTGGTGGTGGACTCGGGTTACTCTCGGGGTACTCCGTTTGTCCAGTGGGTACCCAAGAGTGCTCGGAATTGAGTTTGTTGGCCGTTCAAAAAAAAAATTGGTTTGAGTCAGTTATTTCGGGTTCATTTACTCTATTCATTTTTTACTTCCCAAAAATCTAGTGTAACAAATGCTATCAATAAATGAGATGGAGAATTACTCTAGTGGAATCGAGAGTGATGCCAAATGAAGGATCAACAGACGCCGAGATAGCGGATTCAGCTGACTCTCGTGATCGGAAAGTGACGTAAGCAACGCCGTCAGAGTCCATGCGCGTGCGAGAAATCGGGCCGTAGATCTCGAATCTGGACTTGAGATCGAGTACCGAGCAGGCGGAAGAGAGGCCGGTGATTACGACGGCGGTGTTGGTGGGACCGGGGGAGGGTGATGGTTGGTCCGGGAAGTAGTCGTCGTGGATTGGTGGGTCGGTGGGGTGAGGGCGGCGGCGCTTGGGGTAGTTGTACGGCGCGTGGCGGGAGAAATAGGGTTTCTCTCTCTTTCGACTCATATCTTGTGGTTTGTGCGTGTTGGAGTTTTGGGTCAACCAACTTATGTTGTTCAAATACACTAGGAGGAAACACTTTCATCGTATTTTTTCACATGAGATTCAATAATATGAGTCATATGACTATGTTTCCTTTTTTTTTTTTTTTTTTTTTTTTGAACGGACTATGTTTTTTTTCCTTTAAATTAGTCATTATCTTTTGGAAAAGTTACACTTTTCGTCCTTTATGTTTGTACCGGATTGCAACGGATAGTCTTTAACTTCAATAATTACAGTCATAGTCCTTTATTTGCAAAACTGGTTACACTCTACGTCCTTTAGTACTAACCAGGTTAAAAATTTCAGTTAAATTTATTTAACTAAGGACATTTTGGTCAATTCATGTTTTTATTTAAATATTTAATAAATAAAAACAAAAAATTGTATATACACTTATCTTCCCCAAACATCCAACCCCAACTTTGACATGATCTGCTTCTCGCAATACTATTCAAAGTCAGAGGCACAACTTTGACATGATCTCACCAAACATCAAACCCCAACTTTGTCCCAAAATTTAAAACTTCTGAGTAACCGGATAGTTGGTTAATACCTATTAATTCTTGACATAATGAAGATCTAAATGACAGATTCGGCAATAAAGAACCTTGAATCTGTCATGTCTCCCCGGTAGCCTTGTAAACATACAACAAATAAGATCAAGAACATGAACCCAAAAAAAGAACCTCCGAAAAACACTAGATCTGTGGTTAGCGGCGGCTGAGTAGATGGCAAACACTTCATCAACACCAAAAAAACCCTCCAAAAACACTTCAGGTTGGATGAAAAACCATCGTCTTTTTCTTTCCGGCCATCAGATCTGAAATCACTTCTCTCTCTCTCGCCGGAATCAAAATCCACCAGATTTGGGGTTATGGTTTGATGAAAACGCTAGACCTGTACATATATCTCTCTTCCAACGGTTTGGGGTGTTTGTAGATCCGGTTGTGGTGGTGTTATGAGGACAGGCGACGACGCCGGTGGTGTTTCCGGTTGTGGTGGTGGACTTAGGTGGTGGTGGTGTTACGAGTTTAGAGAGAAAGAGAGAGTGGCGGTGGTGGTGTTATGAGTTTAGAGAGAGAGAGAGAGAGGGGCGGTGGTGTAGCTCCGATGATGGTGGTGATCGTGTCTTAGGCGGTGGCGGTGGTGGACTTTGGCAGTGGTTAACTGAGAGAATGAAATGAGGAGCATTATTTATCTATATATATATATATAGATATATATGTTATTTTCTGGTTTTATTTATTAAAGATTATTTAAATAAAATATGAAATGACTAGAATACCCTTATTTGATTAGATTTGACTCAAAATTTTAACTTGGTTAGTGTTAAAGGACCTACGGTGTAACGAGTTTTTCAAATAAAGGACTGTGACTGTAATTATTGAAGTTAAAGGTTATCCATTGTAATCTGATACAAACATAAAGGACGAAAAGTGTAATTTTTCCTTATCTTTTAGTTTACTCGACACTGTTTTATTATTATTTTTTTTTCCTTTGAAATAGTCATTATCTTTTAGATTTCATGTATACTAGTTTTTTTGTCGTCGCGCGTTGCGGCGAAACCGAGCAAATGATAATGTAAAACAAACGTGATATGAAAATAAAACATGTTGTTTAGAAAGTCAAAACATTAAAACAGTTTAGTTTATCATCGTAGTATTTTATGATACCAAATAAATACATTATTATAAGTACAATTTCGTTTTTAACAAAACTTATAACGGAATGTCCGGGAAAAATCAAGCATAACTACGTACTTAAGTTTTTAGAAAAAGTTATAAACGTAAATTATTAAAAAAGTTTCAAATTAATCAATAATATATGTTCTAAAAAAGGAAAAAAAAATTCTTAAAAAAATGGTATAGGAAATATATGGTTTTAAAAAAGAAAAAAAATAAAAAATATGTTATTAAAAATAAAAAAATAATAGAAAGCTATGTATTATTATAAAATTAAAATTACTATTCATCGTCCATCACTAACAATATATATATAATATATATATATATAATGAGGTATCATCAATGTGTTTATAAGATATAAGATATATGTAATGTTATTAATATGTTAGCTTTCATGGCTTGTGATATTCAGAACGTTCTACTACTATTATGAAATCATGGTTCTCTGACGTAGTTAGTTGTAAAGGAACATCTAATCAAAAGCTTTTTCATCTTCATAGCTCATGTGTAATGACTCGACGACTTTAACATCTTTAGGGTTTCTGGATCAGATTAAAAAGCTTACACATACTAAGTGTTGCTAAGACCTGTTCATAAGTCGATTCGTGTTACGAGCATTTGAGTCACATATATCTATTTACTAGCAGGGTGCCTGCGCGATGCGGCGGGGGCGACACTTTGCATTGTGACACTCGTTTCTGGTAGTTTTCTTATTCGTATAATATTTATGATAACATTATTGTGGTGGATATATATGTCATAAGTTTACACATATGTAAAAGTTTTGTTTTTTTTATAAAAATTAATAATCAAAAGACAAAAAATAATGTTTTTTTATAAAAATTAATAATCAAAAGACAAAAAATAAAAGATAAGTTGTTATAATTGTAAAGTTTGTTTATTTTATTGATTAAATTATAAAGTATAATTTTATTCTTTAAAGTTCATAACTTTTTCTAAATATCCACATAGTACCCATCCAATAAACTTTAAGTTTAAAATTTTCATTTTTATAAAAATAAAAAATAGTATTTGACTCGTAAGTACGTTTTAGAGCTTTAACTTAAATTGTTAAATTTCGGTTTTTTACAAATATAAAAAATTTATATTTTTATAAAATTTCAATAACTGTTTTTATAAAAAAAAAATAGGATGATAAGAGTTTATATCTTTATTAACTTTATATCATATTAAGTTCAAATTTTTAGTTCCTAACTAATCTTATCTATATGAGTCTACTTTTAACTAATAATCTCTAAAAATATGCAACACAATCTACTACTATGTATCTAGTCAAGTTGGTAAATAATTATGTTAGAACTGACTAATATTATCTATAACAATATAGTTGAACTTATAATTACTAAAAATTTCCAACCCAATTTAGAATTTATCTAGTAAAAATTGTAAATTTCTGGAGTATTTTATTTATATTACTTGTAAAAATGTTTTAAAATAATTAATTTTTATTAACTTTATATCATAGTAAGTTCAGTTTTTTAGTTTAGCTTTAAAGTTTATTACTTTATTACTTTTTAATTAAGAAATGCAAATTATTAGATTAATATCCAAGAATAACTGTAATATTTTATAATTTCAGCTTTACTATATCTAACTGCAATATCTATTTACTGCAATTTTAGGATATTAACTTATATAAGTTCAGTTGACTTGTAAATTTAGGATATATTAACTTTATTTTGAACTTTATTAGTATGGTTAATAACTGCATTATATTAACACCAAAGATAAAGTTCAAATATAAAATAAACTTTATTCATACGTCTAGGTCAAACATAACAACTGAAAATGAAAAAAATAATATAAAAACACTTGATAGATTTCATATTAGACTGCAAGAAATCTGTTCCGCTTCTGAATTGACACTCGACGTATTTTTAATCGGGTTTTCTGGTTTGTGCTTGAATCGACAGTATCTTTTAATTCCTCTTCTTTGTCATTGTCCTCATAATCGTCTAAATTAATAATCTCACTCCATTTCGATTAAGAGAGTCTCTTGGATCTCTTCATTTGAGTCTCAAACTTCCGATCCCTATGAATGACAAAAATTAAATACAAAAGTTAAAAAAAGATTAAATAAACCTTAAAATTACATCTTCACTAAATTCACATTGAAGATTAAACTTGTATGGACTAAACATTGCACCATAAGAAATAATATCAATACTTTTATTACTATCATACTGCAATAAAACACACATATAATAACATAACGAACATGTTAATATGAAAGATATACGCAAAAATAATACTTAAAACCAGCAAAATCAATACCTTAGAAGCTTGTTCGACAAATGTGTTGTTTAAATTGGCATGTTCATCATGCAACTAAATCTGAAAAATCAAATACGTTAACATTCACATAAAAGTAAATAAAAGAAAAAAAAATATTCACTGCTGCGATATAACAAAACTGACCTTTCGCAATAATTGAATTCAGATCTGGATTCATTATTTTTTTAACTTTGTTTAGCAATAGATATAGGAGTGTCCTGCTATATTTATAGTAGTAACTATAGAAGTACATTAGGGTTTAATTTTAGATTTTCCACCCCTTTATTTTGGAAGTTTGTTGTGGTTAGTTTTAAGTTTTTATAAGATATATCTAAGTATAGATATTAGGCAGTTTTAATAAAATAAAATGTGACAGAATATATCTTCATTTTATGTTACGGTACTTTTAATTCCTTTTGTTTTTGTTTGCATCGATGGAGCCCTTTTTATAGATTAGGCACATTAGATCACAAGTATTAATTACTTGTACATTAACGCATAATCGACTTGTACCTTTTAATTTGTGCGTCAATATTGAACAAGACAACTACCGAAACGTCGACAAAAATGTGTAGGTCGTCATGCTATCTTTGGATTTTTTTTAAACAGTATAGTTTATAAGATATGTCAAGAATACGTAAAAAATGATAAGTTTGTTATGGATGAGTGAATTGTAACTAATTATCTATAATTTTGTTAAAACCTTAGGGATTTAAGTGTAATAATTTTAGGGGCTAAAAAATAAATAATGTTTAAAATACCAAACTACCCTTATTTTAGGGGTCTTTCTATAAATAAAGAGGGGGAAAAATTCTTATTTTTTTGGGTATCTTAAAATGCCACTCTCTCATGCATTATAATATAGTATAGATGTTAGCATGAATATCTTAGGTAAAAGATTATAACTTGCATCGACAACAATGTTTTAAACCTAAAATTTTCTTGTCGCGTCCTGTAACAACCCGCACTTTTGTGCGTTGTTACTACTCGATATACTCGTTACGCCTAGCACCAGAGATTCGGATCATAATGTAACTAAATCGTATATATCGCTATTCGATGGATAATCGCATATTTTCGCAATACATTATCACTATACTACACCGATCACAAACACTAACACTCACGGGGGCATCGAGTGAGGACCTATTCTACCCTCCTCAGTGGCCGTGATGTGTCGAACGCAGATAATTAACGCTAACAAGGACTCTCGGGTGAGTGCTATAGCTCCAGTCGTCGTGACGATGATGACAATACGAGTGAATGGTACCCCGCCAGTCTTTGTGGCACAACATACAATAGCGTTCACGATGACATCGAGAAAGGACCTATACTACCCTACCTGATGGCCGTGAAACGTCGCTAATAATCGCGCACTCGAAACGAAAACCGATTGTTAATTATCGAAACTTTGAACAATGGATACGTAAATACGACCCCTAGTGATATATATACATATATAATAACCATATAAAGTAACTATGAAAAGCGCGTACTTCGAAAGCTAGCAAAACAATCAAAAACGAAGAAAATCCCCGCGCCGGGATGGCCATCCGGATGGACAGCCTCATCCGAACGGATGGGCCATCCGAACGGATGGGCCATCCGAACGGATTGCCATCCGAACGGATGGGCTATCCGAACGGATGGGCCATCCGAACGAACGGCCATTCGACCCAGTCGTTCCCTCCTCCTCTTTTGCCTATAAATAGCCTGCCACACCACTGTTCAAGTGATGTGACAACTCCTACTCGACCAGACACGCTTCAATACCCTTTTCTCCCGATTCCTCGCGATTTCGGTAAGATTTCAACCTAAAACTCGTACTTCTATGATCTACACTCAATTCTACACCATTCTATCTTTCAAAACTCGATTTCTAACCGTGAAATCTACGGACTTGAGGTGTTTTAAGGTGATGTCACCAAGAGTTCATATGAACTTCAAGTTGTGACCTCATCCCACCATAAACGACTCAGATCTGAGCGATTTCCACATGTTTTGATAACAAATCTCACCTAATTCTATGTATTTAAACAAAGAAATGTGCAATTTCGAGTTAACCATGAGAAACCATCAAGAACGGCCATATCTGATGGAACGGGGTGGTTCCCGGCCGTTAGAACGGGTCGGAACTGATAGAATTTCAATGGTTAATGCGAGATTACACCATCCCAACAAAACCGCATCGTGTTTTCCCGAAAACACTCGAAAATAGTTGACCGGAACGTTAAACAAACGTGCAATTCGAATGAGTCACCCATATTCGAACGGATTACAATTCGAACGAGTCACCCATATTCGAACGGATTACAAGTCGAACGAGTCACCCATATTCGAACGGATTACAACTCGAACGAGTCACCCATATTCGAACGGATTACAACTCGAACGAGTCACCCATATTCGAACGGATGACAATTCGAAGGAGTCACCCATATTCGAACGGATTACAATTCGAACGAGTCACCCATATTCGAACGGATTACAACTCGAACGAGTCACCCATATTCGAACGGATTACAACTCGAACGAGTCACCCATATTCGAACGGATGACAATTCGAAGGAGTCACCCATATTCGAACGGATTACAATTCGAAGGAGTCACCCATATTCGAACGGATTACAATTCGAACGAGTCACCCATACTCGAACGAATGACAATTCGAACCAATCCACAGCTACTCGATCGAATGGCAATTCGGACCAATCAACAGTTATTCAATCGAATAGCAAATCGACCTAAACACGTGTCATTCGACCGGATGAGCCTATTCGAACGAATGAGCACCCTCCGACCAGATAACTAACTGTTCGATGTTATTCTCGCTTAACCGTACATCGTTTACTATATCCTTCAATGATTTAACGCAGACATACTCGCAACCGACCCTGTCAAGCTGTATTCCCGCTAAATACGCACTGTGAGTATACTTGAACCCTTTTTAATCGTATTTTGGGTGTAACATACGTTTCTAACAAATCGAACTTATCAAACGAATTATGAAATCAATCGAATTATCACTTGCGAATAATTGTTATGCATAGATATACGTGATGCTAGTTGCATATGTGCTAGGGCTTATACTCGCGACGTCCCACCATGACTAGTATAGTACTATTGCGCCCGACGGGGTCTAGTTTGCCATCGCATATTCGAGCATCGAGGACTTAGTTGGTAGTATCAGCTTTGTGAGTATATATGTCGTGTGTTACGTTCTTGCATATGGAAATTCGCTACACTCTTTTTTTCTATTACGCTATACATCTCAAACCTGTATACTCGCCAATACTTTTGTATTGACAAATATTTTAACGTATGTTGCAGGTTAGATCGCAGGCTATATCGAATCAAGCTTGGAAGTCTAGAAACTCAACTAAAATCTAGGTTGTCGGATTTGTATTGTTCGAGAGGACAAGAAATATGTGATAACTTATGTGGTTGTATTATTTGTTAGTATGGGATAACGAATGTATTAAATATTATCGCAATATAGTTGTTATGGATTCTCTTGAGCAATCTGATTCGCCTAGTGCTGCGCCCCGATGATTCCGCCATCGGTTGGGGTGTGACAGATTGGTATCAGAGCCATAACTATAGGGAATTAGGCCAGACTCAACCTAGTCCGGGTCGACGTCTTAGAAATTGACCTAGTCTATAGTCTAAGTACCAACAGGCCGACTCGTACGAACCCAGTGGGGTTTGTATCGGGCTTACTTGATACTCTCGATCGAAATTGCTAAAAGCTACAACTTTGTGTGAACACCGCGTACTACAATCTCACACGAAGAAGCCTTTCCTAAGGCTGAAATACTACTTAGCCTTTCCTAAGGCCGACACAATACACATGTTTTCGAAAATACTCGCATAACGAAACCGAGCGATCCAGTCGAGATCAGGTGTGAAAATCAAGAACTCTCGAAAGGATTTCTCACTCAGCGCATTTTTCTAGCACGAGAACCTTTCGTCGAGTTAGGAGTGAGATCCACATCTCGACGAAAGTCTCCATTTCGAAATCTAGTGGAACTCACGAATTTATTCGGAGAACATAACCACAATTAGGAACGAAACTGTTAAGTCAGGGGTGAAACCCGTACCTTAATAAGCCGTTCCGCTCTCTAAATTGGTTTTCAAAAGCTCTCGCCAAGGACTCGACTATCATGATAACTCGAGCCACGTGATGACTAGGAAGACGAATGCCATGAGCTGCATCCCAGTGGAAGCATGAAGTCCTCTAGGTCAACGCGCATGCTCGAACTTGTTAGATATAGTTGGGTTACCTTGGTTAGTCGACGCCTAAACACCCAAGGCACTCTAGTATACGATCCGCCAATTTCACAACTGGCTGAAACTTATTTTACATTTTGAAACTTTACGCTTTATCGATTTCTCGATTTAACAATTTTCACTCCCTACTTTATCAACGCACAATTCGCACAGCCATCGCAATCCAAAACGAAACCCGAATGTTCGCAACAAAACTAATGCATAATCTATCGCCTTCGCTATCGTTTTCTCACCTCAACGCGTCCTCGCTTATTCTAAATCGACCTGTATGTGTGTGACTACAAATTACATCTATATAAATATATATATATATATATATATACATATAAACAAACAAGTCATTGTGTGAGAACTTAGGAATTTCGTGTTTCCTATATGGCTCCTATTTGATTCGTATTTCTACTATACTATCGCATCAAGTTTTGAACGCGCTCAATCGCATTGCGAAACTCAAAAATTATTATGATCGAATCTCACTCCAAGTCTCTTCCTGTCTAGATGCCTTCCAACAACTCTACCTCGAGACGGGTAGCTAGGAGGAGAGCCAAACGAAGTGCCAATAAGAGGATTGCATCACTTGTGACCAAAGAAGTGGTTAAGCTTATTCCTCAAATTGCCGCTCGCGTGCACTCTCTCAGCAACCCTCGAGCCTCGGAAGACTCCAAGACGGAAGCGTCGCAATCTACTTTTCTTTACAAGCACTTCAAGGCCTGTGACCCGATGGAGTTCACGGGTGAAGGAGGTGTATCTCAACTACTCCAGTGGTTCGATTCTATCGAAGTTACCTTTCGTCAAAGTGGGTGTCCCGATAGTTTCCGTACTACTTGCGCTACCGGAGTATTTCAATCACGAGCACTCGGCTGGTGGACTGCCGAACGTAACACACGTGGGATCTCCGCAGCTTACGCCCTCTCCTGGGATGAGCTGAAAGAGCTCATGAAGAAAGAGTACTGTCCCCCTCACGAAATCCAGAGACTAGAAAACGAATTTTGGGAAATCAAGCAAACCAAAGGTGACAACGCTGGCTACACCGCAAGGTTCAAACAGCTTAGCATAATCTGCCCGAGCCAAGTCAATACTTCAGAAAAAGCCATTTCGAAGTACATTCGCGGCTTACCAGAGTGTGTGGGTGATTTTGTCGAAGCTGCAAGACCTGCTACCATCGAAGAAACCTACCGCTTAGCCGCAGAAATCAACAACAAACGACTCATGGAAGGATTTTTCTCCAACAATCCTGTCAAGCAAGCTTATCAAGCGATCGACATTAATCCCTCAGACGATCCTGTCAACGATTCTCCTGACGAATCTGCTAACGATTCTCCTGATGAATCTACTGACGATTCATCTGACGGATCTGCTAACGATTCTCCTGATGACTCTGCTGACGATTCATCTGACGAATCTGTTGCCGATTCTTCTGGCAAATCGGCCATAGATTCTGCAAGTGAGTCCTCAGACGAATCCTCCAACGACGACATCTCTTCGCGAGACACCGACAAACCCAGCCGCAAGCGAAAGACTTCAAGCCCAAACTCATCAACAACCGAACTGCCGCAACCGAAACCTCTTCGAACAGTTCCGGTGTTTCCAAAACGAGCTTACACTGGAGCTCATCCTCAGTGTTACTCGTGTACCTATCATCATCCAGTTGGGGCTGACTGTCGCTATTGCAGTAACTGCAACCGTTACGGTCACTTCACTCGCAACTGCCGCATCGAACCGTGAGCTTGAGTACAACAACAGCAGCTCCAGCAAAAGTCTTCAGCATCATACATCTAGCAAGCATGGGATAAAGTTGTAATGATACGATTTTCGACGTAACTTCTAAGTTTTGAACCTACTCTATTACTCGATATTGCCACTATGTGTAACGTTAACTATCTTCTTCGTTCTCCCTCCCACTCTTTAATCGTCGCACTTAGACTAGATTCACACACATACTATATACTATATCACGAAATGATGTGTTTTACCCTCACTACACTCTTAAAATGAGGTGCGGTAAACGTGCAAGGAACAACTAATCACGGGTGCACACGGGATTATTTGGGTCAGTGCACGGAGATCGTAGTGAATTCTCAGGTGCCATGAGCGTTACGACGAAGTATGACACCAAACCACGGGATCTAAGTAGTAGGGGTCAAGCAAGGTGTGCTTTATCATACTACCGAACTTCCGTGAAGAAAGTGCCACGTGGAGTTGAACGCTATTAGACCTATTATACTATTGTGATTATTTTCAACACACTACACTCAATCGCAAGGCGTAACAAACCGTATCATCGCAAGACTTGACGTAAGTCTGCAAACGCAGTGCAATCGCCTCATCGATGGACTCTGGGGAGTCTACCTCGCAGGGCAATTGCATCGACGCAAGACTGGTTGTAAGTCTGTTGCAACGAATCCCATCAAGTACTTAAACGCTCACGATATTGTTGGGTGAGGACCTATTCTACCCTCCTCGATAACCGTGACGCGTCGCAACGTAACGTTAAGCTTATTCGAAACAAAACTCGACTAATCGCAATCACTTATCATGTGTATCTCGCAATCTCTGTCGCTTATTATGTGAACCTATATCGCTTGCTGTGCATCAATCTATCGCTATCGCCTACCGTTATCCGGGATAATTGTGCAAAGTTGGCACACATGACCTCGCTTCACGAGACAAGTTCATATGGTTAAAGCAGGGTGTTTTAGTCATATCAGCGGGCTTTCGTGAAAACAGGCCATGTGGGACCTGACGTTGGTAAACTCTGTAGTGTTATTCAATCAAATCGAACCACATACCTACCATCGCCTGCAACGTAACAACTACCGATTTTCGCAATTCGTTATCGCCACCGTCATCACTGGTGTTGTATTATTCGCTTAATCCTCTAATCGCTTATCGTTTATCGTGTATAGTCTACCGCTTATCGCGCGCTTGGTGTTCATCGCATTCTGGGTGGTATTAATACACATGACACCGCTTCACGAGGCAAAACTACCCTGGTTAAATGTGGTGTTTCGCCATGTTAGCAAACTATCGTGGAAACGTGCCATGTGGGTTTAATGTGGAATCAAATCGAAAACACGCTAAATTGCTTATCGCTCGACGCCTAACCAGACACGACACATGAATGTGTTGTGTCATCAGGCTACTCGCGCACGTTACTACGACTCCGTTCGTAACTCAACTCGCCGGCTTAACTTATTCGATTCTATCTTATACTCGGTCTGACTTTCTATCGATTGGGTCGAGTAAGCGCAATTCCATCCATGTCGTATCGGCACACATGACACCGCCTCACGAAACGGAAGTAATATGCGCAAAACATGGTGGATACGCCGCTGGTACTTCCTATATATAAGTGTTTTAATCATATTAACGAACTTCCGTGGGAAGGTGCCAAGTGGGGCTTGATGCTAAACTATCTTTTTCCAACGGTTAAAACTGATTTTTTTTTATAAAACTTTTATTAAAACCATGGAACAAGTGAAATTCCTCACAATGTGGAGGTAACATCGAATCAGCTTAACTCCATGTTCAAGGGGAGCTTTCATGAGTCCAAATTTTTCCTTAAAACCTTTTGCAATATCAAAAACAAGACTTTCTTGAGACGTTGGTTCAACATCAAGTTCAGCTTGAACCCATGCCTTAGGAGAGTTTCCGTAACCTCAGTTTTCATCTTCGAATTTCTTAAAAATGCTTACGAACTAAACTTCCTTGCAACATTGGTCAACATCGACTCAGTTGACTTTATGTTAGAAGGAAAAATTTCCTAGATTTCCATCCAAAAATTTTCTTTCGAATATCTAAAACGAACGCTTCTTGCAACGATGGTTAACGATCAACTCAGTTAATTCAACGTCATAAGAGACCTTTCAAGTTCTTTAAAAATTCAATCTCATCGAACTAACGGATTCTTCACGACTAGAAGTATTGTGGAACGGCAACTCGTGGAATATTATTTTTGTCTTTACGACGCCTTCTCGCTATCGCAATCAATCTCTCTTATTCGAAGCACTCTCGCTTGTCAACTCTCGGTCAAACCTCAAAAGTCTACCTGTTGGATTAATTTCGGGACGAAATATCTTAAAGTAGGGGATACTGTAACAACCCGCACTTTTGTGCGTTGTTACTACTCGATATACTCGTTACGCCTAGCACCAGAGATTCGGATCATAATGTAACTAAATCGTATATATCGCTATTCGATGGATAATCGCATATTTTCGCAATACATTATCACTATACTACACCGATCACAAACACTAACACTCACGGGGGCATCGAGTGAGGACCTATTCTACCCTCCTCAGTGGCCGTGATGTGTCGAACGCGGACAATTAACGCTAACAAGGACTCTCGGGTGAGTGCTATAGCTCCAGTCGTCGTGACGATGATGACAATACGAGTGAATGGTACCCCGCCAGTCTATGTGGCACAACACACAATAACGTTCACGATGACATCGAGAAAGGACCTATACTACCCTACCTGATGGCCGTGAAACGTCGCTAATAATCGCGTACTCGAAACGAAAACCGATTGTTAATTATCGAAACTTTGAACAATGGATACGTAAATATGACCCCTAGTGATATATATACATATATAATAACCATATAAAGTAACTATGAAAAGCACGTACTTCGAAAGCTAGCAAAACAATCAAAAACGAAGAAAATCCCCGCGCCGGGATGGCCATCCGGATGGACAGCCTCATCCGAACGGATGGGCCATCCGAACGGATGGGCCATCCGAACGAACGGCCATTCGACCCAGTCGCTCCCTCCTCTTTTGCCTATAAATAGCCTGCCACACCACTGTTCAAGTGATGTGACAGCTCCTACTCGACCAGAGACGCTTCAAGACCCTTTTCTCCCGATTCCTCGCGATTTCGGTAAGATTTCAACCTAAAACTCGTACTTCTATGATCTACACTCAATTCTACACCATTCTATCTTTCAAAACTCGATTTCTAACCGTGAAATCTACGGACTTGAGGTGTTTTAAGGTGATGTCACCAAGAGTTCATATGAACTTCAAGTTGTGACCTCATCCCACCATAAACGACTCAGATCTGAGCGATTTCCACATGTTTTGATAACAAATCTCACCTAATTCTATGTATTTAAACAAGGAAATGTGCGATTTCGAGTTAACCATGAGAAACCATCAAGAACGGCCAGATCTGATGGAACGGGATAACTTATGTGGTTGTATTATTTGTTAGTATGGGATAACGAATGTATTAAATATTATCGCAATATAGTTGTTATGGATTCTCTTGAGCAATCTGATTCGCCTAGTGCCGCGCCCCGATGATTCCGCCATCGGTTGGGGTGTGACACGTCCAGTCACAAAAAACACCCTCACCCTATGGGTGACTGTCGTTCATTTTGACCACGCATGTTCTAGTAACAACACTTAAACTAATATGTGTGTTTAGGATTAAAGTAATAGTTGTTTGTTTTTAGTCTGGTTTTAGAATACATTGTAGCACACAGAAAGCAAACACCAAATCTTTAGAGCATTAGCAATGCATCGAACCTCGCGAACTTCCATAGTGAATTTCTCCTATCGAAACTACTCCTCTTCTCCTCAAGAAACTCCTTCCATTTTTAACTTCTTCCCCTCTTACATATTTGGTTCCTAGAGGTCCTTACAAAAGGTTTTTTGTCTCTAATATGATTTTTTTGTATTTTTTGTCTAACTCAATGCCACATCACTACATGTGCATCAAAGATGTTTTTAGGTCCCCAAACCCTCAAAACACAATATAGGATCTAAGAAAATAGACATATTCAGCAAATCTAATCTAGTAATCAAAGATGACATTGATTTATCCCCCATTTACCTTGTTAGCGTATGCCCTTTTTGTCCATAAGTTATAATCAACTCTATTTCTTTAATACTCACTCACTAAATTTAAAAATAAGTATAATAATTAATAAAGATGTCTTTAAACAAGACAAAGCTTAGAAAAGGATATCTACTTGCACAATTTGTTGTGTTGCATTATCACGTTGAAACAAGTTTTGTATTATAGTATAAAGTGAAAATTACAACATTCTTGTAAATTTTATATTAGAAATATATGTTTAATTATTTTTATTTCCAAAGTCATTGATACCATCAATAAAATTTTTTTATAGCAACATGTTGAATATTCATTAAATAAAACAATTTTACATCTTTTACTTTTTATGAGTTTTTACTTCGGGTTTTCTTAACCTTCTCTTTTAATGTATTTTGTAAAAGAAAGTATCTATGTGCAAAATCATTAACAACCAAGAATTATCGATTGGAAATGCAAATAGAGTTGTGTGTGATAAAAAACAATTACAAACAACGTACATCTAGAATCACAAATATATTTGTATGTAATATAACCGTCTTATGTATTATAAGACCATGTGTAGTGGGGCGTTTTTTTTTTTTAAATTTAAAAAAAAACGCCCGAAAACGCCTCCCCACCCATTACATAGGGCGTTATTTTGAATTTTTTTTGAAAAAAAAGGAGCCCGGCGTTTTATATAAAACGCTCAAAGATACAAGTGGTCCAATTTGACTGACCAATGGGAAGGAGTATAGTGGTCCAAGTGGGATGACATGTCTGACCAAAAAGCTTTTTAAATAAGTTTTTTTTTTAATCATTTTTAATGATTGGAATGGGCATTATTGGAATAATGCCCCACTACACCACTTTTGCTATAATGTCCAATGCTGACTAGGATGACACGTGTCGGATAATGCCCCATGGTGGGGGCATTATTTTTCTTCACCACTACACATGGTCTAACTATAGTAGGTGTTCATTTGGCTATTAGGCTTAATGGTGTGGTTTGACATCCTCAGCCACATCAGCCCTTTAATGCCCCAAACATTGCTCTGGAGGCGTTCAGGGCATCCATGTGAGTGCAATAACGAGCGCTAACAACATCTTCGAATATGTGTGTGAGTTGGAGTATTGACCCAATGAGAGTGGCACAAAGTAAGAGTGAGGGTGGCAAAGGGCATCTCCACATTGTGTACCTTAAGAAAAAATCTGTAAAAAAATCTATAGTTTGCCATATTATTTTATTAATTGATTATATTTTAAACTTTTGGTGTTTCCTTGTACCGAACATTAACAACCAAACCTTCTCAACTATATAAAAACCCTTGTTTCTGTCGAACTAGTTTACTCTCGTACTTGATCAATGGCTTCCTTTGTCCTACACCCATCAACAATCTTGAAAACCCCTCACAAAAAACCTCATTCCACACACTCAAACAACCAAACCACCCTTTCATTCCTTCAAAACAACTCAACCCATTTCATTTCAAAACCAAATTTCACAACCAAAACCTCACTTCATCTCCATGTTCACCCAAAATCTTCATTATCATTATTAGTATTATCATCAAATGGGTATCTTGAAAATCTTAAAAAGAATGAAACTTTATTAGTGGAACAACACTCACCAGTGAAATCACTATTTTTGGTGTTTTTGTGGGCGTCTGTTTATATAACTTTATTTGCATTTGGTTGTGGGGATGCAAAGGCCCAACAAGCACAGGCTGCTGCTGTGCAGTCCATTAAAGCTTCAAGCTTTGGGCTGAAAGTGGCTAACTTCTTAAGTGGGTCGGGTTGGCCCGGTGAGGCTGTGGTGTTTGCTTTAGCTACACTGCCTGTGATTGAGCTTCGTGGAGCTATTCCTGTTGGGTATTGGTTTAAACTCAACCCTGTTGTTCTCACTGCTTTGGCTGTTCTTGGGTTAGTCCACTTTCTCAATATATTTTTATTTAAATTGTTCATGATTCTTTATATCTTGCTATGAATGTTCACATTTGGTCTGTGGTTAATTTTTTGGGTTATTTTTATAATGTTTCTTGTTGAAATCGGTTCGGTTATTAATTTTGCTTGTGAGTTGTTATGATTTGTGGCTTTTATGTCAAGACAGCTTGTGTTTTAGGGGATTTTAGGATAATAGTAAGTTAACATAAGGGTATATGTGTTCGAAACTTAGAACACATTAAAATTTGTTACATTATTTGTTTACTTAAATATTTGTCATCGTTTGTTTTTTAATTCGCATCATCGTTATTTAACCAAATCTTGATAACTTGCAAGTTCTTCTAATTATCATCGTTGTTTGTCATCACTCTGTAACATTTGGAATTGATTCGTATATCGATTTCAAGGAATGTACTTTTGTGAGTTTGTCATTTCACTTAATATAGCAATATTCTTTAAATTGGCCGTTCAAAAAAATATTCTTTATATTGTTTTATTCATTGATAATGATTTTCTATTCTTTGTTGTTTGTTTGTCACAATATGATGGCTAAACCGATTACAAAATTCAAAGAAAATTGGTCCTGACTTGAACGAAAATTAAGTAGTAATATGGTATAAGAGAAACAAAATTTTGGTATGTTTGTGCAGATTAAGTTCATGGTTAACTTAAAATTCACAATTAATAGCTAACTCATGAAATTAAGGAGGTAAACAAATGTGTAAATTAATGCATTAATGGGCATGCACCTCTAATTGTAGCGGAAGTTATGCGCTTTATAAGTTGGGCCCCTTTCGGGCCCACCTGTATAATGTCTAGGTGGTCCAAATATGATGAGTTTGCTAACTCTTGGATCAGCTTTGTATCACAATGGTTCGTTGACAACCGCCAACTAAAAGGTCATGGCCCTTTTGAATCATCGCCTTTTGGCAACCACAAACATCAATAGGTGCAACTAACCCGAACCACTGCGTCCTATGGAACCAAGCGACGCGAACCCCCCTAACCATCGCGACCTTGAATCTAACCACAGGACCGTTGAGTCTTTGTACCAACCAAATTGGTGCCAACAAACGTGTGCTTCTCTTTTCTATTTTGCCCAACACTCAACCCAACACCTACACATTTGTTTTTGTCCTTTCGAAAATATTCCTAACTGAACCTCTCCAAAGATTTTAACACTAAATGAATTGCCAATATAAAATATACGGATTCACCTAAACCATTCTTGATTGATGCTGCATATATGTGTGCTTGGCTGCAATTCCAGCAAAAGAATAATAAGTTATAGACTTATAGTATTTATAGTTTTATACTTTATTATTATTGGTATTGCATAAGGTAGCATGGTCTGCTGATCAAAAGCACAACTTTTTTACAATTATTTCATAAATTATCTGTATGATTAAAAACTTATAATCAAAATGACGATAAAAATAATAAAAAGATCTAAAATTTTTTTTGGCAGGAACATGGTACCCGTGCCTTTGATCATACTCTACTTGAAACCACTAGCAACATTTCTGGCTGGAACCAACAAGCCAGCGGCTCAGTTCCTAGACGTATTGTTCGAGAAAGCAAAGCGAAAAGCGGGTCCCATTGAAGAGTTCCAATGGCTCGGTCTAATGCTGTTTGTAGCAGTACCATTCCCAGGAACCGGTGCATGGACTGGAGCCTTTATAGCTTCAATCCTAGATATCCCATTTTGGTCAGGTGTATCTGCAAATTTCTTTGGGGTCGTGTTAGCCGGGCTTTTGGTCAACATGTTGGTCAACATCGGGCTCAAGTATGCTATCGTTGCTTGTATTGTGATGTTTATTGCATCAGGGTGCATGTGGAGCGTGCTTCGTGCTCTGAAACAACGTTTGAGTTCTTCGTCTTCACGTTGATTCCGAAATGTACTGATTTATTATAACTAAATAAACTTGACGCTAGTTTAAATTTTTTTTTCCGGTTTTATTCGTTGGATGGTGGTAAACCATCGTGTATATTGTACAATTCATCGATGAATCTTGATTGCATGTATAATTACCTAGTGTCGAATTTTGAAATGGAAAATTAGAAGTAACATGAGTTATGTGCTTGTGTCACATCTACCCGGGTGACAAAAATATGGATTAATGTTATATTTGACCTTTGAATATCTCTTTTAACAAACTGCGCATATGGCCTCGACTGTTAAGGTTGGTAAGTAAAACAAATGTACATTAAAACCCTCAAGCCTCCCTATTCATCCGGATTAGGTTCTCCGGCACCCCTACACCCAAACTCACCGCCACCACCCCCACCGAAACGCTGCCTCCTACCAACTCTTCTAGACATGACGAAGCTTTTCTTTATGTGTTTTATATCTTGAAGTTTTGAGGTACTGTTTGGTGTTAAGAAATTGTAAGCGGAAAGTGTCATTGTTAATAACACATGGATGACATGGTTAATTCATCACCTACTGCTTTACCCAAAAAATTCATCACCTACTGGTTCACTGGTCGAACCGTGGACTAACTTTAATAAACCAATTGCCGTCATATATAATTTAAATAAAGTCATTCTTTTTAATTTCACTATTCACCACCGTTCGACCTCCTAGCAGCGTCACCAGTGGTGGATCTAGAAATCCTTATATGGGTAACGTTTCAAAAAAAGGGTAACGAAATCGAAAAAACGTCAATTTTTTTCCAAAATTTACACTATCATCGGATCGTCAAGGGGTAGCGGAGGCTACCCCTTCAAAACAAGGTCTCGAATGTCGAGTACTCGCTACAAGGTATGCTGTCAAGTCCCGATTACTTTGTCTATGCCAAGTACTCCGCGAGTACCCTCCGCCTAGGCCGAGTACTTCCTGAGTACTCATAATTCCGAGTAAGGAGCGGCTGACGACTTTTTCAACCATGAACTAGATTAGATTAACTGATTCAACTCGTTAATTTCAAAATCGACCGGCCATAAAAACGATTCATAAACACTCAACCGAACCAATAGAATATACGGAACCCGGCCCGACCAATGGGTGTGGAAGTTAGGTCCCGCAATACACGTGTTTGTAAACTTTAAGGGGAAGTAAAATATATATCAATGGTCCCATCAACAGTAGTAGGTGGGTCCTAGCTAACCCAAAAACTAGACAAGTCCAGAAAGTAAGTGCTGTAATGAGATGCCACGTGGATGATGCGATCTAATCAACGGCTGTGGTGGTGGGTCAGAGGATTGTTACAGATGTGGTGTGGTGTACGTTGTATGATATGCTTGTCACTCGGAACACGAAAGAGAGATTGATTGTAGACTGTGGCTATCTTGATTGACACGTGTACGGTGCCAACTTTCTGTAAAAGTTGCTGCACTTACCCATTTTTCATCATCTAACTACGAGTTCGAGTCCCAATAAAAACAAGAAAGAATAAAATTTTCCAATCTCATTATGACACGTTAAAAATGTACAAAGAATATGCTTTTTTATGACAAAGTAACAAATGTTTTTTAAAGACCAAGAAAAGCCCGAATATCCTATAAACTTAATGGTAAAAGACCATCTACGCAGTGGCGAAGCTTGAGATTTCCGACTGGGGGTCGAAAACGTATATACCAAAAATTTCTATAAAATCGGGGGGTTAAAAACGTATATACCCAAAAATTTCTATACGAAAACTACATACTCTTCGCTACTGAGCGAAAAGTTCGGGGGGGGGGGGTCGGCCGCCCCCTCCCGCCCACACAAAGCTACGCCCTTGCATCTACGCCAGCAAACGCAAACGGTGTTCATGACCCAGCCTAAGTCAGAACATATAGTGCATTTGTAGGGTTTTACATAATTATCATAGCCAACATTACATGATAGTTATGTATTACACAACCATAACAAATTGATAGGTAGGTAGTGCATCTAGACAGCGAGAGTCTGACCAAAGACGTCTAACACCCTATCATGAACAATCGACACTATAAGAGCCTATACTACCCGCAAACACCCATTATAAATACGCCTTTCAACAACCAAATACTCACACACGTTACGAAGAGAAGATATTATCGTCCCCCGTCTTTGGCAACCACTCCAAGTGCGAGGACTTGCGCCTTTGGTGTCAGGCCTCATTGGAAGTTTTCTGAAAATGAAGTGACTGAAATTGTTACATTTCTTAAATGATTTCCGAAAAGAACGAAGGTTGATTTTCCCATGTAGTTGGTCAGTCAAACCGACGATTCTCTTCTTTAAGTAACCGGGAGATCATTTTAACAGTGTTTCTAGGTTCATTGTCAAAACGTGGTCAGTTCCAGTTAAACCATAGCTGTAGCAACGATATAATTAAATATAAAAAATACACCTTCACCATAAGTTTTAATTAACATCTTTTTATTCCTAAACTAAAAACCATTTTAATTTTTGCAAGAAATAAAAATATAATCTGATTTAAAAAAGAAAACTAGATCATCGGCCAAGATTTTTTTTCAATAAACATTTCAAGAACTAATTTAAATACTCACTGAAAACAAAAACGTCAACACAATGAACAGGGTTAGTAGGCAAAATGTCATTTTCTTTGTTAGAAAAATAATAAATATTCAAGTGAAGCATTCATAGAACTTGACCTTTCAAAAGGAAGGAGCCCTCATTTTCTTCACAGCCTTTTTTTTTTGCGCTAGATTTCAAAACTATGTTGTCATATACCATTAAATAAATAGACAAAATATATAATAATAGTCTATTTTCCAACCGTTGTTTTTTATATAATTTTTTAATGTCTTGATAAAGTTGGAATAAATTGTAAATATATATTATAATAATTTTAACAGTAACAAACTTATGAAACATATTTTTTTTACATCTTGTGGAATAGTTTTGTAAATAATATTATAAGAATTTCAGATGGAACCGATGAGTTCAATGGGTGATCCATGCATTGATGCATAAATTGTTAGTGTTAAGTACACATGTAAAGTAATTTACTTTGTTTTGCTGAAAATAAAAATTAATTTATATGATAATTACATTTCAAGTCAAAACCTTTATAATGACAATATAAACAAATTTAAATGATCTCTTTTTTGATACTGAAAATGAAACGTTCTATGTATATATAACTTCAAATATTATAGTAGATAGGATGACCATAGTGCAAGAATATTCGATTTGATATAAAAAGGTGTATTAAAATTCATTACATATATGAAGGCTAATGTGCCACTATAATATTTCTATAATCATGACTGAAAAACATTATATAACTAAATTGGCTAATTTGGTTTGTTACATTTTTTCGGTTCAAACAAGAACTAAGATATGCCGACACAAAAGCCAACAGTAGACAACTCTTACTAGACTTATTTTTAGACGTTTGTTTTAGACATATAATTTAGCATTCAAAACAAACGAAAAATAAGATCACAACACAAGGAAAACATCTTATATAATATGTATGGTTAAATATTAAAAAGGAACAATATTATTGGCATCTATCTCTAAGTACAAGAGAAGGTTCCTACATAAATATTGATCAATGCCTAGAAATTTAATGGGATTTTGATCACATGCATTATTACTTTAAAGAAACAACCAAAAGGTTTTTAATAGGGTACCCTTTGCTCCAATGAACACTCAACATAGAATCTTGATCATAAGCCTTTTACTAAATGGAAATTTTGAGGCTAAAACCAAAAGGGTTACCCGAAACACCCCTCAACTTAGAATCTTGATCAAACACCCATCAAAATAGACACGTTTAAGGCCAAAGCCAAAAGGGTTGATCGTTAATTGGGTATCCTAAAGAACCCTCATTAGGGTCAATATACGACTCGTATTCGATCTTCGGACACCTAAGAATAGTCAGATTATCTTCCTCGTCTTGCGAAAAATCAGATTGGTTTTCAAATACATTCGACGAATCACATGGCTCTAGAAATGAAGAATGGTTCCCATCGGGGCTATACGAATCGATTATGTCACTTTTTGTTGAAACCGAATTCGCATATTCTTGCTTGCATATCACCATTTTTGGTTCATTACCCCAAGTTTGAATTGGATTTGTTTCTTGAACATTTGAATCCAATTCCCTTGAGGGAAATTCATTTGGGATTAAATCTTTTTCCCCTGTCTCCTTTTGTTGTAACTTTTCTTTGAGCATTTGTACCTATAAGTGACAAAAAAAAATGATTAAGAAACATATAAACACATAATTTGGGTGAAATCTAGTACAAATAGATTTTAACATACTAGATTGTTACTCAACAGTTTTAAAGTAGAGTAACTATTATTCTGCTACAGTTTTATAGCGTAATAATAGTTACTCTACTTCAATTTTAGCACTATAATTACACCGTTTACAAAAATGTCACCGCATGGTTTTTTTTTTTTTTTTTTTTTTTTGCTTCATAGGATTCGTACCGAACAAACTGTTTGTATATGATCCTAAGACTATAACTGTAAACGTATAAATGCATCATAATCCATACCTCTTGTTTCAACTTGTCATTGTGTTTCTCGAGGCAATCATATTCCAATTTAAGTTTATCATAACTTGTGTTCAAAATCTCATAATCTTTTTCAAGTTGTTTCGTCTTGCACCGTGCTCGACGATTCTGAAACCAGATTGCAACTTGTCTAGGCTGCAAATCAAGCTCTTTAGCCAGCTTATTTTTCCTCTCTGGCTCAAGCTTATTTTCCACTTTAAAACTCTTTTCAAGACACTTAACTTGGTCAACGGTCAACCTTCTTTTCTTCTCCGGCTGCCTAAAACAGTTTTCATAGTCCTCATCAGAGTTGTACTCTTTTGTATTTGCTTTATCTCCTGTCACATATAAAAAGAACATATTAGTAACATATATTATTTTCAACTAAATATTATTAATTATATTTACCTTGAAATGAGTTGGGAACCCATGGGGAGTTAAACTCATCAGAAGAAAAGTTAAGTCTTTGGTTTTGGAGCAAAGTTTCAAACATGATTCCACCCTCCATTGGTTTATGATTCTTTTTTTTTTTTTTTTGAAATTTCTAGTTTGACTTTTTTATAAAATGGGTCAAAGTTAGATGATGAGTGGGAAATGGGGCTTGTGTCTAAAAAAGCAAGTGATTAGAATTACAAGCATGTGATGGTGGAGAGAGATCACACCCATGAATCACAAGCTGATTTGGGTTATGAAAACCATGTAAAAATGTTTGTTTTAGTGTGAGAGGAAAAGAGTGTTTGAGTCTGTGTGTGTGTGTGTGAGAGAGAGAGAGAGAATCTTGTGTGGGGGAGAAGGGCCGCTTGATGGGGTTTATAAGAACATCAAGGAATGGGCCAGAAAAAGAGGTTTTTTTTACACCGGGAGATTATTTGGTGATGATCAAATTAATAAACATGTATATTATAGAATTAGGATCAAATCCAAAGACTCCTAATTATTAGAAAAGTATAAAAGCTTTTAAAAAAACCTATCACCCACCAAAAAAAAAATTTGTGCGGGGGAGGGGGGGGGTTAAGTTTTTTTGGTGAGGTATAGTTTTTTTTTTTTTTTTGCGGGTGGGTGGGGGGGGGGGGGGGGGGGTTGGGTGATGGTGGGGTGGGGTTGGGGTGTGTTTAGGTTTTGGGTGGTGGTGTAGTGGGTTTAGGTTTTAAATTATTGGATACTTGTCACTCTATAAATCCTTCTTACACTTCTTACAATTAGGAGTCTTTGTAGAATAAGTTAACCCGTATATTATACAGAGGTGCATAAACCCGGTTTTTGGTCCAAACTGGTTCGATTTTGGTCAACTTAAGCTTTTGCCTAAATTGATTCGGTTTAAGCTAGTTTTTGAGGGAGAGAAGAATCAGTTTGTTTTGAAACCAGGTTTTGTTCAGTTTGGTTCGGTTTTAACAGATTTCAATGAAATAGTATACAAAACCAATTACATAACGCTGGATTGATTCGGTTCACGAACTTGTTCAGATGTTCACCATGGCCTGCCCTGAAGGTGGGCGGGGAGGACCACCGGCCAGGGCCCGATATTTCGAAGGACATGTTATTAAAAAAAAAAACTCCGATGTGTATATGTAAAAATAAATAAATTAATAGGGTATACTCATACAAACACCAACATAGACCCACTTACAAAACTATTTTATGGTTTAGATTAATTATTAGCTCATTGGCATTAGATTTAGACCTTTAGTGAACCCAATACCTAATTTAGTTAAGGCTTAGGGGCATATTTTTTCGAGCTCGAAAAGAATACATGAATTCTCAGAGCCGGCCCTGATGATTACCTTAAATCGACAGTGCTAAAGTTATTTTTGTATATTTAATTTAATTTTATATGAAACATGCTTGAATTTCTGAGTGACAATTATAACGGGTTGACGGAGTAGCGAGTTTTAATATTACGGGTGAACATGGTAAATTGATGATAATTATGTACATTTTTTTGTCATTCAAAAAGGATAACGGCGTAACTTATTGTCCGTTTTCTGTCTATTTTGATGTATTAATTTGCAATGTTAAATGAGATCTGATCTCTTCATTTAAAAAAAAACGTGAAATAACCATATATTAGTACGCAACGTAGATTTTTAATCTGTTTTATTTGTTCTTTTTATTTTGACGGAATGATATGAAGTTGTGTAGTAAAGGGAATTAAATGAATAAATCGAAGGTATGGGCAAGAAAATATTTATAAGCTTAAAGCTTGACTATACCCACCTCCAGCCCAGTTGGTTCCGAAGTGGCTGGATTGGGCCGGTTTCCTCTTGAGGTCTCCGGTTCGATCCCTGGCTGCGGCAATACGGGGGTGTGTCGTCCCAATGATGGATCGTATCCTACCGAGGCATGGTGCGGTCTTGAGGGCAACCCGGTTTTACCCAGATGTTACCCCAGCGAGTCTCTCGTGTGGGGGCAGTATGGTTTCCGGGCGGAAGTCAGCTTGCGCGCCGGCCGGGGCCCGATCGAACATCGCGTCCGGAAGAGCGGGGCTGACGGGGAAATGTCTTTGACATGACCCTAGAGACCTGATCAGTCTGTACAGAGAAAGTCTCATTCCAAAAAAAAAAGCTTAAAGCTTGACTTGTGTGGTCCTAAAATAAAGAGAATAAAAAACTGAAACCGAAAGTCACAATTTACAAAAAAACCTTTTCTTTGAAAAGCATAAAAAAATAATATCTCTTTTAATGAGTTCATTTCTAGTTTCTGAATTTCCAATATTTTGAATCTTTATAATATAAAGGATACGTAAATATGAGTAAAGAAAAAAAAGTTATACACGTGAGAAAGTGAGGATAGTTACCAACCTTTCTAAAAAAATGTAACACTTGTTCGCTATAAAAAATTGATAAGAATTTCTAAAAAGTTCAAGTTAATAATTATTGCCTCAAACTATATAATACATTTTACTTCACAAACAGGGGTATAAATGAACCGAATCAAGCTGCCGTATGCTCGGCTCATAATCAAGCACCATCTCAATCTTAAGCTTTATGATGGTCTCGCTTGTTTATTTACCTATATACATAATAATATTTGTTAAGTACTATATATTTATTTTATAAAATAATTACAAATTTAAATACATAATAATCTTGTTTAGACTCATAGCCTCATAAAACTCAGTATATAAACTTTAAAGCTTCGGTTTAGACTTCTTTATCAAACAAGCTTCTTCAATTAACGTTTAAACTCGTCTTGATTTTTAATAGGTTACGAGCTGCTCCTAATTTACACTCTTGTTAATAAGGGTGTAAGTTCATTTTCTATCGAGGTTTAAACTTAGATATCAAATCAACAATTAAAATACTTTTTTTTTGTGAAATACAAATCTTGTCTAAAATTTTAAATTAAAAAAATCAATATAAAATAGGATGAGCATAGTAGGAGGAATATAAAAACATAGAGGTCAAATCAGTCATTTTCGAGAAAGAGGATGAGTCACCACCTATTATTCGATTTTGTTTTCTATTTTAAGCCAACCCGTCCTCATGTTAGTTTCGCAGAGCCAGCCAGCGTGCTGCCCCTCAAACTAGGGGCCGAAAAAAACAAGTTTTCGGTCGACTAACTAGGGATGGCAATGGGTCGGGTTTGGGACGGGTTTAGGTAATCCCAAACCCAAACCCGGTTAGATAAGCTTGTCCCAAACCCGTTCCATAACCCGTCTGGTTTCTAGCGGGTAAATACTCATCGGGTATCAGGTATACCCGCGGGTTTCGGGTAAACCCATTAATTTAAAAAGATTACTCATTGGGTATACTCATCTCAAAACCCATTGGGTATCTATCGGGTAACTACTAACCGGTTACATTTTGTATTGTCATTATAAAAATATATATCAAACAACTACAATGTATATGGAATAGAATACCTATATGTGTAAAAAATGGATGTATCATATATATACCTATTTAATGATATAAATGAAATTATATCGGGTATACAATCGGGTAACGGGTACACTTTATCGGGTAATTGGGTCGGGTAAACGGGTATATCACTAAATCCCAAATCCGTCCCAAACCCGCGATAAAAATAAAAACTATTCCCATACCCGTCCCAAACCCGATTAACCGACCCCAAACCCGTCCCAATATTGTCGGGTTTCGGGTTTACCCAGCGGGTTCGGGTTTAATTGCCATCCCTACGACTAACTCGACCTGTTTGAAAAACAAGTCAGGTTCAGGTTAACTCGTTTTAAAAACATGTTGACTTCGGGTTGAAATGTTTCCCATTTAAGTGTAACACCCCGAAATCTATAAAACTTTATATTAGAATCATATAAAGTACAAATAAGCGAGAATGAGCTAATTAGGAAGAGTTAGTTAGTTAACTTGTTTAAAAGCATGAATGAATCTAAAGTGTCAAAATATATAAACTAAATAAAAGTGGAGGGACTTATGTTGTATAAATTGAAACTTGATTTAATTAAAACAAGTTAAAACACACCAAACACACAAGGAGTGTGTCTGGTCGACCAGGAAACGCAAGAGAGGCGACACCAGCTCCTCACCAAACCCTAGCTTCCACAAAATTGATAAATTGAAGGTCATAATCAAGTCCAAATCGATTTTCAAGCATAGATTAATGATCACCTAGTTGAAAGGATCATAAGGTATGTAAAATCTTGATGTTTTGATTCATCTCAAATTCTTGGTTAATTGTGAAGAACAGAAATTGAGCTTGATTATGTCTTGCATGGGTGAAATTAGAAGTGATATGGGGTTTAGGGACAAACCCTAGGTGATTTCTTGTCAAAATCTTGCATGATACTTGTAAGGTTCACAATCACCATAGTGGGTGATTAATAAGTTAGTAGAACCTTACTAAACACTATGATTGAGGTTCTTCTTCTAGTGTAATATGAATTTATGAGATGAATTCTGAAATATTGATGTTGAAATATGTGTATAATTGCTTAATTAAAGTTGATTTTGGTAAGATAACAAGTCATGAAACTTGGTAATGATTATGAAGAAAATCTGACCCGCTAGGTGTTTGTTGAAATGCCTAAGTGGAGATTAATATGTTAAAAATCGGATGAAAGCGCATAATTGACTAATATGACAAGTTATGTGTTTATAATTACAAAAGGGTTCTAAATTGAAGTTGAATTGAACTCCTTAGGCAAAGAATCCGGATCGTCGAGCGGACAAGCCGGAGGAGGAGATACACGCTTGAAGGGTGTGCTCTAAAGGTACGCGACCTATGGTTTCGTTATGTCATGATATTTATTTATTTTAGTCCGTTGTGTTGAAAAATAGCTAAATAAGAAAACCCGTTAAGTCACGGAAGTGACGAAGTGCTTTAGACGATTAAACGGGTCAAAACATGTGATAGAAATGGATTTTTGAAATGTCTTGAATGGTGGTCTTCATTTTGGCATCCAAACGGGTCAAAACAAGTTGAGTAGTAAACTTTGAAGTTAGTTACCATCACTTGATGAATGGTTATAAACAAAGCGTAAGCCGTGTAGCGGACACGCTAAACTAGTTGTGAAATTTAGACTTTAATACGGGAATTAAAGTTCGGGAACTTAAGCATGTCAAGTAGTATTAAAAAGCAAGTTTGAAACCTTGGAAACAAGCATGAAGGTTATTGCGTAAGCAATCCCTCGAGAGGGAAGCGAAAGGCCATAGTTGGTAAAATCTAGATATGTGTAATTAGCCTTAGTCATGTGATAACTAATATACAAGTTGCGGAACTTGTAAACAAATGGGTCAAATAAACAAGAGGCAAATTATAGGACAACTGTTTTTGAAATGATATTTTTTTATGCAAACCATGTTGATAAACGTGTTCGTAATTAAATTACGGTTACGTAGGAAAAGAATCGGCAAAACTGCAAAACAAGAAAGAATGTGCAGCATCTACCGTAAGTTACGGTAGCTACCGTAACTTACGGTAGCAAGTAAAATGATACGGTGGCTTTCTACTGCCTTACGGTAGACCACTGTTACCCAGTTGCCACCGTAACTTACGGTGGCTACCGTAAGTTACGGTAGCGCCCAGTCATGAATGCTGAATTTTGTATTTCTTAGTTACTCGAATTCGTTTTTGAACATAGTTTCGATTATGTTAATTTCCAAGGAGTCTAATACTAATGTTCATCAAAATTTTCAGTTTCTAGGTAATGCAAGTACGTGAATGATGATCAAGCAAATGCCTCCGAACCGATCACACAAAACGAAGCTTCCGCACTTGATCTATTTTGTTTTAAGAATATGTAAACACTTGTAGTTGTGTCATGAATATTTGATTAGTAGGGTTATAACTTGAATATTATGATCATGTATGGTCTTAAAATCATGAAAGTTTTTGTAAACTCCTAAATTCAGTTTTAGATGCAAGTATCTGCATCATTAAACTAGTTTATTAAGTCGGGTCTTACAAGTTGGTAATCAGAGCTAAGGGTTGTCAATAAAGTGTGTTCGGTTCAAGCTTGATCAAGCATCCGGTAAGAGTTAATTGTTAAGTAGATTTAGAGAATATAGAAATGAAACATGAACAAATATGCATGAAAAGAGTGTGTAAGTTCACTCAAACACAAGAAATGCATGAGACAAGAATGGTCGAATCAAGTTACTAACGTGATTAAACCAAAACAAGTAAATCATATGTTATAAATGAAATGTTTAACGGTTAATGTAAACATTTCAGTATTAAAGATGGCGGATGCAAGTAACAATGATGCGTTGCCGAGAGTCACCGAGCAAACAAGAGAAGTGATTGCCGAGGAGGTTGGAAAGGCAATCGAAAATAGTTTGTCTGGTTTCATCGATAAGATCCAGAACACGGTACTATCAGTGGTCGAGGAAAGAATCAAGAAATTGGAAGATAATGCCAATCTAGCAAAGGAAAAGTCCGGAGGACGAAAGCCTTGTACATACAAGGAGTTCATGGTGTGCAAACCGCCACTCTATAATGGGGAGGTTGACCCAATCGTATGCCAGCGATGGCTAAGTGATATTGAAGGGGTATTCGAGAGAACCCATTGTGATGAAGATGATTACGTAGCTTATGGTACGAGTCAATTAAGGGGTCAAGCGAAAGACTGGTAGGATAACAAAAAGAAAGAAATTGGAAGCGAAGCAGCCAAGGCTATGACATGGGAGGAGTTTAAGACGCCGTTTCTTAAACATCATAGTCCCAAGGCATTCATTAATAGAATCAAGGAATAGTTCATGCAACTTAGGCACAAGGGCGAGTCCATAGACAAGATCACGGGAATGTTTATGGATAAGATGAAGTTTTGCGATGAATTGGTGACGAATGAATAACAGAAGATATACTATTACTATAACATGTTGAGCGCCGAATATAGGGAGTTTATGACTCCTTCAAAATATGAGACCCTTACCGAGATCATAAACGTTGCTCGGGAACGGGAGATCGAATTGAAAAAGCAGTTGGAACGGGGCGAAAGAAGGGCATATGTTGTTAATCCAAGCCCTACCAAGAAAGCACGAACGAATGAAACCGGGAAGAAATCTGATGTAAAAGGCGGGTCGCCTGGTTGCAAGATTTGTGGAAAAGGTCATAAGGTTGAGTGTCGCTTCAAGGATAAACCTTGTCCCATATGTCGGAAGACGGGACATATGGCTACATCATGCCCGGAAAAAGTGACGGTCTGCTACAATTGCTATCGACCGGGTCACAAGAAGTCAGAATGCCCGGAGCTAATTGGAAAGAAAGACGGGCAAGACACGAAAGGTGAAGCCCCAAAAGCAAAAGTTGAACCCGAAGTGGTTTCAGGTATATTTGCTGTAAACTCGATTCCTGCGCGTATATTATTTGATACGGGTGCGAATAAATCCTTTATTTCATATGGGTTTATTCGACATCCTTCGTTTGTTCTAACAAAATTACCTATGCCTTTAGAAGTAGAGATAGGTAATAACAAGAGTTTTATCGTCTCTGATGTATGTGAAAATTGTAAATTGAGCATTGATGACGAAGAATACACAATAGACTTGATTCCGATGTCGATGGGAGAATTTCAAGTGATCGTGGGTATGGATTGGTTGTCCCGATACCACGCAAAAGTGGCATGTTTCCGAAAGGAAATAAAACTGACGTCTCCTAGCGGGAAGCACGTTACGATATACGGTGAAAAAGGCGGGAACCCGGTAGTATGCACAATGCTAGAAGCTCACAGACTTATGAAACATGGATGCAAGGCCTTTATGGTGTACGCAAGTGAGTCGGAAAATAAATCACTAAAAATCGAAGATGTGCCGGTGGTACGTGATTATGGGGATGTGTTCCCGGAGGATTTACCAGGAATACCACCAGAACGGGAGGTAGAGTTCGGAATCGAATTGATTCCGGGAGCAAAACCTGTGCCCAAGGCGCCGTCGGAGCTGCAAGAATTGATGTCTCAGATCCAAGAACTACTCGACAAGGGGTTTATCCGACCGAGTGTATCCCCGTGGGGCGCGCCGGTACTATTCGTGAAAAAGAAAGATGGCAGTATGCGCATGTGTATCGACTACCGAGAGTTAAACAAACTTACGGTGAAGAATCGATACCCACTTCCAAGAATTGACGACTTGTTTGACTAGCTACAAGGAGCAAGTTGATTCTCAAAGATTGATCTCAGATCGGGTTATCACCAATTGAAAGTCAAGGAGGAAGACGTACCGAAGACGGCCATTCGTACGCGGTACGGGCATTATGAGTTCCTTGTGATGCCCTTTGGGTTGACTAATGCACCCGTGGCTTTCATGGATCTCATGAACCGGGTTTGCAAACCTATGCTGGATAAGTCGGTAATTGTATTTATCGATGACATTCTAGTGTATTCGAAGAATGAAGCTGAGCACGTTTACCATTTGCAAGAAGTGTTAGAGACACTCAGACGAGAAAAGCTGTATGCAAAATTTTCAAAGTGCGTTTTTTGGTTACGGGAGGTGCAGTTTCTCGGGCATATCATTAGTGCCGATGGGGTACTAGTGGATCCGTCAAAAGTAGAAGCCGTGTCAAAATGGAACACTCCAAAGAATCCCTCAGAAATCCGAAGCTTTTTAGGGCTCGCGGGATATTATCGGAGATTCATACAAGATTTCTCCAAAATTGCATTACCATTGACCAAATTGACTCGCAAGGAGGAAAAGTTTGTATGGGGCATCAAGCAAGAGGAAGCTTTCCAAACGCTCAAAGAAAAGTTAACTCACGCTCCGGTGTTAACATTACCGGAAGGAGTTGATGACATGGTGGTATACTCGGATGCATCGCATTCGGGGCTCGGATGCGTTTTAATGCAACGAGGCAAGGTCATCGCCTACGCCTCAAGGCAATTGAAGATCCATGAAAAGAAATACCCGACTCACGACTTGGAGCTGGCAGCAGTGGTGTTTGCCTTAAAAATATGGAGACATTACTTGTATGGGGTAAAATGTACAATCTTTACCGACCATAAAAGTTTGAAATATTTCTTCGATCATAAGGAATTAAACATGAGACAAAGGAGGTGGTTGGAAACGGTCAAGGATTACGACTGTGAAATACACTACCACCCCGGGAAAGCTAATGTAGTGGCAGATGCGTTGAGTCGAAAGGCAGATTATGCCCCAATACGAGTACAATCATTGCAACTTATTATGACCTCGGGTTTACTTGAACGAATCCGAGAAGCATAAGTTGAAGCGGTGAAGGTGGAAAATTGGAGAAAAGAAAGAATTGTTGGTCAATTTAAGGATCTCGAAGAAGGCAATCACGGTTTGAAAACACATTTCAATAGAATTTGGATACCTAACACATGTGGAGTTAAAAACTTCTACTGGATGAGGCTCACAAATCCCGTTATTCCATCCATCCGGGGGCCACCAAGATGTATAACGACTTGAAACAAAACTATTGGTGGCCCGGAATGAAAAGAGATGTAGTGAAATACGTGGAGAAATGCCTGACATGTCTACAAGTAAAGGCGGAACACCAAAAACCATACGGTAAGCTTCAACCGTTGGAAATTCCGGTTTGGAAATGGGAACATATTACAATGGACCTGTTAGCCAAACTACCAAGGATGAATCGCGGATATGACGCAATATGGGTGGTGGTTGATAGATTGACAAAGAGTGCTCACTTTATTCCAATACGTGAGACTTACACGTCAAAAAAGATGTCAGAGGTTTACACTAATGAGATAGTGGCACGCCACGGAGTAACGGTATCCATAGTGTTCGATAGGGATACCCGGTTCACTTCAAATTTCTGGTGAGAGTTTCAAGAGCATATGGGAACCAAATTATTCATCAATACTGCGTACCATCCTCAGACGGATGGACAGAGTGAAAGAACAATACAAACGTTGGAGGACATGTTGCGGGCATGTATAATCGATGATGTGTGCAAAATGCAACATATAAATTACATCAATTGTGGCATAAAACTAACCCTTTTTTAGTACTAATGTTGGAAAAAGTGTGCTTTTGTCTTCCTTTTGTATTATCAGGATTAAATGAGCTCAAATTAACAAAAGAAGCAAAAAGACAGCAAAATCTAACATAAATACAAGAAAAGGAACAAACGTGACATGCCCGACCCCATGGCAGCATCTTCCCAAGCAAAACAAGAAGACAGAAGACTGAACACGCCCCGTGCTCAGCCAGCATGGGGGCGTGCCCAAGTGTCAGCAGAAAAGACAAAGTGGTAGAAGCTTCTATTGCCCACCACGGGGCCGTGCTCAGTGGACACGGGGTCGTGGTCAACTATAAGATTCGCACAATCTAGGCAAATCTTCATAGTACAAAGATTCTTCTGCACACGGGGTCGTGCTCAGCGGACACGGGGGCGTGGTCAACTAATAAAGACAAGCTGCATTAAATGAAGAAAGAGAGGATGTGGACACGGGGCCGTGCCCACTGGACACGGGGCCGTGCCCGAGCTTCTGTTCAGCCTATAAATAGGAGTGCTTGGCTTAAGCTCAAACCATCCCTTGGCACACCACCTCTCTCACACTTCACCCACCACCACCATAACACCTTCATCCACCACCACCATCCATTGTCCATCATAGAGTGTGTGAGTCCTCTCGGGATCCAAGATTGATCGTAAGAGTTCTTGACAATCAAGGCCATGTTTGCCTAACTCTCTTACATCACTTGGTGAAGACAAGTGTCTAGTGTAATACTTTTTATTTCTAATCTTTTCGCACTTTTTACTTGGTTTTGTATTGATGACTTTAATAACTAGTTTCTTATGTTGAAGGTGATTCTTCTTTATCGTTTGTCCGTGGTGTCTTGACATTATTTTACTGTCTATATAAAATAAAAGATTTTCACCATTCATATCTCCACGGTCTATATGGAGGTATGTTGGCTACCTGGTCGGGGGTAAAGGGAACGGTTTGGTAAGAGTCTTGCCGTTGTTCAGCGTTTAGAGGTCCTGCAATGGACCTGGGTCAAATTTAGTAGGACCTCCTTCAATACTTAACGGTATTGGATGGCGGGGGTCCAAACTCTTTGATCCCCTCATAAGTTAACTACTATTAATACTATAACCCGGCTATTTAGGATTGTATCCCTGCTGACTCAAACTACTTAGTCGAGGGTAACGTCACCTCCAAAAGAGGGGCCTACCATAATTTGCATTAATAACTTAATTAATTATCTTTCAATAATCCAACCCTTTAGGATTGTATCTTTGCTGACTCAAACTACTGGGTTGAGGGTAACGTCACCTTCAAAAGAGGGGCCTACTACAATAACTAAGATAATCTCTTAAATAAGTGCAAAAGTGCGGAAATAATCAAAGGTTACACTATACACGAGTCGGAACCAAGTGATTCATCTTGTCTATCTGTTTTTTTTCTTTTATTTTTATTTTTTAGCATTTTAGTTAGTTTTTATTTTTCTTAGCTTAAAACATTTTTCTAAACTTTTGATTTGATTAGACGTTGAGGATAAACCGGTACTAAAAGCTCTTGTGTCCTTGGACGACCTCGGTATCTTACCAACACTATACTACGCTCACTATGGGTGCACTTGCCCATATGTGTGTTTAGTGTTAGTAAATATCGTGTTTTATAAATTTAAAACTTGGCTAAAAAAAAGTGTTAAAGGGCTTAAAATATACACCCAATATATATAACACTTCACACGCATCAAGTTTTTGGCGCCGATGCCGGGGACACAAGGATTTTAAGAAAGTTAGGAATCAACGGCCTAATCTTTTTTCTTATTTTTCATTTTTTTTTAGGATTTTTCTTAATTTTTCAGCTTCTGCAGAACTCAGCACGGGCCGTGCCCGCTGAACACGCCCCGTGCCCAATCATTGGAACTGGCAATCCTGTTTTAAGTCAGACAGTAAGCTGAACACGGGGTCGTGCCCACTCAACACGCCCCCGTGCCAAAGTTTCAGTTACTGAAAACAGAACCGTAAGATCCCGACGGTTGGTAATTTCTGACACAGGCATGAGTGATACTGATACTTTTTACTTTCGGCACTCTTATGGTACTACGTGGTGTCAATTATGTGGTGGTAACCATAAGGAATTAGAATGTTATTTTCTAAATTATAAGCCCCACTACATAGACCCATCGTTTCCTAGTATCCTTAAGAGGGGCGAAAGTAAAAGTAATCCCTATCTCTCCCTTGAATGCTCCCAACCGGATTTTCTAGGAGAAATGCTTCTCGATGAATTATTTCAATTAGAAGATCTAATTCTTAATTGGTTAAAAGAACTTAGGAAAGATTTCAATGATCTTTTCCAAGACGATAACCAAAAAGAAGGATTGGAAACGCATTCAAACAACTTCGTTGTTTCAGATGATACTTCTAACTCTAGTGAGGACTTGAGCGATAGTCGTCCCTGTGTCGATTGTGCCGTGAAGGACTCCCCATAAACTTCGTTTGATGCATACATAGACCTGAATGATTCGACATACACCTTCTTTAACGAGAGCCCGGAAAAGGGTTGGACTTGTCCACCTACATATAGCATAGGAATCACCCTCACCGACAACCTCTTGCGTTCTCGTCTTAATCTAGAGCAATTAAGGTATCTTAGGCACTTTGGGGTTGTTCCCTCCAGTAAGGAATCACCCGATCTAGAGAAGGTCCTTGAAAATAGACGAATTCCTTAAGACATCTTCTAGACACGGGGCCGTGTCCAGGTCAGCACGCCCCCGTGTCCACCCAAAGATTCCCTTCTGATTTTGTCAGAATGCGGACAAAAATGTGTCAGGATTCCATCTGCACACGGGGCCGTGTCCAGCCGACACGGGGCCGTGCGCAACGTACTGTCGTTTTCTATAAATGCAGCCAAGAATCCTGCACATTTGAACCATTCCAGGGACAGAGATTTGGGGAATATTCTCACATACCATCCTAGGTATTTTCTAAAAGAAGTTTCTCAACTATCTTCTTGTCCTTTCCTCTTTTATCCACTATCATCTTCTTCAATTTTTCTCATACTTCCATTAAAGCTTGAACCTTCCATAATTTCAAGCCTTATTGAGATGTTTGTTAGATTTTTGTTCATGGAATCTTGTTAAAAATAAGTTCTACAACAATGTTTTAAGTTGTTTATGTTCAAAAATGCTTTAAAAATCATGAAAACAATTTGAAACCCCAAGATTCCTTGTTCCTAAATCCTGCAGATATTTGAACACGGGGCCGTGTCCGAAGTACTGGTTCCATAAAATTGAACTCTTTTCGGTATGTTTTCTCAGTATGGCAAGCAGAACAAGCGGAAACTCTTCGTCGCATTCCAGAAACAACCGGCAGGGGAGAAGATCATCAACGGTTGAAGATTCTCTTGTAAACTATGTTTACGCCTTAAGAGAAGCCCTTGATGAAGTGACAAGTGTGGAAGAGGCATTGGTTGACCGTATTAATCATTTGACGGTGGGACTAGAAGGATGTCTCCGGGAAGTCAACCTTTTGCACCAAAGGTTGAACATTCTCGCCTCTCCTCCTTTGGTGCCGATTATCACCCAAAGGGCATGGAATGTGGTACCGGAAGTCATCATTCCGGCCAAATGGTACACCTTACATCCGGATCCCCCTCGAGACATACTACAAGGGGTTCCGATTGGTGTCGCTCCTCCTCCACAAGATGTTGATGAACATGAAGCCGCCTCCCTTCTCCCGAGGGAGATAGAATAATGGCTCTAGCAACATCTAAGGGACACCGCTCGGCTTGGAGTTCTACAAGGCTTTTAGACCGGAAATCTATTTCCGGAATTTTGGTTCTTATTGTAGAAGTAGAGCTCCTTAGGAAGATTTTACGGATAATATTAGGACTTTTAACTTTTATTTTCTGCTTTATTTTTCATTTTTAGGACTAATATGTAATTCTCTCTATGACTTAATGAATGATGGTTTTAGTTAATTTGGTGTTTGGGTGGTGTTGAAATGAATAAAACACACTTGAGATGGCAAAGGATACAAGGGAAACTTGAACCAGCACCCCATGCAGGAAAACCGAGCCGTCCGACGATTTTCTTCGTTTACAGTAAGCTCGGCATGGGCCGTGTCCATCCAACACGGCCCCGTGCTGCACAGTCTGCAGAAAAGACCCATTTCAGGTAACTGGACACGGGCCGTGTTCACCCAACACGCCCCCGTGTCCAGGCTTCTTTTTCTCTTGATTTAATTTTGTTACTGGCACTTGAACACGGCGCCGTGCCCGGACAACACGGGGCCGTGTCCAGTGCCTAGTAACATAAATTTTTGCTTAAATCACACCTTTTACACATTCAATCAACCTAAAAATTTATTTTTGGGACACATTGAGGACAATGTGTAATTTAAGTGTGGGGGGGATGCTAAAACATTGAATCTTGCAAGTCCTAAATACAAGCCTTACACAAAACCCTATTGGAACCGCTAATCACCCCAAATTTTTTCAAAAATTTTCATTTTTTTTTACTTGTCTAGGTTTAACTTGGGAATTTCAAGTTCTAAAAAGGTTATATTTTTACGAATTTACAACCGATAGCGTCGTGATAAAAAGAACCAACATAAGAAAATTATGAAAAGGCATGACAAACTTAGTTAAAATTTGATTATATATACTTGATCATATAAAAAAAACCCATTCCCACAAAAGTGAGTTTTGAGCCTTTATTGAGCATACAATTACATATCATTAGACTAAATGCTCATTTTTCGTTTCTTGTGTGAATAGCCGCTTGGTTCTTACGACTCTAGAACTAGCCATGACGATACATTCCCGGTCCTTACCAACTTAAACCCGAGTAAGTAAATGATGGAGGCATTAGGACTAACCCTTTTTATTTCTACACCATTATTTTTTTTACCACCTACCCAAAATCCCCCTAGTTAGCCCCTTTGAGCCTAAACCTTTTCATTTCATAACCCAAACCAAACACCCTTTTACCCACCAAAACCTTTTTCATTTTTTAACCCTTTGTTTTAGTAACTAGCTCGGTTTTTCGTATGATTCTTCAAAAAAAAAATGTGTTGATGATGAAGCGAAAGAAAATAAACAAACAAGTTCATCAAAAATAACTTTGTTTGAATAATAGCTTCATCAAAATAAAAGTTACAAAAATAAAAAGTCTTACGAAAACCGACGTTTGTTACGCTTTTCGCCCTTTTTCTACTAACCACTAACCACTAACCCAACCACCTACCTTTAACCCAAGCCTAACCCTTCACCCAAAAAGTCCTCTTGATATTTACAAAGGTATGTAAGTTAAAAAGCAGGAGGATTGATTGCTTGGCAAGCCTATGGTAGGAGTAAGTTCCATGCCGCTCTCGAGTGATCCCCGTGAGGTATGTGAACTTGTATATAAATAGAATTTTAAAGAGGCATGTTATGCCCTAATAAGTAATTTCCCTTATGAAAAGTTTTAAATAAATCATGACGAATAGGATTGTAAATAAATAAAAATAAAACTAAATAAAGAATCTTGGAAATCCCGACACTCTATGACAAGCTCAAAAACCTTCTTCTCTACCCATTCCATTTGGGAGTGTAAAGCCACATTATAAAGAGTTTTGCTTGAGGACAAGCAAAGATTCAAGTGTGGGGGTATTTGATGTGTGCAAAATGCAACATATAAATTACATCAATTGTGGCATAAAACTAACCCTTTTTTAGTACTAATGTTGGAAAAAGTGTGCTTTTGTCTTCCTTTTGTATTTTCAGGATTAAATGAGCTCAAATTAACAAAAGAAGCAAAAAGACAGCAAAATCTAACATAAATACAAGAAAAGGAACAAACGTGACATGCCCGACCCCACGACAGCATCTTTCCAAGCAAAACAAGAAGACAGAAGACTGAACACGCCCCGTGCTTAGCCAGCACGGGGGCGTGCCCAAGTGTCAGCAGAAAAGACAAAGTGGTAGAAGCTTCTATTGCCCACCACGGGGCCGTGCTCAGTGGACACGGGGCCGTGGTCAACTATAAGATTCGTACAATCTAGGCAAATCTTCATAGTACAAAGATTCTTCTGCACACGGGGTCGTGCTCAGCGGACACGGGGGCGTGGTCAACTAATAAAGACAAGCTGCATTAAATGAAGAAAGAGAGGATGTGGACACGGGGCCGTGCCCGAGCTTCTGTTCAGCCTATAAATAGGAGTGCTTGGCTCAAGCTCAAACCATCCCTTGGCACACCACCTCTCTCACACTTCACCCACCACCCACCACCACCATAACACCATCATCCACCACCATCATCCATTGTCCATCATAGAGTGTGTGAGTCGTCTCGGGATCCAAGATTGATCGTAAGAGTTCTTGACAATCAAGGCCATGTTTGCCTAAGTCTCTTACATCACTTGGTGAAGACAAGTGTCTAGTGTAATACTTTTTATTTCTAATCTTTTCGCACTTTTTACTTGGTTTTGTATTAATGACTTTAATAACTAGTTTCTTATGTTGAAGGTGATTCTTCTTTATCGTTTGTCCGTGGTGTCTTGACATTATTTTACTGTCTATATAAAATAAAAGATTTTCACCATTCATATCTCCACGGTCTATATGGAGGTATGTTGGCTACCTGGTCGGGGTTTAAGGGAACAGTTTGGTAAGAGTCTTGCCATTGTTCAGCGTTTAGAGGTCCTGCAATGGACCTGGGTCAAATTTAGTAGGACCTCCTTCAATACTTAACGGTATTGGATGGCGGGGGTCCAAACTCTTTGATCCCCTCATAAGTTAACTACTATTAATACTATAACCCGGCTATTTAGGATTGTATCCCTGCTGACTCAGACTACTTAGTAGAGGGTAACGTCACCTCCAAAAGAGAGGCCTACCATAATTTGCATTAATAACTTAATTAATTATCTTTCAATAATCCGACCCTTTAGGATTGTATCCTTGCTGACTCAAACTACTGGGTTGAGGGTAACGTCACCTTCAAAAGAGGGGCCTACTACAATAACTAAGATAATCTCTTAAATAAGTGCAAAAGTGCGGAAATAATCAAAGGTTACACTATACACGAGTCGGAACCAAGTGATTCATCTTGTCTATATGTTTTTTTTTTCTTTTATTTTTATTTTTTCAGCATTTTAGTTAGTTTTTATTTTTCTTAGCTTAAAACATTTTTCTAAACTTTTGATTTGATTAGACGTTGAGGATAAACCGGTACTAAAAGCTCTTGTGTCCTTGGACGACCTCGGTATCTTACCAACACTATACTACGCTCACGATGGGTGCACTTGCCCATATGTGTGTTTAGTGTTTGTAAATATCGTGTTTTATAAATTTAAAACTTGGCTAAAAAAAGTGTTAAAGGGCTTAAAATATACACCTAATATATATAACACTTCACACGCATCAATCGACTTTGGAGGCAGTTGGGATGTCTATCTACCATTAGTCGACTTTTCGTATAATAACAGCTACCATGCTTGTATTGGGACGGCACCGTACGAAATGCTCTATGGTAGGAAATGTCGGACCCCGGTATGTTGGGGAGAAGTGGGTCCACATGAGCTTGCCCACCAAGATATAGTTCGAGCCACTAATGAAAATATTGATGTGGTTCGGGCACATTTGAAGGCGGCTCAAGATAGACAAAAGTCGTATGCGGATAAAAGGAGGAGACCGATCGAGTTTCAGGTTGGCGACAAAGTCATGCTTAAAGTATCCCCATGGAAGGGGGTTATCCGGATTAGAAAGAGAGGAAAATTAAGCCCGAGATTTATTAGGCCGTTTGCGATTATTGAACCGGTAGGAAAGGTAGCATACCGCCTTGAACTACCGGAAGAATTAAGCGAAATTCATAGCACGTTTCATGTGTCACATCTTCGGAAATGTTTGGCGGATGAAACAACCTATATCCACTACGATGACATCGAGGTGGATAATAGACTTAACTACGTGGTGAAACCCATGGCGATTTTGGATCGTAAGGTGAAAACCTTAAGGAACAAAGAAATAAATCAAGTAAAGGTTAAATGGGAACACAAGAAGGGTTCGGATACCACATGGGAATCCGAAGAGGAGATGCAACGACTCTACCCTACGTTATTCGGTACGTAATCAGGTTTCGGGGACGAAACCCCTTTTAAGGGGAGTGGACGTGTAACACCCCAAAATCTATAAAACTTTATATTAGAATCATATAAAGTACAAATAAGCGAGAATGAGCTAATTAGGAAATAAACAACCTAGTTAGTTAGTTAACTTGTTTAAAAGCATGAGTGAATCTAAAGTGTCAAAATATATAAACTAAATAAAAGTGGGGGGACTTATGTTGTATAAATTGAAACTTGATTTAATTAAAACAAGTTAAATCACACCAAACACACAAGGAGTGTGTCTGGTCGACCAGGAAACGCAGGAGGGGCGACACCAGCTCCTCACAAAACCCTAGCTTCCACAAAATTGATAAATTGAAGGTCATAATCAAGTCCAAATTGATTTTCAAGCATAGATTAATGATCACCTAGTTGAAAGGATCATAAGGTACGTAAAATCTTGATGTTTTGATTCATCTCAAATTCTTGGTTAATTGTGAAGAACTGAAATTGAGCTTGATTATGTCTTGCATGGGTGAAATTAGAAGTGATATGGGGTTTAGGGACAAACCCTAGGTGATTTCTTGTCAAAATCTTGCATGATACTTGTAAGGTTCATAATCACCATAGTGGGTGATTAATACGTTAGTAGAACTTGATAAACACTAGGATTGAGGTTCTTGTTCTAGTGTAATATGAATTTATGAGATGAATTCTGAAATATTGATGTTGAAATATGTGACAACTGGCACCCAACCGGTAATTTCCGTGCACTTTAATTATTACTCAATGACTGCAATTATGTGCTTAAATGTCAACATTGATTGATTACATTATATACAAGTGAATTCATGCACGTTTTACAAAATATTTCTTTAATGAGAGCGTTGCGTCAGAAATACTAGTAAACTCACCGGTAGACACATGGTGTCAACAATTCTGCAGAAAGCAGTCAGACAATAGAATTGGAGCCTAGGTGTAGGTCCAAAGACAAGAATACATTAAAACCTAAGAGTACATACAAGGGTTTATATATAAACTTTCCGAAAGCTAAAATACGCACTAAAAAGCATCCGAAATGCACTTTATGTGCAGAATTTTATTAAATTCAGCTATAAATCAGCTTTTAACACATAAATGTTATGCAGAGATCATGATTTATCATTCATAATATTTCCCTAAGTGTCGGGAATCGAAATTGTTACAAAAGGGTACTTAAAGGGCACTAAACGGTGCAATTTAGCACTTTAACGAACCGGTATCTAACCGAACAACCGGACATAACCCGGAATATCAAAATATTATTAGAAACATTGTTTTAATATTTCTGAGCTAGTTATGGTCCCCGTACACCATAACACCCACTAGATATCTACTAACTAAGACATGTAACCAAATACTTGGAATTGAACTAATATTTACCAATTACCATGAGATTTTACACTTCGCCCCCCCCCCCCCCTTACATAGTGGACGGTCACCTTAGTGGCCCCACTTTTGATTTTGTAATCATACTAAGTCTTCTATAAATCTTGTCAAGATATCTTGTAATCTTATAAGATATTGTGAAAATCTTTCAAGTACTTTAAGAAGATATGGACACTACATCTAACTTCACACACACCACACTTCATCTTCCTTCCCTCCTTTCCCCCACCTCGGCCGAGAACCACCAAGGCACTACCACCATTTTCGTTCAAGCATCATACAATCCAAGGGCCTCTCAAGGTGCTAGAAGGTCACTAACGAAGCTCGGTGCTCACGGAACTTGGAGGACCTCACCCGTTTGCTTTTATCCACTCAATCTTCATCATTGTTCTTCCCAAGCTTTAAGCTAGTTGTAAGATCCTTGAACACCCTTGTTTACTTCTATTTTTAGTGGTTAAAAGACTTATTATGTTGAAAATCATATAAACACTAAAGAATATGAACATGAATCTTGAACATAAGTCTTACACATAATGAAATAGTGCGGAAACTATGTGTTTAGTGTATGAATGATGCTTGTTTGTTGAAATGATGATGTTAATTATCACATAAAGCTTGCTAGACTGTGATTAAACACATGATCTAGCAAGTGGAAGGATGATTATGTAACAACATGAAATAATCATCTTCTAGTAAACACATGAACTTGATAAATGAAATGATTTCTTGAAAAGTAATAAACATAAGAAGCTAGTAAACTTATAAATCCAAGATTTATGAATGATTTTTCCAAGAAAAACAAGTGTAAAATATGATTTTTAGAAGATCATGATTCTTACATAAACCAATATTATTTTTGGTGGAAAAACAAGTGTATGAACACTTGTGAAACAAGAGAGTTAATGAAATCAACATTTTTGTAAATTATGTTTAAAAGTTGTAAACACCAAATCTTTTCAAGAATGGAATTTTTGATTAAATAAACACACTTTAAAGAGTAACTAAGTCTACTAGAGACATTGCCAAGTTACTACAAGTTTTGAGAAAGAACAAGTTCATGTTGTCATGTAACTTACTTGATTTTAACACTTGTTAGATGAGAAATGAGTTGTTGATTGTTGATGATGTTTTAAAAGAAAATAAACACATGTTTTGAAAACATGGGAAACCTCCATTTTTAGGGGAAACTCTGCCAAAATTTTATAAATTTTGACACTTAGAAAAATATAAGTTTTTGAGAAACTTATTCCCTAAAAATGTATCTAAAAACATTTACCAAGGTTTCCTAAACTTTTGTGTTTAGAAATGAGGATTTCTTCAAGAATAAAAATGGATATTAAGTATGTATATTTGTGATAAAAATATATATATTTGATCACCAAATTTTGTGCTAAGTGTATGTAGTATGTATCATACTTGATAGTGTATTAGGACTTGAAAATACACTAAATACTCTTAAGGAGTGAAGATACAAAAATACACATACAACATACTTAGACAAAAACAAGATACTTATATTTATTTTTGAGAAAATAATATAAGTAAGACACATAGTTAAAAATATAAATTATTTTTAACACAGGAACACATATATAAAAGATAGTGACTTGTACTTGTGCGATACAAGTCTAGTGACTAACGTTAATAAAACACGTTTAGGTCACGACGCTAGATAAGCAAAAACCGGTGAAGTTTACGACGCAGGAACGCAAAGTTGTGAGTTCATGCTCCCCATTTTCTTTTAACTGTTTTCAGTTTTATAACTTCGGGGGTGAAATACATGTTACAAATGTTACAATGTTTATAAATGGTATGATACAAAAACAAGAAGCACTCTTGGTGAGAACGAGTACCAAGTATGATGCGTTTTGAGAATACAAGAATACAAGAAGCACTCTTGGTGAAAACTAGTACCAAGTATGATGCGTTTTGAGGAATGATATGAGAAATCGTGTCACGAATAGGGTACCATAAGCACCATTAATCAACAATATACCTAGACCGCAGAACAAAAGGTTAGATCTAACGGGTTTCGGGCAGCCACACTCTTGGTGAGAACGAGTACCAAGTAGTGCTTTTTTGTCTCAGAAAAACTTGATAAATGCCTATGGTTTGGTGACTTCTTATGTCGTGTCACATGTTAATGGCCTTGCAACCCATTTACAACCCTAATACATACAAGAACACCTTATTTATACAAGATTCATACCACAAGAATACTTGATTTATACATGAATATTGGATTTACACAAGAATACTTGATTTATACATGAGTACGTGGTGTACACAAGAATACTTGATTTATACATGAATATTTGATTTACACAAGAATACTTGATTTATACATGAGTACGTGGTGTACACAAGAATACTTGATTTATACATGAGTACGTGGTGTACACAAGAATACTTGATTTATACATGAATATTTGATTTACACACGAATACTTGATTTATACATGAGTACGTGGTGTACACAAGAATACTTGATTTAAACATGAATACTGGATTTACACAAGGATACTTGATTTATACAAGATACAATCTATGTTTTCATACAAAGTATACAAACGTAAAATACAAAAACTGCATGAATTCACACCAACATTATGTTGACGTTTTTCCAAAACTCACATGTATTTCAGGTAACTAGTGGATGTGCGCGCGGTCTTACTCATGCTCCTGGATGTTGTTTATGTTTAAATAAAGTTGTAAACTTTTCAGACAATATGCTGTCTTGTGATGTAAACACTTAACTTATGTTTTCAGTAATGTAATGTTTGAAGTTATTTTTACGAGCATGTAGTATGTTTACCTTTCGTATGCAATGAGAACCTTTCATGATCACACCTCGTGCTTCCGCCATAGAAAGGGGTGTGACATATTGGTATCAGAGCTGCGATTGTAGTGAACCAGGATTCCTTCTCGAGTCTAGTCTACAATCTCTAGGATCCTTTCATGAAAACAATTTTTCAAAAAGTTTTCATTGCATAAAACTTCCCGCGACATCCACTACCTGAAAGTGTTTACAAAGAGTCTAGAAAAGACACTACGAGACTTAGGGTGCACAGGGGTAGCACTTGTCTGTGATTAAGAATTACTTGCAATTATGTGAGACAATTGACATATACATATACTAGAAGTAGAATGTCACTAGTATACGTGACTTTACCTGAAAACAATGACCAATCTGATGGAAGAAATACGAGGATGAAACGAACTGTGTGGGCTGTGCAAGGAGTTACGTAATTATGGATGCATACATAATTATGGAATTCAGTGCACAGAAACCACGGCAAGTCTTGTCACGTATAGATTCCCTCGGTACAAGAAAAGGTCAAACGTGAACACCAGCCTATTAAATACTCTGCTAGAGTAATAATTGTTTGATGTCACTTATGTGGTATATGCCTGTGTATATATATACTACTACTGTCTAGTATGACGATATCAAACAAATGCCTAAACCTATTGTGTGGTGTTCTTTCAGAACATGACATCTAGGAGAATTGTGAACAATCGAGATTCGGATCAACCTCCTCCTCCCCCACTGCCAAAGACTGCTGAAGAGCTGAACGCTCTACTGGAGGAAAGGATTTCTGCAACTATCGCCCAGTACGAGGTAAACCGAACCCAAGACAGTGGCGGACCAAGCAACGCTAGACGAAATGGGAATGGATATCATCTGGAGGCAACGCAGCTCAGGGCTGCACTTTCAAGCAGTTTCTCAATTGCAAACCAATGAACTACGATGGCACAGGAGGTGCAGTAGCGTTTGTACGCTGGACGGAGAAAACTGAAGCCACTATCCGTATGAGCAAGTGCACCGCGGATCAACAAGTCACTTTTGCTACTGGGTTGTTTGTCGATGAAGCTCTGACTTGGTGGAATTTGCAAGTCCAAACCCTGGGAGATGATGCTGCTTATGGTCTGACTTGGGATGAATTGAAAGAAAGAATGAGAGAGAAGTATTGCACTCGTGCTGAACTCCAAAGGTTGGAGATTGAGTTCTGGCACTTGACCATGGAAGGTGCTGGAATTACTGGTTACACCCGAAGGTTCCACGATCTGTCAAGGGTGATCCCTTACATGGTGACACCTGAATTTAAGCGCGTTGAACGCTACATTTGGGGATTGGCCTCAGAATTTCACGGCATGGTAACTTCGGCTAAACCTCAAACAATCACTAAGGCTGTAACTCTGGCTGTCAGCCTTACTGAAGATTATGTTCGTATGAAGAAGTTATCGCTGAACCCAACAGAAAAGACCGAGACGCATGCTGAGTCGTCCGGTGACAAGAAGAGAAAGCATTCGAATTTGAATCAAGCAACCCGCAGCAACAACAAAGGTTCATACAACAAGAAGCGTGACACTAACCCATCTAAGGAGGCAAGAACCTTTCCAGCGGCAAATGATACTGCAGCCAGAGGATACCAAGGTACCCTGCCTAAATGCCAAAAATGTAAGTATCATCATGAAGGAGCTTGTCGCATTCCAAGGTGCGACAAATGTGGTAGATTGGGTCATCAAACAGAAGACTGTTGGGGTAAAGGAAAGAACGGGAATGGAAACCGCAACGGTGCTGGAACTGGAAACAATGGTGGAAATGGAAATGGTACTGGCAACAGGAATGGTAACGGAAATGGGAAGAACCGAGGATGCTTCAGTTGTGGAAGCAATGATCATTTCATAAAAGACTGCCCAAGGGAAACAATGCTCAGGCACGAGCATTTGTGATTGGAGCAAAGGACGCACGCGAGGACCCTAATGTGGTCACCAGTACGTTTCTCGTTAACAATCACTTTGCATCTATATTTGACACTGGCGCCGATTATAGCTTCATGTCTGTGAAATTTAAACGCATGCTTGGAATAGAATCTAGTAGATTAGAAATTCCTTATTCCATAGAACTAGCCAATGGTAAACTTGTTGAATCGGGCGAAGTTGTTAGAGGCTGCTCATTAGAAATTGGTGAACGAAATTTTAGCATCGACCTCTTACCTATTCAATTGGGTAGCTTCGATGTAGTGGTCGGAATGGACTGGTTGTCCAAGAACAAAGCTGAAGTTATTTGTCACGAGAAAATCATTCGCATCCCTTTGGCGAATGATGAAACTCTCATCGTACATGGAGAAAAACGAGATACGCCTCTACGAATCATCAGTTGTATGAAGGCACAGAAGTGCTTAAGGAAAGGATGTGTCGCTTTCCTGGCACATGTTGTAGACAAGAAGGCTGAGGAGCCGAAACTCGAAGACATTCCTGTGGTGAAGGATTCCCTGATGTTTTTCCTGAAGATCTGCCAGGGCTACCTCCGCAACGACAAGTCGAATTCCGTATAGACTTGGTTCCAGGAGCCGCTCCTGTAGCCAAGGCACCCTATCGGCTTGCACCATCCGAAATTCAAGAACTATCTACACAACTCCAGGAGTTGTTTGATAAAGGATTCATACGACCAAGCTTCTCGCCTTGGGGAGCTCCAGTATTGTTCGTGAAGAAAAATGATGGAACTCTGCGGATGTGTATCGATTACAGAGAACTGAACAAGCTCACAATCAAGAATCGATACCCTTTACCGAGGATTGATGACTTATTTGATCAGTTACAAGGATCAAGCTACTATTCCAAGATCGATCTTCGATCTGGATACCATCAGTTAAGAATCCAAGAGGAAAGCGTACCAAAGACTGCATTCAGAACACGCTATGGGCATTACGAATTCCTTGTGATGCCATTCAGACTGACGAGCGCGCCAGCGGTATTTATGGATCTAATGAACCGCGTATGCAAACCATATCTCGATAAATTCGTGATTGTATTTATCGATGATATCCTGATTTACTCACGAACAAAAGAAGAACATGAGCAACACCTCAGGACCATTTTGGAGTTACTGAAGAAAGAGAAACTTTATGCAAAGTTCTCGAAATGCGAATTCTGGATTCGCGAAGTACAATTTCTTGGTCACGTTGTGAACGAAAAGGGCATTCATGTGGACCCATCCAAGATAGAAGCCATAAAGAATTGGGAAGCTCCCAAAACCCCAACTGAAGTTCGACAATTTTTGGGCTTAGCGGGCTATTACCGACGGTTTATTGAGAATTTCTCAAAGATAGCTCAACCGCTGACTTCCCTTACGCAGAAAGACAAGAAGTACGACTGGGGTGACAAGCAGGAAGAAGCCTTCCAGCTACTTAAAAATAAGCTATGCGATGCACCAATACTATCATTACCCGAAGGCACTGAAGACTTCGTGGTATACTGCGACGCTTCACGACAAGGCTTGGTTTGCGTGCTCATGCAACGCCAGAAAGTCATCGCTTATGCTTCAAGACAGTTGAAGGTACATGAAAGAAATTATACCACGCACGACTTGGAACTAGGCGCGGTGGTATTCGCCTTGAAGATCTGGCGACACTATTTATATGGTACTCGATGTACAATCTTCACAGATCACAAAAGCTTACAACATATATTTGATCAGAAGGAATTGAACATGCGTCAGCGACGATGGGTCGAGCTACTGAACGACTATGACTGTGAGATTAAGTACCATCCTGGAAAAGCAAACGTTGTGGCAGACGCGCTAAGTCGAAAAGAAAGGGTTAAGACCCTAAGGGTTCGAGCATTAGAAATGACTATTCAAACGAACCTCACAGCACGCATTCGGGATGCACAACAAGAAGCCCTTAAGATGGAAAATCGTAAAGCTGAATACCTCCGAGGTATGCTAAAATATATGGTGCCAAATGAAGAGGGAACCTTATACTTTGAGAAGCGTATTTGGGTTCCGCTCTATGGTGGTATACGAGAAGTCATCCTTGATGAAGCGCACAAATCAAGATACTCGATCCATCCAGGATCGGACAAAATGTATCAAGACTTAAAAGAATATTATTGGTGGCCGAGAGTCAAGAGCGATGTTGCTATATATGTTGGAAAATGCCTAACATGTGCTAAGGTTAAGGCTGAATATCAGAAACCGTCCGGCCTACTACAACAACCAGAGATACCCATGTGGAAGTGGGAGCAAATCTCTATGGACTTCATAACAAAATTACCCAAGACCCCTAGAGGGCACAATATGACATGGGTGATAGTTGATCGATTGACAAAATCTGCGCATTTCCTACCAATCCGAGAAAAGGATAGCACTGGAAAGCTTGCAGAGATATACTTAAAAGAAATTGTGGCACATCATGGAGTGCCTATCTCAATTATTTCAGACAGAGATGGACGCTTTGTCTCAAGAATCTGGCAATCCTTTCAGGAAGCCTTTGGGTCTCAGCTAGACCTAAGCACGACTTTCCATCCGCAAACAGACGGCCAGAGCGAACGGACTATACAAACATTAGAAGATATGCTTCGCGCATGTGTTATGGACCTAGGGGAAGCTGGGACACTCATCTACCTTTAGTTGAGTTTTCCTACAATAACAGTTATCATACGAGTATAAAAGCCGCACCATTCGAAGCTCTGTATGGCCGCAAGTGTCGATCGCCCTTATGTTGGGCAGACGCTGAAGACAAACGTATGGTTGGTCCTGAACTAGTACAAGAGACAACCGGCAAGATAATGCAGATCCGAGAGTGCATTAAGGCGGCTCGAGATCGACAAAAGAGCTACGCTGATCGAAGACGAAAACCATTAGAATTCGAGGTGGGAGACAAAGTGTTGTTAAAAGTCTCACCTTGGAAGGGCGTAGTAAGATTTGGAAGACGTGGGAAGCTGAATCCCCGATACATCGGACCATTCAAGATTTTGGAAAGAATTGGTACCGTGGCATACAAGTTGGAGTTACCGGAAGAACTTAATGGAGTACATGATACGCTTCATGTATCCAACCTCAAGAAGAGTCCAACACAAGAAAACGTGATCATCCCTGCGGATGAAGTGCAAATTGATGATGCCCTCCGATTTACAGAACAACCCATTGAGGTTACCGACTGGAAAGTCAACAAGACCAGGATGAGCAGTGTTAAACTGGTCAAAGTATGTTGGAACTCTAAGCACAGACCCGAGTACATGTCGGAACATGAAGACCTGTTCAAAGAAAAGTACCCCCACCTGTTCAAGAAGACTCCTGCAAGAGGCAGCTCAGCCTGAATTTCGGGACGAAATTCTTTTAACGGGGGGAGACTGTGACAACTGGCACCCAACCGGTAATTTCCGTACACTTTAATTATTACTTAATGACTGTAATTATGTGCTTAAATGTCAACATTGATTGATTACATTATATACAAGTGAATTCATGCACGTTTTACAAAATATTGCTTTAACGAGAGCGTTGCGTCAGAAATACTAGTAAACTCACCGGTAAGACACATGGTGTCAACAATTCTGCAGAAAGCAGTCAGACAATAGAATTGGAGCCTAGGTGTAGGTCCAATGACAAGAATATATTAAAACACAAGAGTACATACAAGGGTTTATATATAAACTTTCCGAAAGCTAAAATACGCACTAAAAAGCACCGGAAACGCACTTTAAGTGCAGAATTTTATTAAATTCAGCTATAAATCAGCTTTTAACACATAAATGTTATGCAGAGATCATGATTTATCATTCAGAATATTTCCCTAAGTGTCGGGAATCGAAAGTGTTACAAAAGGGTACTTAAAGGGCACTAAACGGTGCAATTTAGCACTTTAACGAACCGGTATCTAACCGAACAACCGGACATAACCCGGAATATCAAAATATTATTAGAAACATTGTTTTAATATTTCTGAGCTAGTTATGGTCCCCGTACACCATAACACCCACTAGATATCTACTAACTAAGACATGTAACCAAATACTTGGAATTGAACTAATATTTACCAATTACCATGAGATTTTACAGTTTGCCCCCCCCCCCCCCTACATAGTGGAAGGTCACCTTAGTGGCCCCACTTTTGATTTTGTAATCATACTAAGTCTTCTATAAATCTTGCCAAGATATCTTGTAATCTTATAAGATCTTACAAGATATTGTGAAAATCTTTCAAGTACTTTAAGAAGATACGGACACTACATCTCACTTCACACACACCACACTTCATCTTCCTTCCCTCCTTTCCCCCACTTCGGCCGAGAACCACCAAGGCACCACCACCATTTTCGTTCAAGCATCATACAATCCAAGGGCCTCTCAAGGTGCTAGAAGGTCACTAACGAAGCTCGGTGCTCACGGAACTTGGAGGACCTCACCCGTTTGCTTTTATCCACTCAATCTTCATCATTGTTCTTCCCTAGCTTTAAGCTAGTTGTAAGATCCTTGAACACCCTTGTTTACTTCTATTTTTAGTGGTTAAAAGACTTATTATGTTGAAAATCATATGAACACTAAAGAATATGAACATGAATCTTGAACATAAGTCTTACACATAATGAAATAGTGATGAAACTATGTGTTTAGTGTATGAATGATGCTTGTTTGTTGAAATGATGATGTTAATTATCACATAAAGCTTGCTAGACTGTGATTAAACACATGATCTAGCAAGTGGAAGGATGATTATATATGTAACAACATGAAATAATCATCTTCTAGTAAACACATGAACTTGATAAATGAAATGATTTCTTGAAAAGTAATAAACATAAGAAGCTAGTAAACTTATAAATCCAAGATTTATGAATGATTTTTCCAAGAAAAACAAGTGTAAAATATGATTTTTAGAAGATCATGATTCTTACATAAACCAATATTATTTTTGGTGGAAAAACAAGTGTATGAACACTTGTGAAACAAGAGAGTTAATGAAATCAACATTTTTGTAAATTATGTTTACAAGTTGTAAACACCAAATCTTTTCAAGAATGGATTTTTTGATGAAATAAACACACTTTAAAGAGTATCTAAGTCTACTAGAGACATTACCAAGTTACTACAAGTTTTGAGAAAGAACAAGTTCATGTTGTCATGTAACTTACTTGATTTTAACACTTGTTAGATGAGAAATGAGTTGTTGATTGTTGATGATGTTTTAAAAGAAAATAAACACATGTTTTGAAAACATGGGAAACCTCCATTTTTAGGGGAAACTCTGCCAAAATTTTATAAATTTTGACACTTAGAAAAATATAAGTTTTTGAGAAACTTATTCCCTAAAAATGTATCTAAAAACATTTACCAAGGTTTCCCAAACTTTTGTGTTAAGAAATGAGGATTTCTTCAAGAATAAAAATGGATATTAAGTATGCATATTTGTGAGAAAAATATATATATTTGATCACCAAATTTTGTGCTAAGTGTATGTAGTATGTATCATACTTGATAGTGTATTAGGACTTGAAAATACACTAAATACTCCTAAGGAGTGAAGATACAAAAATACACATACAACATACTTAGACAAAAACAAGATACTTATATTTATTTTTGAGAAAATAATATAAGTAAGACACATAGTTAAAAATATAAATTATTTTTAACACAGGAACACATATACAAAAGATAGTAACTTGTACTTGTGCGATACAAGTCTAGTGACTAACATTAATAAAACACGTTTAGGTCACGACGCTAGATAAGCAAAAACCGGTGAAGTTTACGACGCAGGAACGCAATGTTGTGAGTTCATGCCCCCCCTTTTCTTTTAACTGTTTTCAGTTTTATAACTTCGGGGGTGAAATACATGTTACAAATGTTACAATGTTTATAAATGGTATGATACAAAAACAAGAAGCACTCTTGGTGAGAACGAGTACCAAGTATGATGCGTTTTGAGAATACAAGAAGCACTCTTGGTGAAAACTAGTACAAAGTATGATGCGTTTTGAGGAATGATACGAGAAACCGTGTCACGAATAGGGTACCATAAGCACCATTAATCAACAATATACCTAAACCGCAGAACAAAAGGTTAGATCTAACGGGTTTCAGGCAGCCACACTCTTGGTGAGAACGAGTACCAAGTAGTGCTTTTGTGTCTCAGAAAAACTTGATAAATGCCTATGGTTTGGTGACTTCCTATGTCGTGTCACATGTTAATGGCCTTGCAACCCATTAACAACCCTAATACATACAAGAACACCTTATTTATACAAGATTAATACGACAAGAATACTTGATTTATACATGAATATTTGATTTACACAAGAATACTTGATTTATACATGAGTACGTGGTGTACACAAGAATACTTGATTTATACATGAATATTTGATTTACACAAGAATACTTGATTTATACATGAGTACGTGGTGTACACAAGAATACTTGATTTATACATGAGTACGTGGTGTACACAAGAATACTTGATTTAAACATGAATATTGGATTTATACAAGGATACTTGATTTATACAAGATACAAACTATGTTTTCATACAAAGTATACAAACGTAAAATACAAAAAATGCATGAATTCACACCAACATTATGTTGACGTTTTTCCAAAACTCACATGTATTTCTGGTAACTAGTGGATGTGCGCGCGGTCTTACTCATGCTCCTGGATGTTGTTTATGTTTAAATAAAGTTGTAAACTTTTCAGACAATATGCTGTCTTGTGATGTAAACACTTAACTTATGTTTTCAGTAATGTAATGTTTGAAGTTATTTTTACGAGCATGTTGTATGTTTACCTTTCGTATGCAATGAGAACCTTTCATGATCACACCTCGTGCTTCTGCCATAGAAAGGGGTGTGACAAAATATGTGTATAATTGCTTAATTAAAGTTGATTTTGATAAGATAACAAGTCATGAAACTTGGTAATGATTATGAAGAAAATCTGACCCGCTAGGTGTTTGTTGAAATGCCTAAGTGGAGATTAATATGTTAAAAATCGGATGAAAACGCATAATTGACTAATATGACAAGTTATGTGTTTATAATTACAAAAGGGTTCTAAATTGAAGTTGAATTGAACTCCTTAGGCAAAGAATCCGGATCGTCGAGCGGACAAGCCAGAGGAGGAGATACACGCTTGAAGGGTGTGCTCTAAAGGTACGCGACCTATGGTTTCGTTATGTCATGTTATTTATTTATTTTAGTCCGTTGTGTTGAAAAATAGCTAAATAAGAAAACCCGTTAAGTCACGGAAGTGACGAAGTGCTTTAGACGATTAAACGGGTCAAAACATGTGATAGAAATGGATTTTTGAAATGTCTTGAATGGTGGTTTTCATTTCGGCATCCAAACGGGTCAAAACAAGTTGAATAGTAAACTTTGAAGTTAGTTACCATCACTTGATGAATGGTTATAAACAAAGCGTAAGCCGTGTAGCGGACACGCTAAACTAGTTGTGAAATTTAGCCCTTAATACGGGAATTAAAGTTCGGGAACTTAAGCATGTCAAGTAGTATTAAAAAGCAAGTTTGAAACCTTGGAAACAAGCATGAAGGTTATTGCGTAAGCAATCCCTCGAGAGGGAAGCGAAAGGCCATAGTTGGTAAAATCTAGATATGTGTAATTAGCCTTAGTCATGTGATAACTAATATACAAGTTGCGGAACTTGTAAAAAAATGGGTCAAATAAACAAGAGGCAAATTATAGGACAACTGTTTTTGAAATGATATTTTTTTATGCAAACCATGTTGATAAACGTGTTCGTAATTAAATTACGGTTACGTAGGAAAAGAATCGGCAAAACTGCAAAACAAGAAAGAATGTGCAGCATCTACCGTAAGTTACGGTAGCTACCGTAACTTACGGTAGCAAGTAAAATGATACGGTGGCTTTCTACTGCTTTACGGCAGACCACTGTTACCCAGTTGCCACCGTAACTTACGGTGGCTACCGTAAGTTACGGTAGCGCCCAGTCATGAATGCTGAATTTTGTATTTCTTAGTTACTCGAATTCGTTTTTGAACATAGTTTCGATTATGTTAATTTCCAAGGAGTCTAATACTAATGTTCATCAAAATTTTAAGTTTCTAGGTAATGCAAGTACGTGAATGATGATCAAGCAAATGCCTCCGAACCGAACACACAAAACGAAGCTTCCGCACTTGATCTATTTTGTTTTAAGAATATGTAAACACTTGTAGTTGTGTCATGAATATTTGATTAGTAGTGTTATAACTTGAATATTATGATCATGTATGGTCTTAAAATCATGAAAGTTTTTGTAAACTCCTAAATTCAGTTTTAGATGCAAGTATCTGCATCATTAAACTAGTTTATTAAGTTGGGTCTTACATTAAGTATTTAAAAAAATAAAGCTTTTATACTTTTATTTCTTCATTATTGAAGATAAACTTGCAATTGCCAATCTATTTCGAAAAGTTTCAGTACTTTCAAAAAAAAAATTCGGATTTCTAATTTAATATACTGACTCTAAATTATTTCCATTTTGTTTTAAGAAAAATCTTTTATACAATTATTAGTCATGATAATGCTAGTTTTACCACATCGTAATATCGTGTTATATACTTGTCACACTTATACTGACTCAATAAACACGTTAACGCAAACTGATTTACAACCCAACAATCCGCTTAGATGCTTATAACTTGTCAACATGAATGTTTGACTCGTTTGAAAATATGGGTTAAACGGGCCGTGTTCGGGTTGACTCAAATATCTGTGGGTCATATTTAGATTCGGGTTACACATTTCAACCCGTCAACCCCATACGATTCACACCCTAACTTAACCTGATATGAAGATCTAGATAATTAATTATGTTCGACCAATTAAAAATGATAATTATCCAACAAAGGCATACAATCATTTAAAATATGGGACTTAACTTTTTACAATCATAATGATTGTGGATAAGGATCAAAAGCGTTTTTTATAAAACTAAAAAAAATGGAAGAAACACGTTAAATGACTTATACGATGAAGACACTAACTTATAGAGTTAGATAAGTTAAAGTGTCAAAAGATTAGGTGCTAAAGTAAATAAGTATTCAAGATGAAGATTAATTTGGCATCGATCACTTTCATATATAGATCCATTTATTGTCATTCATCAAAGATGACGATGAGTGTGTGTTCTAGGTCAATCAAATGGCGTCACGTGGCATCGCGAAGTTGCATCAAATAGAGTTACAAAAATGTGAAAGCATAAGGTCCATTTGGAACATTACATGAGTGATTGTAATAACCAACACCCAAAATTCAGTGAAAGTTGTTCTGATGATCGATATATTTTCCCTTTAAGTTTTTTTCAAGTTAAGACGTTATAACTCGTAAGACAACATTCCTCCAAGGCAAGTGCCTTTTGACAAAGCTCCAACATGTTCGCTCTCGGACGACATTATCTCGTCAAAAGTCATTTTTAGTGGTAAAGATCCTTGCAATGGGAAATAAGACATACAAGCGTTATATGACTTAATATATAGGGTTAATTGAAAAAACACGCAAGGCCGGCCCAACAGTGTATTGACCCAAGGCTAGCGTTTAGGGCCTCTAAAATTGTAGGGCCTCCATTGGACAAGTAATTTTTATATAGTGTGTATAACAATATTAATTTGATTGCATTGACATATACGATTGATGTAGTTTACTGGTAATTCGTTTGTTTTTCTATGTAGATAGTTGAGTTCGAGTCCCAGCAATGTAACTTTCAACATTGTTCGTTTTTTTTTTTACTAGAGAAGCCCCTCCTAGGACCTAGGCCTAAAATATGGTTTCATTTGCAGATATTGTTCTGGTTTGGGACTAATTTCTAAGGTTAATGGTTTTGGTTCATGTTGATGAGGCTCTTTCTGGATTATTTTTTGTTTCATAATTTGAGTTCATCTTTTAAACATAGTGATTATTTATAAATATTGGAGGTGGAACCTAATGTTCGAGTAGCTCCACAAAATACTAACTCAATCAGGTATTTCTTTTCATCTGTTTTTATTTGTTAAAATTGTTCGGTTTTGTTGGCATCATCAATTCAATAGTTGTATTCTGTTTTTTGGTTTATCAAAATTTTGGGGTGAAGTTCATTATCTTTATTTGTCTTCAAATAATCGTTAGTCACAACCAATAATTCAAAATGGAAATTGGTTCACTTCGAAACAAGATTAATTGCATCATTTTTAATGACCCCTTAACAAATCGGTATTTTTGCCCCACTAATAAAGAGTCTTAAATCCGTCTTCAGTAACCTGTTTTTGACTTATTAAGATATCAATCAAGTAAGATATAGATAAGTTATTATTATGCTTGTGATTAAAATAATATTTTTCTTTAGAGGGCCCCGATTATAAAATTTGTTTAGGGCCTCCAAAAAGCTTGGGCCGGCCCTGAAAACACGTCGGCAAAACCTATAGACATATAATCAAGACTTTACATATTAGATGTCATGATATTAAACTAATGGTTTATATTTATATAGTTTTAACATCATCTCTTTTATTACAACAAATATAAGATCCATATATAATGATATGTACATAACTTACAACCATATTTTAAAACTAAAATTTCAAATACAGCTACCAATATTGTACAGTGTCGTATCCCTCTTTCAAAGCTACTTTTATTCAATGTCGTGTCGTCTATGTGTATACTGTTTATAATCACCAAATGGAAATAAAAAATATTAATTTCCTACATATACAAAAACCAAATGGGGGAATAGTGCCAGACAGCTGTGTGACACTCCCCCATTGGACCAACACGCTTATTTCCTACATATCCATTATAAAATTACGTTTTTGCGCCCAGCTCCAAATAAAATTACGCTTTTTGTCCTCATCTCAAAATTACGATCTTGCCCTCAATTCAAAATTACGACTTTGCCTGGCACTCTCCCATTGGACCAACCAGTTTATTATTTTATAACCATTCTAAAATCAAGTTTTTGTCCCTCATTAAAATTACGGTTTTGCCCACAGCTCAAAATAAAATTACGCTTTTGTCCCCAGCTCAAAATTCCGCTTTTTCCCTCCATTCAAAATAAAATTGTGGTTTTGCCCTCAGCTCAGAATTACCTTTTCGCCCCCAGTTCAAAATAAAATTTTGTTTTTGTCCCCACTTAAAAATTACGATTTTTCCCTCTGTTCAAAAATGTGATTTTTCCCTGTTTAAAAATTGTGATTTCGCCCTCAATTCAAAATTACGTTTTTTCCCAGTTCAAAATAAAAATATGTTTTTGCCCCCAACTCAAAATTACGATTTTGCACTCGGTTCAAAATAAAATTGTGCTTTTGCCTCAAGCTTAAAATTATGATTGTGTCCTTAGTTCAAATTTATATTACGTTGTTACCCTAAGTTAAAAATTACGAATTTGCCCCTGTGAAAATTTACAATTTTGCCCCAGGTTCAAATTTACAGTACTGTCATTACTTTAGCTTTTGCCAAATTACGATTTTACCCCAGTCAAAAAATACAACTTTCCCTCAGTTAAAAATTACAATATTGCCATTGTTTTAGTTTTTTTTTATCAAAACTATAAAAGTGTTTTGTTTTAATTGGTTGACTCGATTTAATTGTTTTTCGTGTCAATGAGCTGACTAACACTCGCTCATTATTCAGGCCATCGCCCCGCAATGTGGGCAGGGCATCAACTAGCTATTAATATAAAATGAAAATATATTTCTCGAAGTGCTAACGTTATCCTTGCAAGGTGACCAAATTGGATGCATTTTCCTTTTCTATAGCCTCACCTGCTTTTTTGCTTTTGCTAAAATAAGTACTCAAACAGAATATTAAATTTCGAAATATCGGGATATATACAAAAAGACATACCGATAAAATTAACTTCTATAGAAATTTTGTTGACAAAAAGACATATTCATAAAATTAACTTTTATAGAATTTTTGTTGACTACAATATTTGCATAAGGTAGTTAATTGGAAAAGTTTACTAGAAATAAAAGGTTTGGTTAACACAATATTTTATTTGGAATCTGAATGTTTGACAAGAATTCTAATTTAAAGTAACATGAAGTGAACTAACTCAATTGAAAAATGGTAACGTGTGTGGTTGATAAATTTGTAAAAGGTATTAACTTATTCCATTGAGAACTTTGACTGAAATTCAATGTAGATTTCATACATCAAATTAATGTTTCTCAATCATCATGATCGCTTTCGGCTGCGATTTATGTTTTAGTATCAATGGTTAATAATGTTTATGGTTCCATTTGGTTGTTAAATGGTTCAGTCTCTTATAATAATCTTTTGGCCTCGGTTTTGATGGTATAAGAAGGTATTTTGGTATTCTTTTATATGAGGAAAATGGAGGTTATGGAATTCGGAAGAAAGTTTTCCAATTTCACTTCTACCTCCTACCAAATATATAAACACATTTTTTACTGAACTATTTTCCAACTCGAATCTAATGAGTTCCGTTATCTAAATGGAGCCCAAGAGTGAGAGTGAAAGTGAAAATACAAGATCAACAATTGATAAGTACAAATTGTCAAAAAAAAAAAAAAAAAAAAAAAATGAATGAACACGCAGACCCACATGTATACAAGTTCTCAAATCATATTATACAAAAAAAATATGTACTAAAATCATATTATACAAAAAAAAAAATATATGTACATTGTTTATTCATTTTGTTAGTATAATATTTCCTCCTTTTGTTTTCAGCCAATTTACAGGTAAATTTGTTCCTTTAGTTAGTCTTGGTGTCCATATACCCGTAGATGGGTTAGATGATGCACTAGAGGTGTTTGCTTGAACCCGGGTCATTCTGATACGATGAAAATAAAATAAAAATTTATAATCATTAGCAATCTCACTCGAACACACATTACAATTGGCTTCACAATTACTTCGAAGACGAGTGTTACAATCGGTTCCACGACTTCATCTGGTTTTCAAGTTCATAATATTGCATTTGATTATACACTTCTTCCATTTTTGGTTTCTTGGTTCATAATTTCCGTATTGTTGTTTCTACATATGTGTAATCATTTTTTCATAGTAGTAGTTTCAGTTATACAGAAAATGATTGTTTTATGTTTGTAATGTGTGTTTATGTAGAAAAAAATGGTTTATTTCCATATTGTTGTTTCTACATATGTGTGATTTTTTTTCATAGTAATAAAATGATTGTTTTATGTTTGTAATGCGTGTTTTTGTAAGAAAAAAATCTTCAAAGAGTCCCTTTTTTGTAATGTTCCTTCAAATTGTGCATGCTTAAGTTAAAATTACTTGATAAGTGTATATGAGAATATAATTGCATATATGTAAATAGCGGGTAAAATAAAATAAAAAGTTTATTTTGCCTAAGTAGGATGAGAAGAAATCTTAATTATTCGTTTTTCATATCAATGGTTAAGATGAAAGTTATGTACATATATATATATATACATACAAAGACAAACCGTTCGCCATATACTATTTATATCTTGGGTCACCAGAAATTCAATTTCTAAAATTGGAAATCGAAATTTGGGTCCAAATTTGGAAGGGTATTTTTCCACACTTGGGTGACAAGATAGCCCAACCTTGACCAATGGACTTTTTAAAGGCCCAATTATTCGTAAGAGCAGTAGGATCATGGATATGGGTTGGGCTGGTCAGCTTCGATTGGCAGAGTGGTACATGGAAGGTTACGTGATGGGCTTGTGCTTTTTCTTTCTCTAATTTTTACAAAGGGTAAATTACACTTTTCTTCCTTTATCTTTGTACCGAATTGCAATGAATAGCCTTTAACTTTAATAATTATAGTCACAATCCTTTATTTAGAAAACCCATTACACATTTCGTCCTTTAACACTAACCAGGTTAAAATTAAACGTTAAATTATATCACATGATTCCCATGTGAGGACATATATGTCCTTTTACCCTTGATTCATCCCACATTATAAACCTCTCTTTCACCATCTTCCAAAATTAGGGTTCAACTACTCTCCAAGCCCCACCACCACAACTGTATCCTAGAAGTAACCCCCGCCACCAAATTCGTCCACCAAGCCCCACCACTGCCGTCCACCAAACCAACCACTTGTCACCACAACCACCTGCCCCTACAACAACCGTCATTGCAGTCCCTACACCACCGCCGCCGTTGCAATCCCTACACCACCTCCATCGCTGCACCACCAACATCGTCTCTGTTGCAATCTGAATCGGTCGAACGATGGTCGCATAAAACCACTACCATCACATACCGACGTTGTGCTCAAACCTTGGCGGTGTTGGATCTAGAAGATGGCAGTGGTTATAGAACAACAGTAAGGATCCATCATCCCAACGATCGTCTTGGCGGCTGAGAGGTTTCAAGAACCGGCGATCAAGCCACCAGTAAATTCTATGGGGTGGTGGTTGTCGGATGCTGCTGACTTCTATTTTAAACTGTTCTTCATCGAACTGTATAAATAGAACGCACGAAATCATTGTCGAGCCTTTTACAAACTTCCTCACACTTCCAATTTGATCTGTTATACTCCTGTGCTCGATCCAAGATTCGCCGGAATTGTCACCGGAAACCACAAACTCCAGCCAATCTCATTGCACTTCTCCTTCTTCGCAATTGTACCCTTAATTCTTGTTTCAGCGTTTTGTTGCAGCGAGATCTAAAGCCCTATATCAATTTATATGACCAGGGGCTTAATCTCTGATAATTCGTTTGATTTGTAATCTAGGGTTGTTGTGTTCATACTGATTTGGGAATTAGGGTTAATCGTAGTGTAATTTCAAATACAATAATGGTGGTCAGATTTGGTGGTGGTGGTGGCTGAATTTGGTGGTGGTGGGGGTTGGTCGAAGAGAGAAGTAGTAAAATTACTAACCTACCCTCATGTACCTTGCACATGCTATACTTAACTGAAAATTTTAATCTGGTTAGAGTCAAAGGACGAAACATGTAATGGGTTTTCCAAATATAGGATTGTGACTGTAATTATTGATGTTAAAGGCTATCCATTGCAATTCAATACAAATATAAAGGACGAAAAGTGTAATTTACTCTTTTATAAATTATGTAGCAATAAAACACCCGATTAGGAGGGAATTCCGTTTCAGTGGACATTGTTTCTATTCGTTACGGTACCAATATAATATTACCACCCTAGAAAGAGACACAGTAAAAAATAAAGTCAGTGATATTTTATTTATTTCTTATTATTTTCTTAGCTCTCTCATCAATGTAAGTATGTAACTATAGTTTGTACAATTATTTAGCAAATATTAGGTACTTTTAAAGGAAATTATATATTAAAATCATGAAGTGACAGTGATTTAACTAGTGTATAGATATTTTAAACAAGTAGATGCAAGTTGTCAATATTTGGTGCGGACCCATCCTTTGAAAAAAAAATTAGTGTATATTTTAGGAAAAAAACTTGACCGAACCCTTTGAATATATGGTTGAACACCTCATCCGCACTTACAACAAATCATTTCTAGATCCGCCACTGGTCAATATCGTATAGCTTTTAATATGTCAACAGTGGCATGTAGCTGAGACCATACAATGGACGATTATAATAGGTACATACTTTAACAAATGTCACTTTATAAGAGTTGTAACTTTACGGATTGCCATCCGATCGGATTGCTATCCGATCGAGTGACCATCCTGCTGTAAACTTGTTCTCACTAAGTGTCCTGCCAATCGGATCGTTGTCTGATCGAACGACCGTTCGATTGACGACCTGAAAGGTAGAGATACTTCCCTATTTTCAAAATGCTACAACAAAAACTTCAAAGCCATCATACACAAACACATCCTTCCAAACGAATGTCAATCCGACCGAATGGCCATCCGATCGGATGACCATCCGAACAGATTGACATCCGATCGGATTACCATTCGACACTTGTTTACTTTTCATCGTTTAGTGCGTCGTTCTTCGCTTATGCTATCGTTAACTGTTCAGGCTAATCTCTCAGCGCTCCCTTCAATCCAAGAAAGTGTTTACTTGTTAAACGCTATCTTTGAGTATACTCGAACCCTTTTTGCTTTACGCACGTTTGGGTGTTACATACGTTACTTATTCAAATCACAATCGACACACAGCGCAAACACTATTTATACGCTGACCGTTATTGCATGCTACGTGTTATTCGATGAATGCTTGTATGTTATGTTAACACAGTGATTGTTGCCTGACACCTTAGCAACGATAGTACTATCGTTTGGACTCAACACCTGTTGTGGACAGGGGTTGTTAAGGGCTTTACTTCACGTATCCCAAGGGGGATATGTGTTGCGCATTCTACAACTCACAGTCACGTCTGTGCATATTTCTCTGTCGATAACCTACTAGCTTTCACTTTGCTACATGTCACATGCTGGTTATGCGTAAACGATTTCGAACTCTATTATACTATCAAACTTGTATGCTCACCTTTACACTATGTGTATTGACCTCTATTTTAACGTATGTGACAGGTGCTTAGGATGCTGTGCTTTACCTGCTTTTGTGGAATCAAGTAGGAATGAGAGTCTAGAAACAAAGGCAATTTATTTATTTATTAATCTGAGTTGTCGGAACAATGTTTTGCCTAGGGATATCTATGTTTGTAATAATTGATTTGCTTGATGGGTTATGGTATGGGACATAATATTAACTATCTGGTAATTTAGTTGTTATGGAATTTCTCTTGGACAATCTGTTTCGCTCAGTGCCGCGCCCCGATGTTTCCGTCATCGGTTGGGGTGTGACAGATTGGTATTAGAGCCATAACTATAGGGAATTAGACAAGACTCAACCTAGTCCGGGTCGATGTCTTAGAAACGACCTAGTCTATAGTCTAAGTACCAACGCCCCGACTTGTGCATACCCTGTAGGGGTATTGTACGAGCTTACTTGCAATTCTCGTTCACACTCATTCTATACTATCACAACTGCTTTCCCTAAGGCAGTCGCATTGTACTATTTACAAAAAGGAACGAGTGATTAGATCGAGATTAGGTGTGAAAACCGTAAACTCTCGATTAAATCGCTTGTTTGACCCGCATTTTTACTGCAAATAAGAGAATTTGCGTTGAATCAGGAGTGAAATCCGTACTTCGACGCAACTTTATCTATCTATCTCGTGATTCTATCACACAAATAGGAATATAGCCACTAAGTTAGGGGTGAAACCCGAACCTTGATGACTTATTCCGCTCTCTATTTTTGATTATACAAAACTCTCACCAAAGTCTCGATGGATTCCAACGACTCGAGTTGCGTGAGTAACCGAAAGGATGCGTGCCATTCACCGTATGTCGGTGATAGAGCACAGTTTATTAGGCCAAAATGTATACTCGTTGTCCTTGAGAATAGTCGAATCACTTTGGTTAGTCAATGTCTATCAGCCTGAGACACTCTATTTTCTCTTTCGAAGCTTGCAACCGATGATTTTATGTGTTTTCGATTCTGAGCCCGCAACTGCTGACTCGGATATTTGTCGTTTTTATGTGGAATTTTATGTGTTTTATGTGGATTTTACCTATTTATGTGTTTCGATTTTGGCGATTTATACACTTTTTGTTATTCGTTTGAATCAACAGACACAATTCGCACTGCTCATCTACCTCAAATCTCTAAAAAATCGCTACTACTTGTGGATAATCGCATGCTATGTTAACTCGCTTATGCTACATTGTTCGCTATGCTAGTCGCTATGTACTCGCTAATCGCAATAGCTATTCTCGAACTCGTGGACCGTGAATGATAGGTGAATACGTGCAATATATGTGGGTGAATACGTGCAAAATATAATGGGTCCGCATGGTTTCTGTTGGTTATGTGCTTATGTGTTTACGTATCTATGTGATTATGTGCCTACGTGAATATGTGTTTATATGGATGATTGTGTTCCTGAGCTTTAGTAGTATTAAGTGTGATGTGAGATGAGATTCGATTCTATAGTGTCTGAGTCTTATGGCGATGTCTGTTGCAGACAATGTCGTCATTTGGATCGTTCCACTCCCGCTCCGCTCATCGTAACCAAGAGGACAAGCGCATCGCTTCGCTGATCTCCAAGCAGATTGATCGGAGTGTCGCGCTCCGGTCAAAGATAAGATTTATAAACCCTAATTACCCTTAACAAATAGCTAGTGGTAGTAAGGGGTCGAACCACGAAGAGTATGTGGTTTGCGAATGGACTTGATTGAATTCAAACGAGAGTCACAATTTATGAAGCTTGCTATGTTGTTTTTATGGTTTTTGTTTAGTAAAGAGATGCTAAATAAAATTACTTAAAGTGATTGGATTGATTAACTACTAAAGATTAACAATTGCAAGAATGTAATTAAGTATTTAAACAAGATAAAGAAAAAGGGTTCACACCCGGTTTCGGTAATTGCAAACCTAGGTTCCTATAAGTTTTAGAATTGACCTAATTGGATAAATGATTAACAGATTTAGTGTACCGTGACTTAGGTGCCAATAACTATCAACATTCCTAACAATGGACAAGAATGCACTTTGTAGTCAACACAAGTAAATCCTAACCAAGATAACGCATAAGTGCACAAATTCATTTCACAAAGTCATAACTTTATCATCGTTCAACAATTTGCAAATTCAATTCAAATACACGACAATTATCAAAGGTGTTTAAAATCAAAAACAATTTGTCACACAAGTTAAACTAAACACAAATCGAAACCCTAGATAATACAACTACCTACACCGGGGTGAAACCAAGGTGATTAGCCGCTCATGGTTGAAGGAACTTGATCACCGGATGTTTGAGACTTGACTTGGATCATCTCGAAGCTCGTGGAATGGTGGAACAATGAGGATTAGGGTTTTGGTGGGTGATGATGGTGAAAGGAATGATGGATGAATGAACTAAGGTTTTTGGATTGGTGATGAAGGTGAATTGAGTGGTGATTCGGTTGATTCGGATGATCCTAGGTGTTAGAGATGGATTGGAAGTGATAGAGATAATGATTCTTGGCTCCAAGATGCTTCTTCCATTCAAAAACCAAGTGTAACTCCCGAAAAATTCATGACCCAAACGTTTTAACTCGTCAAAAACCAAAGAAATCAAAATTTCCGCGATTGAAAGATAGGAAGGTCGTCGCCGACTAGGGGGACCCCGTCGGCGACTGGCTCTCCTGATGCTGTTTTTCTTCGACACCTTATTTGCCTGGATACGCGCGAAATTGGCCGACAGGTGTTTCTAGAGGGCGTCGCCGATGGCCCTAGGGGCGTCGCCGACGAACCCTCCAACTCGTGTTTTCTATTTTTCACTTCTTAAGCTCCCGTTTGATCCGTAACGCGTCCCGGTTGTCCGTTTTTCATCCCGGTAGCTCATAAAGCTCTCAAAAAGCACCTTAAACTTCATTAAACCTGCAAAACACAAATCTAATTAAAAGTAGGTTATTCAAGATTAAAAGTCAAGTAAAAACCCAAACTTAAACATACACAAGCACCGTTATTCGACCACGTATCACATCCCCACACTTGTATTTTGCTTGCCCTCAAGCAAATCTGTTTTTCACTTTCACGTGGATCGAACAAAGAATACACCCCCCATTCCCGAGACGAAGGTTAAGGTCAATTGTCATACAAAAGTTCAAACTCTTTACAATTTTCAACATATTTAACGGTAAAGTGAATAATCACATATAAAATGGTTATCCAAGATTAACCCGTCCGTGAAACCGACAAATCATGCATCTCCCTCACAATGTTCTCTCCACTCGGTTTAAAATTGGCTAATAATTGATCCATTAGCACTTTTGAAATAATCACTTAAACTGATTAGAACATGCACCCGCATAGGCTTGCAACTCAATCATTCTCCACCACCGAACACGAATACTAAACACAAGTCATAAGGTCTTTGTAAGGGTTGTAACGGGGCTAGGCTAAGGGTAGGAAATAAGATATTTTAAAGTGGCTAAGGTGATGAAAATTCAATTTTTATTACAAAACAACTATTTTTCGCCTTTTATTTCTCAAGCTAAAAACACATATTTTTGTTCTTTTCTCAACAATTTTCTATTCTTTTTCGTAACATTTTCTGATTTTTCTCTTTTTTTTTATGTAAACAAACAATTCACAACTATACAAACTTGACTCTTGTAATCGAATTTCCATCACACCGGCTTAAAAGAAAAAGGTTATGGGCTAAAGGGTGGTCAAACGAAAGGATTAGGCTCAAAATTGGCTACTAAGGGATAAATTTTTGGGTAAGGATATATAAATGGTGTAAAAAGGAAAAGGTTTACCTAATGCCTTAATCATTCTTGTGCTTGTATTCGGTCTATGGTCTCAAACGTATCAAAAGTTGCAAGTTCTACAATACATGACTAATGGTCCAGTAAAACAAAGAAACATACATATGTAATTCTGTGATATAAAAGTGGCTCAAAACCTCACATATATAAAGGGTATGGTATGTGACATGCATAATATGCTAGTTTCTTAGGCGGATTATTCCCAAATAACCACCCGCTAAATACCCGTCATGCTATTAATTTGAACTTAACCATGACAAAAGACCACATGGGTTGTGCCATCCCTCGTTGACTTAGTTACTTGTGCTTTAAGATCGCTTTCGAAACAAGACATTTTTTTTTTGAAATTTTCCCCCATCCCCACACTTGAGGTAAACATTGTCCTCAATGTGTAGTGTTTAAATGAACAGGTCAACATTGAAAAACTTTTACTACTCCCCCATCCCCACACTTGAGGTAAACATTGTCCTCAATGTGTAAGAACTAGAGTTTTAAAACGCACAAGGGATGTGACACGGCTAATTCCCAAAAAATTTCACCCCGGAAAATAAAATACAATTACAATCCACTTATTACTAACTAAGAATCAAGGTAAAAGGAAACTCATGCACCTGATTTTTCTCGCTAAATGCTCATGTCTTCTTCTTCTTCTCTTCACAAAAACAGTCGTCCCTTGAACATGATGTACCTACAAATCTTAACCCTTGTGTAGAAGCATGCTTCTCACAACCATTGAAATTTGTTAGCTACGTAGTTCTACCATATTTATGAAAGTGTTACCAAGTCATGCGTTAATTTACCTTGATTTATGTGGAAAATTAATTTATAACAACAACAATCCTAACTCACTTTCGTAGGAATCACGGTTGCATTTAGCTTATGGAACAAGCCCTTTTAAACCCCCAATAGCTTAGGATGACGAGTAGGTCTCGTGAGGGTTATATAGAGAACACACCCACAACGTTCATTTAACTATTAAAACGAAATAACAAAATTATACAACAACAACAAAACTACGGAGAAAAACTAGAACAAATTGTGAAATAAAATATACAACAACAATTGACTTACCACCTCATGGTGGTCGAATGGCGTGCTTGCCGCCCACGAACCCCTCGAAATCACCTATCGGTGATCCATACCATTTGTTGCCAAATGGTCCAAACCTCCTCACCTCCTCTTCCTTCTTCTTTTCTTGAGGTGACTTCTTTGCTTTCTTCTTCTTGACCGTCTTCCTCTTTGTTTCTCCAAACCTGCCAACCATAGCACATACCTTTTTGTTTGGATTTATGTCCTTTTCATAACACTTATCCTCACCGAGTGGGTTAGTAAAATTTGGAAAAAAACATTTAAATTTAATTCCCGGTCCCCAAACTTCATGCTTACCATTCCCGTTGCACAATTTATTATGGCATTAGCTGTTGCAAGGAACGGTCTACCCAGTGTGACTATCGGTTGGGTGTCCTCAACACATCCAACATAATCTACTACCAAAAAGTCCACTGGGTAGTAGCAATCATCCACCTTCACAATCACATCCTCCACCATCCCCCTTGGATGCGTGGGAGTCTGATCGGCCAATACTACGGGAGTATTAAACTTTTTTAATGTACCAAAATCATATTGGTCATACAAACTCCTGGGCAAGATGCTCACACAAGCTCCAAGATCTAGGAGCGCCCTCTCAATTTTAAATGTTCAAATTTGAATTGGAATAAGAGGATCTCCTGGATCTTGAGCTTTTTGGGGAAGAGCACTCGATAAAACAACACTAACATGAGATATCAAATCAACTGGTTCAGGTAATTTGTTGTGCCGTTTTTTCGATGCTTAACTCCTTTAAGCATTCCACATGAGCCGGAACATTTTTAATGTCATCGAGTAACGGTAAATTAATTTTTGCTTGTTTAAAATTTTCCCACCTCTCGTCCTTCGGTGGGCACCGTTCTTCAAGCTTTGATGCATTAATCGAGTTAATTTGATTTAAACAATTTTCACAAAATGAATTTTTATTCATGTTTTCAATTTTAATTTGTGAAATCGTTTCTTGTTCATTTTTACTTTCCGACTCATCACCTGTATTTTCCACTACACCATCAACGCATTGTGGTGGTGGAATGCTTTCAACACTACTACAAACCTCATCATTTGAAAGAAGACTTACCGC